>OY755039.1:128950139-130152639 GCA_963576565.1 Aspidapion aeneum
ATTGCCCCGCAGTCAAACTGCGCGCACATATTAGGTCACACGTGACAGGAGCCAGCGCCTAGACTAACTAGAAAAATTGCAAAAAATTGATAAAATTTCGAGAAGAGGATCAGCTAGGATTTATATGAATATCGCTCTGAAGTCAGGAAAGAGTCCATATTCAAAACGTGCAATTAGTTTTTGGAACCATTTTTATGTAACCTATACTTCGTTCAGGCACACTGTGTCGTCTACAATCTTTGTGCTATATGACAAATATTTCTAGATCGATTTTAACATGGTTTTATCTTAAAACATTATCACCAGTATTTACTAAAGGCACAGTGTACATCTATATTTAAGTTGTATCTACACTGTGCTAAAAGGTTTAAAGTCCTAGGTTTTAAGCTACTACTACTGCTATGTCAGTCTAGAACGTTTTTCCACGTTGTCCGACGCTTATTCTGCACCTTCTTTGATCCTGACAATCATCTTCTATCAAGTTTTTTTGACTCATTGATCTTTGGATTGACGCCCTATTTTTCTGCGACCCATTGGTTGCCATTCTATTACCTGCTTTGGCAATCTTTCGTCGTTCATCCGTTGTACATGGCCGTAGCATATTAGTTGTCTTTTAAGGATGTCATTCGTTATGCTTCCCTCGATTTTCATTCTTTCTTTTAAGATCTCATTTCCTATGTGCTTTGTTTTAGATATTCTCATTGATCTTCTTATTGCATTCATTTCGACACTTTTTGTTTTGTATTTTTCTGTTACGCGACAAGTCTTTATGCCACACAACAGCGTGCTTTGCACCATTGTTTCATATATGTTAAATTTTACATTCTTTTTTATCTCTCTGCTCCATAAATACTGTTAAGACATCCAATAACCTTTTTTGCTTTTACCATTATTTTTTCCAGTTCTTTACAGTACGTTCCTCTCTTATCAAATGTAACACCCAAGTTCTAACTCACTTGATTCGTTTCTAATACATAAGTACTTTGACTTGTCTGCGTTCACTGTTAATCCCCACTTTTAGTGTTTTTCCGTTAATTTTCTCATCATATACTCCATGTCTTCCTTATCATTAGCTACAATTGGTTGGTCGTCAGCAAACTCTTTGTGTATATGGCAAATCGGTGGTTAAGTTGTATTCCCATGCCGTGTACTTTACGTTTCCGGTTTTTTAGAGCTACTGCGATATATATTTCAAAAAGAGTTAGAGAACTACAACATCCCTTCCTTAAGCCTTTCGTTACCAGGAATTCTTTTGAAAGTCGATTTCCAATTTTAATTTTAGACTTTGACCCTTTGTATAGTTATTTTATCGCTTTTATGTATGTACGATTGATATTAGTTTGCTCTAAAACTGTCCATAATTTTTCAACTGGAATAGTATCATATGCTTTCTGTAGGTCCACAAAGGTAACATGAGTCTCTATATTTCTGTTTTAAACTTCTTAATCTAAAAGTCTAGATTTTAGGTTTAAATTATTTTTTCCCTTGGATGCAATAGTTTTTAATATTTTTATATAATTTGTCCAGGCCATCTTTTTCGTAGTAGTAATGACATTATTTAAACCTCCAAACGTCACTAGGAGATGTCCAATAAAACCGGAGTAAGTCAGTGTCAGCTGTCCGCTTTATTTTATATGTTAATTATTTAAACGATTTAGAGTGAGCGATGATTAAACCGATGTTCCATTGTTTTGATAGATGCGTTTATTGAAAAATAATTCCAATATTACTTGCGCTTTTTACATTATTTAAATAATACGACTTTGATACGGTAATGCATCTACAGATACAGTTTTAGGTTATTTATGTATTTAGGTTTAAAAATTTTTGTATATTATTTTTTTTTTGATCATGGATTATTTCTGTAGTTTCTCGAACTCTAAAATACCCCGCAGTGATAGTACTACAATTTAGAACCATTTTTAACGGGAATCCTATGTCCACATGGACTAGATTCCAAAAAATTGACATCTTTACAAAAATTTTGTTTGTTTTTCTTTATTTCTAAAATAAAAGTGAGATTAAACTCACTGAGAAATGCTTACTGCTTGCAGTTATTGACCTGTAAAAATACATACATATAAATTTAGTACTTAGAGCCTGGTCTATGTGCTAAGTTTTAAGATCTTTGTAAATACTGATGTATAGGTATCAAAGACAAAAAACATTTCATTTTGGCAAATTATTTCTTAAAATATAGACTTGGTACCAGCAGATATCAGATTTAATATATACAGGGTGTTCCAAGCTAAGTGTCCACCATTGCTAACTTTTTTATTATTAAGCATAGAAAAAAGTTTAAATTGGCGTAATTTTGATTTTGGAATATCTTCGTTATTTTTAAATTTGGAGAAAAAATCAACAGACGAATTTTGTTTAGAATAGAAAGACCTATCATTAAATTTGTTTTTTGTTTTTTGACAAAACTCGAAAACACCATGTTTGATATTTTTTTTTGATTTAAGCAACTTAAAAAGCGTCAAATATTCTACTAGTTTACCATTTGAAATTTTTTTCTATCTTTAATAATAACAAAGTTAGCTTAGGACACTTAACTTGGAACACCCTGTATAATTTAGCGTGCCGAATTGTAGCAGGAATTTGTATTAATACTTCTCTCTTAATTAACTGACCTACAATTTTAATAGGTTTAATTAAATTTTATCTTAGTTATTAAGCATTGCTCTAAATTTAACTACTTTTAAAAATTAAAAGATGTATGCATAGGTACCTAACAATTTTTTTCAATTTATAGACCGTAAACACCGCATTACTATTCAGAGGTACTTGTTAGTTAACAAGCTTATAAAATTGTTGTATTTTGCTATTAATTTAACGAAGCCCACCAAAAAATACAGGCACCGATGCTCAAAATATTAATTTTTTAGTGAGTTGACTTTTCGCAGAAAACTTGTTCAAGAAACAAAACAATTAGGAGGTTATAATTTTAAGAAAATAATTTTTCGTGGTATCTAATATTACATAAATATTTGTATTTTGTGTGGATTTTTATTTAAAAGGTATTCATTCAATTTTTTTACAAAATTAAAAAAAAACCTTAAGTCTTTTTCTATACATTTTTTGAATCAGAACGGCGCTCTTTTTTAGCAATTTAGGTAAAATAGAAGAAACAACGAATTTAATAAATAATATGAGTTTATATAAAAAAATCAAAAATACACACACAAGCTCGCCGCGCCGACCTGGGGGAATACCCTGAAATGCTCACATAAGGATCAGAGAATCTACTAGAAAATCTCACATATTATTATCAGTCAATGCATATTCTCAATATAAAAAAAAATGAAACAAGCTGGATTGCATTAATAATTACAGAGGAATTTCAGTAACCAGTACTCTAAGTAGATTGTACGGTAGGATTCTTAGAGATCTAATAGAGAATGTATTTCATGAACAAGAAGAAGTGCAAAGTAGGTTTCGTGCAGGCAGATCTTGTAGTGATAATGTTTTTTTTATCTTAAACCAGTAATTGAGATCTACAAAAAGCATATGATACCGTTTCAGTAGAAAAATTATGGACAGTGTTGGAGCGAACTAATATCAATCATAAATACATAAAAGTGATAACATATCTATACAGAGTGTCTCTAAAAGGTCTGTACAAAATCTTAGCATATATTCCTGAGGTGAAAATAAGTCGATTTAAAGCAACTTACCTTAGTCCGAAATTGCTCCGTTTCAGAGATACAGGGTGGTAAATTTAAAAATGGGGGTTTTTTGGGATGCGAAACTTAAATATGGATACCCTTTCACTGTGGCCGTTAGAGGACGCTTCACAATGCTCTTTTTATAATTTAAAACTTTTTTTGTTAAGAAAATATTTTCCTGAATCTTTTTAAGCCAAAAAGGTACTCTTGTTAACATGCGCTAAACTAAGTCGTTTTCGAGATACTTCCGTTGTTAGTGTTCGATGCCGCAACGGAATACTGAAATTATTTTGAATGATTATTTCACTGTTTTACACTGGCAGAATATCATAGGAACGGCCAGTTTTCTACTGACTATTGTTGTCAAAGCTTTATTCAAGTTTGTTGCTTTTCGGAAATTTCGCTCATGAAATGTTTTAATTTAAAAATTAAATTTTTAAATTCACCACCCTGTATCTCTGAAACGGAGCAATTTTGGACTAAGGTAATTTGCATTAAATCGACTTATTTTGACCTCAGGAATATATGCTAAGATTTTGTACAGACCTTTTAAAGGCACCCTCTATAAAGGGTCAAAAATCTTAAATTAAAATTTGAAATCGACTTTTAAAAGAAATAGTAACTGGTAACGAAAGGCTTAAGACAGGGCTGTTGTATCTCTCCAACTCTTTTTAAAATTTATATCGCAGTAGCTCTAAAAAACTGGAAAAAATTGAGTTGAGCACTTAACAATGGACAAACAATATCTCGATGCAATAAGTATGTATACTTGGGTGTCACATTTGATAAGACAGGAACAGACTGTACAGAACTGGAAAAAAGAATAGTAAAAGCAAACAAGGTTATTGGATGTCTTTTATGGAGCAGAGATATAAAATAGAATGTAAAATTTAACATATATAAAACAATCGTGAAAAGCACGCTGTTGTATGGAATAGAGACTTATCGCGTAACAGAAAAGTACAAAACAAAAATGGAAAGTATCGAAATGGATGCAATAAGATCATAAAAGAAAGAATGGGAATCGAGGGAAGCATAACGGATGGCATCACTAAAAGACAACTGATATGGTACGACCATGTACAACAAATGAACGACGAAAGATTACCAAAGCAGGTCCTAAAATGGCAACCAATAGGGCGCAGAAAAAAAGGGCGTCAACAGTCAATCCAAAGATCAATGACTCAAAAAAACCTGACAGAAGATTATTGTCGGGAACGAAGGAGGTGGAGAATAGGCGTCGGACAACGTAGAAAAACGTTCTAAGCCGACATAGTAGTAGTATATATTATACGAGTTTATATTTCTACTGGCGATGCGCGACGTCAAAATCTCGATCAATCTGTTTACGTCACAGCACAGACGGGTTTTGATATGACGTCATCAGCCTGGAGGATTATAGCCCGCTCGTTATAATAGCCCCGATTTAACTTAACGATTGCTTGAAAATTTATGCAGTCACTCTGGAATGTTATTTGCCATTACTGACGCAATTATGATGTGTTAATGATTTCTAGTTTTAATTGATTCTGGCTCAGTTTTGTTTAATTGGGATAAATAAATAATGCAATGTTGAGTTGTAATAATAATAGGGTAAACAGGAAAATTTTATTGTTTGGTATCAAAATATAACAACAAAATTTAACAATAATAATATGTAGTTAGGTTCAGATCAAGCATATATGTGGGTTAGAGCAATGATTACACAACTTCTACAGATATGCAACCCAACAAACTTAATAATAGCAGCGCACAGATGGCTCTACCGTATATTCACGTAATTCCAATAATGACACGGCAGAGCCATCTGTCTGCTAATGTTATTAAGTTTGTTGGGTTGCATATCTATTGAATGGTTCGTAGCTGTTGGTCAGGGGCAGACTAAGCATTATGTGGATATAAGGGCACTTTTCTTTTGGAACAAAACCAAAATTTTTGCCGAAAAAAAGATTTTATATCAGCGAGAATTGTTGTAAACTAAACTTGTTACACTCTAAACTATTAGATAGTTTTTGGTCGTGCTTTTTAAACAGTTTATAAATATACGTACTATAAAATAAGGTACCTAAACCTAATTATATATTAACAATACCTAACTTTTTTAAAATAGATATGGTAGGTAGGTTTAGTAGGAAACTATGTAATTTTGAAAATTAAAAATCATAGGCTAGAGACGGAACCCATTTATTTTAGTTAGGGGAAGATGAGAGAATAAGAAACAGGGGTAATAGGATTTTTTTTTGCTACTCTTGCACTTCGTATGAGATATCTGAAAAAGACACAAGATACGATTCTTCTGCTGCAATACTAAGAAAGTTTTAGCACTTTAGTGCTTATTTTTAAACACATTTTTGACAAGCAAACCTTTTCAGATATTTCTTTTCTGAAGGAATCACTTTAATTGCAGTTTTAATACTTAAGTTTGTGGGCAAATGTAAGTATTTCTATGTATTATTTTAAATATTGCTTGTCATAGACAAGTAGTTCAGAATGGAAATGTTTCTTACTATCATTTTGTTTGGACTTTCATGGTGTAATAAGTAACATTGTAATGTGGCACTAGGAAATACACTATTTTTTGTTGCAGATTGATACACAAATCAATATGCAACAAAAAATAATATATATTTCTTATTGCCCCATTACGATCTATCTTATTAACCGCAGCCAACGATGAAGACCGGCCATGGCGCGTTATAAGCAAGCCGGTGGTCACGTGATCTTAGAAGTCCCAGGATTCTTATTGTATTGCTTAATATATTATATGTTTTTACACAATTTAAATAAATTAACAAAAAATTTTTGTTCTTTTATAGGCAAAAATTGAAAAAAATATTTTGCTGTAATAAAAAATTATTATTATATTAGTTACATAATATTGTTAGTAACATCAAATCTATACAAGTCTTTCAAAATTCGACATATCAAACCTAAGCTTTTAGTTTTTTTTTAAATTTTTCTTTGAGTGTCATCATCTTTGCCTGAGTTCTTATTCAAAGATTTTTAATAAAACTATTTTAAAAAACTTTACATGCCCTTAAACTAATTTTTTCAAGCTTTGATAATAGGTTTTCTCCACAAAAACACTCGCTAGAGTTATCTGAAGAAAAATTTTCAATATAAAACATTTCACAATAATTTATTAGAAAGAAACAAGTGATTTTGTGAATAAGTGAGATGGTTTTCACATTCAATGAACTGAATGTAGTGGTCGTCAATAATTTTTTGAAAAATTACCCAGCACTAAGTTTAATGAACCAACTTATGTTCTTTTAAAAGCTGTATCTTATTTTTTAAATATTTCACACTACCAGAGAGACTATCTGTTAACAATATTTTACAAATCAGTTTTTTAATATTGCGAGGACGACTGGATAAACAAAGATGAAGCCAACATTAAAGTGTATCCACCATATCTTCGATTCTCAGGTTACCTTTTCAAGAGACCTAATTGTTCAATATGAAATGACAACCGAACACATTTTTCACTCTCACTATCGAAAATGTCACTAAGGATGTCTATTACTTGATCACTCTTATCCAAGATCTTATCTTTTACGACTTCTTTCCCGTTTGCAACATATTAGGTTTCAGTTTTATAGTTGGACCGACAAGGAACAACACTAATTACACGTTCGCGGCATTTTTATCTTATAGGTATTTTCTTTATAATTTACTCATTTGCCATTAATTATTTTAACGCAGCCCACTACAGTCTTTTTCGTGGGCTGCGTTATTTTAATAACCTTGATAAAATTCACATAAAATTCGTGCCCGAATTAAAAAAAATCGACGTAAACAAACATACCAAAACTGAAAACACATGTTTTATAATGACAGCGGGCCGTGAGGCATTTTTTTGTGAGCCTCCTACGGTCATGTGATATTTCCGCGCCCGGGCCGGTCTTTCTCGTGGGCTGCGTTATTAACCCACGATGGTCAAAACGAAGGTAAAAAACACTTCCATTTTAAACCACTTGTTTATGACAAGCAAAATTAGAAACCAATACATAGAACGTCTTATATTTGACAAACCTAAGTGTTAAAACTGCAGATAAAGTGTTTCATTCAGACAAAAAAAAATATTCCTTCATCTTCTCCTATGTAGCAACCCTCTTTCTCACTGTCTCCATTTTCATAGCCTTGCGCACCAAATGACAAATAACCGCACCGTCGACGTCGAAGAAAACCGGTACCAAAAAACTTTTTCGAACTGTCAAATATTCTTAAAGTTATCGTTGTCGGCGAACTTATCGGGCCCAAATTTGGCACGACCAAAAACTATGTGTTATGTCACCATATGCTAGTAAGATATATGTGAGTTGCGTTTTTTATAAGAAGTTTTTGTTGGAATGGTCCTTTTTTGTCCCGTCTGTAACGCCATATTCGTCGCCACGCTCGTCGCTCCCACGATTCACTACATCGCTTCGAATCTGAACAGACCTATCAAGTTTGTCTAAATTCCTAAACAACAGTTTGTCTTGTCGTGTAGGCAGGGCATTCCAAATTTGTGAGATTGCGGGTATTTCTAGACAAGACGCTAGCCCTACCAAGTCCTCTTCCAATCCCTGACTTCGCATGCGTAGATCTACCAATATTATTTACCTCATGAATTAGAATAGATGTACAGGGTGATTTTTACTTGAATGATTCTAAACACATGAAAATAGAAAGTTTCAAAAACCTAACCTAACGAAACCTAATCAGATCTAACCGAACCGAACCAAAGCAAACTAAACCAATATTTTTTTTTCAAAAAAAAACTTTCCTGACTTCCTACCCGGGATCCTAGAGGATGTGAATCCGAACCGGACCGTACCGAACCGAACCTATCCAAACCTAACCCTACCCAACTAAACCTAATTAGCAGTACGTGTTGTAGTTTAGTTTGGTTAGGTTAGGTTTGGTTCAGTTTAGTTAGGTTCGATTTGGTTCGGTTCGGATTCACATCCTCTAGGATCCCGGGCAGGAAGTCAGGAAAGTTTTTTTTTGAAAAAAATTATTGGTTCAGTTTCCTTTGGTTCGGTTCGGTTAGATTTGATTAGGTTTTGTTAGGTTAGGTTTTTGAAACTTTCTATTTTCAAGTGGTTAGAATCATTCAAGTGAAAATCACCCTGTATTCATCTATTCTAATACATGAGGTAAATAATATTGGTAGATCTGCGCATGCAAAGTCAGGGATTGAAAGTGGACTTGGTAGCGCTAGCGTCTTGTGTATTTCTAGGGGATAATATACAGTGCGGACCTGAATAGACCACCCCCCTTCTAACTTTTGAACAAAAAGAGATTTAGATTTTTGGTAACTGCCTAACTTTTTAATGGGACTTTTTTTGGGAATATTTTAGCTAAGTGACATTTATGTCAAACTAACCTAATGTCGAAAATTTGACATAAAATTTTTAAATGAAATTAGAAGGGGAGGCATGTAATACTTTTCTCGAATGGTATTTTGATACTCTAGACAACACGATTTTGATTCTCTATACAACACGTGTAAAAATGTTTAAAATCGCTTTAGTTTCCTAGGAGATATGTTTATTTTTCTGCGCGGTCGACTAAAAAAGGTCAATTTTTTATCAAGCACAAAAAAATAATTTAAATTGATTTATTTTATCATAAACCGTGGTTTTAGGCTTTCAAGTTACGTCAGAACCTAAAAATAAGTTAAAAAATTTTAATAGGAAAACGTGCTGTGTGATCATTTTTTGAAAACTTTTTTGTTTATTTTAAATTATTTTAGAATAGTTATTACACAACACGGTTTCCTATTTAAATTTTTAAACATATTTTTCGATTTTGTCATAAGTCTGCTGTAGCACTCCGATGGCTCAGATTGGATTTTGGTAGATACAGTGGACTATAATTAACATTGGCGCAAAAAATTCATTTAACTAGAGAAAGTAACTAATTTAAAAATTGTAGGTTAAATTTGAAAGAGAAATAAAATTGTGATATAGCCTCATGGAGAGGGACTTACTGCTGTTTTGAAGTTCCAAAGTGCAAGGTGTACACCTTTCCATAAGAGCTATGTGACTTGAAGTTCCAACAGGATGATGGCACGATAATTTTAATTATTTGTGGTATTTTAAAGGGAATTTTCACTATTTTTTAAATTTAAATTTTAAGGTTGTCGTTTTCTAGACATGGCGACGCGCAGCACACTTTGTCTGTCTCTTAATCCTGCGCTTGCAGTTTTTTCGCACATACGCACAGCACTTCACCCTCTATAGGAAACCATATCACTATATTTTAAATTTTATGGATATGTGAAAAACACGATAGAGGACGCTTGTAGTGCCAAAGTATATAAAAATAAAGAAATAAGAAATAAAATGATAATTCTTAAATTTATAATAGAAATTACATTTTTTGCGTTTAATTCTCGCATTTTAATGCAATTTTGCTTTAGGTAAATTTTATAATAACTAATAGTTGACCCATTTACTTAGGATTAATATAAATTTAAGACTAATAATTTTATGTTCAAGACAAAATTTTAGTCCATGAAAAATAGGAATAATAAAAGTAAAATTCAAAAATAAAAGAAAAATAAAGAGGTTTTTTATGGAAACCGAACATCTGCGAAGAAAAAATAACGATATCTCCTATGAAAATTAACCGATTTTAAAATGTTAAATCGTCTAGTATAGACAATCAAAATACCTTTCGAAAAAGTCATAACATGCCCCCCCCACCCTTCCAATTAAATTTTTTTATTGTTATGTAAAATTTTTGACATTAGGTTATTTTGATATAACTGTCACTTAAATATCCTCAAAAAAGATCCCATCAAAAAGGCTTTTTACCAAAAATCAATACCTCTTTCTGTTCAAAAGTTAGAAGGGAGGTCTATTTAGGTCCGCACTGTTTAGCAATACTGAAAATTGCATCTTGATATAGCAGCCGGTGTGCGAGTCCGACACTGGAAGAAATATACCAACATCATTATAATAGTAGATGGTGTTCTGTTTCCCGGAATATATTCGCGTCAAACATTAATGCCTTCATTACTGCTTAGTTTCCCCTTGATATTCGTGACAACTTTACGACCAGCGGCGTCACGTGCCACGATTTTACACAACAGTGACTAGGATCGTATCCACGGTGGGGCAAGGGGTCAGCTGCTATTATCTGAGGGCACGGCAGTGCCTCGCCAAGTTCGCGCGCCGTAACAATCTTTTCTTGAAACATTTCAGTAGATATTTGACCTACCTGAAACTCTACTTCGGCATGAGCTACGAATCTCAAACTTTGCACAGTCGTAGATCTCCATGGAGTTAACAACCCCTCCAAGTTTCATGGAATTCCATAAAGTAGTAAAGTAGTTACAAAATTTCAAAAAACGTCGAAATTGCCACTCACTCACTCACTCACTCATATATAGATCATCAATATTCTACTGTACTTCCAGACATGCTACAAAGCTGAAATTTGGCAGACTGATAGAAATTATGACCAAACCCCTGGAAAAAATCAAAAAACCCCAACATTTTAATTTACTCCCCTCCCCTATACATTTAAAGTTATGTAAAAGTAGCATCGCCCACTTCCAGAAATGCTAGAGAGTTGAGCTTTGGCAGACTGATAGGAACTATGATAAAACTATAGGAAAAAATAAAAAACCCAAAATTTTAATTAGCTCCCCTCCCCTATACATTTAAAGTTATGCAAAAGTACCATTGCCCACTTCCAGAAATGCTAGAGAGTTGAGCTTTGACAGACTGATAGGAACTATGATAAAACTATAGGAAAAAATTAAAACACCCGAAAATTCTAATTTACTTCCCTCCCCTATATATGTAAAGTTAAGTAAAAGTAACATTTCCTACTTCCAGACATGCTAGAGAGCTGAGCTTTGGAAGACCGATAGTAACTATAATAAAGTTATAGAAAAAAATTATAACACCCCAAAATTCTAATTTACTTCCTTCCCCTATAAATGTAAAGTTATGTAAAAATAACACTGCCCACTTCCAGAAACGCTAGAGACCTGAACTTTTTAAGAGTGAAAGACAATATGATAAAACTATATAAAAAAAAATTTAAAAACACCAACATTTTAACTTACTTCCCTCTCCTATAAATGTAAATTTATATAAAACTAACATTGCCCACTTCCAGAAACGCTAGAGAGCTGAGCATTGGAATGCTGATAGAAATTATGATAAAACCATGGGAAAAAATTTAGAAAGTCCAATATTTTAATTTACTCTCCTCCCCTATAAATGTAAAGTTATGTAAAAGTAACATTACCCACTACCAGAAACGCTAGACAGCTGAGCATTGAAAGACTGATAGGAACTATGATAAAACTATAGGACAAAATTTAAAAACACGACAATTTTAATTTATTTCCCTCCCCTATACATGTAACGTTATGTAAAAGTAACATTGTGCACTTTCAGAAACGCTAGAGAGCTGAGCTTTGGAAGGCTGATAGGAACTACGATAAAACCATGGAAAAAAAATTAAAAGACCTCAAAAATTTAAGCAAGGTATTGCAAAAGTTTTGAACAATATTCCGCATATTTTACTACTTTAAAATTTAAGTATTATCCAATTCCTTTAAAAAAGAAGTGAAATCATAACAAAAATATTTCATGTAAAAAAAAGCCAAGTACGCGAAAATGGCATTCCGTAAAAAGAATTGAGATAAAAGTAAAGCCATGTTCTCCAATTCAAATTTCAAAATAAAAGGTTCTTACTAGTTTGGAAATATTTTTCTAAACTTGGCTATTACGGCTGTAAATGACTCTTAGGCACAGTGCTAAATTGAACATAAAGAAGTTTGGGTGTAATAGCAAAGTTAAAAAAAAACATTTCCAAACTAGTAAGAACCTTTCATTTTGAAATTTGTATTGGAGAACTTGGCTTTACTTTTATCTCAATTCTTTTTACCGAATGCCATTTTCGCGTACTTGGCTTTTTTTTACATGAAATGTTTTTGTTATGATTAGATTTTTTTTAAATCAAATAAAAACCCCCTCGAAACACTTTATTTTCAGTTTTAATACAAGATTTTCTATGTACTGTTTTCAATTTTAATTGTCATACACAAGTAGTTCAGAATGGAAATATTTCTTGGTACCCTTTCGTTTTGACTATCGTGGGATAATGAAAAACATCGTAATGGGGCAATAAGAAGTATATTATTTTTTGTTGCAGATTGATTTGAGTACTTAGTGAAGTTGCTGTCAAATTTGACAAATATGTAAAGCTTTACAAATGATAATTTGCAAAAATATTAACTGATATCTAACGCAAATAGTCCACAGTACACCGGTCTATTTTTTAAGTGATTACTGGCTACAATTTCGTACATAGCTTTATTTGGCCGAGACGCCTAACTTTTCCCATGCAAAAATACTTGAAAGTGATTCCTATCAGAATGCGCAGGCGTAGACATGCTTCGTGCATCTGACTAACTAAACCAAGCATAGGATTTGTAGAACAATATTGCCATTTACTTTCAAACACATTTTGTAGGCTACAGGAAAAAAAATTATTTACTAATTCTATAATGGAACTTTTTCATATCTTAATTTATAATTCGAGAATTAGTACCTGTTTTTTTTCTCTTGCCCAAAAAACGAGTTTGAAAGTAAATGGCAACATTGTCCCCAAAATCATATGCTTTTCTGCACCCGCGCATTCTCTTCCCAAGTAACATTTCTTTATTTATAGCAGAAGCTAAAAAGTTGCCAGCGCCTTTCCTTAAAACCATTAGTTTCAATGTTTGATCGCTAGCACGTTCCCATTACCTTTATATACCCCTTAGACCTCCTAAATGGGACTCCCCAATTGGTGGTGGCAACCTATGTATTAAACTCACTATAAAACCATATGAGATAAACTCTGGCGGTTCCACCAGTATAGAACCTTTTAGAGCCTAAAGCTGTTATGCCAGGTTCTAAAAGCAACTCAGAAACGTCCTCTATCCTATTATAAAACTAGATTTGGTAATTTGGTATCCTGGCGATTCTGTTGAATACCATAATACCTTTAGAGTAAAGAAGTTTTCCTATAAAAGCTATGGCGATATTTTAGATTCACAATAATTTACGTCACATAATTGCTAAAAATGTTAGAGTCCCAAAATTATTTTATCACATAAAAATATAGTTTGTCGTTTTGTTGATGATCAAATTGCCTGCCAGATTTATTTTTCTGATAAAATCGTGGATGAAAAGCTTTCAAAATAAGCGCGCCAGCTCAAGAATGTTTTTTAATAGTTTTTTGATAACAAAATAACAAATATTTAAAAAAAAAAAAATTCATTTGGACTATTCCCCATTAAAAAAAGTCTGTTTGGTTTACTTAAATCAAAATTAAAGTAAAATTATTGTTAGAAACACTGCTACAACGACTAGATAAATATTTTCTCTTTACCAATATTTTTTAAATAAATTTATATAACGCCATTATGGTTTTATAGTGGTCACTTGGTTTTATGTGTTACTGTATCGCAACAAGGATTTTTGAGTGCCCTTATGAAACCAACAAAAAAGAACAAAGTAAACATAGTCAACATAACCTCACTTAAATTTTTTGTATTTGTTTTTAAATTGTTTAAAAGCGTATAATTCAACACTTTTAAATATTTTATCGTGCAATTTCGACACAATCGAGAGGGACAGTGCAATGATATTCGTTGTGCCTGCGGGTTGGAGGGCAACCTCTTATATTGGCCGTCTAAACAGGCCTTATCTAGGCCTGTGTGTCCTACCCAGGAGGACGGAAACTCAACAATTATTAATTATTGGGCTTTAAATAATCGTATATCGTTGCAATAGGTAGGTACCAATCTGTACTTAGGTATATCTATTATTTTTACAAGAAATACCTAAAAAACATAAAACACGAAAGTGTTTACTTAGTTCTGTTAGAACCCTTAAGGAAACAAGATTTTATATGGCCGCCTATTTAAATAATATTTAATATACAGCTATGGGTAACTACAAATACAAAAGAATTAAGTTTACCTTTAAGCCTTCCTATAAAACCTTTTTAAAATGCCTAAAAGTAATGGCAAAAACCAAAAGTCTAAGGTTTATATTTACCACTCCTAAAAACCTTAAGGAAACTAGGTTCTATATGGCCGCCTATCTAATCATATTTACTTTTAAACTACTGGTATGGAAAAATAAGTGAAGAATTGGCTGAAAACTGTTTAATGTATTGACTGACAAATACAATACTTGAAATTGATTAAAAAACAAAAAGATCAACTCATTATAACAAAAAATTCAAACATTGTCCCCGGCAGTGTTGACTTCTATGTCAACACGATCATTTGGGAACCGGTAAAGTTTTCTTACAGGTCTGCAAAACACTCCATTTTTAGTTCGAACGTCTGCGACCCGTACGACTCCATCTTCTCCTTCATATACCCTTTGTATAATCCCCAATGGCCACACTCCTCTTGGAGAATCATAATCATTTATAATGACTAAATCACCTATTTTTAAATTTAGATCATTATCGTGCCATTTGGATTTATTAATGAGAGTTGGTAGATATTCGCGCAGCCATCTTTTCCAGAAAATATCAGCAAGATATTGTGATATTCTCCTCTGCTTTCTTAGTATGAGGTCGTCTTTTTTAAAATGTCCAGGAACTAAAATTTCGGCAGATTTTCCAACAAGAATATCATTGGGACTGATCGCTATTTGGTCATGGCAGTTATCAGATACATATGTCAACGGTCTACTATATTGACAATATATTCTGCTTCAGCAAATAAAGTTTGAAGGACTTCATCTGTTTGGTTTCTTTCTTTAAGGATAGCTGAAAGTGCTCTCTTGAAACTTCCAATCAAGCGTTCCCAGCATCCACCCATATGTGGTGCCATTGGTGGTAAAAACTTCCAAGTAATTCCTCTATTTGCTAAGTTTTCAGTTATTTTATTTAAATTAAGTTTTTCGATTGCTTCCATAAGTTCTCTATTTGCGCCTCTCAAATTAGATCCGTTATCAGACGTCATAATTTTGACAAATCCCCTTCTAGCCAAAAATCTTCTGATTGCCATAATGCATGAATCAGTGCTAAGTGAATGAGCCAGTTCGACATGGATTGCCCTTACAGTCAGACATGTAAATAAAACGCAATATCTTTTTTCAATTCTACGGCCAATTTTAACGGTAAAAGGGCCGAAATAGTCAACTCCTGTAGCGGTAAAAGGCTTCTCATACTTTAAGAGTCTTTCTTCAGGTAGTAAACCCATAGTTGGTTGAAGTTGCTTCGCCGTCTACAAGACGGACAAAGTTTGATTGCTTTTTTTACAGCTGATCTAATTTTAGCTATCCAAAATTTTCTCCTTAGCTCATTGATCACTGTGTTTGTTCCTTGATGGGCATATATTGAGTGGTAATGAAGGATTATTTCTTGTGTATATGGGTGAGAGCCATCTAATATTATAGGCTGCTTCTCTATCATGGAAGCTTCATCTTCTAGTAATCGTGTGATTCTGCTACCTACCCTTAGAAAACCATTTGAATCTAACAAAACTGATATGTTGTGAAGTCTTCCAGATTTATTTTTTCGATTCTTTTGTAGATGGCTGATGTCTTCCTTAAAACATTCAGCTTGAATCACTCTTCACCATATTTGTTCGGCATATTCTAATTCTTCAGATCTCAAAACTTTGGTATATTTTTTACCTTTTCTTTGTGCTTTTTTGACAAGAAAAATCCGTTGTACCCATGCAGTAACTCTTAAAATGCGCAACCAAGTGGTATCTTGCGTTATTTCTGGTAAGACCTCCTGAATCCTTTTTTCAGTTTGGGGCTCTATTTGTACAAAAACTTCTTCTATTTCGGTTTCTTTGACTTTTTATTTTGGCCACCTTTCTTTGTTTTGATATAAAAATTGCGGACCTTGAAACCAACGACTTTCGGTAGTTAGTTATTCTTTACTTGTTTCTCTAGTGCAATCATCAGCAACATTTTCATTAGTGGGAACCCAGTGCCAGTCAGTTACTTCAGTATACTCTAAAATTTCGCCAACTCTTGCAGACATAAACGTAGGCAATCGTTTCTCACTTTTCAGCCATCTTAGTACTATTGTAGAGTCGGTCCAAAAGTACTTATTTTGGATATTAATCTCTAAGTGTTGGATGACTTCTTGTGCGAGTTTTACGCCTGTTTATGCAGCTGTCAGCTCTAATTTAGGTATAGTTTGAGATTTTAATGGACAAACTCTTGCTTTAGATGCTACGAGACATACCTCTACAGAGTCTTCAAAAATCATTTTAAGGTAAACTGCTGCTGAATAGGCTTGTTCACTAGTATCAGAAAATATGTAAATTTCGATGCATTTAGCTTTTGAAAGATTTTGTGAATAACAACAATTTATTTTTATTTTCATTACTTCGTTAAGTTCTTTGAGCCATGAGCACCATTTTTTGAACATAATTTGAGTAATGTAATCATCCCAACCAATGCCTGAACGCCAAATTGATTGTAAAAGAATTCTAATTCTTATTGTGATGGGTGACAGTAAACCAAGTGGATCGTATACTGACATAGCTGTGCACAAGACTTGCCTTTTTGTGGGTATTTTACTACCATCAATAATTTCTAGGGGTACCTTATGAAAATTCAGTTTAAAATTGAATACGTCAGATTCTGATTCCCACATCATACCAAGTATTCTTTCTGCAGATTTTTTGTCTAGGTTAGAATTCGTTTGCGGAGCCACTAAAGTAGAATTTTTCTAGAGTTTGACTTAAAATTTATTATTTCAAACCCTCCTGTAGCATGGATCTTAATAACTCGATTCACTGTAGCGATTCCTTCTTCTTCTGTATCAAAGGTGTCTAGATAGTCATGTACATAGTGAAGCGTCGTTATAGCTTTGACTGCTCTACTATTACTTTCGATGTATTTTTGTGCATTAAAGCTTTTTACAAACTGAGCCATAAATGGTGATGATGTAGCTCCAAATAATATGGCAGACATTTTATAAACCTTTGGTTGTATACTTTTATCTAAATCTCGCCACAGGAAACATTGAGCATATGTATTTTCTTCGGCAATTCGGACCCTATTGAACATTTCTTTAATGTCTCCAACAACAGCAAATTTATAAAGTCTAAATTTTATGAGAATCCCAAACAAAGAGGCAAGCAGATCTGGTCCGGTAAGCAAGAAATCATTTGATGACATATTTTGATTTTTGGCAGCAGCGTCAAATACTAAGCGAACTTTTCCAGGCTTATTAGGATTAGTTACTGGAAAGTGAGGTAAAAACCATATATTTTTAGCTTTTTCTAAAAGTCTTGGATCAACTAGTTCAGCATAATTCTTTTCAAAAAGTTTGTTAATCTCTGTACAATATGCTTCGGCAAATTCCTTGTTTTTGGATAATTTTCGTTCTAGACATTGTAGACGTTGAAACGCTAATTGTCGGGATTCTGGCATTTCTACGTGATCTTTTTTCCAAGGCAGTTTAACAACGTATTGACCAGAAATGTGTTTGATCGAATTTTCTGCAATGCTAAGGGCATATTCATCTTCTAGTACTTTCTTTTTGGTAGGAAAACCCTTTATACTGTCAAGTTTCATGTAATCTTTGACAAGTTTATGAAGACTTTCATCTGAATTTTCACAACAACACAAAACTACCATTTCCTCAGTTTGATTTGTGGAAATAGTACCAATTGGGCCATGAACTGTCCAGCCTATCGCCGTTTTTGATAAGATAGGTGTATTATTGTATGGCTGTATGGTTTGTCTTGATGTTATGAGATTTGCATTATTTTGACCAATCAAAATAGTGGGTTTTTCATTTGGTTTTAAGAAAATGTCCACTTGTTTGATATACGGAAATTTTTCTGTAAGTTCGTTGAGGTCGTAATTTATGTTAGGTAATTTAATATTTTTTACAGTTCTTATATCTTTCAGTGGATAAAATTTCGAAGAGTTTGTGCTTGAAATTTCTGCTTCAACTTTTTGAGAGTTGGGTTCATACATCTGAATGTCACCAGTCCATTTGCAGCATAATGGTATTGTGGGTCCTGATAAGCCAATTTTTTCAGCAACTGAAACTTCTAGCAGAGTTGTAGTACTTCCTTCGTCTAAAAATGCTGTAGTTTTGATGCTTGATTTTGGACCTTTTAATATGACTGGGACGATTTTTAACAAAGCTTTATTCTGGGTTTTTACGCAGTTAACTTCTGAGGCTTCTTTGTGCAGCATTGGGTGATGGAATCTTTGACAACCATTTGTTTCGCATTTTTTACTCCTTTTGCATTTTCCTTTGTGACTTTTTAGACAACCATAACATAGACTTAGTTTCTGAGCAGTTCTCCAGCGTTGTCTAGGGTTTTGATTCTGAAATTTTGGACATTTTTCTACCTGATGGTCCTCTTCTTTGTAACACACCCTACATTTACGCTTTTCTTGATCCTTTGCTAGATAGTGATTTGTCTGGTTGTTATATTTTGTTTCCTGATTTGGTGGGGAATTAAAAGCAAGGTCTTTTGGCACAAAAGTAATTCGTGAAACAATTTCAGAGATTTCTTGAACCCAATTAGAAAAATCTCTTAAAGTTTCAGTTCTGCTTTTTATTTTATTTTCAATCAGGTAAGCTCCCTATTGGGTCAAAAGATGAGCTGGCAATTTGTTGACACAAGTTGTCAATACGCTTTTTTGGTCTACGTAATTGCCCAAATTTTGTAGAGCAGCAGCAAAATTTCTTACCGTAGAGCTAAATACGTCAAATTGTTCGAGACTTTCGACAGCTGGGAGTTGCTTAGCTTTTTGTAGGATTTCTTCTAATATTACCTCTGATCTACCATATTTTTTGTCTAGGATATCTAGAATTTCTTCAGGCGATTCTGCAGTAATAAGAAGCATTTCTACAACTTCTCTTGCCGTTCCAATCAAGCTGTTATTTAGCCTCAAAACATTTTCGGCTGGTGAAAACTGACATACTTCGTTTGTTATTTTATATTGCGAATAAAATATTGGTCATTTTAAATACGATGTCAAATTTTGCCAACTGATTGCCAATGGTTTGGCGGGCCAATAGATTATTTATGCTTTTTGTTAAATCTACTAGTTTTTCATCCTCTTTTTTATTGGTTGTATAGGTTTGTTTTATACTTTGCTCGTGACTAAGCATAGCTCCCTTTCAGCTTCATGGAAATTATTTTTTGGCAAGTTTGCCCCTATTTCTTGAGCAAATTTGGAGATTGAGTCACTTTCGAATTCTAGGGTATTTCTTTGTTCAACCAAATCTTCTTTTCTTCTTAGACGTTTTTGTTTCTTAGACAAGTCTTGTTTTTTATTTTCAATTTCTTGAATTTCAGCTTCAGACTTATCTTCTTTTTGCTCCAAAACTTCAATGTCGCATTCTGAGTCGACTACTTCCATTTCCAAGTCGATTATTTCTTCTTTTAACTTTTCTATATCTGTTTGTAGTTTAGATTTGGCCTTTGATTTTGTTGTTGATGAGTGATTGAATGTCTCCTAGTTATAACTGTTGCTGCGTCTCAACGATTTAAAAATGGAATATCTTTTGGCTGAATTTTGGAACATAAATTAAAAATGTAATCTGCCAATAGTTTTGTTAGCGCTGTGGTGAATAAATTTAAGTTATAATTAATTTTAAATAATGTACAAAGCTGTTCAATTTCAAAGTAGGATAACGACTTACTTAAATTCGTTAGAAATTCTCTATATTCAGCTGAATCTTTTAAAAAAGGATATCTTTTAAAAGCTAAAATATTTCTCTTTACTGCTGTGATCTGTGGAAACTTTTCATACAGTATAAAAAATATATTGTGTAGATGTCGAAATACTATTTTTGAAAAGATTTTTGATTATCAGGATGTTACTAAACTCAACTTTTTGTTGTTCTTTTAAACTCATTTTTGAGGCCTTCTTCGTTGTATTTTTAACTTTCCTTCGATGCTCAGGATCTTGTGGATGCTCCCTAGGTTGATTTCTAGTCCTTGGATGGATCACTTTATGGAAAAATAAGTGAAGAATTGGCTGAAAACTGTTTAATGTATTGACTGACAAATACAATACTTGACAATGACAAAAAATTGATTAAAAAACAAAAAGTTCAACTCAGTATAACAAAAAATTCAAACAACTGGTAACTATGAAAACAAAAGGATATAAGATAACCTTTTAGCTCTATTATAAAACACTTTTGTGATGACCTAAAGTAATGAAAAAAACTAAATGACCAAAGTTTATATTTATTTCTTTTTAAAAACTTTAGGTAAAATGGTTTTATAAGACCATCTTTATAAATCAGAAATCAATAAAACCAATAGTATCTAAAAGGAACAGAAGGAATATCAGTTTTATTATACTCACATTATAAATCACTTTTTGGTTGTATAACACCCCTTTAGGTAATTGGCAATATAAATTACCTTTATGTAGCCAAATTGATCCTAAAACCTATAACAGCACTCTCTAAATAACCTAGGAACCAAATTAATACAACCTTGAGTGGTAATAATGTTACTTGGGTGAGGAATCACTTTCAAGAATTTTCGCAGAGAAAAGTTAGGTGTCTCGCTCGAATAAAGCTATGTACGATTATAAAGCCTGTTAATCATAAATAAAAAATAGACCGGTGTTAAAGTTACTTTACCGCACGCCGTAAAGCTACTTTACCGCACGCGAACCACTTAGAAACCTTAGCAACGCGTCAACAAGACAGCTTCAATATTTCTTTACATTTCAATTTCGTCTAATTTGACATGTTTATTTATAAATTACATACAAGGTACTCATATGTAAAATATTTTACCTAACACATGCGGATAGGGGACAATTCGCCGCGGCCGATTCGCCGCGGCCGATACGCCGCGGGACAATTCGCCGCCGGCCGATTCGCCGCGTGGACAATTCGCCGCGAGATTTTATATTTTATGCTTTTATCATTGGCAATTGTTTAAACAGTTTTATTTAGCTTGACTTTATATAATATATTTGTTTATTTGTTTGATCATAACTTTTTTGAAAGTTTTCCAACTAGGTATTTGGGGTTAGTATACAATTCAACAATTTTTTTATTACAAAAAAAAAATTAAAATGGCGGATCCAAAATGGCGGATTTTCCCATTTATGAACCGATGTACATCAAACTCGGAACTTTGGGGTGTTTCAGGTCGCTAATTATGATTTCTAACTTAAACCTAAAAAAAAACAAAATGGCGGATCCGAAATGGCGGATTTTCCCATTTATGAACCAATATGCATTAAATTTGGAATTTTGGGGTGTTTTAGGTCCCTGATTATGATTCCTAACTTAAACTTTAAAAAAATCAAAATGGCGGTTCCACAATGGCGCACTTTCTCATTTATAAACCGATTTGCCTCAAACTTGAAACATCGCGGCGCTTAAGTAACTTAATACAATTTTTGACTTAAATTTAAAAAAATCAAAATGGCGTATCCGAAATGGCGGGTTTTCCCATTTATGAACCGATATGCATCAAATTCTGAACTTTGGGGTGTTTAAGGTCGCTAATTATGATTTCTAACATAAGCTTAAAAAAATCAAAATGGCGGATCCACAATGGCGCACTTTCTTATTAATAAACCGATTTGCCCTAAACTTGAAACATCCGGGCGCCTATAAGGTAACTCAATACAATTTTTTACTTAAATTTTAAAACCTGAAAATTGTGGATTCCTCGGGTTTAGGCCCCTCAAGCCTAAGATTTTTTTAGATATTTTTCACATATTTCATGAATAAAAAAATTTAACGGCCCCCCAGAGGCATCAGCCCCCCTCCCCCCCAATTTTGAGGCAAATCAGTTTATAAACAAGAAAGTGCGCCATTGTGGAACTGCCATTTTCATTTTTTAAAATTTAAGTCAAAAATTGTATTAAGTTACCTTAAGCACCGCAATATTTCAAGTTTGAGGCAAATCGGTTTATAAATAAGAAAGCGCGCCATTGTGAAACCGCCATTTTGATTTTTTTAAATTAGGTTAAAAATAATAATCAGCGACCTGAAAGATCTCAAAGTTCCGAGTTTGATGCAAATCGGTTCATAAATAGGAAAATCCGCCATTTTATTTATTTTTCTAATAAAAAAAAGTTGAATTGTATTATACTAACCACCAAATAAAAGTTTAAAAAAGTTATGATCAAACAAATAAACAAATATATTATATGAAGTCAAGCAAAATAAAACTGTTTAAATAATTGCCAATGGTATAATATCATAAAACAAAAAATCTCGCGGCGAATTGTCCCCGCGGCGAATCGGCCGGCGGTGAATTCTCCCGCGGCGAATCGGCTGCGGCGAATCGGCCGCGGCGAATTGTCCCATCCCCGTCTTTACCACCCTTCACGGTTGAGCGAACTCCGCGTCGTTTAGCCAACTGCCGTCGCGTGCTGTAAAGTATTACTTTCCGCACTTGTTAGGTAAATAACTATTTCTAACTAAAAACAATAGCTACACTGTTTTGTATGATTTTGTTTATTTTTTTAAAGGCAAACATAAATGTTTTTATTTCAAAATCGTTTTGCGAGAGTTACAGGAATTATTGGATAAAAATAAAACGAATGCCATTCAAGTGAAAAATATAACAGACCTACTTCGGTTGTTATTGCAATTTCGCAAACAGGTCATATTTTGTAAAATTCTTTAAGTTTTGACTCTTTTTAATGGATTTCAAAGGTTTGAAAATTACCGACTGTTGCAGAAAGTGGGATTCAGAGCCCCACTGGCCCCCTCGATGCCACCCCGCTAACATCCTCTTAACGTCCTTTTATGTTGTCACTCGACTCATATAACATATCATTTCCCCGAAGTGCTATTATCGCACTGGAGTATCAAAAAGCTTCGCAAAGTTCATAACAAAGCCCCATAAAACAAAGAATAAAGCTAATTCTCAAATAACCTCTTGTGTAACTTGGACGCGATAAAATAGAAGCTGAAAGAAGTGGGCAGAGTAATATTTGATAAAAGACGAGAAAGACATTCTGTAAGTGTCAAAGCCACATACGAGCTCAGATATTTGAAGACATTATATTTAAAATTTAATATTTAAATTTGAAGATCACGTGAATTAACACCCAATAGGTCCAATAAAAAACCAAGAGACAATAGAACAAGTAGAGGAATATACCTGGGACAAATTAGGACATAAGGTAACAAAAGCGTAAAGAGTAATAAATGGATAATAAATAAAACAAAAGTAAGGGATGTCAGAGGAGAAATAGCAAAATTAAAATGGAAATTTGCCAGTCATAATATCAGACACATTATTGTAAACCGGAGACCTTGGAAAAATAAAAGAAATAGTTGAAGACCCCAAGAGATGGGCGGACGATTTAAAGAAACATGCGGAAGCTAGATGGATGAACACGGCGACAGACGGAGAAGAGTGGAAGATATTGGGGGAGGCCTATGTCCAAAGATGGATCGAAAAAGGCTAAATAGATAGATAGATAGATCCTGTAACTCTAGATATTTTGTTTAGCTTACAACAAAATGCAAAGGAAAATAGTTATAAATAAAGAAATACGTGACATGTACTAATAATAATTATACTGGGTAAGTACACATCAATTCAACCAATTTAAAAATATTTTTGAACCTTGAGTTTTTTGATGATGGTGAGATTTTGTGTAATTATTCTCCGCCTAATAAAAAGTAAAAATACAAATTTTTAAATTTTTTGGTTGCATATTTTTTGAGTTATGCATTTCCAAAAATAAAAATATTGATCCATTTTTAGCCCGCATCGGTTTCTTTAAAGTTCTATAATTTTTAAACCGTTTAAGATAATTAGCTGAAACTCGCTATCTGTAGAGATAAAAAAAAGGACAAAGGGTCTATGCCAAAATTATATTTTTGATAAAATCTCAAAAACGGATTTTTTGTTTTTCTTAATTTTTATAAATTTTTTTCTTAGACCATTTGTTTACATGTGTGCGAAATTTTACCATGGGATGATAATGGGATCATAGTTAAAAAAATTTATTTATATCTTGATGCATATATTGTTTGATATTTTTACTACTATAAAAATTAATATCTAAAGTGTTTATTGTTATGAGGCATTTTATTTATGTAGCATGTATATTATAAAAACGTGGACACCATGGGCATCTGATTCCGCTAGATTGACATTTAAATAAAGAAACAATTAATTAAAAACGTACATACATAATAACGGGCTCACAAGAATAATTGAGAACCTGTACATAAATGCCCCCTTTTCGCCCTTTCTCGCTGCAATGTTTGATATTAATGAAAATAGTTACATTCTTTATCTCTTAAACAGTGGTTGCGCGTTTTTTGTAAAACTTTAGGGGTGCACACCAAAAAATTATTGCAGCCACACCCAACAGACATCGCCAAGTTGTCTCAGTGCACTAATTTAAGCTGGACTTTTCACAGCGAACGGCAACCGGTGGGTGGCATCAAGAGGGTGCGGGCATTATCGATCGCCGCAATTGAGTCACCAGAGCATGAACCGAAGTAAGGCCCAGATTCTGTGTACTGTAATATTATATATTTCGTAATTAGAATGCGACATAACATTAACGGTGAACAGAATTTGGATCCAGTTAAGCGCGGCGCCGGCGGTAGCCGACCTACGTATCCTCGTTTCAACTCAAAATACCGGGTTTTAATTCTTAGTTAGTATTCAAGGCTGATGAATTCCTTTTGGGCTTTATTGATACCTTATGATAAAATTATTAATTAAAGAATGGTCAGATTTTAATATTTTTTAAGTAAAATTTGGGAGTGTACGTGCACATGTGAACTTATGGAGGAACCGCCACTGCTCTTAAAATAGTGGCAAAATCGACCGTAAGGTAATTAAATATCAGAGGTGGCGTATTATTTTTACTGATGACTTTTTGTAAAAAACAAAAGTTGCGTAAACATGGCGTTTCTTAGTCTGTTTCTCTTTGCGACGTACCCGTTCTGGAAATTAATTTGATTTTACGTAGTTACCGAAATCGAGATGGTAGATTGAAAATCGAAAAAAAATTGGTTAGTATTTTCCACTTAATGTTGCAACCCCTATGATGACCAAAATCATCCCACGATAGTGAGAAATTCCAGAAATGTGACAGAGTTGATGTGTAATCTTAACTTAGGCGTCGAAATAAGTAAGTGAAAATGATTAAAAACTTTTGAAATAGTATAATTCCAGTTACGGCTAATTTATAGGTAAGATATTAAAGTAGAGGAATTGTCAAATATTGATATTGAAAGTAAAATAAAAGATCAATTTACAAAAATAAATTTTTAAATAGGAACCCACTGTCATCCCATGATAAAACTTGGCCTACATGTAAACTAATAGTCTAGAAAACAAATTTAAAAAAATTGAACAAAATAAAAAATCGGTTTTTAAACTGTATCAAAAATAAATTTTGGGGTGAGACCCCTGCACTTTTTTTAGAAGATGGCTGCCACAAGGCATACCATAATCAAGCTTGTAGACCTAGAAGATTTACACAGCAACTTTTACCTCGATATGCCCAAGACTTTATGAATAACAAGGGTTTAAAGAAATCAAGTCGGTGCTAAAAAAGACGATATTAAGCATTAAAAAAAATTAATAACTCAAAAACTAGGCTGCTAAAAAATCTAAAATTTTGCATTTTTACTTCTTTTTACTTAGTAAAGAATTTGACCAAAAATTATGAAAATCAAAAGTGACAAGGTCCAAACCATTGGTTGATTTGATATGGATTTACCCCTTAGACATAAAATGGTTACCAGTTAATATAGTTGTTAGTTAGTTAGTTAATATAATATGTTATTTTTAACTACATATTATTAGTTAAAAATATACTTACTAGCTTTTGAGTAAAACAAATGTGTGCTCTATTATGTCGGTTAAAAAAAAATATACGTACGATACACGACCGGAAACTGACTTTACAGGTCTAGTAACGTAAATACCTATTGTTGCTCACAGTACTTTTTTAATCATTTATTCATTCAGTGGCGTGCATTTTACCAAGATAAATGTTCGAAATCCTGAAAAGTTTAACAGTATGATATGTCATTGTGACATTGGCAGGTTAGTGAAACGAGCTAAAGGTGAGCTCTACACGAAAAAAGATTATACCGGGTGTGCCAAAAGAAACGGACAATATTTTTTTCATTATAACTTTTAAACTATACAATCGATTTTAATGGGACAAACTGCACTTGGCAGAAAATTAATCAGAATTTTAAATTAAATTGTATCCTTCAAAGATGCTCGTTTTAATTATCCTTTTAAATCAGTAAAAAAGCTGCATTCTTGCCACGTACAAGTTACAAATCAGCAAAATCGGTTTAATGGTTCTGAATTTGGCCTTTTTTGCCAGAATAAATAAATCATTAAGGTAAATACATAAATGATAATGAAAACATTCACTGTTCTGAATAAATTCAACGCTCCACTAGCCATAAAGCTTCCCTTGTATGTTTCGTAAATTTATAAATCGTGGAAATTAAAAATTCCCTTTTGCAACACAAAACTCACACTAGGGTTTCTTTGAAAACGCCGCTGGTCATTATTTTTCAAGGTCTTTTTCCTGAAGCAAAATTTTATATATGTGTTGTCTCTAAATAAGGAAGATAAAGAGACTTTACCGCGTCGTGCTGTAATAGTTATTTACCTAACAAGTGCGAAAAGTGATACTTTACCGCAAGTATCGGCGTTTTTCCCGAACGACGCGCCAGCGGAGTTCGGTTAAGCCGTACGTAAGGTAGAGATACTTTCCGCACGAGTTAGGTATAATATTTTTCCTACGAGCGTGTGGAAAAATCAAAATATATTTTTTGTATTTGGTTGAATTTTTGTATTACCCATTGACTTCTATACCCTACGGGTAGACCCGGCGTGGGCCAAAATTGCCATTATATCAAGCTTTTATCGCAATTGACCAAATACAAGTAAGAATTTAATGAGCAAAATAGGGATGAAAATAGAATTTCGGTTTGGTGAGTCCGGACACATGCAACATCGCAAAAATATTCTATTTGCTTGTCTTGGATAAAAAAGGGCAGTGTCGGCGCAAAATAAAAATTTTGAATTCCACTAGAATTTTTTTATCAACAATTTTCTGTTTGAATAATAAATAATTCATGAATACTTACTTGTGTGTGTTTACAAAATTCTCTTCAGTAAAAAAAAAAGTAAAAAGAATTTCTAAGCATGCTAAGTGCAGTCGATGTATTAAAATTATTGTTTTCATCTTAGAACTTTACAAATGTTGTACCTTCCAGGTAAAATATTTTCTTTCTTTGAACAAGGGTCTTCTTCAACTCTTCTTTTCTTGGGTGGACTACAAGTTATGCTCGAGTAAGATGAAATTTCGGAACTAAAAATTTCAATTCGTAATGGGACAACTGGGCGCCGGGCCAACTCGGCGCCGCCAACAGGGCGCCACGCCGGGCCTAATGGGCGCCGGGCCAACTCAGCGCCGGACTATTTTTTTTTCGATAAAATGTGCAGATAAAAACAAAATAAATATGTTATTTATACAAAAATTTTAACGTCTATTAACTCGAGTGTTGAAATTTGGTAGGTGGAGTGTTCTGCGACTTGAAACACCGCCAAGTTCCATATTCGATACATATCGATGCATAAATAAGAAAGTCCGCCATTATGGTTCCGCCATTTTAATTTTTTTAAGTTTGTTTTTCATCTGCACATTTTATCAAGAAAAAATATTTTAGTCCGGCGCCCAGTTGGCTCGGCGTCAAGTTGGCCCGGCGCCCAGTTGGTCTGCCGCCCAGTTGGTGGCGCCGAGTTGGCGGCGCCCAGTTGTCCTAGACTGACACATTTCAGGGGTCTGGTACGTTTTACCACCGTTCTTAAAACTACGAAGTTTTTTGAAAAATGATAATTTTAGACCATTTTATAGTGATTTCTAAAAAAAGAATTGCGGAAAATCGTTGATTTTGTTAAAAAAATTGAAATTGAAAAATTCTTAAAACCCTCGTTAAAACCCCATTAAAACCCATACCAATTGCTACAAAAGAAGCATTTTCTCATTTCAAACTGAAACAAAACGGTCCCTGACGTCTATCAGCTGTCAACGAAAACTTGAATTAACTAAGGTCACTGATCGAAATCGGGTCGGTTTTTTTGGTCCTTTTATGAAAATGCACAATTTTTAAAAAAGCATGAAATTCAAAACAAAATCAAGAAAATTATGATTTCTACATTTTTACAATTAAAAATTAGTTTAATTGAACATTATATCAATTTTTATTCCTTAAAACACTAAAAATTAATAATTATTTGCTTTTTTAAAATTTATCGAAGGTCTAACCGAACAAAACCAAACTGAACCGATCCGTATCGAAATGAGCCAAATCAAACCGAATCTAACGGTTCGGTTTGATTCGGTTCGATTTGGTTAAACTAAACCGAACCTAACCGAATATAGCTAAACCTAACCTAAACAATCCTAGCGGAACCTAACCGAACATACTCAAACTGAACCAACCTAACCCACCTAACCCAACCTAACCCAACCTAACCCAACCTAACCCAACCTAACCCAACCTAACCCAACCTAACCCAACCTAACCCAACCTAACCCAACCTAACCCAACCTAACCCAACCTAACCCAACCTAACCTAACCCAACCTAACCCAACCTAACCCAACCTAACCCAACCTAACCCAACCTAACCCAACCTAACCCAACCTAACCCAACCTAACCCAACCTAACCCAACCTAACCCAACCTAACCCAACCTAACCCAACCTAACCCAACCTAACCCAACCTAACCCAACCTAACCCAACCTAACCCAACCTAACCCAACCTAACCCAACCTAACCCAACCTAACCCAACCTAACCCAACCTAACCCAACCTAACCCAACCTAACCCAACCTAACCCAACCTAACCCAACCTAACCCAACCTAACCCAACCTAACCCAACCTAACCCAACCTAACCCAACCTAACCCAACCTGACCCAACCTGACCCAACCTAACCCAACCTAACCCAACCTAACCCAACCTAACCCAACCTAACCCAACCTAACCCAACCTAACCCAACCTAACCCAACCTAACCCAACCTAACCCAACCTAACCCAACCTAACCCAACCTAACCCAACCTAACCCAACCTAACCCAACCTAACCCAACCTAACCCAACCTAACCCAACCTAACCCAACCTAACCGAACCTAACCCAACCTAACCCAACCTAACCCAACCTAACCCAACCTAACCCAACCTAACCCAACCTAACCCAACCTAACCCAACCTAACCCAACCTAACCCAACCTAACCCAACCTAACCCAACCTAACCCAACCTAACCCAACCTAACCCAACCTAACCCAACCTAACCCAACCTAACTCAACCTAACCCAACCTAACCCAACCTAACCCAACCTAACCCAACCTAACCCAACCTAACCCAACCCAACCCAACCCAACCTAACCCAACCTAACCCAACCTAACCCAACCTAACCCAACCTAACCCAACCTAACCCAACCTAACCCAACCTATCCCAACCTAACCCAACCTAACCCAACCTAACCCAACCTAACCCAACCTAACCCAACCTAACCCAACCTAACCCAACCTAACCCAACCTAACCCAACCTAACCCAACCTAACCCAACCTAACCCAACCTAACCCAACCTAACCCAACCTAACCCAACCTGACCCAACCTAACCCAACCTAACCCAACCTAACCCAACCTAACCCAACCTAACCCAACCTAACCCAACCTAACCCAACCTAACCCAACCTAACCCAACCTAACCCAACCTAACCCAACCTAACCCAACCTAACCCAACCTAACCCAACCTAACCCAACCTAACCCAACCTAACCCAACCTAACCCAACCTAACCCAACCTAACCCAACCTAACCCAACCTAACCCAACCTAACCCAACCTAACCCAACCTAACCCAACCTAACCCAACCTAACCCAACCTAACTCAACCTAACCCAACCTAACCCAACCTAACCCAACCTAACCCAACCTAACCCAACCTAACCCAACCCAACCCAACCCAACCCAACCTAACCCAACCTAACCCAACCTAACCCAACCTAACCCAACCTATCCCAACCTAACCCAACCTAACCCAACCTAACCCAACCTAACCCAACCTAACCCAACCTAACCCAACCTAACCCAACCTAACCCAACCTAACCCAACCTAACCCAACCTAACCCAACCTAACCCAACCTAACCCAACCTAACCCAACCTAACCCAACCTAACCCAACCTAACCCAACCTAACCCAACCTAACCCAACCTAACCCAACCTAACCCAACCTAACCCAACCTAACCCAACCTAACCCAACCTAACCCAACCTAACCCAACCTAACCCAACCTAACCCAACCTAACCCAACCTAACCCAACCTAACCCAACCTAACCCAACCTAACCCAACCTAACCCAACCTAACCCAACCTAACCCAACCTAACCCAACCTAACCCAACCTAACCCAACCTAACCCAACCTAACCCAACCTAACCCAACCTAACCCAACCTAACCCAACCTAACCCAACCTAACCCAACCTAACCCAACCTAACCCAACCTAACCCAACCTAACCCAACCTAACCCAACCTAACCCAACCTAACCCAACCTAACCCAACCTAACCCAACCTAACCCAACCTAACCCAACCTAACCCAACCTAACCCAACCTAACCCAACCTAACCCAACCTAACCCAACCTAACCCAACCTAACCCAACCTAACCCAACCTAACCCAACCTAACCCAACCTAACCCAACCTAACCCAACCTAACCCAACCTAACCCAACCTAACCCAACCTAACCCAACCTAACCCAACCTAACCCAACCTAACCCAACCTAACCCAACCTAACCCAACCTAACCCAACCTAACCCAACCTAACCCAGGTTAGGGGGTAACCATTGTCCATAATCGTCGGAAATCGAGTTAGGGTTAGTGTATGCGACCATAAACATTGAGTGGCGCGTGAGTGTTTGGTCTTCAATATTTTTTAGGGAAATTTTTCAAAATCTTTTTTCCGCACTCTGGGCACCCTAATAAACCGTAATCTGGTCACCCTAATCCATCGCAATCAAAGAAAATCGGTAATCGAAGTGTCACAAATTTTAGCTCACACATATACTATACTATAGTAGTGTGAGCTATGGTGATCCTAATTTTTTCGAGAAAAAAAAAAGTTGCTCCGATTTCGAAAATTTTTATATATCTTTGCGTTTCAGATGATTTTGAAACTTTTTTGTTGCGCCGTCTGTCTGTCTGTCTGTCTGTCTGTCTGTCTGTCTGTCTGTCTGTCTGTCTGTCTGTCTGTCTGTCTGTCTGTCTGTCTGTCTGTCTGTCTGTCTGTCTGTCTGTCTGTCTGTCTGTCTGTCTGTCTGTCTGTCTGTCTGTCTGTCTGTCTGTCTGTCTGTCTGTCTGTCTGTCTGTCTGTCTGTCTGTCTGTCTGTCTGTCTGTCTGTCTGTCTGTCTGTCTGTCTGTCTGTCTGTCTGTCTGTCTGTCTGTCTGTCTGTCTGTCTGTCTGTCTGTCTGTCTGTCTGTCTGTCTGTCTGTCTGTCTGTCTGTCTGTCTGTCTGTCTGTCTGTCTGTCTGTCTGTCTGTCTGTCTGTCTGTCTGTCTGTCTGTCTGTCTGTCTGTCTGTCTGTCTGTCTGTCTGTCTGTCTGTCTGTCTGTCTGTCTGTCTGTCTGTCTGTCTGTCTGTCTGTCTGTCTGTCTGTCTGTCTGTCTGTCTGTCTGTCTGTCTGTCTGTCTGTCTGTCTGTCTGTCTGTCTGTCTGTCTGTCTGTCTGTCTGTCTGTCTGTCTGTCTGTCTGTCTGTCTGTCTGTCTGTCTGTCTGTCTGTCTGTCTGTCTGTCTGTCTGTCTGTCTGTCTGTCTGTCTGTCTGTCTGTCTGTCTGTCTGTCTGTCTGTCTGTCTGTCTGTCTGTCTGTCTGTCTGTCTGTCTGTCTGTCTGTCTGTCTGTCTGTCTGTCTGTCTGTCTGTCTGTCTGTCTGTCTGTCTGTCTGTCTGTCTGTCTGTCTGTCTGTCTGTCTGTCTGTCTGTCTGTCTGTCTGTCTGTCTGTCTGTCTGTCTGTCTGTCTGTCTGTCTGTCTGTCTGTCTGTCTGTCTGTCTGTCTGTCTGTCTGTCTGTCTGTCTGTCTGTCTGTCTGTCTGTCTGTCTGTCTGTCTGTCTGTCTGTCTGTCTGTCTGTCTGTCTGTCTGTCTGTCTGTCTGTCTGTCTGTCTGTCTGTCTGTCTGTCTGTCTGTCTGTCTGTCTGTCTGTCTGTCTGTCTGTCTGTCTGTCTGTCTGTCTGTCTGTCTGTCTGTCTGTCTGTCTGTCTGTCTGTCTGTCTGTCTGTCTGTCTGTCTGTCTGTCTGTCTGTCTGTCTGTCTGTCTGTCTGTCTGTCTGTCTGTCTGTCTGTCTGTCTGTCTGTCTGTCTGTCTGTCTGTCTGTCTGTCTGTCTGTCTGTCTGTCTGTCTGTCTGTCTGTCTGTCTGTCTGTCTGTCTGTCTGTCTGTCTGTCTGTCTGTCTGTCTGTCTGTCTGTCTGTCTGTCTGTCTGTCTGTCTGTCTGTCTGTCTGTCTGTCTGTCTGTCTGTCTGTCTGTCTGTCTGTCTGTCTGTCTGTCTGTCTGTCTGTCTGTCTGTCTGTCTGTCTGTCTGTCTGTCTGTCTGTCTGTCTGTCTGTCTGTCTGTCTGTCTGTCTGTCTGTCTGTCTGTCTGTCTGTCTGTCTGTCTGTCTGTCTGTCTGTCTGTCTGTCTGTCTGTCTGTCTGTCTGTCTGTCTGTCTGTCTGTCTGTCTGTCTGTCTGTCTGTCTGTCTGTCTGTCTGTCTGTCTGTCTGTCTGTCTGTCTGTCTGTCTGTCTGTCTGTCTGTCTGTCTGTCTGTCTGTCTGTCTGTCTGTCTGTCTGTCTGTCTGTCTGTCTGTCTGTCTGTCTGTCTGTCTGTCTGTCTGTCTGTCTGTCTGTCTGTCTGTCTGTCTGTCTGTCTGTCTGTCTGTCTGTCTGTCTGTCTGTCTGTCTGTCTGTCTGTCTGTCTGTCTGTCTGTCTGTCTGTCTGTCTGTCTGTCTGTCTGTCTGTCTGTCTGTCTGTCTGTCTGTCTGTCTGTCTGTCTGTCTGTCTGTCTGTCTGTCTGTCTGTCTGTCTGTCTGTCTGTCTGTCTGTCTGTCTGTCTGTCTGTCTGTCTGTCTGTCTGTCTGTCTGTCTGTCTGTCTGTCTGTCTGTCTGTCTGTCTGTCTGTCTGTCTGTCTGTCTGTCTGTCTGTCTGTCTGTCTGTCTGTCTGTCTGTCTGTCTGTCTGTCTGTCTGTCTGTCTGTCTGTCTGTCTGTCTGTCTGTCTGTCTGTCTGTCTGTCTGTCTGTCTGTCTGTCTGTCTGTCTGTCTGTCTGTCTGTCTGTCTGTCTGTCTGTCTGTCTGTCTGTCTGTCTGTCTGTCTGTCTGTCTGTCTGTCTGTCTGTCTGTCTGTCTGTCTGTCTGTCTGTCTGTCTGTCTGTCTGTCTGTCTGTCTGTCTGTCTGTCTGTCTGTCTGTCTGTCTGTCTGTCTGTCTGTCTGTCTGTCTGTCTGTCTGTCTGTCTGTCTGTCTGTCTGTCTGTCTGTCTGTCTGTCTGTCTGTCTGTCTGTCTGTCTGTCTGTCTGTCTGTCTGTCTGTCTGTCTGTCTGTCTGTCTGTCTGTCTGTCTGTCTGTCTGTCTGTCTGTCTGTCTGTCTGTCTGTCTGTCTGTCTGTCTGTCTGTCTGTCTGTCTGTCTGTCTGTCTGTCTGTCTGTCTGTCTGTCTGTCTGTCTGTCTGTCTGTCTGTCTGTCTGTCTGTCTGTCTGTCTGTCTGTCTGTCTGTCTGTCTGTCTGTCTGTCTGTCTGTCTGTCTGTCTGTCTGTCTGTCTGTCTGTCTGTCTGTCTGTCTGTCTGTCTGTCTGTCTGTCTGTCTGTCTGTCTGTCTGTCTGTCTGTCTGTCTGTCTGTCTGTCTGTCTGTCTGTCTGTCTGTCTGTCTGTCTGTCTGTCTGTCTGTCTGTCTGTCTGTCTGTCTGTCTGTCTGTCTGTCTGTCTGTCTGTCTGTCTGTCTGTCTGTCTGTCTGTCTGTCTGTCTGTCTGTCTGTCTGTCTGTCTGTCTGTCTGTCTGTCTGTCTGTCTGTCTGTCTGTCTGTCTGTCTGTCTGTCTGTCTGTCTGTCTGTCTGTCTGTCTGTCTGTCTGTCTGTCTGTCTGTCTGTCTGTCTGTCTGTCTGTCTGTCTGTCTGTCTGTCTGTCTGTCTGTCTGTCTGTCTGTCTGTCTGTCTGTCTGTCTGTCTGTCTGTCTGTCTGTCTGTCTGTCTGTCTGTCTGTCTGTCTGTCTGTCTGTCTGTCTGTCTGTCTGTCTGTCTGTCTGTCTGTCTGTCTGTCTGTCTGTCTGTCTGTCTGTCTGTCTGTCTGTCTGTCTGTCTGTCTGTCTGTCTGTCTGTCTGTCTGTCTGTCTGTCTGTCTGTCTGTCTGTCTGTCTGTCTGTCTGTCTGTCTGTCTGTCTGTCTGTCTGTCTGTCTGTCTGTCTGTCTGTCTGTCTGTCTGTCTGTCTGTCTGTCTGTCTGTCTGTCTGTCTGTCTGTCTGTCTGTCTGTCTGTCTGTCTGTCTGTCTGTCTGTCTGTCTGTCTGTCTGTCTGTCTGTCTGTCTGTCTGTCTGTCTGTCTGTCTGTCTGTCTGTCTGTCTGTCTGTCTGTCTGTCTGTCTGTCTGTCTGTCTGTCTGTCTGTCTGTCTGTCTGTCTGTCTGTCTGTCTGTCTGTCTGTCTGTCTGTCTGTCTGTCTGTCTGTCTGTCTGTCTGTCTGTCTGTCTGTCTGTCTGTCTGTCTGTCTGTCTGTCTGTCTGTCTGTCTGTCTGTCTGTCTGTCTGTCTGTCTGTCTGTCTGTCTGTCTGTCTGTCTGTCTGTCTGTCTGTCTGTCTGTCTGTCTGTCTGTCTGTCTGTCTGTCTGTCTGTCTGTCTGTCTGTCTGTCTGTCTGTCTGTCTGTCTGTCTGTCTGTCTGTCTGTCTGTCTGTCTGTCTGTCTGTCTGTCTGTCTGTCTGTCTGTCTGTCTGTCTGTCTGTCTGTCTGTCTGTCTGTCTGTCTGTCTGTCTGTCTGTCTGTCTGTCTGTCTGTCTGTCTGTCTGTCTGTCTGTCTGTCTGTCTGTCTGTCTGTCTGTCTGTCTGTCTGTCTGTCTGTCTGTCTGTCTGTCTGTCTGTCTGTCTGTCTGTCTGTCTGTCTGTCTGTCTGTCTGTCTGTCTGTCTGTCTGTCTGTCTGTCTGTCTGTCTGTCTGTCTGTCTGTCTGTCTGTCTGTCTGTCTGTCTGTCTGTCTGTCTGTCTGTCTGTCTGTCTGTCTGTCTGTCTGTCTGTCTGTCTGTCTGTCTGTCTGTCTGTCTGTCTGTCTGTCTGTCTGTCTGTCTGTCTGTCTGTCTGTATGTATGTCTGTCTGTAACGACCAACGCGCATAACTCAAAAACCGCTCGGCCGATTTTAATGAAATTTGGTACCTAGGCTGGGCCTTGGGTCGAAATGGTCCCATTTAAAAATGAACAAAATCCACCGAACACAAACCAAATAAATGGGTGGGGGTAGATTTCAAAAATTAGACTTTATGTGAAAATGTGGCGTGTATGATATCAAACGAAAGGTAATGGAGTCTGGAGTAAAATAAAATACATTTTAATCTATTTGAAAAAAAGGGTGGGGGGTATATTTCAAAAATTAGAGTTTAGGTGAAAATATGGCGTGTGTGATATCAAACGAAAGGAAATTGAGTCCGGAGTTTAACAAAATACATTTTAGTTTTTGTGTTTTTTAAGAGTGGGGGTAGATTTCAAAAATTTGAGTTTAAGTCAAAACATGGCTTGTGTGGTATCAAACAAAAGGTAATTTAGTCTGGAGTTGAATAAAATATATTTCAGTTTTTAGTTATATTAGCTCATACGTACACTATAACTATAGTACCTAGTGTGAGCTTAGGGGCCCATATATTGGCAGAGTATTTTGTTGGTTTCTATTCTTCTTTTATATTATGTAGGACAAAATTATTAATTAAACTAAGTGACCTTATCAAGTAAGACAGCATGATGATTAGAAGGACATAAACATATGATACCGGCCTGTAGACCGGCGCGGTGGTCATATAATAATAAATATATACTTTCGCGATGAAAGACCAAAATTTAACTTAAAATTACTGTAAAGTCCGCAAAAAACATTAAATTTATCGAAATTTATAAAAACATAGATCAGTGTGTGTAACAATTCATCAAGATGGATGAAACTCGACCGTGACATGTCAAAAGTTTGGTTCGAAAAAACAACTGGATAAAAATCGGTATGTAAGCATTTAAAAAGAAATCATTTTTAAGAAAATCAAATACTTTTTGTTATACTTTTTGTTAATTTTCATGCAATGCAAAAAAAAGTGCGGGGAAGTGACACTTTCTGAATCAAAATGTGTGAGGGTAAAATCGCACGGTCGCAGAAAAAACTATCTATCGTGACGCTACTGAACATTCTCGTGTTTTAGGAAAAACTATCCGTCAAGACGACTTACCCATGAAATGTTGTTTTTTTATGGATTTTTTTTCTTCTTTTGCACAAAAAACAATTTTGGACCATGTTTGAACTCAAATAGTTACTTCTAAACTTGTTTTTAAACGTTTTAAGATTTCTTTTTGTAATATTCCCGCACAAAATTCAAAAAAATTCATTTCCGTACTTAGACAACATTGTCTATCAGTTTTCCCTGTATACACCGACTAGCAGGTAGAATCACTCAAAATACGGCAGGTGGATTAAAGGTAGCCAGCTGCTTTTCTGTCGCACTTATGCCGTCAGTGTGAAAGAGATAAAAGTACCCTTATATTATCTAGGGTATTATTAGCATGCAAAATCACCCTATCTTTGTCCGTTTCACATGTTTAATAATGTCTATCTCTGTTTTTATTGTAAAAGAAATACCCGACCATAGGAACCAAATTGGATAGGGTCAATAAAAAATGCCTTGTCTTTCCGTCTCTAACGCCCTTTTAGGGCGTTATACAACTCAATGGTATTACCCTATTTAAAATTAAAAAATAGTTAAAACTACGAAATTTATGTGTTTTATTTAACGAAACTTGTACAAGCTCCGAGGTGGCTTTCTCGTCGGCAACTAATTAGGGATCTCTTCCATCTCTTCGAACATTTTCAATGCTGTTCGCTTAAGAAATTATAGCGTTATTTTGTCATAGCAGCCATTAAAGAAAGTCAATAGTCATACAGGGGGTGATGTCCCATCATCACTTGTTGAATTATAAGGACACCAAAACAAAAAAGAGCGTACGGTGAGAGTTTTACACGCACGCAGTGCGGTACAGTGTTACTTCTCGCATAAAAAAGAGTGCGTAGTTATATTCCGCACGCTCGTAGGATATAGTTATTTACCTAATAAGTGCGAAAAGTGACACTTTACCGCACGTATCGGCGTTGACGATGCGTGCAAAACTCGGGCCAGCTGTAAGTGCAGTAAAGATAGGTACAACATTTTTCTTAATAGCTTCTGTAAGAATGAGAGAGACAGAAGAAGGAGGCATCGCGTGTTTCTTTCGCGTCCGCGACATATATTCGTGTGTCCCATGTGAATCTGCAAATTAACTGTGGAAAATCGAATTTAAATAGCAAAAGTTTAGTTTTTTATACAAAACAGTAAATGTTTTATCAAATATTTATAACAAATAAAGTAAATTACTTCTTTTTTAGGTTGAATTTGAGCGCAAAATATAAAATAATTTAAGATTAACTAGTAACAAAAAAACGCATTTTGGTTTTTTTGTTAGTTCTGCCTTTTTCCATATTTGGCATCATCTCAATTTCATAATAGCTATAATACCTAAATTTTTTAAATTTTTTTAAGGGCTTCGATGTTTTGTTTTAATATTTGATATTAGGAGGGATTGTGAGGGAGTTTTTTTTTCGGAAATGTTTAACTTGTAGTCTGGTACTTATTTGTGAGTGCAGTAAGCGTATGTGGCAAAACAGCAGTGCCAATTTTTGACTAGCCTGCTTTGTTTGGTACTGCATGCCACTGCTTAAAGTCTTGTATTAAACATTTTTCTCTGCAACCGATGTTTTGCAAAATATTTATCTTTCCAAATAAAATTGGAAGGGGTTTTTTCCTTTACTTTGTTGCTGCATTCTAAAAACCCCGGAAATTCGCGTTTTGTATATTATTTTATATACTGTTCGGATTTCATCCTCAATTTATTAGCTAAATAAGTTAGAATTTTTTTGTTTATTTTATTTCGTTTTATTATTTAAATTATAACTATAAAATTACGCCTAATAATATAAGAAACCTTTATTTCCCGCGCCGCGACTTTTATTTAAATTTCTCGTGTATCCAATGAAAGGACTAGAGCGAGCACAGGAAGAGCCCTCTGGTGGCGAAAAAATGCAACGTAAAAACGGCGCAAGAAAGTGCGCATGAAACTAGGACTTGAGAAAAGAATGTCAAGCTAACCGCGCGCGGAGTGAAAATAAAACTTCAACATTCTAAGAAAAACTCCGTCTAAAAAGTGCCAAAACGTTCTCTAAACCCAACCCGCAGTTTGTTCGACTCAGCATATGGACATTACAAGACTGGTAAGTGTGAGCTCTGTCCTCGCTATTTTTTTTCTATAATTAAAACGTTACGCAAATCTAAAATTGATACTTATCAGTTGGTAGTGGACCTATATGCTAGTTCATATTGGTCCTTCGCAGCCATAGATGCTCAAAATTTCTTTTAAAAAAATAAAGGTTTCTGCTAATTAAAAGCATTTTCTTTTACCCTAATTAAAATTATAGTACTATCTTTGTCCCACACATTGCTATAAATTTTTATTTAATTTTTATATTTTCGTCCAAATAAATTCAAGGCCGCGCTCGACGCCGGACAAAAACCATTTTTTGTGGGGAATTCCGAGTTGCAATTTTTTGTGGTATATTCCTATTTCTTAAGGTGTTTCCCAAGGAATTTGTAAACAAACAATCTAAGCTGGGGATTCCGTTTTTGTTTTGATATTTATAAACACTTTTTTATAGGGTGTTTCCCGAACGCTTTTATATACGTTTGTATTGGGTGTTTTAAAAATTAAAAGTCGCTTTTCTAGTTACCTATTTAAGCCGTTAAAATGGCTAACGTAGGAAAAATCAAACAGCATAAAGTCTTACGGACAATGGCTTGTAACCAAATGATAGAACTAAAAGCTCTTGCTGATCGTATTGGTGAAAATGAGCACACAAAAAGGCAGTTTAAGTCCATGTGCATTCATTACGATCAAATTGAATCAGATTTTCGCAAAAATCATCAAAGCCTTTTAACTTTACTCGCGCTTTCAGAGGCTGATGAAGTCTTAACCGAGGAAGAATCAGTACGCACACAGTTTCAATTTAATGCTTCTTATGTACGCGCTATTTTCGAAAATTTGGATGAAAGCCAAACGGGGTCAGAACCTCAAGGGGCGTCTTCTGCATCTCAGAGAAAATCATGCAATGTCAGACTCCCTAAGATTGAGATTCCGACCTTTTCAGGTGATCCAAAAACTTTTAGATATTTTCGAGACGTTTTTAAATCTCTTGTACACGAAAATTCTGATCTCGAAAATATTGAAAAATTTAACCACCTGCTTTCAGCCCTCTCAGGGCCACCTAAAGACCTGGTTCAGTGTACTCCTTTGGAAGCTGACCTATACTCAAACGCTTACCAATCATTAATGGATCGCTATGACGTCCCCAGACTTATAGCATTCGCGCATCTTAAAGCCATTGAAAACGCTCCTTACGTAACCAATTGTAAAGACGCAAAGTCACTTCGCACTCTAATTGATACCTTTTCTGAAAATCTATCTGCGCTAAAAAGCATGAAGTTTCCTGTAAATGAGTGGGACTTCCTTCTATTTTATATGTTATCTAAGCACTTAGATGATGATACTATAACTCGTTTTGAATTCGAAGAAAATAAAAACAGCAAAATTATCCCCAAATTTGATTCTCTAAAGATATTTGTTCTTAATCAATGCAACGCCCTAGACGCCATAGAGTTTTCTACATCAGTCAATTCCGAAATCAAATTATTATTCTAACCCGCAATATAGAAAATCCAAACCGCCTGCGCAAGCAGTTCATAATTTCAGTCCAAAACCGCGATCAAATTCTTTCTTTACCGCACCAAGTGCCTCTCGCTCGACTCAAAATAACAATTTTGTTCAGAATCCATGCCCTTGCTGTGGTCATTCTGATCACACAATCTATAGATGCCAAGAATTTCATAATAAGTCTCCTCAAGATAGATTTAATTTTGTACGGCTTAAGGGTTGGTGTACCAACTGTTTGAGTCAAGGTCATCGCTATAAGGGGTGCAACTCTACCCATTTATGTCGTTTCTGCAGCGATAAACACCACAGTCTTTTACATCATGACCGCACTAATCAAAATATTGATCACTCTTCGCACTCGCAATCTAGTCCGCCGCAAGCCACACCGCCAAACCAAACCACTCAGCAACCCCCATTTTGTGGAGTAAGTTCTATTCCTACCAACAACACCCTCTTATCAACCGCTATAGCTGAAATTTCTGACAAATATGGTAATTATCATAAAGTAAGGCTTCTTTTAGACAGTGGCTCTCAGCTAACATACATTTCTGAAAATTGTGTTAATAGACTCGGATTAAAAAGGTTCGATTGTTCTATGTCTATTTATGGCTTAGGACAAATGAGTCAACACACATCAAAAGGAGGTGTTTCATGCACTCTTAAACCTGTGGCAAAAGATAACCCTACTTTTTCGATAGACGCCATTGTAATGACTGATCTTTGCCCAATGTTACCGATCGCTTCTTTTCAAAAAACTTCTTGGCCGCATATTTCTCAGCTCAAGTTATCAGATTTAAATTGGCATAAAACATCACCTATTGACCTACTCATAGGTGCGAATCTTTACCCCTATATTCTCCAACAGGGTCGTTTGTCAGGCCAACCTCACGAACCTGTAGCTTTAGAAACTTCATTTGGCTGGGTTCTCTCGGGAAACATTGTGCCGTCCATAAAAAATGTTAGCTTTTCATATTTTACGCACTCTCAAAGTGACCCCTTGTCACTAGAAAGAACTATGCAAAAGTTCTGGGAGCTAGAAGAGTTGCCAAGTATCTCTTGTCTCTCTCCCGATGAAAAATTGTCTGAAGAAATATTCTCTAAAACGCATATTCGCACCGAATCTGGCCGTTACCAGGTTTCCTTACCATTTAAGAATAAGTCAGAACCGCAATTTCAAAGAGATGAATCCCGAATTCCCGCACTTCGTCGATATTTCATGCTAGAAAAAAGATTATTATCAAATCCAGATATCTACAAAAAATATATTGACTTAATTCAAGAATATATAGACTTGGATTATATCGAGGAAGTACCTAGTAATTCAAACCCCTCTACTTCTTACATAATTCCCCATCATTGCGTAACAAAGGGGGACTCTATACGCATAGTTTATGATGCTTCAATGAAAACTACTATTCAACATACATCCCTAAATGATACCTTATTAGTAGGTCAAAAACTCCAACATGACCTCGTAAAAATCTTATTAAATTTCCGTCTCTATCCTGTGGTTTTTACATGTGATATCAAAGGCATGTTTAATCAAATTCTAATCACACCACCTCATAGGGACTTTCAGCGCATATTATGGCGTTTTGCGCCAAACGAGCCACTAAAGGAATACCGCTGGAAAAGAATGATCTTCGGTCTGTCTAGTTCGCCATTTATTGCTAATAGAGTGATTGTTCAATTGGCTGAGGATGAAAAATCTAACTACCCCCGAGCATATGAAGTTCTAAAATCCTCAATTTATATTGACGACTGTGTCACAGGCTGTTTTTCACTTTCTGAAGCTAAGCTGGTCCGTGACGACCTTATAAATTGTCTAAAAACAGGTGGGTTTGACTTAAGAAAATTTAGCAGCAATAAATTATCTTTTTTGTCTGATCTTCCCGAGTCGCATATTCAATCAGGTTCTCTTAATTTTGACGATGATTCTGCTACAATAAAAATTCTGGGCCTTCGATGGCAACCATCTAGTGATGTTTTTCACTATTCTATTCAAACCTCAGATAATAATTTGACTTGCACAAAAAGGGCAATATTAAGCCTTGTCGCACGCATTTTTGATCCAATAGGATTTCTCGCTCCTGTTACTTTATTCGCAAAACTGATTATCCAAACTCTCTGGATGGAGGGTTTAGACTGGGACTCTATCCCCTCTGCTGAAACAGTAGAACGCTGGACAAAATTCAAAGAACAATTACCCGCTTTATCACAAATTGAAATTCCCCGCCAAATGACGCTTATCAGCACAAAAACTCAGTGCGATCTAATAGGTTTTTGTGACGCTTCACAGCGTGCAATTTCTTGCGTTAAATATCTCCGATTTTTTGATAAAATTACAGGCATGTTTCAGACATTTTTTGTAATGGGCAAAAGCAAAGTAGCTCCTATTAAAAAACAGTTATCTATACCCAGGTTAGAGCTCGAAGCCGCATTGATGGTGACCCAACTTATTTCTTATGTCACTGAACTTTTTAAAGACAAGCTTCAAATTGAAAATATATATGTTTTTTCTGATTCAACCATTACCTTATATTGGATAAAAAGTCCTCCCTATAAATTTAAAACATTTGTTGCAAATCGAGTCTCCCGAATTCAAGAAATTCTCCCTCCTTCCATTTTTTATCATGTAGTATCAGAATCGAATCCCGCCGACTGTGCTTCGAGATCCCTTCTTCCGAATGAAATTTTAAACTGCAGTTTGTGGTTTAAGGGACCACAATGGTTAAAAGGGTCTAAAGACGACTGGCCAAAATCTATAGATATTAAATTAGATAAGGAGCTAATCTCCTGTGAAGAAAAAAACTATCTCTCCTTCGCCGCCTTTGCGGAAGACCCTAATTGCTTCGAAAATTTAATAAACAAATTTTCTTCACTGACAAAAATTTTAAGAATCGTTACTTATATACTACGTTTTATCAAACTTTTACGCCGTAAGAAAAATCCATCAGACTCTAACTTACCTAAAATTATTACTCTTCAAGAGTTAGATAATTCTTTGTTCATGCTCATAAAATTCATCCAACACAAATCGTTTTCTGAAGATATTGCAAATCTTACCGCTAAAAGGCTGCCTGTTAAAAATCTTCGAAAACTAGGTGCTTTTCTGGATGAAAATGGTATCCTTCGCGTCGGCGGGCGCCTAGTCAATTCTAAATTACATTATGACCAAAAACATCCCGCTATTTTGCCGCGAGATCATCGCCTAACCACTCTTGTTATTGAATATTACCACAAGGTCTATCTGCATCCAGGAAAACACACCCTCCATTTTCTTCTTTTACAGCGTTTCTGGATTTTGTCTGCGCGACGCGCAATAAACTCAGTAGTTGCAAACTGCAGAAATTGTTGGATTCTTAAACCCAGGCCCTATGAGCCTGGTCCCATGGGTAACTTACCTACTCTTCGCGTATCTCAAATCAAACCTTTCAGTGTCGTGGGTATAGACTACGCAGGCTTTTTTACGACAGCTCTATCAAAAACCCGCAATCCCAAGACTTCAAAGTCTTATGTCTGCATTTTTAAATGTTTTGCAACCACTGCAACTCACCTAGAAATAGTCTCGGATCTTACTTGTGAAGCTTTCTTGGCAGCACTACGAAGATTCACTTCGCGTCGTGGTAAAATTTGCAAAATATTCTCCGATAATGCAACTTGCTTTACGGCTGCGGAAAAACAGCTGCGAGATATGTTCAAAACCTCAGTCGAATCCCAACATATCGAATGGCATTTCCAGCCACCTTCTGCACCCCATTTTTCAGGCTTGGCAGAAGCAGGGGTAAAATCTTTTAAGACCCATCTCCATAGGATTATCGGCGAACAAATTTTAACATTTGAGGAGCTTTATACTGTCATTGTGCAGATTGAGGCTCTTCTGAACAGTAGACAGCTTTGTCAAGTCTCTACAGACCCTCACGACTTTTCAGTGCTTACGCCTGGGCACTTCTTGACCCTCGAACCTCTTTCTGCTTTACCCGATCATGATTTAACGCATCTTAAATTAAACCGCTTAGATAGGTGGCAGATGTTGCAGCGAATGCACCAGGACTTTTGGTCAAGGTGGAAAAACGAGTACCTGAACACATTACAACAAAAGGGCAAGTGGTTAGAACCTTCCTCTCCTTTACCCGAAGTTGGAACTCTAGTGCTAATTAAAGCAGATAATATTCGACCTTCTAACTGGCCATTAGGCCGAATTTCCGCGTTACATCCTGGCAAGGATAACATTTGTCGTGTAGCGACTGTGGTAACTAGTCTAGGGACTTTTAAGAGACCCCTAGTAAAATTATGCCCGCTACCCTTTGCAAAATCTGAATGAAAGAAATTACTTTCTTTGGGGGTGGAGCATGTTCGGATTTCATCCTCAATTTATTAGCTAAATAAGTTAGAATTTTTTTGTTTATTTTATTTCGTTTTATTATTTAAATTATAACTATAAAATTACGCCTAATAATATAAGAAACCTTTATTTCCCGCGCCGCGACTTTTATTTAAATTTCTCGTGTATCCAATGAAAGGACTAGAGCGAGCACAGGAAGAGCCCTCTGGTGGCGAAAAAATGCAACGTAAAAACGGCGCAAGAAAGTGCGCATGAAACTAGGACTTGAGAAAAGAATGTCAAGCTAACCGCGCGCGGAGTGAAAATAAAACTTCAACATTCTAAGAAAAACTCCGTCTAAAAAGTGCCAAAACGTTCTCTAAACCCAACCCGCAGTTTGTTCGACTCAGCATATGGACATTACAAGACTGGTAAGTGTGAGCTCTGTCCTCGCTTTTTTTTTTCTATAATTAAAACGTTACGCAAATCTAAAATTGATACTTATCAGTTGGTAGTGGACCTATATGCTAGTTCATATACTTTTTTATTTTCTATTTAAATTCTCAATCTCAAATGTATTCAACGAAAATAATATAAAAATTACATTGAAAAAAAAAAATACACACTACATTTGAAGCACTTTGCTTGTGAAATGTAGAATAGCACTACATACGATACCGCAAGTTAAATAAAGTTAAATTGGCAGATTTCAGCGAGTTCGCTAGGGAAATAGAAAGTCTATATTTAGATTAGAAATAGAATCATTCCAGAGTGATCACTGATGTTACGAGCGTTGATTTAATAACCGTATTATTTAATCAGCAACATCGAATGTCAAGGGTTCAAGAGTTAGTGTTGAAAACTACAATTCTTTAGGCCCTTCTAAATCATGTTATAACTAAAAACATAATATGTTGTTTTGACGCAAAAGGTTGCAAATTTTAAATATTGCGGTGGACTGGTGTTTAGTATTTAAGGCATTTTAAAAAAATGTGGTAAAATAATTTTTGTGTCTGGATTTTTGTGGACTAAGAAAAACTATAAAAATTTAAATTGGACGTATAGAAAAACTCTTTTACTTATCTTTTTAGAATTCAAAAGCAGTTTTCGAGATTTATGCAAAAATCGAGTCATTAGTTTGGACTTGGGACTATTTTGTTCCTAAACAAGTTTTAAAACCTAAATAAAATTTACAATATATCGCACACCCGCTGAAAAAGAGTCACAACTCAAAAATCGCCGTTATTGAGATAAACCTGCCACCATCATCGAAATAACTTATACTTTCTTCCATAAAAGCGTCACATTTATGTTTCGACAATTTACCGCGAAATGGCGATGTGACTCTTTTATTTTGTCCAGTTTAGCTGAGGATGCGTTCCTTTACAGTGTCACTTTTGACTTTATAACAGCGTGAACGTGGAGTTTCATCCTGAAAAGAGTTACATTTCGTGTTGTGAAGATTTTCGTGTGAACTATTGGTTAAATCCGACCCATATAACAAGTAAAATACTGATCTTTTTTGTGTTGTGACTGTTTTTTCGAATTGTTCAGTGTACTTAGAATTCAGGGGAATAAGAAAAAAATCTTTTGAATTTATTAGAGAATAATCACATTCCTAGTTGTTATTCAGCATTTTATAACTCGTAAAAATAAATACAAAGTTTCTTCTTTATCTGTTTTCTTTTTTTATATTATTTACCATCCTGCGTGACATCCTGATTTACAACGTCATGATGCCTTGTTCTAAAAAAGTGTCACAATATCGGGTTTTTGTATTTTTTTTAACTACGTACCGCACTAATTACATTGAGTTAATAGGTTCCTGTTGATATAAAATAACATGTTAACTCGTAATTTGTCATGTAAGTGAAAAATTAATCTTTCTAATGAACTAAATTCTTTAACAGCGATTTTCTCAAAACAATGTTTTTTGAGTTGTGACTATTTTTTAGCAATGGTGCGATATGTTGTAGTGTATAGGTGTTAATATAAGAAGGAGCGTATCGGAGCACCCATACAAACTGTAGTCCGCAGTACAGCGTGTCTCACTTTCGATGGGATTAAATAAGAAACTCGGTGATTATTAAAGATATTGATTTTCTGATTACCCCTTACCGTGCTCTTTTTTTGAGCCCTTAAAACAAAAATTAAAAATCCCTTAACTTGGACTATTTTTTTGTTTTTAAATTAAATATAGTTTTTAACCTTAAATCAAAAATATATGAATGTTTTATCATTTCACGATAATAATAGCATGAAACCAAACAAAATAGTAAAAAAAATCCAGGTCCGTATTTCATTTTTTCATATCTCAAAAACTAAATAATATTTTTAAAAATTGACAACGTCATTATTTTGCTACAAAAAAGTTGTCAAGGTTTTTACAGATTAAAAATATCTTGCAAAATAAGTAAACATTTTTCAAAAACTCCCTGTATTAGCGAAACCACGGGGTATAGCAAATAAGTTGCATTCAGAAAATCGATATCTTTAATAATAACCGAGTTTCCCATTTAATCCCATCGAAAATGGGACACGCTGTACACCGGTCTATTGTTTAAGTGATGAGTAATAGGCTGAAGTCTCGTACATAGCTTTCTTATGCAGAGATGCCCAACTTTTTTCTCTGTGAAGTTCTTAATATAATTAACAGTATAAGTATAAGTAGTATCAGTAAGTATCAAGTCAATGGCAAATATTTTAGCTCACACATATACTATACTATAGTAGTGTGAGCTATAGTGATCCAAATTTTTTCAAGAAAAAAAAATTGCTCCGATTTCAAAATTTTTTATATATCTTTGCGTTTCAGATGATTTTGAAACTTTTTTGTTGCGCCGTCTGTCTGTCTGTCTGTCTGTCTGTCTGTCTGTCTGTCTGTCTGTCTGTCTGTCTGTCTGTCTGTCTGTCTGTCTGTCTGTAACGACCAACGCGCATAACTCAAGAACCGCTTGCCCGATTTTAATGAAATTTGGCAGCTAGGAGTCTTGGGTCGAGATGGTCCCATTTAAAAATGAATAAAATCCACCGAGCACAAGCCAAATAAAAGGGTGGGGGTAGATTTAAAAAATCAGAGTTTATGTTAAAATACGGCGTGTGTGATATCAAACGAAAGATAATTGAGTCTGGAGTTATAAAAAATAAACTTTAGTTAAAAAAAAGGGTGGGGGTAGATTTGAAAAATTAAATTTTAAGTGAAAATATGGCGTGTGTGTTATCAAACGAAAGGTAATTGAGTCTGGAGTTAAACAAAATACATTTTAGTTTTTTTTAAAGGGTGGGGGTAGATTTCAAAAATTAGAGTTTAAGTCAAAACATGGCTTGTGTGGTATCAAACGAAAGGTAATTGAGTCTGGAGTTCAATAAAATATATTTCAGTTTTTAGTTATATTAGCTCACGCGTACACTATAACTATAGTACCTAGTGTGAGCTTAGGTGCCCATAGATTGGCAGAGTATTTAAAATAATAATCAATAGAAAAAAGGCTCTGTAATGAAAGCGCGAGTAACCAAATCGCGAGTAACAAAACCGCGACTGACAAAAGCGCGATGTAACAAATCCGAGAGTAACAAATACGTGATGTAACCAAACCGCGAGTAACAAAAGTTCGAATGTGCGCGTGACTTCTTTCCCGGGATCCTAGAGGGTGTGAATCCGAACCAAACTGCACCAAACCAGCATATTTATGCAAAAACAAAATATTTGCTTCGGTTCGGATTCATACCCTCTAGGATCCCGGGAAAAATAGTGCTTGGCCAAAATCGCGATACATCGCTATTTTGTTAGATCACTATTTTGATAGTCGCTCTTTCATTACATCGGTATTTTGAATGCCATTATTTCGATGCCGCTATTTTAATACCCGCTATTCTGTATATAGCTATTTCGAGTACATCGTAGAATAGCTTCATTCTTTAATATAACTTACCAAACAATCGCGCTTTTGTTACTCGCGCTTTGGTTACATCGCGCTTTTTTTACTCGCGCTTTTATTGCCGCGCGTTTATTACTCGCGGTTTTGTTACATCGCACATTTGTCACTCGCGCTTTTGTTACCGTGGTTTTGTCACTCGCGCTTTCATTACAGAGCCAGAAAAAACATAGAGCCTCGTTTTAAAAATTGGACTGACCGCGGTGGCACCTACCTTAACATATTATGTTGTTTTGATGCAAAAGGTTGCAAATTTTAAATTAAACCGAACCCAACCTACCTTAACCTCAATATATTAATTACTGCTTAATAATAGGGTCCCTAGCAGGAACTTTTTTGGTAAGCTAATAAATAAAAGGCTCGTATTTCTTTCTAAGTTGCATATTCTATGGTCGAACTTTGGTTTTATCATGCCGAGAGTGGTGACTCGTCTAGAACTAGGATATTTCAAATGCAATTTACGTTTTCCTATATTGGAACAACTTTTACAAAATTCAGTGGCATTGCCGAATATTAGTCCTGAAAGGTTCAAACTCGAAATTCACTATACCTAGAGGTGCCAGACGTCCCGGGATAGTCCCCTTATTGAATGTTTTGTCCCGCATCCCGGGCATGGTTTTAACGGGACTCCATTGGACCCGTTTTTTTAACTTGACACACAATGTTTAAAACTTTTAAATTTGAATGCATTTCCAATTTATCTCACATGAATTGTTCTATTCCAACAATTCAACTACAACAAAAAAGAAAACTATTTTTAACATATGTTTTCTATGTTTTAATTATCATTATTAATTACAGTTTAAACATAAAGTGTTTTTAAAATATGTTCGTACGTTTTCTTTTCTGCTTGTGCCGTTTTTTTTTCTGCTAGTCCCGTTTTTTTTTCTGCTAGTCCCGTTTTTTTGCTTCTTTTTTTTAACTCTAGCCCCGTTTTGACCCCTTAAAACAGATCTGGCAACCCTAACTATACTATTAATTAAAACTACAGATTAGCAATCATGGTGATGGCAATCAGTGATTAAAACTGTAAAAAAATGTTGGTCTCTAAGGAACGTGGTGCTTAAATATATTAGGGTAAATGCGGGAGAGTTGCCGCGGAGGGAGAGACGCCGCTTTTCACATATTTCAATGATTACGCTATAACATAGGCAACCAAGTATGCCCACATTCAGAGTTCATCATTTAGTGAACGGTTATAACATCGGACTTGTTTGTTTTTTAAAATATCGCTTGCAATCCTTGAATTTACGACGGACGGTAAGGTAAAATTTTCTTAGCAAAATTTTAGGTACTGTCCTAATAAGTGTGGTTCTTTGCAATGTGGTAGTTTTTTTTCACATTCGTGTGTTTTATTCAGTATTTTGGGGTTATGTTTACCGGTGCCATGCCGTATTTTGTTGCGTTTTAAATCTGTGACCTTGATAATCAGGTGCGGCATCTCCCCCAACAAAAAGGACAGTTGCCGCATTTTCAAGAAGACGTAACGAGAACAAATTCAATGGAGTGACAGCGATGATGAACCTCTAGCCAAAAAGAAAAATGAAAATCAGGAACGCTGCGTGAATTCCTTCGCAGTTTACGCAACTACAACTAAAAAAGTAAATTGATTACAATCGTTGTTTGAGGCCATCAAACAACGTTACAATGTATTAAATGCTTAAAATGGCTACATCTCACTTGCAAAATGTATGAAGAAGTTTGTAACATCTGTTCCATACTCAAATTAAGGAAAAAAAATGAAAATTAGAGGTTTTTTAGAGAAACGGTTACAGTCTCTCATATTTTCACGCGGCATCTCCCCCTGCAGTGTGGGAGAGATGCCGACTTCAATAAAAAAAAACTTTTTTTGCTATATTCATGTTTTCTTATATTATATATTATACATATATTTTTTATTTTTGTATTTTAATAAAGTTTAACGCAGTACCTGTGCATTGATTTATTTTAAAGAAAAAAATCTCAAGACTTACAGATGTTACAGCTATTTTTCAAAAAGTGCGGCAACTCTCCCGCATTTACCCTAAAAATAATAATCAGCGACCTGAAAAATCCCAAAGTTCCGAGTTTGATGCAAATCGGTTCATAAATGGGAAAATCTGCCATTTGGGATCCACCATATTTTTTAATAATTTTTTTAATAAAGTTGAAAAAAGTTATAACCAAACTAATAAACAAATATATGAAGTCAAGCTAAATAAAATTGTATTTGACAATGGTAATATCATAAAACAAAAAATTTTGCGGCGAATTGTCCTCGCGGCGAATCGGCCGGCGGCGAATTGTTCCGCGGCGAATCCATAATATAAAAACAGTATTTTCATCGGGAAATACGATAAGGAGTTTTGTAACTAAAACAGAACCAGAAAATCCCTCAAATAATAAGGAATGCATTTAAAAAATCCCGTGTAAGTGTGGTTAATCATATGTAGGTGAAACGAAACGCCCTCTTCAGGTTAGAGTAAATGAACATCTAAAAAGTACCCAATTAGGGGTATTGAAAAATCCGGTTTAGCTGATCATGCATGGTCAAAGGATCACAGGATTCATTGGTCAGAAGCTAAAGTATTGAATAAGGAGTCGCATTGTCGAAAACGAAAGCTTATTGAAGCTGCGTTTATAATGCAGAATAAAGGAGTTTTCAGTCAACCAAGCAGAGACATACCAAACATATGGAAACCATTAGACGTCTTAGGATTAAAGGTAGTAGCCTATAGACTAGATTGTTTAGTTTACACTTCAAAACGGATAGAGATACTTACTTACCGAAACGTCATGTTTAAAAGAAATAAAGACAATGGAAGTCCGAAATGTTATTTCTATTTAAACATTATTTTTTAGTTCTTAATAAGAATTTTTTTGTTTTTTTATATAAAAGTACGCCCCTGGATTTTCCTGTTTGAAAATATTTAGTGAAATATTTTTTTTATTTTTTCTTATGTATTATCTTCGAAATAAAATACAAATTTAGGTTCTACATTACTTCCAGCATGTTTTCAGCTATTTTAAAAAAATATATTTTTAATTATTAGAAAAATGCCCTTATTACCTAAAAATGCATTTTAGTATCTAACGCTAGATGACTAATGTTATATTTATTTATTTTTTCAAACGTCAAAAAGGTTCAAAAAATTTTCTAACATTCTAATATTATCATAATAATAAAAGCGATGGCCGACTGATGGAAATTTTGAATATGTTAGCACGATAAGATTATTTGCAAGAATCAATCTAGCAGAAAAATGCAGAGGTACCAAAACCACCCAACCCGACCCAAGATATCCCAGCATTTCTCTGACATAGGTATGGCAATGGTATATCATTGCGGCACATCAAACATATCTTTGATGACCTGCGATGTTGAATATTCTTTAAGTGTTTAGATCACAAATTTAGATTAACTTATACTTTGATTTGCGGCCATCGCTTTTATTATTATGATAATAGTAGAATATTAGAAAATTATTTTTTAATTTATAGTGCATTTTATAAAAGCTTGTGACTTAAAAAAAAATTTTTACCAATTTATTTTCTACTTTTTATTCTAAGCTATCTACTCTATTAAAACATTGAAAATATTTGTTCAATAACAGAACAGAAGAGTTTATTCTAGATTATAATGAAATCGCTGATCGTGAGTTGTTTGGGAACTCATTTTTCTATTGGGGGAAGGAGAGGGTGGGGGTTGAGGTAGAAATATATTTTTTGTTTGGGCTGTATTGCCATCGGACCTTTATGCATATACCAAATTTTATAAAAGTAATTTGAAGTGAAGTGTGTCAAAAACGCATTTTCTATGGAAGGAGGTAGGGGTGGGAGGATATTTTTTTCTTAATATTGTATTGTCATCCGATCACTATATGTATACCAAATTTCATCCAAATCGGAAAACGGGAAGTGTGTCAAAAACAAATTTTTCTATGGAAGGGGTGGGAGGAGTGGGCCGTCATATCATAAAATTTAGAGCAAATAATTAAAAAATGAGATATTTAGTTAGATATTAGTTACCTACCTATTATTATTGTTTTTATAAATAAATAATAAATTATCACACCTAGTTTATTTTCTCCTCTAATGGCAAAGATGAAAATTTATTTAAATATTGCACGCTAATGCTATCAGAATTAGATTCCGCCATTGTCAAAATTCCCCAGATTAATATTAATATATCTACATTTTCGTAATAAAAAAAAATTGTGCTTAAGCCCACACGGCAGAAGTGTAATCTTCAACAAGGCGAAATTAATAATACTGGCCCATAACATATTCTGCAAAGCGGACCGAACCGAATTCTTCTGTGTACTGGCCTTCATCTGCATCATCATATCGCTCGCTGAATGTTTCTCACAGTTAGTCGACTCGAGCCGAATTTACCCGAATGAGCGTTACATAGCCGAGCCTGAGGGCTCAGTTGAATTCACTACCCATAAAAACTGCTAAACGCGCCTAAAGAAGTTTATACTTCAAAAACTACAAACATAACATCAATATTTTTATTTTTTGCATACTTAGTACTTAAAATTTCAACTCTACTCAGTATTTATTGGATTTACCGATAAAATAATGATTACTTAGTACCGAATACAAAATATCTTATACTCGAATAGGAAGTATCAGTATCTACTCGATACTTTGAATAGTAATTTTTTGCACACATCAACTACTAAGTGCACGAATTAAAAGTGCCGGTAATCTGCTCTAACATGCAACGTGAACCGATGACGCAGGGGTCATCACGGGGGTGCGGGCGGCATTGAGGCTGGTCTTTGTATACGCGCCGTGCAGAAGGAAAGTTCAGATTCTATGTACTGTAAAATTTTATTGGGATTTGTTGTCCTCTCTTTCTTTTTCCCATAATTTGCATGCGACATAACATCTAGGGTGCATAGAATTTTGTTCCAGTAAATAAAAGCGTTGTTTGCATAGACGTAGTCTTCCGTATATGGTTGTTTGATGGAGAGTTTGAACACGAATACAAACACATACATCAGGTATTAATTCCAAGATTATATTCCAGTCTTTAGTGAATTTCTTTTGGGATAATTATGAATTAAATTAAGGAATGATCAAAGTTTAATATTTTTTAAAGTAAAATTTAGGAGTGCACGTGCACATGTGCACTTATGGAGAAACCGCCACTGCCCTATTGAATAGTTGTTTCTACGCCATTGTAAGATTGCATTTATTCTGTGCATTTCTCCATATCAAATTTACATTGCTTTGTATAGAAAATTTTTACATGTTCCTAGTCTCGCTTTTTTTTAAAATTGTGTTTGTTATTTTATTTCTCTTGTTATAATGATCATATTAAGTTTGTTTTGCGCTTTTATTTGTTTTCAAATTAAATGAATTTTATTTATTAAATACCTGCACCAAATTTTTTTGTTTACTTTTTTCGAATAAGCGAAAACCTCGAGTAGTTACCTAATCGAATTGCAAAACTGATTTCGAACAGAATTTTAAACACAAAATGTAAATAGGTGTATTAAATGCGTATATTTGCGGGCGCGAATGTTTTATCGTTACATATTTTTAAAAATCATAAAAAATTTAAAAACATTTTTTTAATACTTTTAGCATTTTAAATCATTGCAATGTGATATTAGGGACATTTTGGTTAGCGTATTTTACACTTTGTTACCGCTATTGTTATTACTGAGTCTGGGCATTAGCAGTTTCTCGCCCCATTTTTTATTTCCGGTAACGTCGCCCGGTACTTACGGTGACCGTCCTTTAATGTTACCGTTATTTTTTAAGTTAGTTTTTTATTGTTTTTTTTTAATGCAGTCGAATGTTTTACTAAAATTCGGTAGTTTCGTTTGTAAAAAGCCATAAATCTAATAAAAATAAATAAACGAATATAAATAAACAAAAACTTGAATGAGTGTAAAACATCTAAATTAACGTCTGTGTTATGCTTATCTTTAGTGTCCAAAAATCTATCTTTTCTGCCCTAAATGTTACCGTTATTCTTAGTTACAATAACAACAGCTGTCAAATTTTTTGTTATTTTAACTGACCCACAATGTTCTTAAGCCCAGGTTCAAAAGTAAATAAATTATTATTCGTGCTGGTCGTCAGAACGGGGTAGTACAGTGGCGGATCTGGGGTAAAAGCAAAGACAAAATGTGGCGCCCCCACCCTACGATTTCGGGCATATTTTGGCGCCCCTGGTGCCTAGCATCGTGGGCAGGTGCCCACTCTGGGTAGTAGTATTCGTATACATCGATGTTACTGTCTTGTTGAACATCATCAGTACGGCACAACCAAAATGAATGGAAAGGCAATAAAATAATAATGATGAAAATCGTCTGGAGATCCGAAAAGCCCTTAAGTAGTTTTTTTGTTTAAAAATAAACAAGTATTAACCCGCTGTCGACTCACCTTCTCGTGTTGCTTCTCCGCCCAAGGCTATCAAAACGGACGGGCCACGATCAACAACTTTGTTGACGTCACAGCGAAGGCTAAATTTCTTGTTGATGGTCACGTCACAGTACAGCTGATTGTGTTTAAAATATTGAACTTGGAATGGTGGTTGATGAATATTTGATTTTTATAAAGGCGGTTGGAAGATTGTTTTTACTATATTCTTGTCAAACAATTTTTTTAAATCTATAGTAATCCTTAATTTATCAGAGCCGCTTCATTAGGTCACGCAAAAATTAAATTTTAAACAGAAGCGAATGTGTTCGTTTCTGCGTGGAAAGTAATCGGCTTACCTCTCAATTTGTTTATATTCGGCAACTTTTAAAACTTATTTAGATGTATTTAAAAAATTACAACATGAAAACATGAGTTTTTTTGTCGTGTAATTTTGTTCTAAAAAGATTAACACTGGTATTTTTGGAGGAGACGAGACCCGAATATCATGCAGCCTCTCCGAGGAGAGACATAGAAGTACATGGAGAGGAAGTAATCATCGAACAAGAAATGATAGAGAATAGTATTAAAAAGCTTAAATCCGGAAAAGCTAGCGGACCTGGGGGAATATATGCTGAAATGCTCAAATATGGATTAGAGAAACTACTCGAAAATCTTACATATATTATCAATCAATGCATAAACAGACATCCAGTACCTGATGATTGGAAAATTGCATTCATATCCTCAATACATAAAAAAGGAAACAAGCTGGATTGCAACAATTACAGAGGAATTTCAGTAACCAGTACTCTAAGTAGATTGTACGGTAGGATTCTTAGAGATCTAATAGAGAACAAGAAGAAGAAGAGCAAAGTGGGTTTTGTGCAGGCAGATCTTGTAGTGATAATGTTTTTTGTCTTAAACAAGTAACTGAGAAAAGGAGCGCCAGAAATATAGAGACTCATGTTACCTTTGTGGACGTACAAAAAGCATATGATACCGTTCCAGTAGAAAAATTATGGAGAGTGTTAGAGCAGACTAATATCAATCATACATACATAAAAGCGATAAAAGAACTATACAAAGGGTCAAAATCTAAAATTAAAATTGGAAATCGACTTTCAAAAGAATTCCTGGTAACGAAAGGCTTAAGACAGGGATGTTGTATCTCTCCAACTCTCTTTAAAATATATATCGCAGTAGCTCTAAAAAACTGGAAACGCAAAGTACACGGCATGGGAATACAACTTAACGACCGATTTACCATATACACACTACAGTTTGCTGACGACCAAGTAATTGTAGCTAATGATAAAGAAGACATGGAGTATATGATGAGAAAGTTAACGGAAGAATACCAAAAGTGGGGGTTAACAGTGAACGTGGACAAGACACAGTACTTATGTATTGGAAACGAATCAAGTGAATTAGAACTAGAAAATGGATAAACAATATCTCCATGCAATGAGTATGTATACTTGGGTGTCACATTTGATAAGACAGGAACAGACTGTAAAGAGCTGGAAAAAAGAATAGTAAAAGCAAAAAAGGTTATTGGTTGTCTTAACAGTATTTTATGGAGCAGAGAGATAAAAAAGAATGTAAAATTTAACATATAGGAAACAATGGTCAAAAGCACGCTGTTGTATGGAATACAGACTTCTCGCGTAACAGAAAAATACAAAGCAAAAATGGAAAAGTATCGAAATTGATGCAATAAGAAGATCAATATCCAGAACAGATCATATAAGAAATGAGATCATCAAAGAAAGAATGGGAATCGAGGGAAGCATAACTGATGACATCACTAAAAGGCAACTGATATGGTTCGGTCAAGTACAACGGATGAGCGACGAAAGATTACCAAAGCAGGTCCTAGAATGGCAACCAATAGGGCGCAGAAAAAGAGGGCGTCCTAAACTGGAATGGCAACAGTCAATCCAAAGATCAATGAGTCAAAAAAACCTGACGGAATATGACTGTCAGGATCGAAGGAGGTGGAGAATAGGCGTCGGACAACGTAGAAAAACGTTCTAAACCGACATAGTAGTATTTTTGGATTTTAAGTGAACTTTATTGTAAAACATCATTTAAAAATCGAACAAGTTTACAAAACAAACAAATAAACAAATGCCATGACAAACACAGAAGACAAAGTCAAATCCATGTCAAATATAAACCTTGAAGACTTCAACCTTTTAATCATCTTTCATCCGTACATCCGTGGAATATCGGAGTAGCGTCTGGGAATATTTCACTGAAATTTGGCAAAAATCTGTAGTGCCATTTTGAAAATATCACAAACAAACCTCTATTCGCCCATAATAGGCCAGGCAAATTACACTTTGAGAGTAAAAAAATTATTAACAGGACTTGAACCATTGGAAATTGTAGAGCGGCGAAAAACAAAGTTAAAAAAAAATGCGTGAGCAGGGGCGTTGCGGGTTAGGTTTGGGGGGGTAAAAAGGAGCAACGAATCGTATTATTGCGATTTCCGGCGAAAGTTGACGTCGGAGAAAAAAGTGACATACAGAAAAGTCATAGGCCATAAAAATATCTAAAACTTTTGTAAATATAATTTTTTACATAACCTCAAAATGTTCGAGAAAAGTTTTAAAAACCGTAATTTTTTAAAATTTTTGTTTTTTTATTCTCATTTTTGCAAAAATAACGTCAGTTTAACAAAACTTAGTAAGAGTAAAGCGACTTGGTTGCTAAATGTCTACAATATTTTACAAACAAAAAAATAAAGAAGTTTTTAAGATATTTGTATTTTTCGCTCAAAAACACTTTTTGTTTTTAAATGAAATTTCTCCTTCAGAAAATCATCGTGTCTAGTTCTGCTAGTACTCAGTTTTTGACATTGAGATATACTTTTTTGGCGAAATAAAAAAACATGAAAGTCGTCATTTAAAAACATGTTCGAAAATTAAAAAAACTAAAAAAAAAAAATTTCACAATATTTTTTAAAGATATTGTAGTTATTTTATAAGTTTTAAAATATTTTTTAAAACTAGCTATATTACCTAATTCTACGGAAAAAATTGATATTATTATGGCTCAAAAAAATAGGCTACCTGCCTTGCTGTTGGAATATTAATGTACATTTGGAAATAAATTAAATTTTTTCTAATAAACATTCTTGATCGCTCTGTATGTTATTTTTAAATTCTCTCTGAGTTTTATCGCCCCCAGAAAGTGCCGCCCAAGGCGAAACACCCTGTCACCCCCTAGTTAAGCTACTGATATATGTACATAGATATTCACAGCATAATGTTCAGATTAAATAAATACATAACTAAATTATACTAAACTAATCTTGGTCTTGTTGATAAAATCTCAGCTTCTTCTTCTTCATGGTCTGAATATTGGTAACACTGGGCTTCTGTGTCTTCAAAGGTTTCTTCTATATTACTTAGCTCCTCGGGTAACTGATTTTCTGTATTTGGGCAAAAGTCTGGCTGTTCATTTGAGATATCAAAATCATCGAAATCTTCAGAAATTTTTTCAACGTTTGAACAGTTGTCTAAACCGTGACATTTTATACATAAATCTGTACATCGCAATCCATGTTTTCGGCAACCGCATCTACTCTTACAATTGGTTACGCAGCTGCAAGATATTGATTTCAGTAAATCTTCAGGAATTACTGGGTCTTCAGTTAAGTGAGGCATAAGTACTTTTGAATTATTTCCAATCACTTCTGAAACTAGCTTACATCCATTTTGGGCAATGACCTTGGGTTCCACATCAGTTTGATAAAAAGGCTTAACTAACTAAACAAGTCGGGCGTTTTAATCAGTTAATTCAGTGTTGTTTTTTCTTCCTTTTCCTGCAAAAGCAGATGTTGTATCACAGCCAGTAAAACAATGTAAAAATCCAACAATTGAACGATATTGTTCATATTTAAAACTTTTTGACAAATATATTTGGTCGTTTTCATTGCCTGCGCCTGGCTTGAGAAAGTAAATTTTTGCGTTAGTCGAATTTAATTGATTTAATATAACCAGAAGATCGATATCTTGGCCAACTACAACGACAGTTTTGTTATATTGAGCGACTCCTATTGCTGCATCTATATTTTTACTTTTTTCGGCGATTTCTAGAGCTGTATTAATAATTAGGGTATCTACGTTTTCAATTTTAAGGTTATTATTTGCTTTTGTTTTGTTTTTACTTAAAATGCGTGTTTGTGCCTAGTTTTTACTGTGCTGGCGTGCTGAAAAACATCTGTTCGGAAAAATCACACGTTTCAAATTAAAAGGCATACAAAATTTGACGTTTTCCGCACGATGCTAGAAAAGCGGTTATTCAAAATGAAATAAAAAATATTGTAATTTTTTTTTTGTTTTTTTTTTTCGGACATATTTTTAAATCACAACTGTCATGTTTTTTTATTTCGCCAAAAAGTATATCTCAATGTCAAAAACTGAGTACTGGCAGAACTAGACACAATGATTTTCTTAAGGAGAAATTTCATTTAAAAAAAAAAGGGTTTTCAAGCGAAAAATCTTAGAAACTTCCTAATTTTTTTCTTTGCAAAATATTGCAGACATTTAGCAACCAGGTGGCTCTACTCTTACCAAGTTTTGTTAAACTGACGTTATTTTTGCAAAAATGAGAATAAAAAAACAAAAATTAAAAAAAAATACGGTTTTTAAAATTTTGAGGTTATATAAAAAATGATATTTACAAAAGTTTTAGACATTTTTATGGCCTATGACTCTTCTGTATGTCACTTTAATCTCCGACGTCAACTTTCGCCGGAAATCGCAATAATACGATTCCCTGTCCGTTTTTACCCCACCAAACCTAACCCGCAACGCCCCTGCTCACGCATTTTCTTTTTTTTACTTCATTTTTTCCCTCTCTACAATGTCCAGTGCTTCAAGTGCTGTTAATAATTTTCTTTCTTTTGCCTTAAAATATGCTAATTCCGCTGGCCTATAAGTGCCAATGTAAAATTCAGCCCACAACAACAGCTGGTTTTTTCAGGGTCGTGGCCTGTATTTTTTTGTTGGGGTTGCACTGCCGATGAAGTGTCTCCTCAAAAACCTCTTTTTAAATCTTTTTGGTTTTACCTTTCAATTTTATTAGGGTTTTTTGGTAAGCTTAAATAGAGCTCATTTATAACGCTCAAACCGTTTTAATAGCTGAAACTAACGATCACTCGGAAAATAATTAACAAGAAACCAGCAACGCTGCGAACGTTTGAAGCCACACAAATAGCCCGGAATTAACCCGAAACGTTTATAAATTAGCTTTTAATGGACGTCAGCTGGATGAAGTATAAACAGCTACAGCGAGGCACGAACTACGACACGGACGCGTCGGACCTAAACGGCACGTAACCTCACTTGCTGAATAAATATTGAAATTTTTTCAACCAGCTAAAAATTCTATCTCACCAAAATATACAGGGTGTTTCCTGATTCCTTCATATGAACATATCGATGGTGTAGCGCACAAATGTGGTAAGTGCACTTTTTCGCAAAAATAAGTTAACAGCAATACACAATTATTTAAGGTCTATTATTTCATTATGCGCAAATGTGTTATGTTCTACGCATAATTAAAAGCAAATTTTTTATATCTTTATTTTTTCCATCCATCCCTGAACTTTCATTTTACTTTTTCTCAAAACTACCTATTATGCACTTAACGCATATGTGCGCTACACAAAAATAAATCATTTACTATTAATATCTACAATACCACTTCAGATATTTTAATGAAATTTGTCACACATGTGCTATGAATCAAGAGGCATTTTTTAATGTATCACTTTTTTTTAATTTCCATCAGTGGCGTTCGTATGTAATTTGACCTCCTTATTTTGGCAAACATTGATGGCACGCCACTGATTTTTCCTGAAATAAAAAATATTTTTGAAATCCCCAATCATTTCTAACCAAAGTTGATCACTTGATTTTTTTCGATCCGATGCACGATTTTCGCTTAAAAAAATAAAAACCGTTTCTCTGCATGATCATAACAATATCGTTAATATGACAATATCATCATGCAGAGACACGTAGATTTTATTTGTTTAGATGAAACCCGTGCATCGGACTAAAAACATTCAACAGATCAAATTTGCTCATAATTGAATACAGATTTAAAAAGTACACTTCACTTGGTATTGTAGATATTAATAATAAATGATTTATTTTTGAAAACTTTTCCACTTTTTCAATTAGGAAACACCCTGTATTACTAACAACAAACGTAAATTTTAGTACCCGTGAATATACAGGGTGTTCGGCACATAAAATGTCAACATTTTTTGGGATATTGTTGAGGTCATTTGCTACCTTTTCAACCTTGGAACTTGGGTTCTTGGAGTCACTGCTAAAGAGATATGAATTTTTTAATTTTTTTTCTTAAATTACCCAAAATCTTTAAAACCTCTTATGCTTTTTATAAATGTCTGGAAAAGCACCATTTTTTTTATAATTCTGTAATCTTATGCTTCTTCAACTAATTAATAGATTTGTTAAAATTTATGTATGTACCAAAGGGACATACGAGGTTTTTTATTGAAGAGCGTTAGTGATTTTGTGAAAGAAAATCAATTTCAAAATTAAAAATTAAAAAAAGTATCGACACCTGAGAACTTCATTTTCTTTTACAAACTTCTCTAGTTGATAACCTTTCTAACGGTATGCTACACATTGATTTAAAAAAAACAATTCTGCTTTAAAATACGGATATTCCGTGAGACGGGCAATAATCGTTCGAAAAACAATTTGATGTTTATGATCGTTTCGAACAAAATTTATAAATAAATAACGCAATACATTATTGTTAAAAGTTTAACTTTTGTTTAAGTAGGTAAACGATCATAAACATCAAATTGTTTTTGTTACCAATTGCGAACGAGTCTTTTCTGACGGAATATCCGTATTTTAAACTTAAAGCAGAAATGTTTTTTTTTATCAATGTGTAGCACACCGTTAGACAGGAAATCAACTAAAGAAGTTTTTAAAAGAAAATGAAGGTCTCAATTGATTTTTAATTTTGATATTGATTTTCTTTCACAAAATTACTAATGTTCTTCCTTTGGTACAACAATTTTAACAAATCTATTAATTAGTTGAAGAAGCATAAGATTACAGAATTATAAAAAAAATGGTGCTTTTCCAGACATTAATAAAAAGTTTACGAGCGTTTAAAGGTGGGATTTTGGATAATTTGAGAAAAAAAAATTAGAAATTCATATCTCTTTAGCCGTGACTCTTAGGACCCAAGTTCCAAGGTTGAAAAGGTAGCAAATGACCCCAATAATATCTCAAAAAATTTTGACGGTTCATGTGCCGAACGCCCTATATAATCTAACAAGTTTTGACTATTCGGGTAAAAATAAGTTTTTGTTTCTCTCATATTTATCCGAACGAACTTACTAGTCGCAGTTGAGTACAAAATTGATGCCCAAGGCACAAATACGAAATAATACAGTTTTGTATTTTTATGAATCAGGTTATTGGGCCATTTTGTACCCAACTGCGACTAGTAGGTACAAGTAGATTTAGCAGTTGGTTGTTTTTTATTATTAATTTTTTTATTTCCAACTTTTAGGTTTAATTTCTATAGAAAGCACTATTAGCCCAGTAAGTGGGTAGAAAAAAAGGCCTTTGGCGTGCAAAAGGTAGAGATTCTTCCTCATCAAAAGGAAGATAAAGGCTGATAAAACGAGACCACCAAAATTATTAGGTACTGTTGGATCACTATTTAGAGCAAGTTAACACAGGACTGACACTAGACGTTTGTTTTATCTGTCATTCTAATGGCCCGAAGAGCACTGCAATTATAGGGGATGTTGGTAGGCCTATTTAAAAACAGATTCAATTATTTTAACTTTTCCTGAACAGTGATCCAACAGTACCTAATAATTTTGGTGGTCTCGTTTTATCAGCCTCTATCTTCCGAGCATTTTGATATATCGTTTACAGGAATCGGTCAAGAAATGAGTGATCGGGGAGCAAAATTGCTTTGTTAATAAGGTCACAAATTTTTTTATCGGTAGTTACTTTTTTATTTCTTAATCTATTTTTGCGTATGACACCTTAAAATGCTCAAGACGACAAGCACAACCAAAACATAACACTTCTGGTTTCAACTCTTAAAACTTTCGTTTATGAGATATTACAACCTAAATCGGATGGCACACGTGGCATAAGCTCTGCTCTATAATTTTTACTGAGGCAGCATCAAAATCATTTGTAGTGGTGTGAGAAAATTCGCTTGAATCCACGGAGTTTGCGAAATAACTGGCATTTTTCAAAAAAATCATCCTGACGCCAATGGTGATATTTTAACAAATATTAAAAAACCGTCCCGGCATAAATGTTTAAACTTTAATAAAACATGTTTTGCATTTATCTAGACTTGATATCAGATCACCTTACAGAAGGTGAAACCCAGGTTTGCTCATAAAAAGGAGAATTTATGAAAAATTATTTTTGCATGCCCCTGATTGTGCTAAATGGTCATCTAGGGTACAATGGCGTACAAGGTTCGAAAAGGCCAATATTTGGGTTGCCTCATAGTAAATTTGGTGGCTATGGGTCAAACCGGGTGGAAACGTCAAACTAAAAATCAGAAAAAGTACAATTTTTTGGAAAAAAATTCATATCTCGGAAACTAAATAAAAAATAAAAAAACTGAGAAACAACTTTTTTGGCTTTAGCTGACTGTCATTTTGTGTCATTAAAATTTTTTTGAAAAAAATCGTACGGGAAATGGGAGCCGCCCAAACTTTCGCACTTTTGTTACACTTGCGTTTTAGCCACCCTGTGAAGCTATCTGTCAAGCGCAGGACAACAAAAAACCAAACATTAAAAGAGGATAATCAAATCTATATCAAATAGAAAATTGTGTGGGAATTTACCATTTCGCTTAGGAATAAATTTACTTTAAAAATGTCCAAAAAAATGGGGTGGCTCACTTCATATTTTGAGCAGTTTATTTACTATCGTTGTTGGGCTCAATTTTGTTGCATTTGCGGCTTGCTGTATCACATTCTTAAATTGAAATGCGATTCCATTTCGGACTTGTTCCCTTTCCAGTTGAAAAAAGCCAATATATTTAAAATTATCAGCTGCGATTGTTCATTATACCTATTATATGTATTTCTCGGAATTTTACAACTTTTTAAAATAATTTCCGTTGTTGACAAAAAACAATGAATTAATCATAGACACTACTTTTTTTTTAAAAGTTTATTGTCACCATTGTTTATAATATACTAAACAAAGATAAACAAAAATGACGTCATTACAAATGCGTATAATTTGGACTATACTATACAATAGTAGTGTGAGCTATGATGATCCTAATTTTTTCGAGAAAAAAAAGTTTCCTCGATTTCAAACATTTTTATATATCTTTGCGTTTTAGATGATTTTTAAATTTTTTGTCACGCCGTCTTTCTGTCTTTGTAGCAAAGATTATAGATTATAATATATGAAAAGATTTTAAATAAAAACTAAAAGTTAGGCAAAGTTTATATTATTTCGGCCCTTATTTTGGCCAGACGACAGCCAGATATCTTTTACAGGTAGATAGGTGCGTTTCCACAAACATTGAGTAAAGGGAGGGGGTACTATTAAAATGGGGTTGAAAAAAATCTTAAGGCGTGTTCAAAAAGAATTTTTGATATCAGTCTATATTTGTAAAAGTTATAGCGAAAACTATTATTAATAAGGAGAGCGTGGAGGAGAGAGAGAGAGGGGAAATTTATGAAATCGCCCTATATTATAAAATTATGCGAATGTGGTTTTTTGAAGAGGGTGGGGGGAATGAGAGGAAGGGAGATGGGTGGCTACAAAGTAATTACAGCAAATTCGAGGAAATTTATTTTGCAATGGGTGGTAAAAGGAATTTCATTAAAACCGCCTGAAATTTAGGAAATGTTTATGCCTTAAAGCCTACATCATGTGACAAAATGGCGTCTGACGCCACGTTGATTCCTGTTTAAGAAATACAGTGAAACCTCCTATAAGCGGACACTCACGGTTCCGTAGATTTTGTCCGCTTATTGGAGGTGTCCGCTTATTGGAGGTGTCCGCTATTGGAGGTGTCCGCTTAAGAGAGAGAACTACGAAATTTTAATATACAGTCGAACCTCTATAACTCGAACTCAAAGGGACAACCAAATCAGTTCGAGTTCTAGAAATTCTAGCTAAAAAGGTTAAAATACATATAAAAAGTGCAGGGACCACTTAAAAGGTTCGAGTTATATAGAGGTTCGAGTTATAGAGGTTCGAGTTATAGAGAGGTTCGACTGTATTTTTATTATTAAACGTACATGGTTGTATCACTTATAATAAAACAGGAAAACACAAACGGAAAACTAAACAACACTTCTTAATAGAAAATCGGTAAAAAATCACGTAAACTTAGGAAGTTTTTTACTAGGCGTCATTTCAAAGAGATCTATTACTATTCAACTGAGGAATAAAAATAAAATACAGCAGTCCCGCCGAATAAAATATGTTGTAAATACGGTACAGAAGTATCCGCATTAAAACGGAAAGAGGTAATTCTCCGGCTGCAGAGTGCGTTGTTGACAACATACTACATAACATTTATGCCCATGTCTTGCAGAGCTCCATCCTGTTGCCGGTTAAGGGAGGTTTCAGAATTTTTTAAACAAAAAAAATTGCCCGCGTTTGTTTATTAGAGTGTCCGGTTATAGGAGTGAATTTTACAGGTAAAGAAATAGGCAAAAGCTTGGTTCCAACACATTTGTCCGGTTAAAGGGAGTGTCCGGTTAATAGAAGTGTTTGTAAGGAGAGGTTTCACTGTATAGCCTATAGCACCTTCGCGATCAGTAGCAATTCAACGATACCTTTTTTCAGCCGTTTAGCCTCTAACGCGACACAAACATATACAGTGAAACCTCTCCTTGCGGACACCTCTAATAAGCGGACACTCCCTTTAAGCGGACAAATTTGTTGGAACCAAGCTTTTCCCTATTTCATTACCTGTAAAATTCACTCCTATAACCGGACACTCTAATAACCGGGCGCGGACAATTTTTTTTGGTTAAAAAATTCTGAAACCTCCCTTAACCGGAAGCGAACCTTTGACAACGGGACGGAGCGCTGCACCTCATCGGCATAAATATTGTAGTATGTTGGCAACAACGCACTCGACAGCCACGGAATTATCTCTTTCCGTTTTAATGCGGAGACTAAATACTTCTCTCGTATTTACAACATATTTTATTCGGCGGGACTTTATGTTTGATTTTTATTGTTCAGTTGGGTAGTAATAGAGCTCTGTGAAGTGGCGCCTAGTAAAAAACTTCTTAGTTTACGTGAAAAAATGGAAGTTGTTATCGTTTCGGAGAAGGAACATCTATCAGCACGAAAGATCGCTGAAAAATTTAATATCAGAAAAACTCAAGCAGCGGAAATTGTTAATAAATATATATTAAAATTTCGCAGTTCCCTTTCATAAGCGGACACCTCCAATAAGCGGACAAAATCGACGGAACCGTGAGTGTCCGCTTATAGGAGGTTTCACTGTATACATACATATCCCAAGCAAAAAACATTACCCTTCCTTTCGCCGTGCTGCAGTTGGGTAAAAAGCGAAATACACATTGAATTTTTTAACCCTTTATCTTGGTTCAACCAATCCAATGTAAACAAAATAAGCTCGGTAAGGATAAATAAAATGCTGTTGTGCCTGGCCTTTATTTGACCCCAGAGGCTATGTGAAACTTCTTGGTCATCGATATTATTTTAAAGAAAGTAGAAGAGAGTAATCTCAGGACTCCCTTCTTGTCCGTGTACTGTTGTGAAAGCATTCTAATTGGATTTTTTTAAATATTTCTTGTAGACGAGTGGGAGTAACTTTTAAGAGACATGAAAATTATTAATTATTTAAGATTTAGTGCTTTTAGTGATATGGCACGTCATTTTAAATTTTTTATTATTTTGTTTAAATCGGTGGAATTATTAAAACTTCCAAGTTTTTTTGACATTTTAGAAGATTTCCGTATCCGTGCAACTTTTTTTCGTTTCTATGCGTACCATCATTCCAGTCAGTGCATTTAACCCTACAAACTAAAAAAATCACTTTCGTATTTTTTTTTACATTTGATAGCAGCTATGGAGATCCAAAAAAAACTTTTCTAGTATTTACAATAATTTATCAAATAAACGATCTAAACCTAGAAGGGACGGAAAAAGTTTGGCGGTAAAAACTATGTTTACATGAAATTTGTTTTTAAAGCAGAGATTGGATTACTATTTTCGTCTTTATAAAAAACAAATTATGATGAGTTTTCGCAAAATTGGCCAATAAAATCATAGACAAACTGAAAATTGTTAAGCCTTTTGATAACCGCAAGCTTCCATGCATCCTATGGTGCATTTGCATAAAATGTTTCTGTTTTTATTGGGTCCTGCTTCCTTTTTTCCAATCCAATTCAAGTGGATCTTTATTTCATCCCAGCCACTTCATCGCTTGGTGATATGCCAAATGGAATGAAATTTGGTGGCATTTTTTTTTACGGTTAAGCGCACTCGCAAGGGATTCCTATCACGCTCGAGAAGCGGCCAGTGCGCGAAAATGTTGGTGTGTGTTGGTTTTGAAACGGTTCAGGTTGTAACCTGCAGGGAAAACTGTCGCAGGGAGTTTATTCCACAGCGATGCTGTTCTCCAGAGATATGAATTCTGATATAATGAGGTTCTTGGTGCCTCTATTTTGACAGTAAATTGATGGTTACCGTCTGTTTGACGTGTTCGCCTAGTAGGTGTTACTCCCGAGGGGATCATACGTGCCAACTCTTCAGGGCATTTTCCGTGATAATACCTGCAGAAGAGAGATAGATCGCCCACAGTTCTTCGATGTTCGAGACTATCCAAGGCACTGGTAAGTGCGGGGTGATTGATCAGCTTGATAGCTCGTGTTTGCACGGTGTTCAAAAGCATTAAGGTATGTTTGGGTGTGCACGCAGTTTTAGTCGATCCATAGTTGCAATGCTCTTCGTTCGTAGAAAAAAATGGTATGATAGAAGATTTTTCCTTCCATAAAATTTCATATACATAGGTCCGTATTTTTGCCTTAAATGCTCCAAAACAAAGTTATGGGTAAGTATTAAAAGAAATATATGTTTTAGTGTTTTTTACTAAACGGCGCAAGCCGTACCGATAAAAGCACAAGGAGTAACTGTTGTACTGACGGCATATATTAGCTCACACATATACTATACTATAGTAGTGTTAGCTCACACATATACTATACTATAGTAGTGTGAGCTATGGTGATCCTAATTTTTTCGAGAAAAAAAAAGTTGCTCCGATTTCAAAAAATTTTATATATCTTTGCGTTTCAGATGATTTTGAAACTTTTTGTTGCGCCGTCTGTTTGTCTGTCTGTCTGTCTGTCTGTCTGTCTGTCTGTCTGTCTGTCTGTCTGTCTGTCTGTCTGTCTGTCTGTCTGTCTGTCTGTCTGTCTGTCTGTCTGTATGTCTGTCTGTGTGTCTGTATGTCTGTCTGTAACGACCAACGCGCATAACTCAAAAACCGCTTGGCCGATTTTAATGAAATTTCGTACCTAGGCTGGGTCTTGGGTCGAGATGGTCCCATTTAAAAATAAACAAAATCCACCGAACACAAACCAAATAAAAGGGTGGGGGTAGATTTAGTAGAGTAGAGTTTATGTGCAAATATGGCGTGTGTGATATCAAACGAAAGGTAATTGAGTCTAGAGTTAAACAAAATACATTTTAATTTATTTTAAAAAAAGGGTGGGGGTATATTTCAAAAATTAGAGTTTAAGTGAAAATATGGCGTGTGTGATATCAAACGAAAGGTAATTGAGTCCGTAGTTTAAGAAAATACATTATAGTTTTTGTTTTTTTTAAGGGTGGGGGTAGAATTCAAAAATTTGAGTTTAAGTCAAAACATGGCCTGTGTGGTATCAAACAAAAGGTAATTTAGTCTGGAGTTGAATAAAATATATTTCAGTTTTTAGTTATATTAGTTCACACGTACACTATAACCCTAGTACCTAGTGTGAGCTTAGGGGCCCATATATTGGCAGAGTATTTTTTTCGTTATCCTTACAATAAGTATAAAAACTGAGAGCGATTCATCCGCCCCCGTTGGTTCTATATCAAAAGTGTTTGGCGTTGAACTTTCCTGTGGCTAATAATAAACTTCTGCGATTTATTGTCTTGGCTATTGAATCGCTTTAACATAATCATGATCAAAGGTTTTAAATTTTCCAATATTATTGTTTTTATTATATTCTTCGAACATTAAACCAGATTTTCTAAGTTTATATTTTTTTATTTCCTAATATTTGCGAAGCGTACAAACCACTGAAAAAGATCAATATGTCAATGCGAATACACCGTGTATTGACCTAAAAACCTGTATAATTAAGCTAATTATGATTGACGTAGACTAGCGATTTTCGCATATTTGATTCAAATACATCATACGCTTGGTCAATAAATATTTATATCAAACGCTTGAGTATTTATGACAAATAATTTACATCAATGAATTTGATCTAAGGTGAGTTGGGGCAAGTGCAACCACTTTTTCTATTAGTAAGGCTTTAGAACGCAATGATTTTTTTTAAATTTATTCAGAATTTCAAAGCTTTTTTTTCTATAATATTTTTGAAGTGTTTTTAACTAAATAAACAATTATTGATTAAAAAGCAGCAACCCTGAATTTTTTGAAAATTTCTTTTTTTGTTGGTGACCGAAATCGCTCTTGTCCCTTCAAATGGGGTAAGAGTGATTTTACACAGAACAACGCTAAATCTAAAGTTGTGGTAGATTTATTGGGGGAAGAGCCTTTTAATGCAAATGTTCCTGATTTTTTTATTTTTTGAATAATGATTTTATCTTTAACCGTTAACATTTTAGAAACTTTTAAAGAAGGTAAAACTAAAGGAAAATTATTTTTTAATTCTTCTTTTTATATTCATAAAATTAACCAAAAAAGAGAAACACGAGGAAACTTAGAAATAAACTTACAAATGTAAAAAACGTGAAAAAACTACTAACTAAACAGCTTTTTTGAGGTAACAGGCAGCATATAATCCCTGAATATTAAATCTACTGAATATTTTAGGTGTCAAATGAAACTGGAAAATTCATTTCGCTTCTTCTCCCAAGTACTGGAGCAGGTAAAATTGAAATGATGTCATCATTTTGAACATCTGAAATATCTCAATTGGGGGGAATGTAAAAAGCGTATTTTTTTAAAGAAAGCTGCTTTTTCTCGCATATTTAACAGTGCGACTGAAAAACGCACTTACCCCACAAGCAAAAGACGCACTAGTCCCGGTGGCGCATTTCAAGGGGGAAGCAAGTGCGACTTATGCTCCATTCTACAAACCCGAAAAGGAAACAAGAAAAACATTATCAAATGGCAATATATAGACTAGAAGATTTACATCAAACAGGCCAAACTAAAATTTTCTAAAAAAAAATCGGAAATGGATTTAATAAATGACACGTGTACTCGATGTGCGACTGTACCGATTTAGTTCAGGCAAGATTCGGGAAAATCCACTTTCTAGAAGCATTTTATATTACTTTTTGGCAAATGGACAATTCCCCCTATTTTGACCCCGCTGAATCCGAATATCCCTGTTGCCAACTCGAAATATTGACAGGGGCTGAGATATTCAAGATGGCGGCCAAAATGGCGGCGGAATTTTAAATTGCCGCTGGAAAGCCCAAATTGTCACAGGTGTACATTTAAAATATATATTTGTATAAATAAAAAATAATAACATATTATTTTTTTTAATGGCTGCAAAAACCTTCAAAAACCCCCCCAGACCCCCCAAAATCTGAAAGTTTGAGTTTTTTTCAAATTTTCTTAAAAACTAAGCTTCTAAGAGAAAAATGTATTATATACTTTATTGTAGACAATGAAATTCCCTTTTCAACATGGTATAACATAATAAGGTTAGACTAATAACAAGCTCTCCAGCGGCGTCCGTTAATTGAAGTAATAAAAAAAAGTTGAAAAAATATGAGCATGAAGTTAGCAAAGCACCCATCGTAGATCGAATTGTGACTAGGTGGATAATTTGCCGTTAATTAGTCGTGAATTAGTTGTGGAAAAATTATCTTATTTTGTCGCTCTTATTTTTGACCGTTTTTGAGGGTGCTTCGCTAACTTTATATGAAGTTAGCGAAGCACCCTCGTAAAAATGGCTTTTATCAAAATCGAATATGGTGGATAATTTGCCGCTAATTAGTCGTAAATTAGTTGTGGAAAAATTAATTTTGTCGCTCTTATTTTTTACCCTTTTTTTGGGTGCTTCGCTAACTTCATATTTTGGCACCCATCGCAAATCGAATCGCTACTAGGTGGATAATTTACCGTTAATTAGTCGTGAATTAGTTGTGAAAAAATTAATTTTGTCGTTCTTATTTTTGACCATTTTTGAGGGTGCTTCGCTAACTTCATGTGAAGTTAGCGAAGCACCCTCGTAAAAATAGCTTTTATCAAAATCGAATATGGTGGATAATTTGCCGCTAATAAGTCGTGAATTAGTTGTGGAAAAATTAATTTTGTCGCTCTTATTTTTGACTATTTTTTTGGGTGCTTCGCTAACTTCATATGAAGTTAGCGAAGCACTCTAAAAAACGGTCAAAAATAAGAGCGACAAAATTACTTTTTCCACAACTAATTCACGCCTAATTAGAGGCAAATTATTCACCCTATTCGATTTCGATAGGTTATGTCTAAGGCCATTTTTGACGAGGGTGTCTCTCTAACTTCTAACGCTAGGCTTCCAGGATGCAGTGACCCTACAGTTGACGTAGCTGGCAGCGCCCTCCACCGGTAGGTGACTAAACCATTTCTACACTTTACGGTTTTATTTTTCCTTCGATTACATTTTCTTTACTTCATTTCTACTAAATATTTTTTTAAATTTTTTTTCTATATTTTACTTTTCTGTAGATTATACGCGCTCTTTATGACTAGCCAATGGTGAGCTGGAACACACTCATTTACTTATAGCAGATTAGTAACAGTGCGGCATGTAATGAGGTATTCGGTAACGGATAAAAATACAACAAAACTGCAGTGCAAACAATCTCCTGCGTGGGGAATTCCGCGTTGGTTTAGAGGATCCAAAAAGGAAGCATGTCTCCTTCTTATCCCCCGAGATTAATTACGGTTCCATGTTTTATTGGAGTTTTTTCAATACATGTTGGACATTTTATATAAGTCAGCTAGCGTGTACGGAAGGGCGCGAGGCAATATTCTTTTTTGCAAATAAAAACCAGTTTGTTTAGGATGTCCCCTTAGGGGTGATAGAAAATAAATAGAATTTTTGAAATCCAAAGAAAATTGAGGAAACATGTAGTGTATACACCGCACAATGTACTCTGACTCCTAGAAAATTATATACCTAGATTACAAGCAGCCGAATGTCAAAAAATACAATTATTTGTTGAAACTACAATCCAACTTCTTTGAAATTCTTCCTTTCATGACGAGATGCAAACTATTTCTGCAATTTTTAAAACAAGCGAAAAAGCGACAACTGCCTCTATTTATCTTTGTCCCTTTATAGCAATTTTGTCTTACTGGGCGATCTCGATTTTATCTATATTCATAATTGCAAAAAAAAATATTTTATAGATTGCCTTCATCCCGGGGCTCTATTCTGGGTCTTAAACCATGTCACCATCCACATCACACGCTTTGACGATTAGCAAACTCTGAGCGGTAGCGTGTTGTGCGAAATGACTTATCTCGACCAATTGCATAGTCGCCCGCTCTTCAGAGGTAGTGAATTTGACGTGTTTGAAGTGAAATCTGTTCTCCTACTTAAACGCAATATTTTTGTTGATGGTTTATGTCATTAGAAACAAGTATCTAGGTAGACATAGCAATAACATATCATTCATATTTATGCAAAAAGAAAATCTGCATCTCTGCGTCTCCAAGACCTGAAAGCTATAAGGAAGCTATTTTCTTGGGAAATAGTTGGCTAACTTCTTGAGGTGATAGAGTACCTCCTTGGTGGTACTGGCTCCCTTTACGAAGTAAGGCAGGGCATTGCGGCATGTGCTACTGCAGAGTCTACAATTATTGTCATCGTTGGCTTTATCTATTAAATACTTCACTAGGCAGTGTCCGGTAAGCATTCCAACTACTAGTCTTAAGCCGTTCTAAGTTCCACATACTGCTACTACGTCCGACGCCTATTTTCCAGCTCCTTCGATCCTGACAATCTTCTGTCAGGTTTTTTTGACTCAGTGACGTTTGGATTGACTGTTGCCATTCCAGTTTAAGACGCCCTCTTTTTCTGCGCCCTATTGGTTGCCATTCTAGGATCTGCTTTGGTATTCTTTTGTCGTTCATCCGTTGTACATGGCCGTACCATATCAGTTGTCATTTAGTTATGTCATCCGTTATGCTTCTCACGATTCCCATTCTTTCTTTTATGATCTCATTTCTTATATGATCTGTTCTAGATATTCTCATTGATCTTCTTATTGCATCCATTTCGACACTTTCAATTTTTGTTTTGTATTTTTCTGTTACGCGACAACAGCGTGCTTTTCACCAGTGTTTCATATATGTTAAATTTTACATTCTTTTTTATCTCTCTGCTCCATAAAATACTGTTAAGACATCCAACAAACCTTTCTTGCTTTAACTTTTTTCTGTTCTTTACAGTCTGTTCCTAACACCCAAGTAAACAATGGTGGGTGTGCTTTCGGGCTGTTCGGCCGTCGTCGTTGGAAATTCGTTCTCGACGTTTCGCCGCCATCTCGAGTGGATGGCATCTTCAGGAGATGTTGACTGTTTGTCGGCTTCTCGAAGACTGGACCGACAAACAGTCAACATCTCCTGAAGATGCCATCCACTCGAGATGGCGAAACGTCGAGAACGAATTTCCAACGACGACGGCCGAACAGCCCGAAAGCACACCCACCATTGGACGATGGCCGCGAAAGCCTTTCCCAAGTAAACATACTCATTGCATGGAGAGATCGGTTGTCCATTATCTAGTTCTAAAGGCCGCTTGACATCGAGCAATAGACTTGCAGTTGCATGCAAGATTAGGGTGCCTGATATGACATCTATTGAATAAACAAACAAATATTTTACATTCAGGGACACTAATCTTGCATGCAACTGCAAGTGTGTTGCTCCATCTCAAGCAGCCTTTACTCACGCGATTCGTTTCCAAGTTCCACATACCGCACGCAAATAAGGTAAAAAAATAATAATTTTAATAACACGTGAGTGGCTTTTTTATTCTTCTTGTGAAGCCCGAACTTTGCTTTGCCTGGCCAACCTAACCTGACCTAATAGACATAAAGAGATTAAACCAGCCCTGACCTGTTTAGTAAGGTATTTGTTTAGACAATGGAATGGCACCAAACTTTTTCTTTATGCAATAAATGGATACATGACAGATTGGATACCTTCCTAGCCGATTAGAACACTCCAAGTGAACTCTATGCTGTATCAGCCTAAAAAACAGTTTTTTGAAAATAACTCGGAAACGAAAGCCGAAAACCGCATATTGACGCGATACTCCAGGAAAAAGTTAGCATATTTTCAATATTAAACTGCCAAAAAATTATCATTAGCATCAATGAATTTTGAGCAACTAATCAGCTTGTAACAAAATCGGTTCAGCGGTTTAGGAGCTATAAATATAATACCTTCTCTAGCCATTGCTGCGCGGACTAGAAAGTCTAAAAATATTATACCTACCTTTGAATGATTGCCAGCTTACATAAAGCACAGTTGGGGAAGGACGGGTAAGATGGCGATTTCCCTGAAATTAATTTAATTGTCTTCCATGATACTTATCTCGCCTTCTTGAATGAGTACAACTTTGAGCTAATTTTTAAGCCAGCAAACGCTATGTGACGCTCCTATCGTTATAATGTCAAAATTTGTAAACAACCAGATGCTGTTGTGTGGCGTCTAGGGCTATTCGGCGCCGCCAGTTCGGCGCCGCCCATTCGGCGCCAGGAAAGTTCGGCGCCAAGAAAGTTCGGCGCCAGGACTTAATACATGCCTTCAAGAGGGTTTAGATTGTACAAAAAGGCTTCAATCTAAGTTCTTGAAACACATGTCACTATGTCACCGTTTTTGCCAATGATTGATTTTACAAAATGACCGATACTTTTTAGATAATAGGGACTTATTGAAATAAAGTCATGCAATTATAGTGTCAGGACGTATTTTGAAACTTTTGCGCATTGGAATATGACAGCTAATCTTTCAACATAAGGATTTTGTTTACGAACCGAAATAAATATTGTCGACTTTAATTATGTAAACGACTTTTGATGTCAATTTTGAAAGATCAACTGTCAGGCTGCAATGTAAGTATGTCAAAATATTGCAATAATAGTTTGATTGCATGGTTTTATTATATTAAGTCCCTAATTATTTAAAAAATCAATTTTTGTTTTTATAAACTGTTATACAGGGTGTTCCAACTAAAAGGTAACAGACGTGTTTTTTGGTATTTTTTGTGTGAATTTGGAGAAACTCTCGGACACGTTAATTTTGTTTGCGAGGGGGACACCTTTTGGCTATCTTGAAATTTTTGTAGCGCGCACCATCTTCGAGGGGTATACTTTACCCCTATATTTTGAATAGGGAAAGTGGGTCTAGTGATACCTTCTTTTGAAATTCTCTTGAATATCTTTAAAACCGTGTAAAAATTTCGAAAATCAATAGATTAGTTTTTGAGATATTTGCTTTCAAATTTTCAAATTTTACATGGAATGATAAAATAAAAATCAAATCCGAAAAATATAAAATTCTGATTACATTTTTATTTTATCAGTCCATGTTAAATTTGAAAGTTTGAAGGCAACTATCTCAAACACTAATAGATAGATTTTTGAAATTTTTACACGGTTGTAAAGACATTCAAGAGGCCTTCAAAACAAGGTATCACTAGACCCACTTTCTCTATTCAAAATATAGGGGTAAAGTGTACCCCTCGAAGATGGTAAGTGCTACAAAAATTTCAAGATAGCCAAAAGGTGTCCCCTTCGCAAACAAAATCGACGTGTCCGAGCGTTTCTCCAAATTCACACAAAAAATACCAAAAAACACGTGTGTTACCTTTTAGTTGGAACACCCTGTATATTAAAAGTAAAAGAAAACACTAAAATTGAAACTAATGTGGAAGGTAAATATTTTTATTTGTCGAAACGTCGCGTCGCCCGAAAATAAAGAGGGTTAAATCTCTAACGTTGTCCTTATTTCCCGTTTAGCCTTCTTCCCGGTAAACATTAAGTTCAGCTTTAATGACCGGGTATCCTTAATGTACACGAACATATGAAAATGGTCTTTGATCTTTGAATCAAAGACCGTGATCATATTATGTTGTTGTTAGGTTATCACACGGCCTACGTGAATTTTTCGTTCTGAGCACATTTAACCTATTATGCATACCTATAATACCAGTCAGTTACTATTCAAGCTAGCTCTCAAATTCTTATTTTTGTTTGTAAACAATTTATTAGTTTAGTAGGACCGCCTTTCATGTCATCAATCTTTTTTATTTTAGGTTACTGGGTTATCAGAAGTTACAACTAAACTGCTAGTATCAAAACAACTTAAGGAAATTTAGAGGGTAAGCACGTGAAAACTTTTATCTAATTGTTTAAATATTTTTTGAAACTTACTTATGGGGGCCACCATGGGCGTAGGCAGCGAGGATCAGGGAGGGGCATGTCCCCCCCCCCTAAATATTGCAAATAATTATTATTAACCTAATTTCCAAACAAAACAATAATGAATCAAGTTAGAACTTTAAACTAAACAATAGATATGTTACGGTTAATTCCCAAAATTGGTTAATTCGCGAACCGAACGAAATTAAACCGGTTAAAATGCGACAATTACCAATACAAACATAACCTTGACATTTGGTTAATTCGCATTTTAGCTGGTTAATTCGCGAATTAACTAATTTCGTATATTACCCTTAACCAATACACATATTTCCAGCGATATACTATACTGTAATGATACTGTGAAGGATATAATTTGTTTTTTCTCTTCTCCTTTGTGAGACAAGATGGTCTCAAAAATACAAATAAGACACAGTACTTATGTATTGGAAACGAATCCAGTGAGTTACTTAGTACTAGAAAATGGACAAACAAAATCTCCATGCAATGAGTATGTATACTTGGGTGTCACATTTAATAAGACAGGAACAGACTGTAGAGAATTGGAAAAAAGAATAGTAAAAGCAAAAAAAGTTATTGGATGTCTTAACAGTATTTTATGGAGCAGAGAGATAAAAAAAGAATGTATTTAATATATATGAAACAATGGTCAAAAGCACGCTGTTGTATGGAATAGAGACTTGTCGCGTAACCGAAAAATACAAAACAAAAATGGAAAGTGTCGAAATGGATGCAATAAGAAGATCAATGAGAATATCTAGAATAGATCACATAAGAAATGAGATCATAAAAGAAAGAATGGGAATCGAGGGAAGCATAATGGATGACATTACTAAAAGGTAACTGATATGGTACGGCCATGTCCAACGGATGAACGACGAAAGATTACCAAAGCAGGTCCTACAATGGCAACCAATAGGGCGCAGAAATAGAGGGCGTCCTAAACTAGAATGGCAACAGTCAATCCAAAGATCAATAAGTCAAAAAAATCTGACAGAGGATGATTGTCAGGATTGACGGAGGTGGAGAATGGGCGTCGGACAACGTAGAAAAACGTTCTAAACCGACATAGTTGTAGTAGTTTCCCATTTAATACCATCAAACATTTTTTACTGCGCACTTTGCAGTGCTAACTTTATGGACGTATGCGATTACCAGTCGCTTGATCTAACTTTTATCCGCAATTTGTTTGCTAGAGATACATACAAATGCACTACACTCCCACGATTTCTTGTTTTTCTTTTAAATTTCCCCTGCAAAATGTTTTTTGGATGCAACAAGCGCGCCCTTTTAACCCGTACACATTTTCGCAGGTTTATTTTCACAATACGGTGGGTTTTTTACAATTCAATTTCCTAAAAACATGCCTGGCAAATTCCATTGAGAAATCTAAGGGTTTTTGTACGGCTGAACTTTTATACCCTCTTTATACCAGTCAAAGCTGGATGAACGAATATTTTGGCATACAAAACGGCATGACAGGCATATTTTCAGCGATAAACCCATAAATATCAGCAAAAAATAACAGAAAAATATAATAATAGCTTAAATCAGCGATATTATCGAAAAAATAACTCAAATACAGCGTGTTCCAAGTTATGTACCCTCCATTGCTAACCTTGTTATAATTAAAGATTAACCAAAGTTTAAATAGGCAAACTAGTAGAATTTTTGAGGCTCTTTAAGATGCTTAAATTAATAAAACAAATTAAATAAGAAAACACCCAACTGCTCAATGTACTTGTACCTACCAGTCGCAGTTGGGTACAAAATTGATAGGTGTACCTATAATGTACGACATGCTTTAACTTTTAGTTTTGATGCCCCAAGCACGGATCACCTAACAAGGCGCACTTACGAAATTATCCAGTTTTGTATTTTCACGAATCAGGTTATTGGGTAATTTTGTCTTAAAGTAGATTTAGCAGTTGGGTGTTTTTTGTATTAATTTTGTTTTTAATATCGTTGTGCCTGAGTAATTAAAAGTTGTCAGTTTGGTGTAGTGTTAGTTTGGCAAAATCTTAACTTTCTGAAATAATTTCTTAAGGTACCTAGTTGAGGTTAAATTTAGACAAAAAATGACAAAAAAATTAAATAATTTTTTTTCAGCTAGCCATTTTATGCATAAATAGATACAAATAAACTTATAAAATCCTAAACAACAATTATTCAATTAAGTACAAATGCGCAGAAGCACGTGCGGAATTCCGCTGCAACGGCTATAAGCCACGATTTTGATTTGTAAGCAAAATACCTAACACGCTAAACATTGAATGTAAGGTGTTTGGAGTACCATCAGAACTTAAGTGCAATATACTTCCGACTTATGGTGATGGTATAGGGGCATATTTATGGTACAAACAAACAAAAAAGGACCAGAACAATGGAGGGGACCCAAGTATGAATGAAGTGACAAAAAGTGTGATAGTGGTTTTAAAAAACATTTGGCAAAATGCTTCCTTGGAAATAGTAAGCGAACAAGAGATTTCTCGGTTAATTAAAGACGTGTGAGTGAGAAGTTCCGAAATTTAAAGAAAAATATCAAATCGGTAATAAAATTACAAAAATTCAAACAATCCAGCGAAACAAAACTTGTTGATGTTTCTATTTGCATATTTAAGGATTTTGACTTCTGTAAATGCAGAAATAAAGTTTCAAAAACCGAATAAGAATTCTTAAAAGAACAAAGAATGTTATAGAAAGTTTATTGGAAATAAAGCCAATACCCAAAAAAAGAATCAGAGTAAACCCGAGTAAACCCGAGCAATTAAAGAATGTTCCTCCCCTAAAAACGCAAAAAGTTTTTAGTCGGAAACCTCTTCCTCTAGTGATTTTGATTGTCAAATGGATGGAACAGGAGTTCCAGATAGATCTGCCTCTTTTTTAGCAAATGCTGTTTTACAAGATCTCGGTGTGGTTAGTAAAGATAACCCTTCAGATACTAAACCGAAGTAGATAAAAAAGAGAAAGAAAAAGACGAAGAACAGGCCTAAAAAAAGAATCAAGCAACAATTTAAAAGTTACCGGGATCTACTTCGATGGTAGAAAAGACAAGACTTAACTAACAAAAAAAAGGTAGTACTTATCAAAAAAAATACGTTTTAGTTAGTTTAGTTTTAGAGGAACATATTGTTCTTATTCCAGAACCGGGATCTACTTACGTGAGTCATGCAGCTCCTACTTCAGGGAATGCCAAAGATATAAAGTCAAGTATTTTGGATTTTTTAAGTGACAACCTGGAAACCGTTGGAGAAATTGTTGTTGTAGGATGTGATATGACCGTCATCAAAACAGGTTTTCAAAATGGAGTTATAAGACAACTCGAAAATGCATGCATACCAGTACCGATCAAGCTTATTTGTACAAAATGTTTTTAGCATTCGCAAAAGGTGAAATACCCTCAAATTTATCCCATCGCGATCCTGGAAATATGGCGCACACAAGATGGCTGATAACGGCTAATAGGATCGTGAGACTTTACGTAGCTACAGAACAGCCTTCGAGCGAATTAAAAACATTCATTTATATTAAAAGTTTATGCTCCTACCTGGTTTGATATTGAAATCAATTAATCGTGTACTGATGGAAGAAGATCCAGATACCTACCAAGGACAGCGAAAGAAATAGTTGATTTAGTAATACAAAAAAATGCATTTTTTGCTTATTCAGAAAATATTTGGTTTACAATGATTAGAGAGAGCAGAAGAATTCGCAACTGTAGATTACAAGGTAATCACACTAATAACAACATCCGAGAATTAAAAGTCCAGAAATTAAATTTTGATGCTCAAGATTGTATAGAATTAGTAGACTGGCAGTCAGTTTGTGTAACTGAACCACCACTTACAAAAGCAATGTCTACCAACACCTTGCAACAGATGATTGAATCAGTTTCTGACGAAATTAAAATTCTGAAATACCCCTGCCACTCACAAGCCATTGAGCGATGCATCCGAATAGTTACATAAGCCTCAACTTTAGTGAGTGGCATAGACTCAAGAGATGGCTTGATTCCAACTCGAATTCATTTTTCAGAAAAAAAATTCCAAAAATTGAGACAAAACAGCAATTTTTAGAAGCTTTAGAGAAATAAAGTAGCAATTTGAGTGATGTGAGGACAACAGGGAAGGAGGTGGGTGGAACTCGCTATGCGGCTACCTCCACGTCGTGAGTTTTGAGTTATTTTAGTCACCAAATATTTGTTTTGTTGATTGAAATAAGCGAAGAGATGCGTTTTGTACTAATGTTTTTTAGAAAGCTATATGGAAATTTCAAGTCTATCTAGACACCTCAAGATGGTGTTTGCTATAGTTAAAGTTTTTTGCACAAATGATAAACAACTACAATGACAACTTTTAGTCACTGAGGGTAAATGAAATATCACACTTCAATTTTTTTCCTATATAAATCGATTCAACCTGATACATACACCCGATATTTTATATTTTTTTCCTAAAGGTAAAAATAACAAGATATTCCAAATTCAAAACTACGCCTAAACTTCTTTCGACAAAATAAAATATCAATTCTTAATTTTCAATTTAAAATATCTTTAACTTTTTTTGTTTAGAATTAAAAGACCTATCAGAAAAAACTATAAAATATAGGGTGTTCAATTATTTTTTTTTAAATGTTTTTTAAAAATTTCGAAAAATTCAAAAAGCAATGCTCTATTTTTTTTAAATTTTAGTATCTTAAGAAGCATCAAAAATTCTACTAGTTTGCCAATTTAAAGAAATTTCTATCTTGAATAATACAAAAACTGCGCGGGCTAGGAAGGTAAAAATGAATTGTCGATGTTTTAATATGTCGATTTTTTGAAAATAGGGGATAATCACCATTTATTTGTCGAAAGTCATCGCTGGGCTTCAAAAAATGAACCCCGAACGACGAATCATCCTCCACCAAGACAATGCAAGTTCGCAAAGAGCCATTAAATTTTGAACCCGTCGTACAGTCCCGACACGGATCACCTAACATATAAGGTCATCTGTGGTCCCGACCTAAGTCCCAACGATTTTGGTATCAATTTTTGTGGAGACTACTTCGAGAAACAATAAAGTCGTTAAAAGTTATGTACTGTTTTATTTCAGCTTTATGTGCAAAACTTTAAAGACAGCTCTCGTAGCATGAATCAGCCAGTACATTGACAGAAATACTAGTAAATAAATAAAATTGAAAAGATACTATTGACGTCTTCAGTAATGTGATTTCTATATTCTTTACCTTTCAATTTTACTGTACACGGTTCGATTTGCCATTGCATTGCAGAAGAGTTGTAGGAAACCAGGCTCGCAGGAAAAGACTTTATACAATTTATCTGAAGACGTCACGCTCTTTTCAACGACATTTTTCTGTCTGTTTTGTTTAGTTTTTGATAAAATGAATCCGATTCTAAGATAGATATCTAGGCGTTGTCGTTGTAAAATAAGCGAAAGAATCAACCTCGAATTTTAAACTCCTATTTTCTTTCCTATTTTATTTATTTTTAGCTCACACATATACTATACTATAGTAGTGTGAGCTATGGTGATCCTAATTTTTTCGAGAAAAAAAAAGTTGCTCCGATTTCAAAAATTTTTATATATCTTTGCGTTTCAGATGATTTTGAAACTTTTTTGTTGCGCCGTCTGTCTGTCTGTCTGTCTGTCTGTCTGTATGTCTGTCTGTCTGTCTGTCTGTCTGTCTGTCTGTCTGTCTGTCTGTCTGTCTGTCTGTCTGTCTGTCTGTCTGTCTGTGTGTCTGTATGTCTGTCTGTAACGACCAACGCGCATAACTCAAAAACCGCTTGGCCGATTTTAATGAAATTTGGTACCTGGGCTGGGTCTTGGGTCGAGATGGTCCCATTTAAAAATGAACAAAATCCACCGAACACAAACCAAATAAAAGGGTGGGGATAGATTTCAAAAATTAGAGTTTATGTGAAAACATGGCGTGTGTGATATCAAACGAAAGGTAATTGAGTCTGGAGTTAAACAAAATACATTTTAATTTATTTAAAAAAAAGGGTGGGGGTATATTTCAAAAATTAGAGTTTAAGTGAAAATATGGCGTGTGTGGTATCAAACGAAAGGTAATTAAGTCCGAAGTTCAACAAAATACATTTTAGTTTTTGTTTTTTTTAAGGGTGGGGGTGGATTTCAAAAATTTGAGGTCAAAAGGTAATTTAGTGTGGAGTTAAATAAAATATATTTCAGTTTTTAGTTATATTAGCTCACATAACTATAGTACCTAGTGTGAGCTTAGGGGCCCATATATTGGCAGAGTATTTTGCAATGTTTTAATTAGAAACACTCATCGTAAAGCAAGTTTTAAGCCTATAAGTTTTGTAATCTCAGGAAACGAGATACCCACATAGCACAATCACGTGTTTAACACGTAAAAAAGGCGTGAGAAAGAAAAACGTTGATTTTAAAAGCTGCTAGAAAAAAACGTTTATTTCATATATGAAAACAAGCTTAATAGGTCATTCATTAACGTTATAAAAAATAACGTTGCTAAAAACTGCGTTGTAATAACGCCATTATAAAATTAAAACAGCAATGTTTTTACGTTAGTTTCAAGTGATTTTTACGTTAAAATCACATTAGGTTCACGCCTTTTCTACACGAATTTTAAAACGCGACTTGCATGGCTTTTCTACTGAATATTTTTGAGATTTTACTAGCAGCAGCGCCCCCTATTGTCGGGATTTTTCACTTTGACGAAATCTATCTGGCAGTGCTTTGGCCTCTAAACTCCAAAAACCTTATAAGGAACTGATCCCTGATCCTTCACGATCACGACGCATCTGTTATTAACCTGATAAAGACACATTAATATTCTGTGAAAGTGTTTACTGTTTAAAAATCTTGTTTAGCTTTAAAAAAAAACATAATATATATAGATAGATATATAGATATTTTGTCTTGCTTTGAGCGCCATCTTTAAAATTGTCTTGTGTTGAAAGTGTTGTAATCTTAAACTACTGAACTTTTATAACTTCCTTTCGCGTCTCTTTTAAGTTAAAAAAATGTTATTAAGAAAACGTGACCAAAAAAGACGCAGAAAGTTAGTAGGTTTGAGAAGGCTTAATCTAGTGGCGTTTTAGAACATGTTGTGGAGGACTTTTCAAGTGTGAATTTGGTACATGAAAATAACGAGGGTAAAAAACACGTTATACACACAGCACCAGAAACTTCAGCAAAAAGTAAATTTTTATAGCTGGATTTCTCCTTGTTTTTAAGTTATCTTAAAGCATGTAGATTTAACAAAATCAGTATGAGGTTGTTTTCAAGTAAAAAAAACCTTGTTATTTTTGTTCACGTTAATTTAACGTTGATGTGGTTTTTGTGCTATGTGGGTACGTATGTAATAAGATTAAAATGAGGCGCAAAAGAGATGGCTCAACTCAATCTATACAGCACTTTTGTTATACTGGGTGTTCTTCATTTTTAACAAGTTTACCATTAACAAAACTTTAATATTACAATAAAAAACGGTACTCGTCTGATACGTTTAACCAAATCGACCCCAGCCCGTTCATACTCTCACACCCTTTAATTGGATTTCTACTCTTACCGCTGGCTCAATGCGACTTCGGCCCGTTCACGATTCACACTCTTTGGGTTTCTATTGTTTTTGCTGGGCTCAAACTCGATGACTAGGCACGTTTCATACACATTCTCGACCAACAAAAAAAACTAGGCGTATCATTTACTCTTTTTTAATTTTTTAATAAAACTGTGTGGAGTTCCTTTTTGAAGATGACAAATGGTTTTCCATTTTTACAATTTTTAGCAAGTCAATTAGTATTTTTTTAGGCTTCTAGATTCGTACGCACCTGCCTAATAAAGTTGTTCCCACTTTGTCGAAGCTACTATCAAAATTAAAAGCAGAAAACCATTTTCAGCATTCAAAAGAAACCCTTCGTACACTCTTCAGAAGTAAAGGATTTTACTTCAAGAAATGTAAGAATAAAAGTAAAACTGCTAGGTATGTGTTGTTTGGCAACAGTGTTCACCAACTAACCAAAAGTCATCAATTTTCTGTGAAGTGCGTAAAAAAATAAGAAGTACACAGTAAATACAGACCTAATCCTATATTTTCCTGGCAGTTTTTCACTGGTTTTGCTCTTTCAATTTTTTCCTAGTTGTTTTCGGAACTTGTTAATTAATTTTGCCTACAGAACACAAAACAGGCTTTGGACAGATAAATAAAGCATAAACAATTGTGCCTGTAGAAGGTTAAAATTGGGAAACGTGGAATTTCGTACCCGTGAATTTAAAAATCAAACAAGTTTCGTGGCTAATCGGGCAAAAAGGAGTTTTTGTTTCTCTCATTATTTTCCGTGGGTAGCCTGAAAGCTTAACCTTACGGGGGTCCAAGATCTAATGGACACCTAATAAGTGTTGACAGTTAACTGTTTCGTTCTTATGGGACTTCTCAGAACAGTGCTGGTCAATGTGACAAATCTGGCGAAGTTAATTAGACGTTTTTGTCTCTAATCAAATGTAAATATTGAGAAAACTATCGCAAGAAGCGCCATCTACCGAGATACGGGAGAAACAAAAAACAAACGCAGGCGAAAAACTGCTATACAATATCGATCAATGAAAAGATCGAATGCAAATAAAAGAAAACAAACTATAGTCCGTGACCTACGACAGCTCTTTGTCTTTCAGGCCGGATCAACGCATATTGCATTTTTACCCGTCATCAAGACAGTGAGTGTCAATCAACGGAATTTTTTAAGCCAAATAATACTAACAATCTTTCAATTTTTTCCTAGTTGTTTTCGGAACTTGTTAATTAATTTTGCCTACAGAACACAAAACAGGCTTTGGACAGATAAATAAAGCATAAACAATTGTGCCTGCAGAAGGTTAAAATTGGGAAACGTGGAATTTCGTACCCGTGAATTTAAAAATCAAACAAGTTTCGTGGCTAATCGGGCAAAAAGGAGTTTTTGTTTCTCTCATTATTTTCCGTGGGTAGCCTGAAAGCTTAACCTTACGGGGGTCCAAGATCTAATGGACACCTAATAAGTGTTGACAGTTAACTGTTTCGTCCTTATGGGACTTCTCAGAACAGTGCTGGTCAATGTGACAAATCTGGCGAAGTTAATTAGACGTTTTTGTCTCTAATCAAATGTAAATAGTGAGAAAACTATCGCAAGAAGCGCCATCTACCGAGATACGGGAGAAACAAAAAACAAACGCAGGCGAAAAACTGCTATACAATATCGATCAATGAAAAGATCGAATGCAAATAAAAGAAAACAAACTATAGTCCGTGACCTACGACAGCTCTTTGTCTTTCAGGCCAGATCAACGCATATTGCATTTTTACCCGTCATCAAGACAGTGAGTGTCAATCAACGGAATTTTTTAAGCCAAATAATACTAACAAACGTGGAATTCCGTTGATTGACACTCACTGTCTTGATGACGGGTAAAAATGCAATATGCGTTGATCCGGCCTGAAAGACAAAGAGCTGTCGTAGGTCACGGACTATAGTTTTTTTTCTTTTATTTGCATTCGATCTTTTCATTGATCGATATTGTATAGCAGTTTTTCGCCTGCGTTTGTTTTTTGTTTCTCTCGTATCTCGGTAGATGGCGATTCTGGCGATAGTTTTCTCACTATTTACATTTGATTAGAGACAAAAACGTCCAATTAACTTCGCAAGATTTGTCACATTGACCAGCAGTGTTCTGAAGAGTCCCATGAGGACGAAACAGTTAACTGTCAACACTTATTAGGTGTCCATTAGATCTTGGACCCCCGTGAGGTTAAGCTTTCAGGCTACCCACGGAAAAATATGAGAGAAACAAAAACTCCTTTTATGCCCGATTAGCCACGAAACTTGTTTGATTGTTAAAATTGGGCTTCTAAATATCACGTGACATCTGTCATTTAATGTCGCATTTATAAAGGATAAAGTTAGCTACAGGAGGGCGTGCAAAGATCCCTAATATTTCGGAAACCTTGTATATTTTATGGAATTGACGGGTTTTATTCAGGGCGTTTATGGAAAGTCATATTTATTTTATATAAAGCCGAGCGCGAATTGATCTAAAGGGCCTTTGCACAGTGACTGCGTAAATTGTGAGTGGGTTGTTTTAAATAAACTGTTTCAAAGAGGCAAATACAGGAAGTTAAGAAATAAAGTAAAAATAGGGATAAATTCGGATAATTTGGATAAGATGCCCATCATACCTGTTTTCAGTTTTAGTAACTCTCCCAAACATAATTTAGCTAAATGGCTAAACATAAAATTTAAAATCCTAACTAATTGCCATTATCAGATATTATTAACAAATAACTTGGACCTAGTCAACAAAAATAAGAACATACCCATTCCAGAGGAAGCTATTCTGGTCTCCTTTAACCATTGAGTTGTATAACGCCCTAAAAGGGCGTTAGAGACGGAAAGACAAGGCATTTTTTATTGACCCTATCCAATTTGGTTCCTATGGTCGGGTATTTCTTTTACAATAAAAACAAAGATAGACATTATTGAACATGTGAAACGGACAAAGATAGGGTGATTTTGCATGCTAATAATACCGTAGATAATATAAGGGTACTTTTATCTCTTTCACACTGACGGCATAAGTGCGACAGAAAAGCAGCTGGCTACCTTTAATCCACCTGCCGTATTTTGAGTGATTCTACCTGTTAGTCCGTGTATACAGGGAAAACTGATAGACAATGTTGTCTAAGTACGGAAATGATTTTTTTTGAATTTTGTGCGGGAATATTACAAAAAGAAATCTTAAAACGTTTAAAAACAAGTTTAGAAGTAACTATTTGAGTTTAAACATGGTCCAAAATTGTTTTTTGTGCAAAAGAAGAAAAAAATCCATAAAAAAACAACATTTCATGGGTAAGTCGTCTTGACGGATAGTTTTTCCTAAAACACGAGAAAGTTCAGTAGCGTCACGATAGATAGTTTTTTCTGCGACCGTGCGATTTTACCCTCACACATTTTGATTCAGAAAGTGTCACTTCCCCGCACTTTTTTTTGCATTGCATGAAAATTAACAAAAAGTATTTGATTTTCTTAAAAATGATTTCTTTTTAAATGCTTACATACCGATTTTTATCCAGTTGTTTTTGTTTTTTCGAACCAAACTTTTGACATGTCACGGTCGAGTTTCATACATCTTGATGAATTGTTACACACACTGATCTATGTTTTTATAAATTTCGATAAATTTAATGTTTTTTGCGGACTTTACAGTAATTTTAAGTTAAATTTTGGTCTTTCATCGCGAAAGTATATATTTATTATTATATGACCACCGCGACCGGTCTACAGGCCGGTATCATATGTTTATGTCCTTCTAATGTCATTTGAATATCATGCTGTCTTACTTAATAAGGTCACTTAGTTTAATTAATAATTTTGTCCTACATAATATAAAAGAAGAATAGAAACCAACAAAAAATTTGTGACACTTCGATTACCCATTTTCTTTGATTGCGATGGATTAGGGTGACCAGATTACGGTTTATTAGGGTGCCCAGAGTGCGCAAAAAAAGATTTTGAAAAATTTCCCTAAAAAAATTGAAGACCAAACACTCACTCGCCACTCAATGTTTATGGTCGCATACACTAATCCTAACTCGATTTCCGACGATTATGGACAATGGTTACCCCCTGGACATAAACCTAACAACTTTTACTATATTTATTAACAATAGGTAGGTTAGGTTTGGTTAGGTTGGGTTAGGTTGGGTTAGGTTATGTTAGGTTGGGTTAGGTTGGGTTAGGTTGGGTTAGGTTGGGTTAGGTTGGGTTAGGTTGGGTTAGGTTGGGTTAGGTTGGGTTAGGTTGGGTTAGGTTGGGTTAGGTTGGGTTAGGTTGGGTTAGGTTGGGCTGGGTTGGGTTAGGTTGGGTTAGGTTGGGTTAGGTTGGGTTAGGTTGGGTTAGGTTGGGTTAGGTTGGGTTAGGTTGGGTTATGTTGGGTTAGGTTGGGTTAGGTTGGGTTAGGTTGGGTTAGGTTGGGTTAGGTTCGGTTAGGTTGGGTTAGGTTGGGTTAGGTTGGGTTAGGTTGGGTTAGGTTGGGTTAGGTTGGGTTAGGTTGGGTTAGGTTGGGTTAGGTTGGGTTAGGTTGGGTTAGGTTGGGTTAGGTTGGGTTAGGTTGGGTTAGGTTGGGTTAGGTTGGGTTAGGTTGGGTTAGGTTGGGTTAGGTTGGGTTAGGTTGGGTTAGGTTGGGTTAGGTTGGGTTAGGTTGGGTTAGGTTGGGTTAGGTTGGGTTAGGTTGGGTTAGGTTGGGTTAGGTTGGGTTAGGTTGGGTTAGGTTGGGTTAGGTTGGGTTAGGTTGGGTTAGGTTAGGTTGGGTTAGGTTGGGTTAGGTTGGGTTAGGTTGGGTTAGGTTGGGTTAGGTTGGGTTAGGTTGGGTTAGGTTGGGTTAGGTTGGGTTAGGTTGGGTTAGGTTGGGTTAGGTTGGGTTAGTTTGAGTATGTTCGGTTAGGTTCCGCTAGGATTGTTTAGGTTAGGTTTAGCTATATTCGGTTAGGTTCGGTTCAGTTTAAGCAAATCGAACCGAACCAAACCGAACCGTTAGATTCGGTTTGATTTGGTTCATTTCGATACGGATGGGTTCAGTTTGCTTTTGTTCAGTTAGACCTTCGATAAATTTTAAAAAAGTAAATAATTATTAATTTTTAGTGTTTGAAGGAATAAAAATTGATATAATGTTCAATTAAACTAATTTTTATTTGTAAAAATGTAGGAATCATAGTTTTCTTGATTTTGTTTTGAATTTCATGCTTTTTTAAAAATTGTGCATTTTTATAAAAGGACCAAAAAAACTGACCCGATTTCGATCACCCAAACTAAATGACCTTAGTTATTTCAAGTTTTTGTTGACAGCTGATAGACGTCAGGGACCGTTTTGTTTCAGTTTGAAATGAGAAAATGCTTCTTTTGTAGCAATTTGTATGGGTTTTAATGGGGTTTTAAGAATGTTTCAATTTCAATTTTTTTAACAAAATCAACGATAGTCCGCAATTTTTTTTTAGAAATCACTATAAAATGGTCTAAAATTATCATTTTTCAAAAAACTTCGTAGTTTTAAGAAAGGTGGTAAAACGTACCAGACCCCTGAAATGTGTTGCAGTCTAGGACAACTGGGCGCCGCCAACTCGGCGCCACCAACCGGGCGGCAGGCCAACTGGGCGCCGGGCCAACTTGACGCCGAGCCAACTGGGCGCCGGACTAAAATATTTTTTCTTGATAAAATGTGCAGATGAAAAACAAACTTAAAAAAATTAAAATGGCGCATCCAAAATGGCGGACTTTCTTATTTATGCATCGATATGTATCGAATATGGAACTTGGCGGTGTTTCAAGTCGCAGAACACTACACCTACCAAATTTCAACACTCGACTTAATAGATGTTGAAAGTTTTGTATAAATAACATATTTATTTTGTTTTTATCTGCACATTTTATCGAAAAAAAAATAGTCCGGCGCTGAGTTGGCCCGGCGCCCATTAGGCCCGGCGTGGCGCCCTGTTGGCGGCGCCGAGTTGGCCCGGCGCCCGGCGCCCGGTTGTCCCATTCCGAATTGAAATTTTTAGTTCCGAAATTTCATCTGACTCGAGCATAACTTGTAGTCCACCCAAGAAAAGAAGAGTTGAAGAAGACCCTTGTTCAAAGAAAGAAAATATTTTACCTGGAAGGTACAACATTTGTAAAGTTCTAAGATGAAAACAATAATTTTAATACATCCACTGCACTTAGCATGCTTAGAAATTCTTTTTACTCTTTTTTTTTACTGAAGAGAATTTTGTAAACACACACAAGTAAGTATTCATGAATTATTTATTATTCAAACAGAAAATTGTTGATAAAAAAATTCTAGTGGAATTCAAAATTTTTATTTTGCTCCGCCACTGCCCTTTTTTATCCAAGACAAGCAAATAGAATATTTTTGCGATGTTGCATGTTTCCGGACTCACCAAACCGAAATTCTATTTTCATCCCTATTTTGCTCATTAAATTCTTACTTGTATTTGGTCAATTGCGATAAAAGCTTGATATAATGGCAATTTTGGCCCATGCCGGGTCTACCCGTAGGGTATAGAAGTCAATGCCTTTAACATAAGCAACTTATTTACCAATGTTCCCAAAAATGAAATCTTCGATATTGTAAGACAAAAACTAATTGAAAAACATTTTAATTCTAGTGTCATAAAGTCAATAAAAGAAAAAGTCCCTCAAAATAATCCAGTTGTCAATAGAGCAGACAAGGATAGCTACACGATTGTCCTCCCAAAAGAAAAATATGACAAAAGTCCTTGATTTTTTAAAGAACAATGATTTTGAAATATTCCAACGTAAATTTTCTTCCTTTATTACAAAAGTCTCCAACACACTAAAAGACTACAAAAATGTCCTTAACTATTACTTAACTAAACAATTTACACCAACATATACCTACTAACATCCCTAGATTCTATGGCCTTTTGAAAACCCACAAATCAGAAAATTTTGATAAGAAGATGCTCAACAGACCTGTTGTCAGTTTTACTAACTATCCCACATATAATTCAGCTAAATGGAAACATAAAATTTAAAACCCTAACTAATTGCCATTTTGAAAATACAATATCAAATAACTTGGACATAGTCAACAAAAATAAGAACATACTCATTCCAGAGGAAGCTATTCTCGTCTCCTTTAACATAAGCAACTTATTTACCAATGTTCCCAAAAATGAAATCTTCGATATTATAAAACAAAAACTAATTGAAAAACATTTTAATTCTAGTGTCATAAAGTCAATAAAAGAAAAAGTCTCTCAAAATAACCCAGTTGTCAATAGATCAGACAGGGATAGCTACACGATTGTCCTCCCAAAAGAAAAATATGACAAAAGTCCTTGATTTTTTACAGAACAATGATTTTGAAATATTCCAACTTAAATTTTCTTTCTTTATTACAAAAGTCTCCAACACACTAAAAGACTGCAAAAATGTCCCTAACTATTACTTAACTAAACAATTTACACCAACATGTACCTACTAACATCCCTAGATTCTATGGCCTTTTGAAAACCCACAAATCAGAAAATGTTGATAAAAAGATGCTCAACAGACCTGCAAGGGCGGATCCAGAGGTGCTTCTCGGGGGGGGGGGGGGGGGAGGGGTTTACTTTACGTGACATTCTCTGTTGGTAAAAAACGGTATATATTTTATTGAATTAGTCAGTGGTTGTAATTTTGATGATAAAAACAATAGACACTTTCATGCAAAATTTTGAATTTTTATTAGCAAAAACATTACTTTTTACTCATTTTTTGTATATTCAAAAAATTCTCGAGGGGGGGGGCAGGTGCCCCTAGTGCCCCCCCTGGATCCGCCACTGCAGACCTGTTGTCAGTTTTAGTAACTCTCCCACACATAATTCAGCTAAATGGAAACACAAAATTTAGAATTCTAATTGCCATTTTAAAAATTAAATATCAAACAACTTGGACCTAGCCAACAAAATTAAAAACATACCCATTCCGGAGGAAGCTATTCTGGTCTCATTTAACATAAGCAACTTATTTACCAATTTTCCCACAAATAAAGTCTTCGATATTATAAATCAAAAACTAATTGACAGCAACTTGCCTGATAATGAAGTACTCGAATATTACAAGCTTTTTGGCATTTGTTTTAAACAAAACTTTTTCTCTTGTAACCAAATCCACTTTAAACAAAAAGATGGACTTGCTATGGGTTTACCCCTAGCACGCCTATCAGCTGATCTATTCCTAGACAATCTCGAAACCAATTTTATCTTAAAAAATAACACATTTTGCAATATACTATGTTTGTGGTAAGGAGGCCTTAGACTTTTTCAGGAATTTCTGGATTTTCTCAATTGAATCCACCCAAAAATTAAATTTATATTGGAGATTCACAACAACTGTCAAATACATTTTCTAGACTTTACAATCTCCAGGACCATGCAAGACACTCTTTCTTTATTTATCGTAAGCCCTCAAATACTGGCTGCACTAAACACTTATGTCTACAGAGCATTAACCATTTCCATGAGTGAAATTGCCCTTGAAAACGAAATTGATACAACTAAAGAGATTGCAACTACTTATAATTATTCAGAACAACTGACAGATAGACTGGTCCAAAGAAGAAAACTTAAAAACAGCTGTAGCCAAATCTTATTTCATATTGTTCAGTATAGTCAATTTTATTAAATAGTAGTTTCCAAAGAAAAAATACAACAATAATATTACATAATTTTTTTCCATTTTATTCTGGCATTTTTTTCCATCAAAATAAATTTAAGTTAAATTGAGTTTTTGGACCAGGGCCCTGCGGGCCCCCATGAGGCTACGAGCCCTAGGCAAGTACGGTGGATAGAATAGACCGGTGTTCGGATCTCATAAATATATGTCGAATTTTCACGTCACTGGTGGTCCAGCTGATTTTTAGAAACGTAAGTTAAATATGATATGAACAACTAAAATTTTTTGATTTTTTTGAAAACTAAGGCAATTTTCGTACTATTTTTTCGTATATTCTTATAAAATAATATTTTTCAGACATACCAGTCGTTATTTTTTTTAGCCCGCTTCATTTCTCTTGACACAAAAACTAAAATTCGAAGAAATTAATGTGTTCGTTTCAGCTTCAAAAATTATCCGCTGACCTACCTCTTTGTTTACTACCCAATAGTCCTCGGTTCACCTTTGATACTAAACGATCACATTCAGTTTGACTTGTAGTTTAAGTTTTGTGTAATAAAAAATAAAGCGGACTAAAAAAAATAACGACAATACGTCTAGAAAATTACATTTTATAAGGATGTACTAGAAAACAGAATAAAAATGGCCTTAGTTTACAAAAAATTCAAAAAATATTTCCGTTGCTCATAACAGATCTAACTTTTGTTTACAAAAATCAGCTGGACCACCATTGACGTGAAAAATTCGACATATATATATAAAATCCGAACACCGCTCTATTCTATCCACCGTGCTAGGCAAGTGCATAAAGTGCTTATAGAATAAACAGGCGCTGTTATTATTTATTATTATTTACCAATAGTTTGGAATTAATTTTGAGATAACCCTTAACCCTAAATACACAACATAACAATCTATAACGACAAATATGTCTTGCCTGCTTGTTAGAGGCATATTTTACTAGTTTCGGAGCCAAAGTTGACAGACTATAAATTTGAGCCAAATTTCAGTATATATACCCTTCTCGAGAGACCGAAATATGATACTGCGGAGCTCAATAAATTTTTTGAAATTTTATTACAACACATACATAAGATTCAGCCCTACGTACCAGTGAATATTAGAAAATAATCGCCATTTGATAGATTTAACTTTTAAGGTTGGCGATCCACCTGGCCATCATAGTTCTAGAAACCGCTGCTCTGAAAATATCAGTTGACGTGCAGCCGAACCATCTTTCCATTTAATTAAAAGTTTTGATGTTTTCCAACTGATCTTCTGCCTTGTATTTTTCCCTCAATTATCATCCTAAGCGGCTGATATTTCTTACCTTTCATTACATGCCTAATGTATCTGGTCTTTCCTTCTTTGATTGTAACGAGAAGTTTAAGTCGTTTGCGCATTCGGTCAAGTACAGCTTCATTGGTTATTCTTTGTACCCACGATATCTTCAGCATGCGTCTATACAAGTACATTTCAAACGCCTCAAGTCTCTTCTCTGTAATTGTGTCGAGAGTTCATCCTTCACACCAGTAGAACAAAATCGAAAACACATAGCATCTCCGCATTCGGAGGTCCAGATTGATGTCAAGGGAGGTAAAAACTGTTTATTCTCGCTTGTTCAATTAGAGATCTGATTTCTATTTTGGGTTTACACTTTCATGTTCACACGTTTGTATCTAAATATTTCAACGTTTTAACTTATTCTAAGATGCAACCATTTATTGTTATGTTGTCAACAGTATTTGTTTTTGCAAACACTAATATTTTTTTGGCTTGATCTATAAACCATTTTCTTCGCTGTATTGAACTATACTTTCCATCATAAACTGTAGGTCCTCTATATTGTCTGTAAGAATTACGGTATCGTCTGCATATCGGATATTGTTTATTACTATTCCATTGACTTTTATACCTTTTAAACTTTCATCCATAGCCTTTCTAAAAATAGTTTTGGCATAAATGTTACACAGGCGATAAGATGCAGCCCTGTCTAACCCAGTTTTTATTCAGTGCAGCTTCACATGTTTCGTTTACATTTCTAACTACAGCTGTTTGGTTCCAATACAGCTGTGAGATAATATTAATTTCTTCCTTGTAAATACCAATCTTACTAAGAGTTTCAATAAGTTTGTCGTGTTTTACGCAGTCGAATGCTTTAGGATAATCAATGAAACAAGCACACATTAACATACACGTCTCTACCCCTTTAAGTCATCACATTTAGAGAGAAAAGGGCCTCGCGTGTTCCATAGCCATTCCTGAACCCAAACTGCGCCCTATCCACTTGGATGTCACATTTTCTGAAAATACGATTATGAATGATTCTCAAAAAGATCTCTCTCTCTATCGAATGATGACGTAGGAAGTAATCACAACTTAGGTGATGTCGGTCCAACATGACCGATATGGGCCCCAACCATTTAAATAGCAAATTTAGCATATTTTATTATTATAATAATAAAACATTATTTAAATAAAATACTTACAAAATCAAAATAGTCTGTTACAATGTATTTCTAATTCTAAAACGCTTAAGCTATAATAATGAAATTTATCACGCATATTGGCCTTGAAATGCGTGGCCCCTAGAGGGCGTAAAAGGGCAAATTGTGTTTTTATATCATTGCTAGTAGATATCTTCTATGAGATTTTGATGGAGTCTTAGTCGCGGCATAGCAACAGATGGGCAAATTTAACACAGGTACTTGAGTGTGCAGATCGCTTGAACTTGGTTGGAGGGTTATCTAATTGTTTTAAAGCATTTTTGCGATTAAAAAAAATTAACCAAAGGTTCTGGTTACAATATTTTTTGGTTCCTACAAAATAATTTGTTTCAAATAACTTATTTAAACGGAATTCTGTTATCGGGTTTTCAAAACAACAATATCCATTAAATCCAATCAATTTGTGGACACGCCCAATCCCAACCAACACTGCGGTCGTTCGATACAAACAATAGATTAAGGATTGATCATGGTCAAACAAATAACCGAAAAGTTGCCAAAAGTTTATGGTATTTTGGTCCATTCCTACCCCAATCTCACGAACTTTCCCAATTAAAAGAAGTAATGCCTAAACAAAATATCTTTTTAGGGTAAGGTGTTCGTGCCTTTTGGCCATCGTTTTTATTTAGTATGTGTACCATAAATTGTGGATCATTTCTAGAAAGTGCCAAGGTCAAACTGGTAAACATAAAAATGTTGGATTAAGCAATTTCTTTAAATGTTTAGGCGTTTTGTATATTACACCTAAAATAAAGTTCCTTATTTACGCATATACGCTGTAAATTTTAGATAGTTTTTGGTCGTGCCAGAAACGGCCGATGATTGCAAACTCACGGACGGTTAACATAAGACTTTTGACGTACGTAGAACGTGTGCAATTCGTCAATACCACGAAGTGGCGTAACTAACTATTTTACAGGAGAGCGTTCAAAACATTTTTTGATTTTCACATAGCAACTTTGACAACTGTCAAAATAATGTCAAAATATGGTAAAGGCTTCTATACTACTTGGATTTTGGTTACGGCCCTTCATGGATTAGTAGAGCGACTTTTTTTTATAGGTGTTAGTGGGCTTATCTAAAAATCCATTTTTGTGGGTTACACCCATATACATAATATTCCAATACCCACGGTAACTACCCATTCATGATTCACATATGAGGGCCTTGGGGTCCTCAAGCAAAAAACTCCTGATTGGTTGCTTTCAAAGACATATGTCCATATAGTACGTATTACTGCAATACCTACGGTACCTTACGATGCAGAATGCAAAGATATTTGAAATAGCAATATTAATGGGTATAAGTCTCTCCTTTTTGCGGTCCTTAAGATAAAATGTCCTGATTGGTTATACTTTTACGCATGAATATTATTTTATTCTTGTATTCGTTACGTCAAATCATCGGCGTACAGTTGATAAAAACTCTATCTATATAAATTTGTTATCTGTGCATTTTTCGTATCTTTATTTCTGAATGTTTGCATCAAACGCCAACCATTGTATAAATAGGTAACAGGGAGTATTGGAATATTACGTATACACCACTTCGTGGTTTTGATGAAAAATTGTGTTTTAGCGACCTTCTCCTAAATTCCGCCGCGCCATTTCGGAACGGCTGGCGCTAGCTGCACAGTTCTCTGACCGCAGTGTTGATGAACAGTTTATAAATATTAGGTACTTTTAAACAAGGTATCTAAATCTTAATATGTATTAACAATATCTCCCGCTCCATGACATACATTTTTTTAGTTCTATTTCTTCAAATTTTCTCTAAGAAAACAGCTCAAATGGAATCTGTGTGGAAAACTTTTCTTTATAACTGGAAATGGGCGCTTCACAACATGACCCTGCATATTTGCCTAAAATTTTATTAAAATAGGTCTAGGCATTCTCGAGTTATAGTTGTAACATCCGGACGGACAGATGGAAAGACGGATGGGCAGACAAAGTGACTGAAAACGGAAATGAGACATCCTATCATGGAAACGGATTTTTGAAAATTCGGACATGCCATTTTTGCACGAATACAATACTTTCTTTTCTATGAGGGAAGTAAAAATCTTATCATTTGTAATTATATTTTAAATTCAGTACAGGTAAAATTTAAATAATTATTATAATTTTATTTCATTGAGAAATAATTCATTTCAGCAATACTCCTCGTTTGGTAGATGAATATTCAAGCACGTAGATGCCTTTTCTTTCTGGGGGGGGGGGGGGGGGTACTGCCACTTAAAAAAAGATGTTATTCAGTGACGGCCAATGAGGTTTTGGACAGGGTGGTCAGAAATGCTCGCCACTGTCACCGCCGGAGGCAAATCCGCCAAAGACGGAAGATTTTTGGGACGGCGCGGCACGCCCAATTTTCGTCCTAAAGATCTTAAAATCGTTAAAAAAAACCAAGAAACCTAAGTATTGTTTTATTATACAAACCTGCTCAGGCAGCTACTGTCCCCCAGTACCCCCCTTATCTACGTTCCTGTGCTCATTACAGCAAGTGCAGTTTTGTCTGTACGTTTGTATTATACATACATACCATTATTTTACCACGATATTGCTGTTCAATGAAAATAGACAATTAATGATGGTCATCAGTCCTAATTTGTCCTAATTGGCTATCAGAGAATTTAAATGGAACTTCTAAATAGCATCATATTAACTTGGGCGACCCACAAGGGGGGCACATAGCAAGTGCTGATTTTTTCAAGGTCGTGGCCTGTATTTTTTTTTGGCCTGGGCAAGTAAGTCATTTGCTTGGCTGCGGTAGCTCAAATTTTTTCTGTGTAGCTACATTATTTAGTTCGTCATCTATTATACATTATTATTAACTATCTTTTACAAATTGATTTCTGAACGTTTTATTTTCCTTTTTTATAAGGCATTATTTTTTGAAATATTTATGAATTTTTGTTCATCCATCTCAAAGATTATTATTCATAGCTGGGGCCTACTTTTTGAATCACGTCATCGATCATTTTTTATTTGTCTATTATGGGTATCATCAGCGGCGGCACGTACCTCATGAAAGTAAGTGGGCCTGTAATATTTTGGATTAAAATAAATTTAGAAAAAAAAAACTTTTTGAAAACAAGCTTTTATAAAATGGACTAAAAAGCATAAAATAATATTTTGAGTGTTCTGATATCATAATAATAAAAGCGATGGGCGTATTAAAGGAAATTTACCCGTTTTTGTTTTAGCCTTGTTAACTCGAAGTTTAGTGAAAATTCATTATAATATAGCAGAGAAATGTAAGGGTCGACAATTTAACCCAACCCAACCCAACCCTACTCAAGCTACTCTTACATTTTTCTGATATGGATGGACATTATTACGCCTGCTTCATATTAGGCAGATCATCCGCGACCGGCTGTGTGTCGATTTATTTTGTCACATTGAAAAAGAAGAGTGGGCCCATCATCGGTTGTGGACGATCCACCAAATGCGCATGGAAAGGCCTACCTAATATTAAGTAAGCCCATCGCTTTTATTATTATGATAACAGAACACTCAAAATATTATTTTATGCTTTTTAGTCCATTTTATAAAAGCTTGTTTTCAAAAAGTTTTTTTTTCTAAATTTATTTTTTAATTTTGAGATTTGTCTAAGTCTATGCATTTCAGCTTGCGCATCGATATTGCAGGGAGTCTTTCCTGTCAATTTTAAAATATCTAAGTCTTCGATGAGAAGGCCGTTCAACAAAGGCGACATATGCTAAAACTGTCGTTATTATTATGATCATTATACGCAAGGATTAATTAATTTTGGTCGAGATCGAACAAACTAAAGCCTTACCTCTTCTACCTCCCCCCTTTTTTAGTGGAAGTCAGTTGAAAGTAATCAGAAAAAATCGTCATTAAATCGTCCATTTTGAATCCGCCATATTGAATTTTTGTCATCAGATCAAAAATTCGTAATCCTCATTCTCAAAAACCCCCAGATACCAATTTTGGTGGAAATCCGACAAACTAAAATTTTACCCCCTCCCGCCCTCCACGTTAGGGGGGAGGTAGGCAGTCAGTGAAACCACATTATTGGATTTTCATCGGAACTATAACGGTATGCGAAATTTGAAGTCAATCGGATACGTAGAAGTCAGTTGAAAGTAATCAGAAAAACTTGACATTAAATCGTCCATTTTGAATCCGCCATACTGAATTTTTTAATCTGATTAAAAATTCGTAATCCTCATCCTCAAGAACCCCCAGATACCAATTTTGGTGGAAATCCAACAAACTAAAATTTTACCCCCTCTCCGCCCACCAGGTTAGGGGTGAGGTAGGCAGTCAGTTATACCACATTATTGAATTGTCATCGGAACTATAACGGTATGCGAAATTTGAAGTTAGTCGGATACGTGGAAGTCAGTTGAAAGTAATCAGAAAAACTTGACATTAAATCGTCCAATTTGAATCCGCCATATTGAATTTTTATAATGTGATCAAAAATTCGTAATTCTCATACTCAAAAACCCCCAGATACCAATTTTGGTTGAAATCGGATAAACTAAAGTTTTAGCCCCTCTTCACCCGCCACGTTAGGGGGGGAGGAAGGTATCGGATGAAACCAGAGACAAAAAAGAGACTGCCGAAAAGATAGGGCCGCGCAGCCAACAAGTTCCAGTAGCGCACAGCGCTGCAATCGCGGACTATGTTTCTATTTGTATTTAAGGGGGCAAACGTCGCCTGAAAACTTACCATCTGACAACACTGATATCCCATTTTTTGGCCAAATCTTTTTTCTAATAGAACTAGAAAACGAGAAAGCGGCACGCGTCGAAACTTTGAGGGGTGCATTTTTAAAGCATTTTTTGCAACTGTATCTTGACAGTTTTTTGCTAATTTATCTCATTCAAAAGATAAAAAAAATATTTATGGCTAAATCCCAACAACACTTCAAAACAAAGTTTGGAAAATCTATGATCTTGCGTCACCTTCTATAAACTACAGCGAACTGTAACAATAATTTCTCGTTTTTCCTATGTTTTAGGTAAATACAAACAAAAACAAAAAATCTAACAAGATACGTTTGACAATTTTGACAAAATCTTTTATATAAACAAGATAAATATATATTTTTTCATTTTCTAAGCGAGATCTATTAGGATTTTTAAAAGCGGAGTAAAGTCGATATCGGAGCGAAAAAGTATACTTCATATTGTTGCTACTAGGGGGCATCACTTATTCACCAGAATTAAAATCACGTGATTCTAATGAATGCAGAACACTAGGTAAATTCGGTAAAAAAAATTCGGTGTAGGGTAATTAGCTGATCTAGGTCACATGACCCGTGTTTTAGTATTGGCTTAGAATATTGAACTAGCCATTTTGTAATAGTATTGGTAAGATTTGAATATTTCTTAGATATAAAATTGAGATGTTGATCCAAAAATGGTATATTCTTCGATGAATCTGAACGATATATAATAATAATAATGATAATAAAGGTAATTCCCACATTGAATATAAACTCCCAGCTACTTGTTATATGGGACATATACTATTGTCGATTCAGTTTATTTTGCATTACCATTTAAAAAAGTTTGGTTTCTACTTCTTGGATATTCGTTGAGCAGCTGCAAGCCTACCATATACAGGTGTCCCATAACTTAGGGGCCATAGTGCCAGGGGATAGAGGAGGTTATTTCCGAGAAAAAATTTATATAACATGGGGGTAAACACATCTGTTTTTAAGATATAGGCTTTTTTAAGTTGTACAAGTGGAGGGAAAAAGGGTTTTAAAAGCTAATTGTGATTCAAAAATGTGGTATTCTTTTTAATTAAACTACAAGTTGAGGAGATACAGGCTGTCAAAATAACCACCAAAAATGTATAAAAAATAATAATTAAAAAAATAATAATTTTTGCTTACTTATTCTTTAAAAAAATATCAATAATATTTCATTGTTATGTCTCGCTGGAGACTATAAAAAAAAACATTGAGTTTAATATGACATTTATAAAAGTATATACAAAAAAATATAGTTTTTTCATAAAAAAAAATTGTGTGTGTTTAAGACCACACGGCAGAAGTGTAAACTTCAACAAGGCTAAATTAATAATACTGGCCTTCATCTGCATCATTATATCGCTCGCTGAATGCACGGATCACCCAACAAATCTCACAGTTAGTCGACTCGAGCCGGCTTCACCCGAATGAGCGTTACATAGCCGAGCCTGACGGCTCAGTTTAATTCACTACCCACAAAAACTGCTAAACGCGCCTAAAGAGGTTTACACATAGACTTCAAAATTTTGAAGTCTGTGGGTTTACACTTAAAAAATTAACCGATTAATTTTTTTCACAATAATTATTATTTCAATTTATTGCTCTTGTTCTAGTACACGACTTTACCCATTTTCATTTTTCTACTGCGTTTTTTTAAAAAGTTATTATCAAAAAAGTTAAAAAAAATTGACACTTTGATGCTCTGTATCTCGACAAAGAGTTTTGACTCATGCATTATAGGAACGTTTTTATCAGACAAGACCTCTATCACCTGGTGGCCTATGGCCCCTAAGTTTTGGGACACCCTATATAAACAAAAACCGAATATTATTATTTTTTCAAGGCTTTGGAGATTGTATTAGTTTTTACACCAGTAGGTACAAAACAGCGCTGTGCAAAATGGCGCGGAACAAAATAGGGGCGACAAAATAGCACTGCGACGAAATAGCACTGCGACAAACAGCGCTACGATAAAAAGCAAGGGAAAATTGCTCACAGATAAATAAACAAACTTAAAAAAGCGCTACTTTGATGCCGCTATTTTGTTCCGCGCTGTTTTGTACCGGTGCCTATATTTTACCAAGTTTCAATAGCACCAAAGTTTAAAAAACAGGCAGGCTTACGTTATGACACCCTCACGAAAGTCCAAGAAAACGAAATCGAACCGTTAACTATTATGAGGCTAAATTTGTTCGCGAAGTTTTCATAATAATCATATCGGACAAGTCTGTTTGTTCGCAGGTGTCTAGGTCTCAAATTAGTGAACCGATTTAAATGCGACTTTCTTTATTGAAATCTGGATTTATTGTTGACTAGATGTAACAGAAGTTGTTGAGAACTATTTTTGTATTTAATAATTAAATGGCTCATGTTTTTAATTTTCTTAATATTGTTTATTGTTATGAAGCATATTTTACACTTACAATTCCTAAAATAAGTAACTTACCTCAAGTGTTAAACAAGTTTTCAGTAAGGATCGTTTTTTACGGCATCTGCTGGTTTCTCTGAAAACATACAACTAAAACCTGTAAATTATTAACAATTATGCAGGATATATAGGTTTCTTTTCTTATGTAGTTATTTTAATGACTTCTAATTCGAAATGATTGGGTTTTTTAAGGATATGGTTAATTACTTCAGGTTACGTCAGGTCTAGCCTGACACCTAATTTGAAAATTATCTTGCTTTATTCATATACTCACAAAACCCCGTAACAAAAGAAAACTAAATATTGCATAATTTGTATCGATAATTGTCAGAAACATTATTCTGTTTTAATATTTTATACCGCACGATAAAAAAAATTGTCTTAGATCAAAGCAAATTGCTTTGAAGTAAAATAATTTGTGCTTTCCTATTCACCAAGAGAATATTTTCTTGATATAGCACAAAAAATGTCTTGCCTCTTATTTTAATGTGAAACAGAATTTTTTTTTATAAATTAGAACTGAATGAAGACAATTTGCTTTGTTACTAAATGGAATATACTGAAACAAAACAATTAAAGAAGAAAAATAAAGTCTCATTTTAAGATTAAAAATTGCGTTGAACTAAAAAGAAATATTTAATTCAAAACAAATTGTTTTACGGTAAAACAATTTATTCAAGAAAAGAACGTGTTTTCATTCTAGACAAAAATTTTTACCGTGGGCGTTTTCATTATTAGACAAGGCAAAAATTTAGGATATCCAACTAAATGTATCTCTTTACCATATTTTGTACACATATATAGTACCATTCCACGGTTCCAAGAACCTATAATTCGTCAAGTTTTTTGTTTACTTGTCTGAGGCGCAGAGGCGATCTACTGAGATACGAGATTCCTACAAACTTGTCTCTTATTTATTATATTTTTTCACAAACGAGATCACCCTGTATATCTACCTATATTTTTTAAAAGCTGTTAAAATGTCTAATTAAATGATGTATTAGAAATTTTTTAAAATTAAGTGTTTAGATTTTCCAAAAAATTTGCGATTTAAAAAAAATATTTTTTTTGTTTTTTAATCTTCAAAAGCAGAAAATATAAAACAAATAATACGGTTTACCACAGAAAGTTTTTGAAATCTGTTAACTACTAAAAAATAATTTAAAAAAAGTCAAATTTGCTACTATACAGGGGAAACACGATAAGGTTTTATGCTGACAAAAACAAGCAATATCGCATTTTTTTAAAGATATTTTATTGATTCGGATTAATCGAATTTTCTTTAAAAATTTTTTAATTATTCACCAGTTTGCAGCAGAATTTTGGTTACAACTCTAGATACAAGGACATAAGCCACACAAATAATCAGAAATATTAAAAATGCCGATTTGGTGTCAATTTTGTCCGTTCTTGCCATTTCTACTGGGGATTTTATCTGGTAAATTTTTTTTCGTTTCTTATATATTTCTAAACAAAAAAGTGTCACATTTGTCTATCTGCGCGATGGTGCTCTATATCCAATTATTTATTCTAGCAAGCCATGTTTTTTTTAGTATTTCTATTAATTTTTTATACTTTACAATTATCAACAGAAATATTATGGTTGACGAGCAAATCTGATATTTTTCTTTAATTAAAAAAAAAATTAAACAGCTTTTAAAAAAAATTAGGCAGTATATACAGGGTGGTCCCGTTTGTGAAGAAATATAATAAATGTCAGTAAATCGCCTCTACGCCACAGACCAGTTAACAAAAAATAAAGTAAGTTCTTGGAACCGTGGAAGGTACTGTATATGTATTGGTTGATATAGAGAAAACCCAAACGAACTCGTTCTTTTGCTTGTAGATATTAGCATGGTGTAAACGGCCTGCAAACGATATTCGCTCCATTGCATTAAAGACCGGCGGTACAATAATTGGAAAATTTAATGCGTCCCTAAAACAAAATTATTTTTTAAATAAAGCTAGAAAGCAGTGCAAAGAAGTAACCACGTCAATTTCCCTCATATTAACATAAATAAGTACTGCTTATTAGAGAACGTCCTTAAATTACGTAACGCAAAAATTCAGGATTTTTGACCCCCCCCCTCCCCCCCTCGTACCGCATTTTCAAGAAAAAACACATGAAATAAACATTGAGTGTAACGCAAGGCCAACCCCCCCCTTGAGCGTTATGTAATTTAAGGACAGGCCCTTAATTGTTATAATAGTTTACAATATACTTTACCTATCATTATTGATGGTCTCCTTTTTACGTGAATATTAGTTTTTATATGTAATTGTGGATCTGTAAAGAATAATTTTGATATTAAATCTCAAAAAGAAATGGATCGACTAAACTTCCCTCCTAGCTAAGTGGCTACTGTAGAAGTCAATAGAGCTGCTTTAAGTTTTTAAATTAATATGTTTCAAACAGTGGCGGATCCAGGGGGGGGGGCGGATCCAGGGGCGCCCCCCGAGAAATTTTTGAATATACAAAAAATTTGTAAAAAGTAATGTTTTTGCTAATAAAAATTCAAAATTTTTGCCTGCGGCGCATGAAAGTGTCTATTGTTATTATCATCGAAATTACAACCACTGACTAATTCAATAAAATGCTGCTTAAAAAAATATATACTGTTTTTTACCAACAGAGAATGTCACCTAAAGTGGCACCCCCGAGAAGCACCTCTGGATCCGCCCTTGGATTCAAATATCTTAGGAAATAAAGCTTGTTATATTTTATTTAAAATATATTTTAATAAACCTTAAAATACTAAATAAATTTTCTAGCTACTTTTTACTTTATTGAATATATTCAAATAAACAAATAGACTCTCAGGCAGATATACGATAAAATATCCCTAATTTAGGTCAAAATATTTGAAAATAATTTTTTGACGTTATTTATACTTAAAAAAATAAAAAATTATTAAATTACTCACCCTGTCTCCGTGTTGGCTTTCGCAACTTTTGCTTCTCTTCCTTGGTCCGCAAACTCCTCATCATGAGTCACCAAGGTATCACTAAAATTTAACATGCAATTTTTATGATATATCATACGTGTAATGGTCATCTAGTTCAGTTTCGAGAAAAACCAAATAGTAGGATAACATTTATGTGTAAATATTTAAATATTGATTTTTGCATTGTTTATACAGGGTGTCCCATAATTTAGGAGCCATAGGCCAACAGGTGATAGAGGAGGTCATGTCTGATAAAAAGTTTCCGCATGGGTTCATCAAAGTTGGAGATTTTTTAAACTTTTTTTGATAATAACTTTTTAAAAGCACCCAGTAAAAATATAAAATTGGCTAAAGTCGTTTATTAGAACAAGAGCAATAAATTGAATTAAAAATAATTTTTGAAAAAATTAATCGGTCAATTTTTTTCAGAAAAAACAAATTTTTTGGTATAAATTTTTGTAAATGTCTTATTTTATTTTTTATAAATTTTTGGAGGTTATTTTGACAGCCTGTATCTTCTCAGCTTGTACTTTTATCAAAAAAAATAATACCACATTTTTGAATCACAATTACCTGAGTATTCAGCTGGCTGTGACAGATTTAATTTTTTTTCTAAAACCCTTTTTCTCCCCACTCGTCTAACTTTAAAAATCCTATATCTTAAAAACAGATGTACGTTGACCCCCATCTTATATAAACTTTTTTCTCGGAAATAACCTTCTCTCACGTCCCTGAAAATATTAAGATAAATATATGTTACAATATTTTTCGATATACTTTACCTATCATATTTAATGATCCACTTATTCTGCTTTCTTTTGTATGAATAGGAATGCTCATATGAAATTCTGTATCTGTAAAGAATAATTCAAAAGTAAATGGATCAACTACCTTCCTAGCTAATAACCTACTGTAGAAAGCATAGCTGCTGTAAGTTCTAAAAAAATATGTTCAAAATATCTTAGAAACTAAAGCATGCTAGAATATATTTAAAAAATAAAGGTATGAAAAAAAAAATTTAAAAAAATTAGGCACTTGTTCGTGCGTTTTCTTATTTTTTTAAAATCACAGATGCAACTGATTATTATTATCTGCCTACTGTATTAAAAAATAACTACTTACTTATTATGATGATGTTGAAGAGGCCGGGCGAGCTTTTTCTGGCAAGAAAGCGGCATTTCTTTTTGAACAAAAAATTTAAACATTTACTTTGAAACGAACAAAATGCCAAAGTATTTGATTAGTGACTTTAGGTGACACTGTCATCCTAAAAATTCTAACAGGAGGCCTTACTGTACTTTAACCAAATTCGGAACACTCTGTCCTAAGTCGACATCACCTATTACTCTAAACAAAACCACCTACCGGGGGCAATGCTTTACTCAGTAGTGCCACCTTTTCACTGATATTTAACTATTTTGCATTGTTGCCTTTTACGTAAAAAATTGCCTAAATGGAATTTGTCCCCTTAAAACTAATTTTATTCTGTTCGATTGGGGTCGTTCATAAATTACGTAAAACAATGAGAAAATTGTCTATCACATAACGCTTAGTATTTGTATAAAAAATTGAATAAATCCTTATTAGCAAATCATGCTATTTCAAATTACAAACATAAATATAAAAAATACATTTAAATGTTAATACATACACCAGTATTTCTATAACAAAACAAATCCAAACTTATAATATGTACTAATAACTATTTACTTCTTATTATTACATAATGGATAATATAACTCTGGAGAACAGCATCGCTGTGGAATAAGCTTCCTGCGACACTTTTCCCTGCAGGTTACAATCTGAACCTTTTCAAAACCAACATTTCCGCGCACTTGCCGCTTCTCGAGCGTGATAGGCATCTCCTTGCGAGTGCGCACCGTAAAAAAAAATTATTGAAATAAAGCCAGGTTAAATAACAGCAATTTTTATTCAAGTGAATTAGGATATAAGTCATTGTTTTATAAAGGAATCAGATTGTATAGCAAATTACCATTAGACATTAAAAATTGCAAATCAAATAATATGTTTAAGAGAAAACTTAAGAAGTACTTGTTGCCTAGTCAGCCTGATTGTTTATGTAAACCACCCTTGGTACTATATTATATTATATTATATTTTATTATTTTAGTCTCCATATTATTTTTTTGGTGTGTTTTAGTATAGTGACCTTTTCTCATAAAGAAAGATGGCATCAATGTTTTTTTTAGGATAGGATTAAAAACATTTTACAGTACAGTATAAGTACTTGATAAAGCTGTGTGTTACTAGATTATTCTTTTAGTAGGTAGGTGATCCGTGGTATAGGTATAGTTAGTTCTGTTGGGAATGATACAGGAATGTGCTTGTAATGGTTTTTCGGTATTATTAGAGAATTATTGAAATATAGCCAGGCTATAATTGTGCCAGGCACAATTTTGACACCTTCACATTGTAATATCAGCTGTGATCTTTCAACACATGGCCTTTGTTTACTATATGAACCGGAATAAATAGTGCCTTCTTTTATTAATTGAAAATAAACGACGATAGCTTTAAATTCGACTTTGGTATAAATTTTGAACGATTAACTGTCAGTTTTCAATGTAAATGTGTTAAAATAGTGCCTGGCACAATTATAGCCTGGCTATATTTCTCTAATAATACCGAAAAATCATTACAAGCATTCCTGTATCATTCCCAACAGAACTAACTATACCTACCTACTAAAAGAATAATCTAGTAACACACAGTACTTACACTTAGACTTAAAATTTAGGTACTGTCCCGTGTGTGTAGGTTTCCTATATACAGTGGTTTGAATGTTTCTGTCTAATCGTTTGACAAGAACATCCAAAAAAGGTAAGGCCGAATCTTTTTCAATTTCCATGGTGCACTTGATTGTTGGTCTAATACCGTTTAAATGGTGTAGAAAATTTTGTAGTTCGTCATCATTTTCCGGCCATATAATAAATGTGTCATCCATGTATCGTAGCCATAGTTTTGGTTTGACTCTTGCTGTGTTGATCGCATGGCCCTCGAACCACTCCATGTAGATGTTTGCTACCTTTTTTGGATGTTCTTGTCAAACGATTAGACAGAAACATTCAAACCACTGTATATAGGAAACCTACACACACGGGACAGTACCTAAATTTTAAGTCTAATCATTCTGTTGCAACAAAACAAGGAGTTATAAGAAGTTTGTATTTAAGAGCCGTAAATATTTGTAGTAATAATGAAGAATTAACCACAGAAATTAACAACATTAAAAAGGACTTACAACAGAATGGTTATTCCGAGAAATTAATAAACTCAACGATATTTAAAATTAAAAACAAACTAAATGTACCAAATTCTCAAAATAATAATCCGTTAGGTGTTATTAACATTCCATATGTTCAAGGGATTTCAGAAAACATAAGACGAATAGCTAAACACTATAATATAAAAACAGTATTTTCTTCGGGAAATACGATAAGAAGTTTTGTAACTAAAACAAAACCAGACAATCCCTCAAATAATAAGGAATGTATTTACCAAATCCCGTGTGAGTGTGGTAAATCATATGTAGGTGAAACGAAACGCCCTCTTCAGGTTAGAGTAAATGAATATCTAAAAAGTACCCAATTAGGGGATATTGAAAAATCCGGTTTAGCAGATCATGCATGGTCAAATGATCACAGGATTCAGTGGTCAGAAGCTAAAGTTTTACATAAGGAGTCGCATTGGCGAAAACGAAAGTTTATTGAAGCTGCGTATATAATGCAGAATAAAGAAGTTTTCAGTCAACCAAGCACGGACATACCAAACATATGGAAACCACTCCTTAAGGAAAACAGGCGTCTTAGAATTAAAAAAGGGGGCGGGCCGTCACACCTGACTGCACACCAAGTAGTAAAGTAGTAGCCTAGAGACTAGATTGTTTAGTTTACACTTGATAACGGTTAGAGATACTTACTAACCGAAACGTCGTGTTTTAAAATAAATAAAGACAATGGAAGTCCGAAATTTTATTTCTACACAATCATTGTCTACGAGTTTCAAACAAAGAGTTGAAGAACGGTACGGACCCGGAATCAACAATCTATTCAGAGGCTACGAGAAGACCAAACTTAAAGTGATAAAGGAAGAAGAACACATTTCATTCTTGTGCGAGGCGCGCGACAGTGGTGTCATTCCGGTTGGTTTCCGCCTAAAAGCCAACTTTCCGGGAGTGAGAACGAAGAAGATCTTAGAGAGGACCAGCCAAGCACTAATCCGATCCCAAATCAGTTACCATCGATGGAGAAAAGCCAACTTCAACGCCGACATGGAGGAGCGATTTGACGAAATTAGACGACACACATGGGAGGAAGACTACGAACCGATACTGAGTAAAATTGACAGTACGTGCAACAGAGAACGACAGAAGATACGATCAACTCACCGAGAAAAACTTAAGAAACTACAGACACGTACTCAAGATAGAACAGACTCAACAACACCAAGCACCATAGTGAACATCTCCAAAAGGACTCTGAGCACCAACGAAGAATTGGTACTCAGTAAGGGACTTAAGTTCGCCATTGCACCGGCACAGACACCGACACTGGAAATTATTGCGGCAATAGAGACCGTTAGTCTACCTCAACCCGAAGCTGATGAGTTTCGCCATAAAGTAAGAACAACGTTGGACAGAAAGAAGCAACAAAAGACAAACATCACCAGTCAAGAACAACGGGCAATCAAGAACCTGCAGGCTGACAAATCAATCAAGATTCTACCGGCCGACAAAGGAAACGCAACGGTGATCATGGATGTCGAGACTTACGACAAAAAGATCCAAGAAGTTCTGGAGAAAGGAGACTACAAGCAACTACCCAAAGACCCAACCACCACCATAGAAGGACGCATCTACAGGACTTTGAAGAAGTATGCTGAAAATATCCCGGACGCTGCTAGATCCCGCCTGACTCCACACCACAGTAAGGCACCACATTTTTATGGATTACCAAAGATCCATAAGAAGGATATACCACTGCGACCAATTACCAGCTCCAGGAACTCACCGACCAGCACTTTGTCGAGGTTTTTGTTGGACATAATTCAACCACTACAGGGTAAGTCCGAATCTTTTGTCAAAAACTCGGAACATTTTGTGGAGGTTTTAAAAGGTATCGAATTAGATCCCGGCGATAGATTTGTAAGTTTTGATGTAGAAAGTCTCTACACCAACGTGCCAATAAATGAGTCACTCAGTATCATTAAAAACAAATTACAAACTGATAATACACTTCACGAGAGAACAACGCTATCGGTGGAGGGGGTGATGGATCTTTTGGAGCTCTGTCTCCGTAACTCTTACTTTCAAGTGAAAGATAAGTTTTACGCGCAAAATGATGGACTCCCAATGGGTTCATCTCTTTCGCCAGTGGTAGCAAACATCTACATGGAGTGGTTCGAGGGCCATGCGATCAACACAGCAAGAGTCAAACCAAAACTATGGCTACGATACATGGATGACACATTTATTATATGGCCGGAAAATGATGACGAACTACAAAATTTTCTACACCATTTAAACGGTATTAGACCAACAATCAAGTGCACCATGGAAATTGAAAAAGATTCGGCCTTACCTTTTTTGGATGTTCTTGTCAAACGATTAGACAGAAACATTCAAACCACTGTATATAGGAAACCTACACACACGGGACAGTACCTAAATTTTAAGTCTAATCATTCTGTTGCAACAAAACAAGGAGTTATAAGAAGTTTGTATTTAAGAGCCGTAAATATTTGTAGTAATAATGAAGAATTAACCACAGAAATTAACAACATTAAAAAGGACTTACAACAGAATGGTTATTCCGAGAAATTAATAAACTCAACGATATTTAAAATTAAAAACAAACTAAATGTACCAAATTCTCAAAATAATAATCCGTTAGGTGTTATTAACATTCCATATGTTCAAGGGATTTCAGAAAACATAAGACGAATAGCTAAACACTATAATATAAAAACAGTATTTTCTTCGGGAAATACGATAAGAAGTTTTGTAACTAAAACAAAACCAGACAATCCCTCAAATAATAAGGAATGTATTTACCAAATCCCGTGTGAGTGTGGTAAATCATATGTAGGTGAAACGAAACGCCCTCTTCAGGTTAGAGTAAATGAACATCTAAAAAGTACCCAATTAGGGGATATTGAAAAATCCGGTTTAGCAGATCATGCATGGTCAAATGATCACAGGATTCAGTGGTCAGAAGCTAAAGTTTTACATAAGGAGTCGCATTGGCGAAAACGAAAGTTTATTGAAGCTGCGTATATAATGCAGAATAAAGAAGTTTTCAGTCAACCAAGCACGGACATACCAAACATATGGAAACCACTCCTTAAGGAAAACAGGCGTCTTAGAATTAAAAAAGGGGGCGGGCCGTCACACCTGACTGCACACCAAGTAGTATAAGTAGTAGCCTAGAGACTAGATTGTTTAGTTTACACTTGATAACGGTTAGAGATACTTACTAACCGAAACGTCGTGTTTTAAAATAAATAAAGACAATGGAAGTCCGAAATTTTATTTCTACACAATCATTGTCTACGAGTTTCAAACAAAGAGATCTGTAACATTCATCAATCAATGTTAATAGAAGTTGCAACCAAAAAAATAAATAAATAATACAGGTATTCTACCCATATTACAAATTGCAAGTCATTTTTAAAAGCAAGTTACAAGTATATTGTAAACGCAGTCGAGTCAAACCTAACCTCAAATTCTTGGTTTGTTTTTCTGGAATTTTCGGATGCAAAAATTTTGCTACGAAATAACTTTTTCACTACAAAGGAGATCTGTTTTGTGTTAAAGCGCGTGTTATCAGACAAAACTGGTCTTGTTTTGTGACTAAGACAAGGTAAGAAAGATAATTTATGTTATTGAAGTTAGGGTCAATTTATATACTTGTTATACAGATTGACACTGAACATATACATTGGTTTTAGATAAAATGTGTCAACTTAGTATTGGTGTATTGTGTGTTCGGGAGGGGTGATCATCTGTCCACAGCAGGTATACAAATTTTTTTAACAAGACTGTGTAGGACTCCACAGGACACTAAAATACACTACAGGACCAAGAATTTATTTGAGTCCTGTAGGATGGTGTACAAATTTTTTTCAGCTGTTCACCCCTCAGTTATGGCAGGGGTGGATCTAGGAACTTTATTTAGGGGGGGTAGATATCATAATAAATATGGCATAAAACAGTTTTGCATTGTGACCAGGATGTGTATTCTGTATGTAAAAACTTAATATAGTTTGCGATTTGGGGGGGGGGGGGAGAATTTGCCCTCCTGTAGATCCGCACCTTCTTATGGGTCATTGTCCATATAATTTTATGGGTTTACTACGATATACCTCGATGCTGGAAAATACGTGTTTTTTTTTTTAATAATATGTTTAGGTCTTTTTATACCGTTTTCAACAAAAAAAAATGCGGATTTTTCACATTTTCTTTTGAAATTTCAAAATTAAAAAATTAGTAAAAAATTACACAAATTGCTATATAAAGAGGTTATTTGACGTTTGTGATATCGAGATAAAACGGGCGGCTCACAATCCACTGAACTTGATCCAAATGGTCAATTAGCCAAAATAAGGTGACCAACTGTCTGGCAAGGGACGAAAAAAGGTAATTGTGTTTTTAGAAATGTATTTACGCATATAAATATGGGTACACCATATTTTTTAAATCTAACGTTTTACCTGACATCTGGCTCCAACCATTTAATTGGTCGCACATTTTTGACTCTGTAAAATCGTCCAAAATCGTTTATTGAGTATTTATAATGGAAAAAACGATGCAGAAAGCTATATAGTTTGTTATTTATAATAAAGATGATGTAAAAATCAGCACAGCCGAATATTCTAATCAGCCTAACCTGACCTTACATAAAGTAAACCACAAAAACGGTAATTCAGCAGTTCGGTTTGGTTTGGTTCGGGTCGGGCTTAGGTAAGGTTTGTTGTGTCTTAAAGTAATTCAGCAGGAGTCGGCGCAGCCGACTCCTGCTGAATTACTTTAAGACACAACAAACCTTACCTAAGAACAAGTCAAACCGAACTTAACTAAGGCAAACCGAACCAAACCGAACCAAACCAAACCGAACCGAACCGAACCGAACCGAACCGAACCGAACCGAACCGAACCGAACCGAACCGAACCGAACCGAACCGAACCGAACCGAACCGAACCGAACCGAACCGAACCGAACCGAACCGAACCGAACCGAACCGAACCGAACCGAACCGAACCGAACCGAACCGAACCGAACCGAACCGAACCGAACCGAACCGAACCGAACCGAACCGAACCGAACCGAACCAAACCGAACCGAACCTTACCGAACCGAACCGAACCAAAACCGAATCGAACTGAAAGTAAAGTAATTCAGCAGGAGTCGGCTGCGCCGACTCCTGCTGAATTACTTTAAAACACAATAAACCTAACCTAAGAACAAATCGAACCGAACCAAACCGAACCGAATCGAACCGAACCGAACCGAACCGAAACGAACCGAACCGAACCTTACCGAACCGAACCGAACCGAACCTTACCGAACCGAACCGAACCAAAACCGAACCGAACTGAAAGTAAAGTAATTCAGCAGCCGCTGCTAAATTACTTTAAGACACAATAAACCTAACCTAAGAACAAATCGAACCGAACCGAACCAAACCAAAGCAAACCGAATCGAACTTAAAGTAATTCAGCAGGAGCTGCGCCGACTCCTGCTGAATTACTTTAAGTCACAATAAACCTAACCTAGTAGTAGTTGTGGGGAGACCATTTTTTGGTCTAGCGACTAGGCACACGGCGCGCCCTTTTCGCAAACGCTCGAACAGTTGCTCTACCAAAACTAAAAACCTAACCTGAGAACAAATCGAACCGAACTTAAATGAGCTAAGCCGAATCGAACCGAACCGAACCGAACTCCAGCTGACTCCTGCTGAATTACTTTAAGTCACAATAAACCTATGATACGAGTTCTTCGGCCTATGCAAGTTTGTGTGTGGTCAGCTTAAGTACCTATAGGTTAGTATATAAAAGTAATTAGGTGTATATAGGCAAACAATGTTTTTTATTTAATTAAAACACATGTTATTATCATTTATGTTTTATTTTCAGCTAAAAATATTATAGAAAAATTAAACTGAAGATGATAGTGGGCTGCCGGAATTTTGATTTGAACAATATTTTACAGAGAAATGATAGTAAATTTTTGGAATTGCTCCAGAATTATTGATTAATCCGATTGTTAATCCGTTGCAAAACTCGGAATTGCCGCCGAGTTTGCATAGTTCAGGAGTCCACGATGGTACGCTTAGGAAAAATCTTTTACTGCCAGAATTATTAAAAAATTAAAAATAAAGTTAAAGGTTTTTAAGTAAATATTTTTCGAATTAGAAACGCCAGCAACTTACCTATCAGTGCCTAAAAATAATATCAACATAATTTCAAAGTTACTTGAAATACAATATATTACTACATAAACATAAAAAAATATACAAAAGCACATACAAACACACATACATAATGACTGACATACAACATATCACATACCTACAAACCCATACAAACATGCAGGCACACTGAAGTAACTATGCATTAAAAAATTTAAAAGGTGTTTCTCTCCATGTGTAACTTAAAAGGGATATTTTTCCGCGATTTGAGTAATTATATATTGAAATGCGTCGGCCGGTGTTTTGCCATAAAATTGACGCCACATAAATTGGTCTATATACTCAGGTAAAAATGGGGACTGCATCACACCTAACCTCCTTAGGTAACCTTTTAACTGGCTCCAATACCCTTCAATGCTATTGGTGCATGTGCCAGTTATCGGATCACGAAAGTGGCGCCTGTGGTTAACGGTTTTGTGGACATACGGAGAAACGCCTCTTAAATTTTTTATTCCACAATAACTCCTAAAATTGTCTGTCCAAATTTCGGAATTAGGAAGCACTATCTCCTCAGTAATAGGAAGTAGGGTGGTACTGCGCCTATTTTCGACATATCTCACATACCCTTTTTTCAGCGTAACATCATACATTCCAAGTACCCATTTTTCTTGAACCACACGCCCTCGATGGTACTTCCTTTTTGTGACGACACTTTCGTCAATTTGGCCAATGTGCCCGTCTCCTCCTGAAAATAAAGAACCCTAATTAAAAATTTTATTTTAGGGGAGGTTGTGCCCTTTTACGTATCAATGCTAGGATTGTATTCTAATAAAAGAAAGTTTGTAGATCACTCTTGTTTAACTCTTGGTTATTAAAGTAAAAGATCAGTGTTATTTTATTTATTGCATATACTTACCCATTCTAAGCAAATCCGGGTTCTGCAGTAGCTTCCAAGAACAGATGTCTCGGAAGTACCGATAGAACTGAATAATGCTCTGCTGAGGCACCCCAAGCAGACCGGCCGTACACCCCGCTCTTACATCGCAGCACCAGCTCCATAAAATGTAAAAAATGGTTCTTAATGGCAATCTTGTTCCTTCAAAAAAGCTGCCGGTTAAAATACTATATTGCTTTCGGCAATTGCGGCAGTAGAACACTTTTCCAAGCGTACCGTCGTGGCGCTCCTGAATTGCGCAAACTCGGCGGCAATTCCGAGTTTTGCAACGAATTGACAATCGGATTAAAGAATAATTCTGGAGCAATTCCAAAAATTCACTATCATTTCTCTGTAAAATATTGTTTAAATCAAAAATACTTGCGACCTCCATAATTGTTGATAGCAACTGACATTCAAAAACAAATGAAGGAAAAGACGCCTAGATATATTACCATGGCTTGCTGGGCAAAATGAAGGTATATACTAAATGCATATGTCTATACATTCAGATACTAAAATTAAGGTTTGAATACCTTCTAAACTTACCTTAATAACTTTTAAAACTAAATCAAATAATTAAGGAATGTTTTGCACCAAATAAATAATTGCCTGTATCTGTAAAGTAAGCAAATTGAATTGGAAAATATATGGCCGAATGTCCTTGAAAAATTTGGCCAAGGGGAAAAAATATGAATTTGTCAAAATTTGGTGTTCGCTGAAAATAGCTGTGAAACGGCCAACTGTAGAAATTTTCAAAATTTTGTTAAAAAATCGCAAAAAAAACACGGAAAACTAGGTATTTGATTAATTTAAAATTGTGAAATGAAATAATCTTTAGCTATTTTACAAATGTATGTCCAAAATTTGACGATGCAGTGATAGAAGTTGGTTTTTTTTAACCAAAACAAGACGAAGAAAACCCCTATGTAAGTTTTTTTTTTTAATTATTTTTAAAAAATCCAAACTTTTTTTTTTAATTTCCCGTACCTAAATCGACTAAAAATAGTCCAAAGAATCGTTTTCATGCAAAAAAATCGTTATATAGTGCGTTTTGACGAGCGAGGTATAACGTAGTAGAACCAATTTTATTATTATTGATGTATTGCCTTTTCAGCATTTTCCATTTTTAGTTTTAGTAGATATTTTAGTCAGTAGTGCACCCAAGAATAGGTCTTTGGGGGACCCGAGACACAGTTATGCCATATCTTCACCTATTTAATTTTTTTATTCATGAAATATATGGAAAATGTCTAAAAATCCTTAGGCTTCTGTCTTTTAGTTTAGTGTTTGAACATAATTCTAGCTAGTGCTTTTACTTTTTAGGTACACAGACATTATGGATTTGTATGGATCATTACAATCACATTGAGTACACACTGCTTGGTTGCAAATGATTTTTCATTTAGGTAAGTAATAGAGAAATATTGGTTAATAAGTTCTGTCTCTTTCCACACCCATACTAGGGCCTATTCTTAAAATACATAATGCCATTTAACATAATAATTATATGGTCAAAATTAATGCTCAAAGGGGTAGCAGTGTTTGGCCTTGTATTACACATAACTATTTTTAATGTATTTTGTTTCTTAAAAATTCTATACAGAGGGTGGAGGTGGGTCAATTACATAATTTAAGAATAGGCCCAAAGTGTACTTAGGGCAGAGCTTCAAGAGCTAAGCTCCCCCTTAAAAATTTAAACACATATTTCAGACATAGTCGACACGAAGGCTTATTGGGGTGGGGGAGGCAACAGCCACCTTTCCTCAGAAACTTTTTGATCTTCTGCAATTTTTTGTAACTCTAACTGTTTCCAAGAAAAGACAAAAAAGGAAAATTTGTACTCTGCATTATTTTAATTTTATGTGAGTTTTATGTAATTTCTAAATGTTTTTTTTTTCTGAAAAATGGTTAGAGATAAAAATATTGCAGATCAAAAAATTTCTGAATAAAATAAGGAATTCATTGTACATTTTTAAATCTGCCAATAACTTACTGCAAAAAAGTTCTGGAGAAAAAAGGGGGCATGACCGCGGAAAAAATATCACCCTGTAGTTTTTCCTAATATTTGACATGCTTAATGATGTATGCCTTGTAACAAAACAACAACAACATGTTCCAGATTTGAGCTAAATATCTCAAAAACTGCACGAGTTATAAATAAAAAGCAAACAAAAAACTAATATTTTAATAACCCATATCTCAAAAACTAAGCATGGTTATACAAAGTTTTTTTTCTTAAAATCACTCAAGATAATCCTCTGAAGTTTGGCGACATACTTTATTAACACCTGTATAAAATACCTACTATTATGAGTCCCCTGGCACCTTTTTTTTTTTGCTTTTTAGTTATCAAACGCAACAATCAACAATGGGATAACATCATTATGTGGCCACCTTTATTATTAAAAAATGGATTGGAGAATGGATATTGTGAAGAATATATGAAAATTACATTACAACATTTGAGCAATTCCACATAAACCTAGAAATTAGAAAATTGATGACTGTAAAAGTGTGTTCTTATTTTTTTTAAATATTGGTTTTATTAAGGATTATTAGGTGGTACATGTTTAACTATTTTTAAGTTTTCTAAAAATCCACAGTTTTTTGTAATATAAATACCTAGTTTATACATTTAATAAAAAACATTATATTTGTTAAATATTTTTAGATTTTTCTAAAACAGTACTCATTTTTAAAAAAATAAATATTACATTTTTTAAAAAACATAGTTTTTTATTTAAGTATTACATTTTCGACATGCAAATTTTTATGTATGCGGAAAAAGTTTGGATATCTTACAGGTTTACATGACTACAATTAGTATATTTTTGATATCCAAATTCTTTTCGCATACATGAAATTAGCCTGACCTCAAAAATAGCACCTTTACTAAGAAAAAAATCATTTAAAAAGCCCGCCGAGCCCGCCCGCGCATTCTTAATTCTTCCAGTAGCCAAGGGTGGCGCTAGCGTAAACTTGTTGCCGCTTTCGAACCATAGAATTAAGCACTCTTATTATTTTCTCTATGGATGAAACCATATTATTGTATTGTCATCGGAACTAAGACGTTATGTCAAATTTGATGTTAATCGGATATTTGGAAGTTCTTCAAAAATGAGTTGCAAGATTTGATTACATAGATACCCTCATACATACATACATACAGGTGAAGTTAAATAAAAGCTTGTAAAAACACGTTCGAAAATGGAAATTTGAAGTTTTGTAGAAAATTACTGGGTGATCCGACTTGGGCACTTTGTGTGGACTAAAGGTAATTCCACATCTAAATTTTAATAAAAGAAGGTTAAAACCACTTTGTTTGTTATTTCTAAGGTTAAAACCATCTTTTTTATAATCTGGCAATCCTAGTAGGCGCCGGACATATGAGGAACTAAGGGGATAATCATTCGAATATAAAAGACATGGTTTCTAATAGCGTCCGTAATACTCCTTTAATTTTCGGTACAATTCAAACTGTATTTTTGTTTGAAGCTATTTTTGTACTTGTTAATAAGGCCTTTATTTTTTCCTCACTGGCTTCACTTTTTGACTTTTCTATTTAGAGAGATTTTTATTTATTTTCTCTAGAAATTTAGCTCTTACTTTCACTTTTATCTTCATCGCTGTTTTTTGGCCCTCCCACTTAGATTATTATGTTCTCTGTAATTTCTAACCGAACCGAACCGAACCGAACCCAAAAATTATTCTCAATTTTTATTACGTGCTCCTCATGTATTTCCCAATTTTTGGCGTAACCGTAATAGGATCTTTTAACTAAATATTTTTTTATAGTTTCTTCTTACTGTAGAGAATCGAAGTGTTGAACAGTGGCGGTTTCTCCATAAGTGCACATGTGCACGTGCACTCCCAAATTTTACTTTAAAAAATATTAAACTTTGATCATTCCCTAATTTAATTCATAATTATCCCAAAAGAAATTCACTAAAGACTGGAATATAATCTAGGAATTAATACCTGATGTATGTGTTTGTATTCGTGTTCAAACTCTCCATCAAACAACCATATACGAAAGACTACGTATATGCAAACAACGCTTTTACTGGAACCAAATTCTATGCACCCTAGATGTTATGTGGCATGCAAAAGAAAAAGAAAGAGAGGACAACAAATCCCAATAGAATTTTACAGTACATAGAATCTGAACCTTCCTTTTGCACGGCGCGTATACAAAGACCAGCCTCAATGCCGCCCGCACCCCCGTGATGACCCCTGCGTCATCGGTTCGCATTGCATGTTAGAGCAGATTACCGGCACTTTTAATTCGTGCACTTAATAGTTGATGTGTGCAAAAAATTACTATTCAAAGTATCGAGTAGATACTGATACTTTCTATTCGAGTATCAGATATTTTGTATTCGGAACTAAGTAATCATTATATTATCGGTAAATCCAATAAATACTGAGTAGAGTTGAAATTTTAAGTACTAAGTATGTAAAAAATAAAAATATTGATGTTTTACATGTTTGTAGTTTTTGAAGTGTAAACTTCTTTAGGCGCGTTTAGCAGTTTTTGTGGGTCGTGAATTCAACTGAGCCATCAGGCTCGGCTATGTAACGCTCATTCGGGTAAAATCGACTCGAGTCGACTAACTGTGAGAAACATTCAGCGAACGATATGATGATGCAGATGAAGGCCAGTACACAGAAGAGTTCGATTCGGTCCGCTTTGCAGAATATGTTATGGGCCAGTATTATTAATTTCGCCTTGTTGAAGTTGACACTTCTGCCGTGCACATTTTTTTTTATTACGAAAATGTAGATATATTAATCTGGGGAATTTTGACAATGGCGGAAGTTTCTAATTCTGATAGCATTAGCGTGCAATATTGAAATAAATTTTCATCTTTGCCATTAGAGGAGAAAATAAACTAGGTGTGATAATTTATTATTTATTTATAAAAACAATAATAATAGGTAGGTAACTAATATCTAACTAAATATCTCATTTTTTAATTATTTGCTCTAAATTATATGATATGACGGCCCACTCGAAGGCCCAAAAAGTTAGCGTAGCACTGAAAAAAGATTTTCGTCTGCGCCGCAATTTTTATTTTTATGTTTTGGTGTGCACCCCCAAAGCTTTTTATCACGCGCCGCCTTTGATATTAAACTAAACTTTATCTTGTAATGCATCAATATGCGGTTTTCGAAAAATAAAGCATATTTTTCTCAATAATTAATATATTTCGTTTCTGAGATATCTACAAAAAATATTTTCAAGGCTAATATAGCGTGGAGTTCACTTAGAGTGTGCTAATGGCCTGTTTAGTTTTTAATTTAAACCGATTTGTGCTACTGGCTTAATTTATCGCCTAACTAATTATTATTTAATTGAGTTCGTAACATATATACCTATATTTGGCCGAATCAAAGCTAAATTAACTCAAATACTGCCATTATTTATTTATCTACAAATTAGTCGTTAATTTATTTGCATATTATATCATAATCAAATTGAGGAATGAGTATCGTAAATAAAGTTCGGGCAACGTCCTTAAATTTTGTAAAGCAAAAAATCGCCCCTCCCCCTTCGTAACTAATTTTCAAAGAAAAATACATTAAAAAATGATTTTGAGTATTTTGATTAAAAAAATCACCAAAATTCGAGATTTATCAAAAGCAAAGCAAAAAAACTTTTAAACTGTGGCGGCTGGTGACGTTATAAATTGGGGAGGGGCAGAACTTTATATTGCATGGAAAAGGAGATAAGAAACTTACCTAAACAATTTTAATTTAGCATTTTACAAACAAGCAGCTACTTGGTGCAGTTTTTAGTTTATTAGTTTATAGATAAAGTCTATTCGCCATTCTTTTACATGCCAAAGTGCTCGGATTAGCACCAGTTTCAGACTCATCATGGCCCCGGAGAGCAACCTCAAAAATCCCACAGAATTTTAAACAGTCTATTAACCTACTAAGTATATGTCTATTTTTTGCCACATTTTCATTATGTTCGGTAATGATTTGCCTAAAGGCACTATTCAATTGGCACCTAATATCAGTCTTGCCTAGCATAGGAAATTCTATGTGGTTATTTAAATAAGTAGCTTTGTGTCTTTAACTTTTCACTAAAGTGCTTGATATCACACATTCCTTTCGCCACCCACGCAGGACTTCATGGATTGTTCATAATAAGACAAATAAAGCAAAAAAAGCATTTCGTTTTTCACAACCGCACAACCAGTTTTCAACATCGTATTATTACTTGCACTAATTTTTAGTATTTTTAGGTCCGGTATATGTGGCCCTAAAGATTTTATTTGTAATCGAAGTTCATATGTCAACGTATTTAAATTTGCACAGTTAATTATTTATTTCCATTTTATAAACAAACGATAACAAGAACAATGACACGCGACGGGCAATGCTTTTTACTACTGACATAACCCAAATCAAAAGAAACTCATGCGTCTTCACTAAGGATAGAACCGGGAACGTGTAGAAGGGCAACGGACGTTTACGCACGATGATGATGGTCGACTTCAACAAAAACACCCATTCCTCCCGCCCCTGCTCGAGAACAACCACCCATACCCCGCTGAAAAACGGGTGAAATTGAAACCTTGCCCCGCGCGGCGCTGCCGGCTTGTAATTATTTACGCTAAAAAAGTTCACCCAATTATTCGCTTGATGTAAACCACAGATAAGATAATAAAAAGAACTAGACAATCATGTCGTAAGGGCCCCGTTGCCCTCCCTGTAGTAGGCCGCCACTGCTTTTAAACTATAAACAACATCAAGAGATCTATTTTGTGACGGTCCGGGTGTCCCACTTCTTCATTAGGGGTGGCATAGGGGCGGCCAACTTAATTTTTTTAAATAGAATTGTTTGTCCTGTGATACCTTATTTTAAAACTCTTTGAAAACTAGCTGTCAATTGTCTACGTCAAATCTGTCAAAAGCTATAGACTGTCAAACCTAATTTTTTCAGTTTTTGTCAAAATTCACAAGGTTTAAACTTAAACAAAAATCAGATTGAGTGATATCTTGTTTGAAAGGCCTTGTCCCCCTTGCCTATCTCAAACTTGTCAAAATTTATCGACTGTCAAACTTATTCTTTTACCATTTTTGACAAATTTCACAAGTTTTGTCTAACCTGTTGACGTAATTGTCACTTGTTTACTTCAAACATTTTTTGAGAAACTTTAGTGTTTAAATCAAATGAAAATAAATTATTAAATTGAAATTATTTTTTTTTATGGTCGAACAAGATGTTACAGGTAGACTAACCGCCTTTTCAACAATGCGTTTTCCGACAGACCTGAGACACATAAAAAAAATAACGTGACGGTTACGTCAATATATTAGTTTTTAAAAGACCTTTCGAACAAGCTATGGTTAGACAAAATTTGTAAAATTTGTCAAAAATGGTAAAAGAATAAGTTTGACAGTCGACAAATTTTGACACGTTTGAGATAGGCCAGGGGGACAAGGCCTTTCAAACAAGATATCACTTAGTCTGATTTTTGTTTAAGTTTAAACCTTATGAATTTTGACAAAAACTGAAAAAAATAGGTTTGACAGTCTATAGCTTTTGACAGATTTGACGCAGACAATTGACAGTTATGTGAAAATGGTAGTTTGACAGTCGATAGATTTTGACACGTTTGACATAGGCAAGGTGCAATTACGCTAAAACGTTGGTTTTTTAAAGACCTTTCAAACAAGGTATGGGGGTTTTTGTTTAAAGGAAGAAATTTGTTAATTTTGACACAAACTGAAAAAATTAGGTGTGGCAGTCCATAGCTTTTGACCGATTTGACGTAGACAATTGACAGTTATGTCAAATTGTTAGCTTTTCAAAACAAGGTACCTATCACTCGATAGGAGTTTCAATTTAAAATTTTTAAGTTGCCCATCCCGATGCCGCCCCTGAATGTAGTAACCACACACCCGCCATGTGATAAAATAGATCATTGGATGCTATCGATCACTGCCAAATATGGTTCAGTTATCTTCAATTCTTCAGTAGATATTTGGGTGGATTCGGACTTTTGGGACACCCTATATTTACATACATATATATGTATAAATAGGGTTACCAGACGTCCGGATTAATCCTGACATGTCCGGATTTTTACTACGTCCGGGTGGGTCCGGGCAGATTTTTCATAAACGTCCGGATTTTAAACTAGCCGCCTTTATAAACATCAAATAATGCAAAATAAACTTGTTTCAAAAAATGTAATTAAACAATAATCGTCGATAAATTTGGCAGTGTGAATTCACCTTTAAGCGGGGTCTTCACATAACGTTTTACCTTACATCTTGCCTGTTCAGTCAAAACGCATCAAGCAAAACTTTATGTGTAGACGGAAAAACGGACGTTTTACTTGAACTGATTTAAGACGGAAGACCGCCTAGAGAACTGACCGGATCACGCATTGTTTTCCAATAAAACCATCGCCATCGTTTTCTATCAAAAACTGATCTAAAAACGTACGTTAAAACTATCAAGTGTCTACGGTAGTCTTTCAACCGTCATACTTGACCCTTTTGACTGACAGGCAAGACGTAAGGTAAAACGTTATGTGAAGAGCCCGCTTAAAGTAGTATTATTAATTTCGCCTTGTTGAAGTTTACACTTCTGCCGTGTGCCTTAAGCACACACAATTTTTTTGATGAAGTTTGTAATCGAAAAAAGTACATATCAGACAATTCTACTTCTGATGACCACAATCTGCCTACCCACGAAAAATGGGCAAAATATTTTATTGCAAGTATTTCTACCCAGTGGACCAAAGAAAGAAATAGGCTGCTTTTATCTTCTGTAAAAGGAATACTCATGACTTTATACAATTTAAGAAATATGAGCTGGTCAGAATTTTACGATTTTGTACTTCTGCCTAAAAATTCAACGCTGTTGAATAAAATACAAAGCAGTGAAAGGTAAATAGTAGGTATATTATGTTATTTATTAGTTATTGTTTCAATAAAAAAAAAGTTGATTTTTTATGTGTGGCATCAAAAAATTTTGACGGCTGGTCCTGGTTAGAGACGTTTTTATCTGGTAACCCTAGTATAAATATATATATATATATATATATATATATATATATATACATACAGTGTCCCCCATAATGTTCGCAACATATGGGAAACATTTTTATTTGTGAGATATGGGAAAAGATTTTATATACGATCAATCCTCCCAAAAATACATTTTAACATTTGTCATATGCTCACTGTCATGGCGGCAAATTCAAAAAATTAGGCATGAAAACTCAAAAAGTGAGGTTAAATCGCAAAATATCGAAAAAAGTTCTATGAAAAAAATGTTTAGAATGTCATTTTAGAGTCCTCTATGAAATTTGGAGCAATAATAATACAAAATAAGAAATACCCTATTTTTGGCCCTAGCCTTATTATGAATTAATTTTATACAGATTTAATTATTGAAATAGTTTAAGTAACGCAATATTTAAGGGATAAAGGTAAAATGATTCCAAATTCTTAATTGAAGTCGTTCATAAAAAATTAAATAAAAATATCCGATTAGCACATGTACCTTTCTTGTTGTAATGGCCTTTTTTTTGACAGTTTGTAAGGTTTCCGTGAACTTAGTATTAATACCACAATAGAAAAAAGCCTCATCATCAATATTATTTAATAAATAATATCAATGACGTTGTTCTTTTCCATTGTGGTATTGATACTAAATTTACGGAAACCTTACAAACTGTCAAAACAAAAGGCCATTGCGACAAGAAACGTAGATGTGCCAATCGGATATTTTTATTTAATTTTTATGAATGACTTTAATAAAGAATTTGGAATTATTTTACCTTTGCCCAATAAATATTGCGTTACTTGAACTATTTCAATAATAAAATCTGTATAAAATTAATTCATATTAAGGCTAGGGCCAAAAATAGGGTATTTCTTATTTTTTATTATTATTGCTCCAAATTTCATAGAAGACCCTAAAATGACATTCTAAACACTTTTTCCAAATAACTTTTTTCGATATTTTACCATCTAACCTCACTTTGTGGGTTTTCATGACTAATTTTTTGAATTTGCCACCATGACAGTGATCACGTGACTAATGTCAAAATGTCTTTCTAGGTTATTCAACAAGCAGGATCATATGTAAAAGTTTTTCCCATATCTCACAAATAAAAATTTTTCCCATATGTTGCCAACATTATGGGGGGACACTGTTATATACACAATCCATAGTCCGGTCTAGTCTAGGGACCGTCGGTTTCTTCTGCACAGGTTTGTAGTGATGAGTCAAAAACGAAGAATCTCCGTTGTTGAATTTTTCTTTCTGTACCAGAAAATCACAAATAAAATTTTTAAAAGGAAATTAAAATTAAAAATCTTTAATCAATACATAATATCAAAAAGTCCTTAAAATATTTCGCAGCAAATAACAGACAGCATAAAAACTAATGGCCCAACATTCCCTAGTTAAAATTTGGTTGTGAAATCCAAATTCAAACAGTTCATACACCTACACAATGGAGGTTAAAGTACTTACTTTATTAAGCTTAGAATGCGAACAAACTGGAAGAGTACAATGGGTATGAATACAACAATGAGCTGCGATTCATCCTATTGATTGGAGCGCGCCATTATTTTTAAACTTTTGGCTTAAAATGTCGAACATTGTAGGGGAGGGTGGTTTGGAAACGGGAAGACTATCGCAGCGGCGGCTCGTGTCAAAACAACATAGTAGTGCCAGAATTTTGAGTCAGTAAAAAAAATTCGGGGTGTTCGGTGGCGGTTCATTATTGGCATTTTATCATTCAAACTAATAGAAATATGTCATAACGTAACCGCCAAAATAAAAAAAAAACAAACTATACTACTATGTTTGGGGTTTCTAATTTTATTATTATTTTTTTTTTAAATAAACTTACCCATCCCCAGCCGAATTCCGCCATGAAATGACTTAAAATTTATCAAAAAATTTTGCTGAAATGATTGAAATGTATTGTAAAGGGCGTAACTGATGGCCCGCGCCAGGCACATTTTTTTTTGATTTTTCCCATTTAAACAACGCTAAAACTCCCAATCTTGGCCCTTTCACTGTTGCTCATATAGGCTGCAGATCTATCTCTAATCGAAGGAGCCAAGAGAAAAGTACCGGCGTGTTTTGTGCTGCTTTGGGTTTCCTTCGTCGCGTCGTGGTCGCCGTCGCATCGAGTCAGAGTGTGATCCACTTCAATTCATATAATATATAAATTAAAAACAAATGCATAAAATGCTATATAAAATAAATGGATCCATGACGAATGTGACACCTTCCTAGCTAGCCTATTATCACACTTCAAGTGAAGCCATGATAATATATTAGCATTGAAAACAGATTTTTGTAAATATCTCAGAAACTAAAGCTCCTGCGAAGTTTTTGGTTATAACACACATTATTGAGCAAAATATAGTCTACGATATTCCGAAAACAGTGTGTTGATACGAGGCTCCGTTAAAAAGTTAGCATTTTTTTGAATTTTTAATTGTCAAAAAACTGTAATTAGCATTAATGGACTTTAACCAAAATCTAATCAGCTCGTAAGAGTGTCGAACACTATTTTACCTGAAAATTTTATGAAAATCGGTTCACTATAAACCACTCTTAAATTTATTAACAAATTATAAAGAAAAACACACATAGTTACCTATGGAATTAAAATTTGCCGGTCATAATATCAGACAACAGAAAGACGATCGATGGAACAAATGCATTATATACTGGAGACCTTGGGAAAATAAAAGAAGTAGGGAAAGACCCTAAATGAGATGATTGGACGATTTAAAGAAACATGCGGGGACTAGATGGATGGACAGGGCGACAGACAGAGAAGAGTGGAAGATATTGTGGGACGCCTATGTCCAAAGATGGATCTAAGAAGGCTAAATAGATAGATAGATTAGGGAGAGGGGTTCATACCTTTATTTAAACTTTCAGCAGAAGGTTATAATGTGGCACACAGGAAAATAATAACCAAAAAGGAGGCAAACGTATCAAGTTGTTTTCGTAATTACCCTCCTAAAGTGTAACGTGGAAATGCATAGAAATCATTAATAGTACGAGAAACGAGTTGGTTCGAGCTTAGAGCAAAGAGAAGCTGCAATGGGACAAACTATTAAAAATTATTAATAAAGAGCGACATATAGATTTTAGGGCAATCCAAATAGAAAGCACGAAAGAAGAGCACAGAAAGGTATAAGGTGTCCCGTTCCGTTTAAGGCGGGTCTATATTTTGCCTGTTGTTTTACCTGTCAGGCAAAACGGTCAAGCAAAACTGATGGCAAACAGGTGTCTACACCATCGTCAAATTAGCTCACACATATACTATACTATAGTAGTGTGAGCTATGGTGATCCTAATTTTTTCGAGAAAAAAAAAGTTGCTCCGATTTCAAATTTTTTTATATATCTTTGCGTTTCAGAAGATTTTAACATTTTTCTGTCGCGCTGTCTGTCTGTCTGTCTGTCTGTCTGTCTGTCTGTCTGTCTGTCTGTCTGTCTGTCTGTCTGTCTGTCTGTCTGTCTGTCTGTCTGTCTGTCTGTCTGTCTGTCTGTCTGTCTGTCTGTCTGTCTGTCTGTCTGTCTGTCTGTCTGTCTGTCTGTCTGTCTGTCTGTCTGTCTGTCTGTCTGTCTGTCTGTCTGTCTGTCTGTCTGTCTGTCTGTCTGTCTGTCTGTCTGTCTGTCTGTCTGTCTGTCTGTCTGTCTGTCTGTCTGTCTGTCTGTCTGTCTGTCTGTCTGTCTGTCTGTCTGTCTGTCTGTCTGTCTGTCTGTCTGTCTGTCTGTCTGTCTGTCTGTCTGTCTGTCTGTCTGTCTGTCTGTCTGTCTGTCTGTCTGTCTGTCTGTCTGTCTGTCTGTCTGTCTGTCTGTCTGTCTGTCTGTCTGTCTGTCTGTCTGTCTGTCTGTCTGTCTGTCTGTCTGTCTGTCTGTCTGTCTGTCTGTCTGTCTGTCTGTCTGTCTGTCTGTCTGTCTGTCTGTCTGTCTGTCTGTCTGTCTGTCTGTCTGTCTGTCTGTCTGTCTGTCTGTCTGTCTGTCTGTCTGTCTGTCTGTCTGTCTGTCTGTCTGTCTGTCTGTCTGTCTGTCTGTCTGTCTGTCTGTCTGTCTGTCTGTCTGTCTGTCTGTCTGTCTGTCTGTCTGTCTGTCTGTCTGTCTGTCTGTCTGTCTGTCTGTCTGTCTGTCTGTCTGTCTGTCTGTCTGTCTGTCTGTCTGTCTGTCTGTCTGTCTGTCTGTCTGTCTGTCTGTCTGTCTGTCTGTCTGTCTGTCTGTCTGTCTGTCTGTCTGTCTGTCTGTCTGTCTGTCTGTCTGTCTGTCTGTCTGTCTGTCTGTCTGTCTGTCTGTCTGTCTGTCTGTCTGTCTGTCTGTCTGTCTGTCTGTCTGTCTGTCTGTCTGTCTGTCTGTCTGTCTGTCTGTCTGTCTGTCTGTCTGTCTGTCTGTCTGTCTGTCTGTCTGTCTGTCTGTCTGTCTGTCTGTCTGTCTGTCTGTCTGTCTGTCTGTCTGTCTGTCTGTCTGTCTGTCTGTCTGTCTGTCTGTCTGTCTGTCTGTCTGTCTGTCTGTCTGTCTGTCTGTCTGTCTGTCTGTCTGTCTGTCTGTCTGTCTGTCTGTCTGTCTGTCTGTCTGTCTGTCTGTCTGTCTGTCTGTCTGTCTGTCTGTCTGTCTGTCTGTCTGTCTGTCTGTCTGTCTGTCTGTCTGTCTGTCTGTCTGTCTGTCTGTCTGTCTGTCTGTCTGTCTGTCTGTCTGTCTGTCTGTCTGTCTGTCTGTCTGTCTGTCTGTCTGTCTGTCTGTCTGTCTGTCTGTCTGTCTGTCTGTCTGTCTGTCTGTCTGTCTGTCTGTCTGTCTGTCTGTCTGTCTGTCTGTCTGTCTGTCTGTCTGTCTGTCTGTCTGTCTGTCTGTCTGTCTGTCTGTCTGTCTGTCTGTCTGTCTGTCTGTCTGTCTGTCTGTCTGTCTGTCTGTCTGTCTGTCTGTCTGTCTGTCTGTCTGTCTGTCTGTCTGTCTGTCTGTCTGTCTGTCTGTCTGTCTGTCTGTCTGTCTGTCTGTCTGTCTGTCTGTCTGTCTGTCTGTCTGTCTGTCTGTCTGTCTGTCTGTCTGTCTGTCTGTCTGTCTGTCTGTCTGTCTGTCTGTCTGTCTGTCTGTCTGTCTGTCTGTCTGTCTGTCTGTCTGTCTGTCTGTCTGTCTGTCTGTCTGTCTGTCTGTCTGTCTGTCTGTCTGTCTGTCTGTCTGTCTGTCTGTCTGTCTGTCTGTCTGTCTGTCTGTCTGTCTGTCTGTCTGTCTGTCTGTCTGTCTGTCTGTCTGTCTGTCTGTCTGTCTGTCTGTCTGTCTGTCTGTCTGTCTGTCTGTCTGTCTGTCTGTCTGTCTGTCTGTCTGTCTGTCTGTCTGTCTGTCTGTCTGTCTGTCTGTCTGTCTGTCTGTCTGTCTGTCTGTCTGTCTGTCTGTCTGTCTGTCTGTCTGTCTGTCTGTCTGTCTGTCTGTCTGTCTGTCTGTCTGTCTGTCTCATAACTCAAAAACCGCTTGGCCGATTTTAATGAAATTTGGTACCTAGGCTGGGTCTTGGGTCGAGATGGTCTCATTTAAAAATCAACAAAATCCACCAAACACAAGATAAATTAAAGGGTGGGGGAAGATTTCAAAAATTAGAGTTTATGTGAAAATATGGCGTGTGTGATATCAAACGAAAGGTAATTGAGTATGGAGTTAAACAAAATATATTTTAGTTTTTTTTTCGTCAAAAAAGTTGGGGGTAGATTCCAAAAATTAGAATTTACGTGAAAATATGGCGTGTGTGATAACCGAAGTTAAACAAAATACATTTTAGTTTTTGTTTTCATTAAGGGTGGGAGTAGATTTCAAAAATTTGAGAAGTCAATACATGGCTTGTGTGGTATCAAACAAAAGGTAATTTAGTCTGGAGTTGAATAAGATATATTTCAGTTTTTAGTTGTATTAGCTCGCACGTACACTATAAATGTAGTACCTAGTGTGAGCTTAGGGGCCCATATATTGGCAGAGTATTTTTCTACCCGCTCTTCAGTTTTTTAATTAAATATGGAACAAGCCCTCCTCTTAGTGATCATATCACTTTATCTAGCAAAATTCAGGAAACCAAAAAAAGTGTTCTTAAGTAACGTGTCGTATGCCTGATTTTTTCTCACGATTTTTTGCATTCCACACGGATTATTTTTATATGTTTAAAGAAATTTGGTAAAAAAATTTCTTGACCATTCAATGTCGGATATTTCGTATACCAACTTCAAAGGTCCACTCAAAATGAAACAAAAATTGTCTGCAATACCACAAGAAATGCTGCTAAAACTGATCATCAAATACACGCCAGTTCAGTTCATCCTTGCCTAGAGTTTTACCGGAAACAAAGTCTCTGCTGATCAGTTCAACAGGTCCGACTCCACTCCTGTTCAGTTCAGACAAAACGTACGTTTTATTGTCTACACGAGAGGTTTTGCCAGATCCGTTTTACCTGATCAAGTAAAACGTCAGGCAAAATATTACATGTAGACCCGCCTTTATACCGACTTTTCACTCTACTGCCATATTAAGGAAACCTACTCTATTATAGCGATCGAAGCCTGTAAGCAAGGCGCAGGCGGTACAGCAATTGATACTGTATCAATATTCGCTACTGTGGACGATGGTTCGCGGCTCCAAGCCTGCCACAGTGGAACGACCTTATGGAAGCGGTTGGACATGAGGTTTTTTACTTATTTCTTTTAATCCAAAAGACAATAGTAGGTATCATGTCTGCATTTATTTCCTTATAAATCCATTACTACTGAACCGATTTTAACGAAATAAAAAACATCCTGGTGAGAATTGATTGCTTTTTAAAGATCATGATAAAGTTTATTGCTATCTTAAAATTTAAGATGGCGGACATAATCATACAAAATCATCAAAATTTATTAACATCTTAAGTTTTAAGATGTTAATAAACTTTGATAATTATCTTTAAAAAGCAATCAATTCTCACCAGCATATTTTTTATTTCATCAAAATCGGTTCAGTAGTAATGAATTTATAAGGAAATAAATGCAGACATGATTGGCAAGGCAATCGTATAATATTCAAAACAATGGTTAAAACAAAAATATTTTTTTTAGAACCACCGAACCGATTTTGTTGATTCATAACTTGTTGTGCGTGGCAGGAACGCTGCTTTTCTAGTGATTTAAAAAATTGTTAAAACATGTTCGCAACACAAGAATAAACGAGCATCTTTGAAGGGTATAATTTTATTTCGTCCGCCATCTTGTATTTTGAAATGGCGGACAAAAAAACTTATTTCTTTAAAACTCAGCCAAGTGCAGTTTGTCCCATTAAAATCGATGGTATAGTTCAAAAGTTATAATGAAAAAAAATTGTCCGGTTTTTTCTGGCCCACCCGGTATAAGGCGACCCAAAAAGAGTGTGTTTTACCAAAATCTATCTCTATGCTTCTAACTTTGCTAACCTGTCATCGATTTTTATCGTTTTAAGCTTTTTGAAAAGAAAGAGCTTTAAATTCGACTAAATCTAACAAAATATATATTTTTTAAATCCCAATATCTTTTAAGAAATAGGATGGACAAAAAAAATTTCTGTTGATTGTTAACAGTGTCGCCCATTTTGGAAATAAAAGACCTAGAAATCTACGAATTTAATGTTAAAATTGAAATTCTCAAGATGCAAATTTTTGGTGTGTACCGCTGGAGCAAAAATTAATAGTTCCCCATAAAGTCATATCTTTTTCAAGAATACGGATATAACATTTGTTAAGATCGGCCAAGAAATACGAAAGTTCTAGATTGTCGAGTAAGTTTAAAAAGTATCTTAAAAAATTATTTGCTTTTTTTTAATAGCTACTATTAATTAGATAGTTTAAGTTGTGTAACGTATTTTTACGTAAAACTGCACGTTAAGCGTTCTACGTTTTGTTCCAAATTTGAGTTTAAGTTGAATGTTTTTACGTTACCATAACAAGTCTACTAATAGCAGAGAATATGGAATACGGCACTGTGTTTTTTTGATGTTACAATTTTGTTTTTTGTCTTTTCAACTACAGTAGGAATATATTTGCAAAGAATCGTTTGTACTGGAAGCGGAAATTATCGTCCAGGCCTCATTTTTCGATTGGTCAATCAACCAATTCTATTCTTTGGTAACGTTAAGGTGCCCGCAGACTGCCGTAGGCTAACGTAAATACGTAAGCTCCTAACGTGACCTTGACGACGGTGTGACGAAGTGCGCTTGCGTATCTGTCAAATCTCATGCTTCCGTTGAAATACGTAGCACAAATAGTTTATATCTTTGTTAGTGCCGTTTCTCGCACGAGTAGAGTATAATAATGCTTATGCAGTGCTCTTTAACACGTTCAGCCCTGTGTCGTCGCACGGGTAATGCCTAAACGTCACGTACAAGAGCATGGTTAAATGTATGCTACTTTGTCATATTGCCGCCAGTCGGGTAATTAGCTACGTCTGTGTCTCTGTTTGTCATGTAGCCTTGTATTGTATTGTATGACAAGTACATTGTATGGGCTGGGTATCAATCTCGCTTTTATTCATAGATAAAAGAATTATTGACAATACCTGGCCATACACACAGAGGTTGATCCGTCGGTTTGGAACGGCACAGATAAGTCTGATCGATTTGTCCGCAACGGTTTAAAACTGCTGCAGTCCACTAACACACACAAAGATCTTTCGAATCGATCCTTCATATCGGTCTGTGGCAGACATAGCCGCGCGTTAGTGGGCGAAAACTCAAGATTTATCTGCCGGTTAAACCAAAACTGTGGAATTTCGTCAAGTCGAAAGTTTTATGCGCCACGGTATTTTAAGCATAAAGAAGCAGGCTCTGTGTATGGGAATGATTATTAATATGGAAATAATGCATAGTGGTGTAAAAAAGAGACGTTCCAAGTAGGTTCAAAGTTATTTGCTTAAGAGGAAACTATTTATCCATGACCTTCTATTAAAAGAGTTAAGAGAAAATGATCCAGACGATTTTAAAAATTATTTAAGAATGGATATTAACACGTATGACCTTTTATTAGATTTGGTAAGAGAGGATCTTACGAAACAAGATACCTAAAGCCCCAAGCCACGGGAAATTCATATGAAGATCTGAAATTTTCAGTGGCAATTTCTGCACAGTTGGAAACCTGTGCCATAATATTCAATAAACTAAAGAGAGACAATATGAACGTTCTGTTATCCCTGGCACAGTTTAAACCGACAGACAAGTCTGCGCCGGTTAAAATATTGAGCGAGGAACCCACAAGTTTCGCCCGCCGCCGGTCTGAAATCACAGATAAATCTGTACCGGCTATAACTGGCGCGTGGAATGTCCACTAATTTAAAGACAAATCCGCCAGTTTGACCCGCGCCGTTCCAAACCGGCGGATCAACCTCTGTCTGTATGGCCAGCTAACCTGAATAGCTGCTATCACCAAAACTGCCAAAAAAAACTGCTATCCCTGATCCCCAAAAAATCAACTATTTTTTCGCTTTCTGAAATATCGATATGTTTCGTAAAATATTATTTAAGGTTAAATTTTATAAGCGCTTCTATTATTTTTTATTTTTAGGTACAATATGTTTAAATCTTTCAAGACGAAAATGTTTTTACGAGGGGTAAACCGCGCTCCAAAATTGTGTACACTTATACCTCATTTTACCTCTAATACCCGAATTTGTTAAACTAATACCTCTATTACCCTCTAATACCCATAATAATACCCACTAAAACCCACTAATACCCACTAATACCTACTCGAGCCTCCTAATACCCACTAATATCTCTGTATATCTGAAATTAAAATCGGAAATCGACTTTCAAAAGAATTCCTGGTAACTAAAGGCTTAAGACAGGGATGTTGTATCTCTCCAAATCTTTTTAAAATATATATCGCAGTAGCTCTAGAAAACTGAAAATGTAAAGTACGCGGCATGGGAATACAACTTAACGACCGATTTACCATATTACACATCAAAGTTTGCTGTTGGTTGTCTTAACAGTATTTTATGGAGCAGAGAGATAAGAAAGAATGTAAAATTTAACATATATAAATAAATATGAAACAATGGTAAAAAGCACGCTATTGTATGGAATAGAGACTTGTCGCGTAACAGAAAAACACAAAACAAAAATAGAAAGTGTCAAAATGGATGCAATGAAGATCAATGAGAATATCTAGAACAGATCATATAAGAAATGAGACCATAAAAGAGAGAATGGGAATCGAAGGAAGCATAACGGATGACATCACTAAAAAACAACTAATATGGTACGGCCATGTACAACGGATGAACGACGAAAGATTACCAAAACAGGTCCTAGAATGGCAATCAATAGGGCGCAGAAAAAGAGGGCGTCCTAAACTGGAATGGCAGCAGTCAATCCAAAAATCAATGAGTCAAAAAAATCTGACAGAAGATTATTGTCAGGATCGAAGGAGGTGGAGAATATACACAACGTAGAAAAGCGTTCTAAACCGACATAGTAGTAGTACATATTTAATTTCATTAGGGGAACCCGTGCTGAAACCGATTAAAGGAAGAAGGAACATCAATACCGTACCTAGTCAATACTCGATGCTATTAATAAAATTACCTCTGAATTTTCGTTCAACTTTGGATTCGTCTCGGGATCGTACTCGGAAAGACGACGCGACGGGCGACAGTTCAAAAGAAATAGTTAGACTAGGTTCTCAGCTAGGTTTGTTTCAGGAGTGAAGAGCTGAAAAATCAGTATAACATAAGCTACAAACGTTGTCACCTTATCACTTATTGCAATAACATGAAAGAAAAACGCTGCCAATGGAATCATAACTTCCACATCATGTGATTTTTCCAAAAAAAGGGGGTGGCCCCTTCTTTCAACAACTTAATTATTTATTTTCAAAAACATCTTAAATTACAGAAATAAGGTTTGCACCTCCGAAAACCATGAAAATGGCACATCACTTGCCTTTTTACGGTATTTAGTGTATAATCCCTTATATGTACTTCTCACCCCAACCCTCTGGATTTGAGAATAATCACAAATAGCCCATAGAAATGAGATCCCCGATCTCTCAAACCTCGAAAACGACATATTACACGATATTTTGCATCTTCCCCCCCGCCCACCCCTTCTTACCATCACCACCAAGCTCTGGATTTAAGAATAATAACAAATATACTCCGATTCAAAATAATTGAGACACTTTTTATTGACTGTTTGACAAATGTGACATTACAAATAGCATTTAAATGTCAGACTTGTCAAACTCTCAGTAAATGTTGTCTCAATTTTTTTGAATTAGAGTATAGTTCATGGAAATGAGATCCCCGAATCCGCAAACCTCGAAAACGACATATTGCACGATATTTTCCATCTCACCACATCCCCACCCCTTCTTATCCCCATCCCCAAAGCTAAGTACGTCATGCAGCTTTTGAACAACCTGATTAAAAACTTACATGTGAAAACAGACCCCAAAAACCGTCCTCATTGCATTTTACACCGAAAAATTAATTTTTTTGGCAGTTCAACCCACCTCTTACCCCCCACCTCTGGGCTGATTTGGCTTAAATACAATCCGAGCCATTCTCCTATGGAGCTCTACCTGTGTGCCAAATTTCAAGTCGATAGCTCAATTCATTCAAAAGTTATCGCGTAAACTAACAGACCGATACACCGACAGATTTATAGACCGACAGACACAAATTTTTTTTTGCTGAAAATAGGTTTTCTACGCGTTTTGGGCCATTTTAAGACGATTTAGCCAATAAAAAATTTTCAAAATTTTTTGCCGATACTATACTTCCACATCATTTAGGACGTAAAAATGAACGGCAGTCAAAAACCAAAAATTTATTTCGACCCCTTGAAAAATTTAAAATTGAATTTGAAAAATCATATTACTACCTGTATTACACTATTATTGGCAACATTGTAAAAAAAATAGCAATCGTGCTGCACTCGGTGCTGCATGAAAATGTTGTAGTTAACATAACCTAACTTTATTGCTCGCTTTATTGCTTTAGCCGATTGCCAACTTAAATTAAAGTATTATGAAAAATGAATCATATAGACAATTATCAGTCTCACAGACATGTCTACTGAACATAACTTACCTTATTTTTTTCACTGCCACCACAAAAAAACATAAAGCTTACCACTGGATACGCACCTCGATACGCACGGTTTTTTTCATAACAGGTGTAGACAATGTTGCCAAATCGTTAATATGTATCTACTAATAAGGAGGTTCCCATAAAAAATGCTCATAATCTACTGTAGCATATTGATACGCGTCGAAAGGTACCAGATACCAGGTTACATTGGACTTGTTCTGTGGTAAATAGGGAAATAAGTTTGAAAAATCGTATTCTTTTATAATTCTAATACAGCTATTACCCAGACTAATTCCTCTAATATCCCGGCTATTACATCTAATACCCTTCTAATACACACTAATGCCTACTAATACCCACTAATACCCTAATAATACCTCTAATACCCACTATTTCCTCTAACAATTCCCCTAATACTCAAGATTTGTACACCAAAATACCCACGCGGTTTACCCCTCGTGTTTTTATTAACACATACGAGTACAAGGTCCTTTGTGCTCTAAAAATGAACTACTAACCCAGAACTTAAACATCAAATTGGAAATAAAAATTATACAAACATTTAAAAAAGCAAATAATAATAATATAAGAAAACAGTATAAAACATAGGAAATTATACAAACTAGCGGTGCCCTAGTTAAATTGTTGGAAAATCGAAACCTTTTGCACTTTCTATAAGGTTAATTCAAAACTTTAAATAAAAATTGTTATTTGAATTTTAAATTGCTTCGACAATGTTTCGATATCAAGAGTGACAAACTGCATCATGTCGCACCCCCGCTAAAAAATAGTCACAAATCAAAAAACATTGTTTTGATAAAATCGCTGTTAAAGAATTTAGTTCATTAGAGAGATTCATTTTTCACTTACATGACAAATTACGAGTTAACATGTTATTTTATATCAACAGGAACCTATTAACTCAATGTAATTAGTGCAGTACGTTTCTCATAAAAAAATATTTTTGTCGTTTTTAGTTTAAAAAAAGACATAAACCCGATATTGTGACACTTTTTTAGAACATAATAAAAAACCTCGTATGTCCCTTTGGTACATCAATTTTAACAAATCTATTAAATAGTTGAAGAAGCATAAGATTACAGAATTATTTTTAAAAAAATGGTGCTTTTCCAGACATTAATACAAAGCTTACGAGGGTTTAAAGGTGGGATTTTGGATAATTTGAGAAAAAAAATTAAAAATTCATATCTCTTTAGCCGTGACTCTTAGGACCCAAGTTCCAAGGTTGAAAAGGTCGCAAATGACCCCAACAATATCCCAAAAAATTTTGACGGTTCATGTGCCGAACACCCTGTATATATACATATATATAAAAATAAATTTTGAACATTTTTGGATGTTTCATAATATTTGAAATTTTTTTATTGAAAAATTATCAAAATATTTAAAACTTGATCTGTTATTATGTGAACTACATATTTTAATATTTTTGGAAATTTGTGTTACTATAAATAAATTTTATCCAAAACCTCTTATGATTCACGTCTAGGTTCATAATTATCCTAAGAGCGTAAATGGGCCATTAGACTAGTATTATTGGTAGGTCGTAGGCCTAGAGTAAAATATTTTTTCTTAAAGGTGGTAGGTATATTTACACCGGCACATAAAATAAAAATGTGAGCTGTATATTTGATCAAACCTACTTACTCGGGGTCCATATAATATAAAAACCTTGCAATTTTTTGCGGAGACACAAAAAAAAGCGAAAACCGCTGAATAAAATATAGGAGATTTTTTGAATGATGTCAACATTGCTTTATAAAGTAGCTCTTCGAAGTAAATTTATTTGGTGGCTTTAAAATGTACCATTCTCGCAACATCACCGTGTAATATTGCAATACTAATCAAGTTTTTTGCAATTTAATCGAAATGGGGGTGTCCTCTGAGCGCTTTTCCCTGTGTGCATTTTTTCCACATGCGATTTCATCCTTTGTGCTTTTTTGATAAAGCAAGTCAACAAAAATATAATTTTTTCGGCCTTTAACTTACCCGTAGTAGCTAGCCGCCCTAAACTGCACATATTTTTTCGTTTTCGGTGGGAGGGTGTGATTTCCCCCTTTACCAAGCCCACTCTCCCCCGCCGTAGAACCCCCAATGTCTGTAGTAATTTTTTGAATACATAAGAACTAAGCGGTCTAGGACTACTGGGCGCCGCCAACTCGGCGCCGCCAACTGGGCGCCGGACGATTTTTTTTTTTTTTGATAAAATGTGCAGATGAAAAACAAAATAGATATATTTTTATACAAAAACATCTTTAAAAAATCCTTTACGCAATTTTTTTGAAATTTGTTTTTGTTAAGTAAAACTAATACCATTAAGTCGAGTGTTGAAAGAAGTTTCAGACAAATCGAAGTAAAAATAAAGAAAGTCCGCCATTTTGGATCGATCATTTTAATTTTTTTAAGTTTGAGGAAAAAAATTTGTTAAATGACCTTAAGCAATGTAATATTTCAAGTCGGAGACAAATCGGTTAATAAATAACAAAGTCCGCCATTTTGGATCGGCCATTTTGAATTTTTTAAGTTTGAGGAAAGAACTGTATTAAGTGTTCTCAGGCACTGCAAACTTTTAGGTTTCAGACAAATAAGTTAGTAAGTAAGAAAATCCGCCATTTTGGATTCGCCATTTTGAATTTTTTAAGTTTGAGGATAAAACTGTATTAAGTGTTCTCAGGCACTGCAAACTTTCAAGTTTCAGACAAATCGGTTCAAAAATAAAGAGTTTGAGTAAAAAATTATGGTAATGACTTTAAGAAATGTAATATTTCAAGTCTGAGACAAATCGGTTAGTAAATAAGAAAGTCCGCCATTTTGGATCGGCCATTTTGATTTATTTAATTTTGAGGATAAAACTGTATTAAGCGATCTGAGGCACAACAAACTTTCAAGTTTCAGACAAATCGGTTTCATAATAAAGAAATCCGCCATTTTGGATCCGCCATTGTTGTAATAAAAAACTTAAATTGTAATCTTACCAGGTTACCAAACACTACACCTACCAAATTTCAACACTCTTAATGGATCTGAGGGCACGGCAGTGCCTCGCCAAGTTCGCGCGCCGTAACCATATTTTCTGGAAACATTTCAGCCGATATTTGACCTATTTAAAACTCTACTTCGGAATGGGCTACGATTCTCAAACTTTGCACAATCGTAGATCTCCATGGCGTTAACAACCCCTCGAAGTTTCATGGAATTCCATAAAGTAGTAAAGTAGTTACGAAATTTCAAAAAACATCGAAATTGCCACTCACTCACTGACTCATTCATATATAGATCATCAATATTCTACTGTACTTCCAGACATGCTACAAAGCTGAAATTTTGCAGACTGATAGAAATTATGACCAACATGACATTTAAAGTTATGTAAAATTAGCATCGCCCACACACACACAGTAATGCTAGAGAGTTGAGCTTTGGCAGACTAATAGGAACTATGATAAAACTATAGGAAAAAATCAAAAAACCCCAAAATTTTAATTTACTCCCCTTCCCTATACATTTAAAGTTATGTAAAAGTAGCATTGCCCACTTCCAGAAATGCTAGATAGTTGAGCTTTGGCAGACTGATAGGAACTATGATAAAACTATAGAAAAAAATTAAAACACCCCAAAATTCTAATTTACTTCCCTCCCCTATAAATGTAAAGTTAAGTAAAAGTAACATTGCCTACTTCAAGACATACTAGAAAGCTGAGCTTTGGAAGACCGATAGTAACTATGATAAAGTTATAGAAAAAAATTAAAACACCCCAAAATTTTAATTAACTTCCTTCCCCTATTAATGTAAAGTTATGTAAAAGTAACACTGCCCACTTCCAGAAACGCTAGAGAGCTGAACTTTTTAAGACTGAAAGGCAATATGATAAAACTATATGAAAAAATTTAAAAACACCAACATTTTAATTTACTTCCCTCTCCTATAAATGTAAATTTATATAAAACTAACATTGCCCACTTCCAGAAATGCTAGAGAGCTAAGCATTGGAATGCTGATAAAAATTATGATAAAACCATGGGAAAAAATTTAAAAAGTCCAATATTTTCATTTACTCTCCTCCCCTATAAATGTAAAGTTATGTAAAAGTAACATTACCCACTTCCAGAAACGCTAGAGAGCTGAGCATTGGAAGACTGATAGGAACTATGATAAAACTATAGGACAAAATTTAAAAACACGACAATTTTAATTTATTTCCCTCCCCTATACATGTAAAGTTATGTAAAAGTAACATTGTGCACTTTCAGAAACACTAGAGAGCTGAGCTTTGGAAGGCTGATAGGAACTACGATAAAACCATGGAAAAAAATTAAAAAATCTCAAAAATTTAAGTAAGGCATTGCAAAAGTTTTGAACAATATTCCGCATATTTTACTACTTTAAAAATTAAGTATTATCCAATTCCTTTAAAAAAGAAGTGAAATCATAACAAAAACATTTCATCTAAAAAAAAGCCAAGTACGCGAAAATGGCATTCCCTAAAAAGAATTCAGATAAAAGTAAAGCCAAGTTTTCCAATACAAATTTCAAAATGAAAGGTTCTTACTAGTTTGGAAATATTTTTCTAAACTTGGCTATTACGGCTGTAAATGACTCTTAGGCACAGTGCTAAATTGAACATAAAGAAGTTTGGCTGTAATAGCAAAGTTTAGAAAAACATTTCCAAACTAGTAAGAACCTTTCATTTTGAAATTTGTATTGGAAAACTTGGCTTTACTTTTGTCTCAATTCTTTTTACGGAATGCCATTTTCGCGTACTTGACTTTTTTTTACATGAAATGTTTTTGTTATGATTTACCTTTACTTAACAAAACCAAATTTCAAAAAAATTGCGTAAAGGATTTTTTAAAGATGTATTTGTATAAATAATTTTTTTTTCATCTGCACATTTTCTCAAAAAAAATATTTTTAGTCCGGCGCCCAGTTGGCGGCGCCGTGTTGGCGGTGCCCAGTTAGCGGCGCCGAGTTGGCGGCGCCCAGTTTTCCCATTCCGGAACTAAGCCTGGCGCCTAAGCCACACCCCCCCAAAATGGGCCGACTAGTAGCGCCTCTGCGATACACGTATCATAAATAAAAAGTACGTCAAGCATGACGTACTAAAATGTCCAGCGTCCTTTAAAATTTAAACATCAGTAAATCCATAAATTTCAGTATAAGACTGTGAGAATCTCTGATAAGAAATAGCCCTACCAAAAGTTTTTTGCTGGCTACTGCCCTGCCTCTGGCTATAGCTTCCATCACAGACATCCTTTTGAAAATTCAGTATTTTTAGGTAATTGTTTTACCGTGAGCCAAAAATTTATGTTATCCGTGCTTGCTACTTTCATGACATATATCCCGAGCTGACTTACATTAGCATCTGTTTCATATTAAGCTTGATATTAAGACAATAAGGATGGAAACATAATTTACACATACAAATTAGGTGAATGGATGCGATTACGTCTCAAGAAAACACGTGTTTTGTTTGACGTAGTTTGTTGTATTTTCTGTGTGCCTTACTAACAAAGATGTTAATTAATTGTGGCTATAAATACAACTAGAAGCACGATAATAATTATGAACTCTTCGTTTATCGTTTATAAAGTAATACAGATAATAGGGATATATAAAGTAATATTTCTTTATTTTAACCTTTATAAATGCGACATTAAATGACAGATGACACGTGATGCTTGGATGTCCAATTCTGACCTTTGTATGCACAATTTTAATTTGCTATTATTGCTACCCTTTGTTTAACTGTCTGGTTTAACACCTATTTTACTGACTAAGATTTTACTGGCCAACGAATTTATAACTTATAAGTCTAAACTGCTTCCACAGCTACAGTGACCTAGCACTCAGCTACGAACAAGTTTTTCTCCAAAAACTACCTTCGCATAGCTTCTACCACCAAAAAACAAACCACTACCACCTGTCCCTAGCTTCTACCAACAAAAGTCCAACTACTACCACCTTCCCCGAGCTCTTGTCACCAAAAAACCAACTACTACCACATTCGATTAGTCTCTACCATCAAAAAACTAACTACGACCTGATTTGATTACAATTGTAGTTCTAGGTTTTGTGATGTTAGAAGCTAGAATTGGCTTTTGGTGGAGGAAGCTAGAGAAAGGCGGTAGCAGTTGGTTTTTTAGTTGTAAAAGCTAATAGGGGAATGTGTTAGTGATTTTTTTGTTGTAAAAGCTAGATGGTTTTTTAATCATAGTTGGTTTTTGTTGGTAGAACGCAGGGCAGGTGAACGTGATAGTAGTTGGTTTTTTGGTAGTAGCAGCTAAATGTGTAAGTGATAGATAGATAGGTACAGTTTCGGAGTAGTGGTAGCAGCTTAGATTTATTAGTTAGGATTTGTTTATACCTCAAACAATTCATTAGTCATTAGGAAACTACCCAGCTTGCTGAAGATGATTTGTTTAAAAGTAGTAACTTTATGCGCTTTATTAATCCAGAGATTCTAGAACACCTAAAGATTCGATTTCCAAACCAGCCAATAATAAAAAAGAGTGGGTACACCATGTGTACTATACCATTAAAAAAGCTAAAATAGAAACGGCAGTATAGGGTTAGGGTGCTCGTTGGCAACCAGCTAGGCAGCCTAACCATAATTTGATTTTATCGCCGTCTTGTCAAAATAGTGGAGACTGTCAGTTGTTGTTACTTTTGTTGTGCTTTTGTCAATCAGACGTTCCCTACTTTAATAGAAAAAGTTACATTTTTCGGACCGCAAAAGAGATTTTTACTTTATATTCGTGCCAAATTTTTTACTAATATAGCCGACATTTTTTTGCTTTGTTCGTTTATTATTTTATATTTATTTTTAGACAGTTAAATTGACCATTTTTAAAGTACCTATAGTAAATTAATTAAAATAAAGGTACAGCTAATTTCAAAAAAATCTGATACGGTATTGACTTTGGTGGAATAACATTTAAATGCAATCAAATTTTGGAAACTTTTTCAGAGTATCAGATTTTTTTGAAATTACGAATACTTGGACAACATTTTTATTTAAATGTGCAAAAAATGGACGAAGTCAATTTTTGTTTTTAACCTTGCTAGAACTTTGCGAAACTTGGCGATTGATCCTGATTGGATGAAAAGTCCCAGTATAAATAAAAAAATTTTTTTTGTAGATCTGCAATTTGGATTTGTACCCTAGTGTTTTCATAGCTTTTTGTTGGTGGAATGGACCCTTCCCTTAATTAGTTATTTTTATTTACAGATAAACCAAAAGCTGAGATCTTCTTCTTATGTTTGTGGACTTCTGCTGCAAAGGTAAGTTCGTTATTTGCTTTTCTTGGCAAAAATGTATTTACTCTGATCTTCGTTAACTTCTAAACCTACTTTTTTGCTAAGATATGTAAGAGTTTTCCAAACATCCCTTGCTCATTTTTCGCTCATTTTTCTATTACATTTGTCTAAGTAACCTCCGATTTGTCTCGCAGTCAGTTTTTCAGAAATATCTATTTGGACAGTTCGATGCAACGTGGAATGTTAACGTAAACAAAAGAGTCAGTTAACGTAAACAAAAAGTGTCCTTATCGTACACCACAAACGTGGTTACATTTTTGAACAACCTCTGCTGTTTTACTTTCTATTAATGTAATGCTTATTAGCTTTATAAGTTTTGTAGAAACGGTTAACAATTTCAACCTGGAAAAGTCTGTGATCAAGTTAAAACCGAGAAACAATTGAAAACCTAAAAAAACTTGGTCTCGCACACCTAAAAATTCTTATTAGTTTATTTAAAAAAATCGTTTTAAAATTGTTTTTCTCGTTTCAGAAAGCACAATATAGTTACATTTTCTTTCCATTTTCTTTGTCTATTACGAAATGGGTTTGATTCAGCAATGGCGGATCCAGGATTTCGAAAGGGGAGGGACCAGGAATGCAGCAGAAACCAAATTTTTTTCTGTGTAATATAAAATATTTTGATTGCATCCAAAAAAATTTTCAATTATCCATGACAAAAAGTTCTTTCCCAAAAAAGTCTCTTTTACCAAAAATATTTTGGTCCTGTTTACTCATGTCGAAGTCCTGTCAAAGCCCTGTAGGGTCCTGTCGAGTACTCTTGAGTTCTCTCGAAGTCCTGTTGTGTCGGCGGAGTTTTGTTGGGTCCTGTCGTGTCCTGTCGGGTCTTGTCTGGTCCTGTTGAACTCCTTTTGGGTCCTGATGTCAAATGTGTACAGTACTGTTGTGAGCTGATGACCCCTCGGCTTTATGCCTTTTATTTTTTTTGCTAGAAATAAAAATGTTTTATATCAGGTAAAGAGGTTTGTTCAGGCCCCTCTGTCCCTCTCTATGTCAGTCACTGAGATCCAGACTTCTATATTCATTTTTACTGCAGTTTCTTGAACCGGCACTATCGGTAGTATTCTACATCTTTAAATGTAAATATTCCTCTGGATTTTTGTAAAAAAGAAACGTGGCGACTCGGTTGGCAAAAACAAGAGATAACAAGTAAAATTATCTTTTTATTGCAGTGTGACCCACATATTTAAACATATACCTAGATACAGGGTAATTTTTTTATAAATCATCTTTATTTTCAAATAATACATAAAAAAACTACTTAAAAAACGAAGTTCATGAAAAAATTACCATTACAATATACTAAAGACAAATAGGTTATCACATTTAAAATGTTATCCAATTGCAAGTTTGGGCTAACACAAAAATTTCAGAAACAATGACAAAGTATTACATAGACCACTCACAGAGAACAAATTTCAAAAATGCTCACCACTTCACTGGATCACAGCAATTCTAGTAACTCAAGTATTTTTTTTTACTGTGTATGTTTAGGAGGATATTGTTTACAATTTTAAATATAAACATCAATGCATTTCTATATAATTTTTCCTTTACATCCATACACTGTAAGGTTGTAAGGTTTCCATTATTTCGGATATTCCTTTGTATCTGTTACATCTTAAAATTACTCTCATGCCTCGATTTGGTAATTTATGTAGAACAGAAAGTTTAAGTTTTAAGTTAAAAGTAAATAAGGGTAGAGCAATAATCAAAGTGAGGCAGCACAATGGTGTTGCATATAGTAATTTTTAAGTACTCAAAGAGGTTATAGTTGTAGCTTATTCTAAAGAAAAAGTATAATTTTTTCCTAATTTTTCTACTAATATACCCGAAATGGTTAGTCAAAGATAAAGCACTATCTAGAGTAAATCCGAAGTATTTATATTGCTGCACAAGCTCAAGCTTTTGACTATCTATGTAAATATTTATTGAATCTATGTCTAAGTATTATGAAGTACTGTGAGATCTCTTCAATCAATCGCCCATAACGATCAAAAATTTTAACACACGGAAAAGGTGATCTCATGTTTTCAGACGTTGATACTTTACGTCTAGTTTGAGTTTTCATATTGTCATAAATAAGTCTAAATTCGAATTATTCTACTATAAAATATTTTGGTCCTGTTCAGTCATGTCGAAGCCATGTCGATGCCCTGTAGGGTCCTATCAAGTACTCTTGAGTCCTCTCGAAGTCCTGTTGTGTCGGCGGAGTTTTGTTGGGTCCTGTCGTGTCCTGTCGGGTCTTGTCTGGTCCTGTCGAAGTCCTTTTGGGTCCTGATGTCAAATGTGTACAGTACTGTTGTGAGCTGATGACCACTCGGCTTTATGTCTTATTTTTTTTACTAAAAATAAAAATATGTTTTATATCAGGTAAAGAGGTTGGTTCAGGCCCTTCTGTCCCTCTCTGTGTCCGTCACTGAGATCCAGACTTCTATATTCATTTTTACTGCGGTTTCTTGAACCGGCTCGGCACTATTTGCGGAAATATCGGTAGTATTCTAGATCTTTAAATGTAAATATTCCTCTGGATTTTTGTAAAAAGGAAACGTGGCGACTCGGTTGGCAAAAACAAGAGATAACAAGTAAAATTATATTTTTATTGCAGTGTGTCACACATATTTAAACAAATACACATAGGGTAATTTTTTTATAAATCATCTTTATTTTCAAATAATACATAAAAAAACTACTTAGAAAACTAAGTTTTAAAAAAATACTAGGTACTTAAAAAACCTTTTTGGCGAAAAATCAGGTCCGCGAGCCCACTGTGTGCTGATGGAAGAACGTCGATTGACAATGATTGTCAAAATGACATCTTATAAATACTTCTATTTGCAAACTAATCCCAAGACTGTTTAAGATTGGGTGCGCCCGTCCCACTAATTTGAGTTAAAAAGGGAGAGTGAGTAGCTGGATGACAATGTGAGAGTTTAGTAAATAAAACTAGTAGACCACTGTTTGTTTATTGATATCCTAAGTGTTAGAGAGTATTAGGCGCCCTTGCTAATACATTAATTTAAAAAGAGATGGTAAATAATCGGATAATAACAAGTTCAGTCAATGACACGATTAGATTAGATGGTGATACGTTCGAGAATCCTATTTTGTGTCGGGGTGCCGTGCTACATCACGGTCAGTGCCTTATTAACAAACCGTTTCGTTTTTGATTAAGATAAGGAGAAATAACCATGTCATTAATAGCAATCAATTTAGTTTATAACAAAATTGTTCGTTTATTCTGTTCTTACTATCACTGCCTTACTAAACATGCTTTTCTTTATTTGAAACTCGTAGACAATGATTGTGTAGAAATAAAATTTCGGACTTCCATTGTCTTTATTTATTTTAAAACACGACGTTTCGGTTAGGACGCATCTCTAACCGTTATCAAGTGTAAACTAAACAATTTAGTCTCTAGGCTACTACTTATACTACTTGGTGTGCAGTCAGGCGTGACGGCCCGCCCCCTTTTTTTCACACCTGACTGCACACCAAGTAGTATAAGTAGTAGCCTAGAGACTAGATTGTTTAGTTTACACTTGATAACGGTTAGAGATACTTACTAACCGAAACGTCGTGTTTTAAAATAAATAAAGACAATGGAAGTCCGAAATTTTATTTCTAAACACTCTTTTGTTAGGATACAAAAAGCGCCAGAAATTAAAAAATGGTAGTATTTTTAAAAGACAGAAGGGTGTTTAGAGGCGCCATATCACCATTGCCGACCCCCTTATGACAGCCGATGTGGGAGCAGAAGACCACTGTTCCCACAACTGACAGGGAAAAACTTACTTAATCACCAAAAAAAAATTCTTAACCTAAATCTAAATTGTACAACTGCCCGGCAAATTTTTCAACTGATCGCCCAATTATCCAACTTCCCCTCAACATGGGAGGAAGACGCTGCCCCCTTCGTATATCGTGGCCAATAAATTACATACGAAGTAACTGGAACGGCTATTTAAAGGGTTTTTTTAGAGTGAGAACATATATGAATGGTAACCATTGCAACCTTTCTCTCTCTAGTTCTATCCACTGGTGGTATTCTGTTAACTTAATACTACAGATTGTCATTCCTGATTTTTTTAAATTGTTTTTGTTGAACAAAAATAAAAAACGGGAACACGATACGTTGCATTTTAAAACGAGTCTTACAGCAGTGAAAAGCCGGTTTTCTTTTTGAAGTATGTAGCTTTGGTTATTTAAATTTCTTTATTAGTAGATAACTAATCGGGCTCTGATTCGAAATAGCGCTGTTCAAAATAGCGTCGTTCAAAATAGCGGTATTGTTTGAGCGCTGTTTTAAAATAGCACGTAACAAAATAGCGCCTGACTAAATAACGCTGTTTTAAAACAGCGCTAGTAACGAAATAGCGCTAGTATTAAAATAGCGCCTAACGAAATAGCGCCAGTATCAAAATAGCGCCTAACGAAATAGTGCTAGTATCAAAATAGCGCTAGTTTAAAATAGCGCTGGTTTAAAATAACGCTGTGTTAAAATAGCGCTAGTAACGAAATAGGGTCTCTTTCTAACATGTTATTATGTTTTCAAAAAAAAACAGTTCCCTGACTTCTTTCGCGGGATCCTAGCGGGTGTAAAACAAAAACGAACCGAACCGAATCGAACCGAACCGACATCCTAGAGGTTGTGACACGAACTAAACCGATACTTCGATTCGGTTAAGTTCGGTTCGGTTCAGTTTTGTTTCACACCCGATAGGATCCCGCGAAAGAAGTCAGGGAAGTTTTTTTTTTTAATATGTTAGACAGTCGCTGTTTTTAAGGATGCTTTTTTTAATTTCGGTATGTTGATACTGGCGCTATTTTGTTACGCGCTATTTTATTACACGCTATTTTAAAATAGCGCTATTTTATTACACGCTATTTTGTTACTGGCGCTATTTCATTACGCGCTATTTTGATACTGGCGCTATTTTGTTACTAGCGCTATTTCATACCAGAGCTATTTCGTTACACGCTATTTTAAACAGCGCTATTTCGAACCAGAGCCACCTAATCGCAGTAAAAATCCAGTTATGGATTAAAAATCTAACGTCCGCGAACATTCAAAACCTCAGAATATCATCGGAGAGTAGAAGTAAAGAAGGAAAGGTAGCTAGCACCTCCTGCGTAGCGTGCCCTCTTTACAAAAACTATCCAATATTTTTAACAGGCGCAATTTTGATGCACGCTATTTTGTTAAGCGCTGTTTTGTAGCTAAATTGTCACAGACATTTGGATTAACTCATCATGCAGTGGACGCTTTATAATAACGTATTTTATGTAAAAAATGAAACGATGCACTTTTTAATTTCCGCTCGAAAAACTTCCTGCTATATGAGGATAATCGGCTACTGCATACCAAAAAGTCGTATTGGCAATAAAAAATAAATGGATCCATGACGGATCTGATACCTTCCTAGCACACTTCAAGTGAACAAGTGATGATATATTAGCCTTGAAAACAGTTTTTGTAAATATCTCAGAAATGAAAGCTCCTTCGAAGTTTTTGATTGTAATACAAATTATTCAGAAGAATGTGATCTAACATATTCTGAAAACCGCATATTCATGCCATGCTCCGTTAAAAAGTTAGCATTTTAAAAATTTTTTAATTGTCAAAAAACTTCATTAGCATTTAAAACTGTTTGGTTTTCACATCTCCAACGTCGATCACAAGGATACGAATGATCCCCATCTGGAACACGTCCTGACAATCAGGAACAAGTGATCCATGCCAATCCACGACCGGTTTCGACCTTTTGGACCATCCTCAGTTGAATGTAGGCATGTAGAGCATAAGTTTTGTGAAATCAACAGAAACAACTAATCCGAGGGAAAATACCCCTACCGGCATTGAATTATACTGATGGTTTGAGGCTTTCGTTGTGAACTTGTTAAAACTGTTTGGTTTTCACTTTCTCCAACGTCGATCACAAGAATAAGAATGATCCCCGTCTGGAACACGTCCTGACAATCAGGAACAAGTGATCCATGCCAATCAAATGTCGGTAGGGGTATTTTTTCTCGGAGTAGTTGTTTCTGTTGGTTTCACAAAACTTATGCTCTACACAAAGCTATCGCCTACATTCACCTGAGGATGGCCCAAAAGGTCGAAACCGGTCGTGGATTGGCATGGATCACTTGTTCCTGATTGTCAGGACGTGTTCCAGACGGGGATCGTTCGTATCCTTGTGATCGACGTTGGAGATAGTGAAAACCAAACAGTTTTAACAAGTTCCCAACGAAAGCATGAAGCCATCAATATAATTTAATGCCGGTAGGGGTATTTTCCCTCGGAGTAGTTGTTTCTGTTGGTTTCACAAAAATTCATTAGCATTAATGGATTTTAACCAAAATCAGCTCGTTGCAGTGCACAACACACACACACACACACACACACACACACACACACACACACACACACCTAGGCAGACATCACGACAATACTGCTAAGGTCAAAATACACCCAAATAACACATTTTCGGCGTTATCTCAAAAAAAAATTGATGTCTTACTATAGATAAACTGGAGAAAATTAGACCTATACTAGAAAAACCAATTTTTTTACCCTTTTAAGTAAAACAACTTTATTAGTTTGCAATACGTCAACGTGTTTTAAATTGATTCAAAAACCAAATTTGCTTAAAAAGTGTGTTAGCTATGGATATTTTGTACAAAATGTCGCATACTCTTCTTTATCGTAGATCCCTAAATAAGGCCAGCAAAAAGTTTTTAGATTAAAAAAACTGATGACGGCACAAACCTTTCATTTTTAATAACAGAATATGTGGACGAATTACCTACCATCCTACCATCCGCAGTTGTTAGGTATTTCGTTTACATGAAAGCTAGTTTAATTCCAAATTGGATTAATTTAAATTGGTTATTCTGTTGAAAATCATACAGAGTCGTCTCGTCGTATATCTCGTATATCACGGATTTTTTATTTTTGATATTTTTGTAGTTCGTAATATATTCTGTATATTCCTATTTTATGTTTTAAAACTTTTACAGAGTTTAACATATTTTAAAATAATCAATTAAAAAAATTAATATAAAATAAAGAGGTCTAATAAAAAAATTTTAATATAAAAAATAATAAATTAAAATAATAAAATAGTTAGTGTGAAACGTATGCTCGTTTTTTTCTATATCGTTTAAAAATAACTAAACATCCTAAACAACATCGAACTTGGCCCACACAGCATTTTTATACAGCAATTTAAATTTCAAATATAGAATGTTAAATATTATCCATTTCAAGAAAAGTCTGTTAGTCGCATCACTTAAGTCTGTGAAAAAATTTTTATTTTTGTAAACTTTGTAAAAGAAGTTGTTTTTCATAAAATTTATTGGAACATAAGCAATTCTGAAACACTCCAATTAGAGAATTAATGGGAATAACATTTGTTCTAAAATGTCTCCCACATACCTCTGAGCCACCATTCGCTATTACCAAGTCTGTGCGGCCGCCCAAATGAATTCCACCCTAGACCATAACAGAACCGCCACCGAAACTGTGACGAGGTCGAAAACCAGCGCCAGCGCGGACATACCTTTCATCTTCTCTTCTGAAAACAGGTACATAGATAAAGGATTTTTGCTGCCGTTCAGTCAGCTTTTATTAGATAGGCAACTCCGGCTGTTTGACATATCGTTAACTCTGTGGCGCCCACTACTGAGCTTAGTGATGAACTAAAAGTTGAGGCGGGAAATTTGAATCGCCTTTTATAATAAATTTTCTTTAATACTTTTTTTGAAATTTTTAATCAGTCAATATTTTATAAAGACATACACTGTCTTTATAAGATATAAACAGATTGAAAATAATATATAAAGTGCAATAAATAGAACATTTTTAAATGAGTTTTTATTATAAAAAAAAGCTACACATTAACGACTATCTATTGATAAAATAATACATAGTCTAATTGATTGGTAAAATAAAATATAATGAAAAACCAAACACTATCTAGTATAAATTGCTTTTAACATTTCTGGTGAGTGACGAGTAAATAAATAATGAAACAGTTGTTTGTGAAGAGAATCATTCATCATCAGAAACTTTTTAACAGCTTGACGAAAATCTGACATGATTTAAAAGTACCTCCTCGCCTTGAATGTAAGTTGTGTAGGGTATGTTTTAAGGCAGTATATACAAAGCTTATCAGTGATCGCACATATCATCCAAAAGCTGAAAACAATAAAAAAATCAACTTATAACCACATTAATTATAGGTACTAGATTATGGTAAGATAAAGATTTAAAATTAAGGAATAAATTTATTCAAAGTACATTACGCTGCTGGGTAATCCCTTGTTTACCCATCAATTAAGCACAAACTTAGTGTTAATTTTGTATGTGTCACCCTTTTACTTAATATCAAAAGAAAGAGATGACATAAAATTAACACTAAATTTGTGCTTAATTGATGGGAAAATAAGGCACCTACCAGGCATTTGAAACCTGTATTCAGAGTTCCGTAAAGTAAGCGATAAGAAGTTAAAAAGGCACTACGAATACAAATTTTATCAAATGCTAATCTAACCTCAAATGAAAAAATAAGAGAACTTATTATAAAATTTCTCGGAAAACTATGCATTTTATACTCGTCTGAACTTTAGACACTTCACCCAGAAAAGCAACTAGAAATTTTTATTCTTTTATATTTAAAAATTGCAAAAGTTAGAAATTTAACAAAATTTAATTTTAATGCGTCACAGCAGCAAAGATTACCTACATAAGCCAAAAAGATAGATTTAAAATGAACCCGAAATAAAATGCGGTGGAAGAGGTTTTTCTACCTGAACAAAAGGGGGACGGAAAATCCAAACCACAGATAATTCTAAAAAAAAAATAGAATAAGGAACAAACTCGCGAACGCAGCGCCTCTTTTGAGCTTAGTGAGACCTTTAACCTAACGACCTGGCAAATTGCATTGAGTTTCCTAGGCATGAACAGGTATTCGTCCATCTGAGTTGTAGAGACAATATCTGGATTGATCGGTAAAGAGAAGTCGCCTAGTCGTCGACACCCCAATCGGCGTCTTCTTGTGCAAATTTTAGTCATGCTCTACGTTAAGCTGGGGTTAAAGAGGCTGCTCTTGCTGCAACTCTTGCTCTGATTCGTCTATGTGGGGCGCGAAGAAATCTTTCGTCAGCTGCATTTGTACGCCTTGGCCTTCCTGGTACTGGTCGTCTGCCGAAATGGCTGTGAAAGATCATCTTGAACCAAAGCAACAATTTGTGCCACTTGTTCCCTTAAGTTTATATTTTTCTTTTTAAATTCGAATATAAACACAAATTTAAATCAATCAGCTCGAATTGAATCTGATTCGAGAATAAATTAATAAGAGGATTTTGTAAATTTTTACCTTTTTTTGTGAATTCGCTATAAAGAAGGCAAAATAAATGATTCCTTTTATTATATGTATACCTTACAAAACAGATTAGAGACAGAGAGATCTTTTACGGGTTGTCCGTAAAATTTTGGTCAGTTTAATTCAACAAAAATACCCAAGTAACACTTCTTTATTTATAGCAGAAGCTAAAAGGTTGCCAGCGCCTTTCCTTGAAACCATTAGTTTCAATGGTCGCTAGAACGTTCCCATTACCCTTATATACCGCTTAGACCTCCTAAATGGAACTCCCCAATTGGTGGTAGCAACCTATGTATTAAACTCACTATAAAACCATAAGAAATAAACTCCAGCTTCGCCCTCTAGCGGTTCCACCAGTATAGAACCTTTTAGAGCCTAAAGCTATTATGCCAGGTTCTAAAAGCAACCCAGAAACGTCCTCTATCCTATTATAAAACTAGATTTGGTAATTTGGTGTCCTGGCGATTCTGTTGAATACCATAATACCTTTAGAGTAAAGAAGTCCCAAAATTATTTTATCACATAAAAATATACCGAGTTTGTCGTTTTGCTGATGATCCAATTGCCTGCCAGATTTATTTTTCTGATAAAATCGTGTCTCAAAAGCTCTCAAAACAAGCGAGCCAGCTCAAGAATGCTTTTTAATAGTTTTTTGATAACAAAATAACAAATATTTAAAATAAAAATAAATAGTTTACACTATTCACCATTAAAAAAGTCTGTTTGGTTTACATAAATTAAAATTAAAGTAAAATTATTGTTAAAAAACACTGCTAAAACGACTAGATAAATATTTTCTCTACAATGTTTTTTAAATAAATTTATATACGCCATTATGGTTTTATAGTGGTCACTTGGTTTTATTTGTTACTGTATCGCAACAAGGATTTTTGAGTGCCCTTATGAAACCAACAAAAACGTGTTTAAAAGCGTATAATTCAACACTTTTAAATGTTTTTTATCGTGCAATTTCGACACAATCGAGAGGGCCAGGGCAATGATATTTGTTGTGCCTGCAGGTTGGAGGATAACCTCTTATATTGGCCGTCTAAACAGGCCTTAGCTAGGCCTGTGTGTCCTACCCAAGAGGACGGAAACTCAACAATTATTAATTTTTGGGCTTTAAATAATCAATCTTGCAATAGGTAGGTACCTTTCTGTACCTAGGTATATCTATTATTTTTACAAGAAATACCTAAAAAAAATAAAACACGAACGTATTTACTTACTTCTGTTGAACACTTAAGGAAACAAGGTTTTATATGACCGCCTATTTAAATAATATTTAATATACAGCTATGGGTAACTATAAATACAAATCAATTAAGTTTACCTTTAAGCCTTCCTATACAACCTATTTAAAATGCCTAAAAGTAATGGCAAAAACCAAAAATCTAAAGTTTATATTTACCACTCTTAAAAACCTTAAGGAAACTAGGTTCTATATGGCCGCCTATCTAATTATATTTACTTTTAAACTACTGGTAACTATAAAAACAAAAGGATATAAGATAACCTTTTAGCTCTATTATAAAACACTTTTGTGATGACCTAAAGTAATGAAAAAAACTAAATGACCAAAGTTTATATTTATTTCTTTTTAAAAACTTTGGGTAAAATGGTTTTATAAGACCATCTTTATAAATCAGAAATCAATAAAACTAAAAGTATCTAAAAGGAACAGAAGGAATATCAGTTTTATTATACTCCCTTTATAAATCACTTTTTGGTTGTATAACACCCCTTTAGGTAATTGGAAATATAAATTACCTTTATGTAGCCAAATTGATCCTAAAAGCACCCTCTAAATAACCTAGGAATCAAATTAATAAAACCGTGAGTGGTATTAATGTTACTTGGGTACTTTGCATATAGGAACATAGAGGGCGACACTACTCGAATGTCGTTGCTAAAACTTAACCTCAATCTTTACCTAACCGAAATTCAAAATGTCAGTGAGATACATATAGTTTTATAGTAACAGCAAATTTTTTAAATGAACAAATCAGTCGAAAAATTAAATTGAACTGAGAACATTTTTGGGCTATAAATTTCTACAACTTTCGAAGGAAATTATCTCAACAATAATGCCTTGCCGAGTTGATTACTGTTTTCGATATTGAAGCACCCCATCAGTCGACAGTTTCTTGTTTGTATGGAGAATTCAAGCGTGGACGGATTAGCCTTAGGAACGATCCCAGGCCAGGTGGATCCAAAACAGGTGTTACGGAAGATCGACATGTGGCACATCGCGCGATTGAAGTTTTATCGGGAATTTCAAACACCTCAATTCAAAAAATTTTGCATGAAGAATCAGGCATAAGAAAATTAGTTTCTCGCTGGATACCGCATCTGGTAACACAAGAACAGAAAGAAGCTAGGGTGAATTGGTGTCAGAAAACTCTAGATAGCTTTGAGGCAGGAAACTCGAAAAACGTGTACAGTATTGTAAGTGGTGATGAATCGTGGATTTTTTCATATTAACCCGAAAATAAACGTCAGTGGTCTCTTTGGGTGTTCCAGGATGAAGAAAAGCCCACAAAAGTCATCCGTTTTCGAAGTGTATCCAAAAATTGGTCTCAAAAGCTGGTCATGTAGCAACAATTCCTCTGGAAGATCAGAGGACTATTACTGCAAGTAGTAGCTAGCAATCAATGCAAGATATCTATATCTCTCGCATACTAGGTAGAAATGAATTTATATCCAAAATAGAGAGTTTTATTAGCCCTTAATTTAGGGAATAAAAAATCTTGTAGAATTTAAATTTTCTTCTTCTCTTTTTAAGTTTGCCTAATACTTAATATTTATTTTCTCTCTTCTCTTTTTTTTTATACTGGGACTTTTTCCATCCATACTAGGATCAATCGCCCAGTTTTTGCCAAAGTTTTGCATCGAAAAATAGCTTTTTTAAACATAACAACACAACCATGCGTTAAGTGGGACTCGAACCCACAAGCTCGCAAAACGCCGTGATCGAGGCAGTCCGCTCGAATATATGCTGCCAGCATTGCAGCGATATATCCGAAGCAGGACCACTACACAAGCGGACACGAACTCACACTTAATATTTATTTAAAAACGACATGTCTCAAAATTAGCTTTATTTAGTTTCATATAAACAAAGTTGGAATAAAATTCAATCCGGAAATATTTTCAGTTTTCCTATATGGACGAAAAGCTGATAGAGTCCAAACAGTTTGTCAATTTTGTTTGCTCTATTTTTTTTAAAACTAGGACACCGATGACCGCGACCACACGAATAGTTTATTCGTGTGACCGCGACCGTTGCTTTGATTTTTTTACCCTCCTAGCCCGCGCGGAAGTATTGTTTTTGACTTGACGTCTGTCCATGTGGGTGTATGAATTGATTTTCATGAAATTTTGTGGCAAAATAGCGCACAGTACTGTAAAGAGCTGGTTAGATTTTAGTCCAAATCCATTAATGCTAATGACAGTTTTTTGACCTTTTAAAAATTGATGATATGCTAACTTTTTAACAGATTATCGCATCAATATGCGGTTTTCGGAATATAGTAGAACACATTTTTCTCAAAAATTTGCTATTACTAAAATATTCGTATACGCTTCCGTTTTTGAGATATTTTCAAAAACTGTTTTCAAGTATGATATAGCGCGAAGTTTACTTGGAGTGTGCTAATGGGCTAGGAAGGTAGAGAGAACAATAGAGATGCGTAAATTAAGTGAGTTCACATGCGCAGTTTGACTTTCACCCGATTTTGAGGAACTACTCTTTGTCGCCCATTCCAGAATTAGAAGTCTATGAATTATTTTTTCTTTATTGAGTCTTAAGTTACTATATTATGTTAAGAATTTTATTAGTCTACGAGGGCGTATCCAGCTTAAAACATGAGGCAGGGCAGGTTTCTAAATTCCATTGCGTCCATAAGGGGGCGCAAATTGATAATATATTTGCATTTAATTGCTATTTATAAAAAAAGTTGCAAGAAAGTGTTGTCTACCTTGATCCTACGCTCTATTCCCTTAACCACAAGAATTACATTGCAATTTATGCTATTATAGATCCAGTAGCGTCTTGGGAAGGTCCCGAAACTTTATGATGTCGTATTTTATGATATTTTTTCTTTTTATTCATGAAATATGGGGAAAATATCTTAGGCTTGAAGAATCACAGGCCCAGAACAAAATATCAAACAAATTAAGCTTTAAAAAGTCTGGTTTATTAAATGAAAACTACTGCAGATGTAATCCGAATTGATGGTGGACTTTTTCAAAGCAAAAATAATAAAAATCATGAGAGCGACATTTATAAAGAGCTTTTTGCAAAAAATGGCAAAAAAGTTATTTTCTAAATAAAGTAAAAAGCGATTAAGGCACATTTAAAGTTACACTTATTTTAATGCACTTAGAGATAATTCCTAAAAAATCCCAATTGACAAATGTTGTATGCAAAAATATTGGTTTTTTTAAATAAGTTGATTAAGAAAATAAAAACTAAAAAAATATATCTTGGATACCCTGGGCAACCGAAATGTAATTGTAAACTAAGTTAGAGAATGCTCACATTCCAATATTTTTACCCAAAAAATAACCAAGCCAATCCGCATAAGAATAGGTGTCAGGCAAGGTTACACAATATCCCCTAAACCATTTAAACAGGCCCTAGAAGATGTTTTTAAAAACTTAGATTGGAAAGAAATAGGCATCAAACTAAGCGTACAATACTTGAAGCACCTACGATATGCTGATGGTATCGCCTTAATGACAGATCAGAAAGAAAAACTGATAAAAATGCTGGAAAAACTGGATGCAGCAGCTAAAAATATAGGCTTGAGTATGAACAACACTAAAACTAAAATCATAACAAAACAAGAAAATCAAACGACTGAAATCAAGAGACGAGTAAGATTGGCCTCTCTTAGTACCTCAAAACGAAAGTGTATAACCAATACCAATGTATCCTTCCTGTACTTACCTATGGATCCCAGACCTGGACACTTACAAAATCAAACATGGATATGTTAACAAAAGCACAAAGACCAATGGAATGACAAATGTTACATTTATAGCTAACAGATAGAAAAAGGAATGAATGGATTAGAAATAAAACAAAAGTAAGGGATGTCAGAAGAGAGATGGCAAAATGAAAATGGAAATTTGTCGGTCATAATATCAGAAAGACCATCAATGGAAAAAATGTATTGCAAACTGGAGGCCTTGGGAAAATAAAAAAATAGGGGAAGGCCCCAAATGAAATGGGCGGACGATTAAAAGAAACATACAGGGATGGATGAACACGGAATGGGACAACTGGGCGCCGCCATCTCGGCGCCGCCAACTGGGCGCCAGGCCAACTGGACGCTGGACCAACTGGGCGCTGGACTAATTTTTTTTTTCAATAAAATGTGCAGATGAAAAACAAAATAGATATATTATTTATACAAAAAAATCTTTAAACATTTTTTTACGCAATTTTCTTGAAATTTTGTTTTGTTAAGTATAGTTAGATCCATTAAGTCGAGTGTTGAAATTTGGTAGGTGTAGTGTTTGGTAACCTGGTAACACTACAATTTAAGTTTTTTATTACAACAATGGCCGATCCAAAATGCCGGATTTCTTTTTAGTTTTTAACCGATTTGTCTCAAACTTGAAAGTTTGGAGTGCCTGACATCAATTAATGCAGTTTTATCCTCAAACTTAAAAAATTCAAAATGGCGAATTCAAAATGGCGGATTTTCTTATTTACTAACCGATTTGTCTTAAACTTGAAATATTACATTGCTTGAGGTCATTTAACAAAATTTTTTACTCAAACTTAAAAAAATCAAAATGGCCGATCGAACATGGCGGATTTTCTTATTTACTAACTGATTTGTCTCAAACTTGAAATATTACATTGCTTGAGGTCATTTAACAAAATTTAATACTTAAACTTAAAGAAATCAAAATTGCCGATCCAAAATGGCCAATATTCGCCATTTTGAATTATTATATTATTATAGCGACTAAAACACCGCCAATTTCTATATTTGATACATATCGCTTCAAAAATAAGAAAGTCCGCCATTTTGGATCGGCCATTTTGATTTTTTTAAGTTTGAGTAAAAAATTGTATTAAATGACCTTAAGCAATGTAATATTTCAAGTTTGAGACAAATCGGTTAGTAAATAAGAAATTCCGCCATTTTGGATCGGCCATTTTGATTTTTTTAAGATTGAGTAAAAAATTTTATTAAATGATCTCAAGCAATGTAATTTTTCAAGTTTAAGACAAATCGGTTAATAAATAAGAAAATCCGCTATTTTGGATCGGCCATTTTGATTTTTTTAGTTTGATGATAAAACTGTATTAAGTGTTCTCAGGCACTGCAAACTTTCAAGTTTGAGACAAATCGGTTTAAAAATAAAGAAATCTGCCATTTTGGATACCAGGTAACCATACACTACACCTACCAAGTTTCAACACTTGACTTAATGGATTTAACTTTACTTAACAAAACCAAATTTCAAGAAAATTGCGTAAGATTTTTTTCTATAAATAATATAATATCTATTTTGTTATTCATCTGCACATTTTATAGAAAAAAAAAATGTTTAGTCCGGCGCGGAGTTGGCCCGGAGCGGAGTTGGCGGCGCCGAGTTGGCGGCGCCCAGTTGGCGGCGCCCAGTTGTCCTAGACCGGGATGAACACGGCGAGAGACAGAGAAGAGTGAAAGATATTGGGGGAGGCCTATGTCCTAAGATGGATCGAAGAAGGCTAAATGGTTAGTTGGATAGATAGAATATCCAGTTTTACTTTGTACTATTAGTTATGGGACAACCCGTATTTTTAAAGTTTTTAAACTTTTCTTCCTTGACAAGGTCTTTAGATTGAAAAATTATATTGTTCCATTGTAATAACTGCATTTATTAAAGCTTTATTAAGTTTTTAGCAAGTTTAAAAACAAAAAGTTGCCACACTGCATTAAACCTTTTTTCCAAGTTTTAAAATTTTTAAAGTACGGACATTTTTCGCGTGACAAAACCGCTTGGAAAAGAATAGGACTTAAAAGTTGCCCTTAATTTTTTTTAACTACAGTTTTTTAATAAGCAAAAAGAGTTGATCATAGGCAGGCAGTAAGTAGTTGAGGGGGCCCAAGACCCTATTATGCGGTATTTTACGCTATTTAATTTTTTATTCATAAAATATGTCAAAAATATGTTAAACAATTTAGTATTATTATTTAAAACGTTAGCATATTTTCAATTTTTTAATTGTCAAAAAACTGTAATTTACATTAATGAATTTTGACGCATATCTAATCAGCTAGTTATAGTGTCAAACACTATTTTACCTGAAAATTTCATGCAAGGCGGTTTAGAAGGTATCGTGTTACGGACAGACATACACACAAACACACCCGTATACACACAGAGACAGACGTCAGACCGATATTGCTGCGACACCCAAATAAAATAGCTAAAATACCTCCAATGTTGGTGTAAATTGCTTTTTTATAGATTTTTTTATAACGAATCCTGTTAACCTGTAAACTAATTTTTTCTGTCACTTTTAGTTGTTGCTGTATTACATAAAATGCTTATTTTTCTTATGGAATCACCCTCTTTCCATGCGATTTTTAAAATCAGCGTAAAATTTTCTTTAAAATGACGTATCACCCTCATTAAATATTTTTGTAAATATTTTATTGTTTTTTATTTTTTAAGTTTTTATTCTTTCTTTATTTTTAATTAAATTTTATATTTAATTGTCTTAAAATAATTTAAACCTAGTAAAAAATTTAAAAAATATAAAGTAAAAATAAACAATATAAATATACAAATATTTTATGTAATATCGTAAAAATTGTAATTGTTCATCTGTCAATTTAACTTTTGTCAACTGTCTTTTATATTTTGCAGATAACAACATATAGGGCGATACTGATTACATATCGTTACTTAAACTTAACCTCAATTTTAACCTAATCTAAACTTAAAACGTCAATGCGATACATATAGTTTTATAGCTACAGTAAATTTTTTAAGTTAACAAATAAATCGAAAAATGGAATTCAACCGAGAACATTTACGGGCTATAATTTTTTACATTTTTCAAAGAAAATTATCTCTACAAGAATGCCTTGTTGAGTTGATTTCTGTTTTCGGTAATGAAGCACCACATCAGTCAATTATTTCTCGTTTGTAATAAAGAATCTAAGCGTAGACAGATTAGCTTTAGCACGGTCTAGGACAACTGGGCACCGCCAACTCGGCGCCGCCAACTGGGCGCCGGGCCAACTCGGCGCCGCCAAATGGGCGCCGGCCAACTCGGCGCCAGACTAAAGAATTTTTTTTTGATAAAATGTGTAGATGAAAAATAAAATATATTATTTATATAAAAACATCTTTAAAAAATCCTGTACGCAATTTTTTTGAAATTTGTTTTTGTTAAGTAAAGTTAAATCCATTAAGTCGACTGTTGAATCTTGGTAGTTGTAGTGTTTGTTAACCTGGTACCACTACAATTTACGTTTTTTATTACAACAATGGCGGATCCAAAAATCAAAATGGCGGATCCAAAAATGCGGATTTTCTTATTTACTACTCTTACTTACGAACCGAACCGAACCAAACCGATCTGACTCAAACTTGAAATAATACATTGCTTGAGGTCATTTAACAAAAATTTTTACTCAAACTAAAAAAAATCAAAATGGCGGATCCAAAATGGCGGATTTTCTTATTTACTAACCGATTTGTCTCAAACTTGAAATATTACATCGCATGAGGTCATTTAACAAATTTTTTTACTCAAACTTAAAAAAATCAAAATGGCGGATCCAAAATGGCGGATTTTCTTATTTACTAGCCGATTTGTCTCAAACTTGAAATATTACATTGCTTGAGGTCATTTAAAACAATTTTTAACTCAAACTTTAAAAAAACAAAATGGCGGATTTTCTTATTTACTAACCGATTTGTCTCAAATTTGAAATATTACATTGCTTGAGGTCATTTAACACAATTTTTTACTCAAACTTAAAAAAATTTAAATGGCGGATCGAAAATGGCGGTCTTTTTTATTTACTAACTGATTTGTCTCAAACTACCAAGATTCAACAGTCGACTTAATGGATTTAACTTTACTCAACAAAAACAAATTTCAAAAAAATTGCATCAAGGATTTTTTAAAGATGTTTTTATATAAATAATATATTTTATTTTTCATCTACACATTTTATCAAAAAAAAAAAAATTGTCCGGCGCCGAGTTGGCCGGCGCCCAGTTGGCGGCGCCGAGTTGGTCCCACGCCCAGTTGGCCCGGCGCTTAGTAGCGACGCCGAGTGGGCGGCGCCCAGTTGTCCCATTCCGGCCTTAGCATGATCCGCGAGGTGCATATAAAACGGCTGTCACCCAGGAAAACATCAATGCTGTGCGCATGCTCATCACAGAGGAACGACATGTGACATATCGCGAGATTGAGGCTTCATTAAGATTTCAATTAAAAAAATTTTACAAGAGGAATTACCAACCAAGGCAACGCAAGTTCGCACAAAGCACAAAAAACCATTGAATTTTTAACCCAACAAACGTCGAATTAATAGACCATCCTACATACAGTCCCGACCTAATTCCCAACGATTTTTATACCTTTCCGAAAATCAAGAATGAACTACATGCAAAGATTTCATTCGCCAGAGGAAGCAGTCGGAATGGGACAACTGGGCGCCGCCAACTCGGCGCTGCCAACTGGGCGCCAGGCCAACTTGGCGCCGCCAACTGGGCGCCGGGTCAACTCGGCGCCGGACTAAAATTTTTTTAAATAAAATCTGTAGATGAAAAACAAAATATATTATTTATAAAAAAACATCCTTAAAAAATCCTTGACGCAATTTTTTTGAAATTTGTTTTTGTTAAGTAAAGTTAAATACATTAAGTCGACTGTTGAATCTTGGTAGTTGTAGTGTTTGGTAACACTACAATTTACGTTTTTTATTACAACAAAGGCCGATCCAAAATGGCGGATTTTTTTATTTTTAAACCGATTTGTCTGAAACTTGAAAGTTTGCAGTGCCCGAGATCACTAAATACAGTCTTATCCTCAAACAAAAAAAAATCAAAATGGCGACTCTAAAATGGCGGATTTTCTTATTTACTAACCGATTTGTCTCAAACTTGAAATATTACATTGCTTGAGTTCATTTAATAAAATTTTTTACTCAAACTTAAAAAAATCAAAATGGCGGATCCAAAATGACGGATTTTCTTATTTACTAACCGATTTGTCTCAAATTTGAGATATTACATTGGTTGAGGTCATTTAACACAATTTTTATTCAAACTTAAAAAATCAAAATGGCGGATCCAAAATGGCGGATTTTCTTATTTACTAACCGATTTGCCTTAAACTTGAATTATTACATTGCTTGAGGTCATTTAAAAATGTTTTTACTCAAACTTAAAAAAATTAAAATGGCGGCTCCAAAATGGCGGATAAATTATTTTGTTAAATGACCTCAAGCAATGTAATATTTCAAGTTTGAGACAAATCACTTAGTAAATAAGGAAATCCGACATTTTGGATCCGCCATTTTGATTTTTTTAGGTTTAAGTAAAGAATTTTGATAAATGACCTCAAGCAATTTAATATTTCAAGTTTGAGACAAATCGGTTAGTAAATAAAAGAGTCCACCATTTTGGATCCGCCATTTTGATTTTTTTAAATTTGAGTAAAAAATTTTGTTAAATGACGTCAAGCAACTTATTATTTCAAGTTTGAGACAAATCGGTTAGTAAATAAAAAAATCCGACATTTTGAATCCGCCATTTCGATTTTTTTAAGTTTGAGTTAAAAATTGTGTTAAATGACCTCAAGCAATATAACATTTCAAGTTTGAGACAAATCGGTTTGTAAATAAGAAAATCCGCCATTTTGGATCCGCCGTTTTGATTTTTTTAGGTTTCAGTAAAAATTTTTGTTAAATGCCCTCTAGCAATGTAATATTTCAAGTTTGAAACAAATAGGTTAGTAAATAAGAAAATCCGCCATTTTGGATTCGCCATTTTGAATTTTTTAAGTTTGAGGATAAAACTGTATTTAGTGAACTCAGGCACTGCAAACTTTCAAGTTTCAGACAAATCGGTTTAAAAAGAAAAAAATCTGCCATTTTGGATCCGCCATTGTTGTAATAAAAAACGTAAATTGTAGTGTTACCAGGTTACCAAACACTACAACTACCAAGATTCAACAGTCGACTTAATGGATTTAACTTTACTTAACAAAAACAAATTTAAAAAAAATTGATTAAAGGATTTTTAAAGATGTTCTTATATAAATAATATATTTTGCTTTTCATCCACACATTTTATCAAAAAAAAATTTTTTTCTCCGGCGGGTGCCGAGTTGGCGGTGCCCAGTTGGCGCCGCCCAGTTGTCCTAGACCGGGAAGCAGTCGACGCCTTTAAAAATGAAATTTTGACAATACCAAACAAACGAGTGCTTCGACAACTGGTTTGAGCACATGCAAAAGTGCATTTATTTTCGTGGAGGATACATCGAAGAACAATAAAGTATTTAAAAGTTATCTGCTGTTTTATTCCAGTTGTACATACAAAACTTAAAAGAAAAATCAATTTACACCAAAACTAAATTTTCATAAATAAAAGAAATTATAGGTCTAAACTTTTGAAAAACCTCCTTAGCTTATAAACGGCTTGCCAAGATGCACCATGCTCTCTTGCAAATCGACGGTCACAAAAAAGGGTCAGTTTTTTCTATTTCCTCTCGAAACGCCCCAAAATTATCGAATTTTGGACACCCTGTACAAATATGTATTTTCTCGTTATAAATTTAAATCCGCTTGTTTTAAAAAATGCGGGATGGCCCCATTGTTTAAAGTGGCCTATTAGCATCGAATATTCCTTTCTCTTATAATCGGTACTCGACTTAAATATCCATAACTTCGCCCGAACACCACGGAGGGTCTTAAAGGCTTGAATTATGGGAATAATAATTCCATTCTGGATAGCGGCTTATCCATAAATCTCCATAAAAGCCCTCTAATTAATTCAATGCGTTTTTTTTTCTCGGCCGCTTCTCTAAAATGACAAAATTTTATAAGTTCCAATAAACTGGAACATATGTTGGATCTTAAGCAAGGCTTTAAGACAGGTCTTCGATTCACAATTTTTCAAAAGACAGTTATTCCAGTGGCGTACGTAGAGAAGGGGGCTTGGGACTGAAGCCCTCTCCAGACCCCTACAACATGAATTTTCCGCATAAATCAAGAATGTGTATTTGCGCACAAGGCCTCCCCCCCCCAGGATTCATCGCTGCATATCGATCCGCGCTCGGGCCCCCCCAGAATTCGTTTCTAGGTACGCTACTGGTTATTTAAAAATGCATTGGTTTTTGTTGATAGCATTGCTTCTAGATATTTTAATTCGTTTACCGACATAAAAAGAGTTGTATGGAAGAAAGGACCATCCTTAAAAACAAAATGGTCAAAATAATTCAAGCAAATATTTATTTTAATAGATTGAACCAAACGTGTAGTTAAAGCAGTAAGTAATCTAAGGGTAATGGAAACGTGCTAGCGACCAATTAAAAAACCTCTTAGCTTCTGATATAAATAAAGAAATGTTACATGGGATGTCACCTGTATTATGGTAAATTATGAAAGCCAGAAATTGATCAAAGCATCTGTTCAAAAAATATTGTTGTTATTATATAAAAAAGGGAAAGTTTTTTTCCATCTATTTTTATCCATCGGCGGATTTGCGATACCAACAATTGATTGACAGCTGACATATATCATCAATCTGACATTTTTTCTGATTGCGTCAGTTAAAATAAAAACCCGATGGCATTACGCCAACAAGTGACAAGTGACAAGAGAAGAAAGAGATAGCCCTATTTATTGCAGACATCCTCTGTTTTTAACTCGACTCTCACTGAAGAAAAAGTGAGGTTATGTATTTGTATCAAAACCTTTTCGACTCTCACACCCAGTTGCAGTAAATGACATCAATTGAGGCATCGGAAATCCATCAGAAAAATATAGTTTAGTTAGAATGATAGTTGGTGGATTCTACCCGGAAAATTTAAGAAATCCATCCTAAAAGTTTAAGGAAAAAAACTTCCACGGAGCAAAGCAAACGAAAGGCCGTAATCCCTTAGATTAAGAACTGTTAGATTTATATCTTAAAAACTATAAAGATAAAAAAAATTCTCAAAATACAAAAAAATTGTGATCCTTTTTTTTACCAAAAAAAAATGGATGCATGACGGATCTGGAACTTTCCTAGCAAGCCTATTAGCACACTTCAAGTGAAGCCCTGATATATCAGCCTTGAGAACAGTTTTTGGTAAATATCTTGGAAACTAAAGCTCCTACGAAGTTTTTGGTTATAAAACAAATTATTGAGCACTATATTCCGAAAACCGCATATTGATACGACGCTCCATTAAAATTTTTTAAGCTTTTTAATTGTCAATTAGCATTGATGGATTTTGACCAAAATCTAATTAGCTCGTTAGAGTGTCGAACATTATTTTACCTAAAATTTTTATAAAAATCGGTTCAGCTGTTTAGGAGCTATCGTATTACGGACAGAAATAATATATACACACACACACCTACACACACACACCTACACACACACACCTACACACAGACACACACACACAGACAGACATCACGACGATATTGCTAAGATAGGTCAGAATAAACCCAAAAAACACATTTTCGGCGTTATCTCAAAAAATGTTTTTTCGTCGAAAATAATACCCATTGCTACGAAGGCTAGAAAGATAAAAAATGTCTTTGTTAGTTTTTGAGATATAAAGCTAATTTCTTCAATACATATTAATTAATTAATTGCCGTTCTTTTGCAAATAAAAAACGTATTTACAGTTTTTCTATTAGCGAAAGTTATAAGCCAAAGTTTGTGAATTTAATTATAAATCTTGGATTTATGACGTCACACAGGCGCTCTAACTTAAATTTGAGGTAAATACCCGGCGACCTAAAATTGATTGATTTATAAATAATCGATTTGGGGTACTCTAAAACCTCCTACTAAAAAAAATTTTTTTGGGTAAAAAAAGTTACTAATTTTTAGTATTTTGATTTTTTTTTATCCTTGTTAGTTTTGCTGCAATATTGCAAACAAAAAACGGAACAGTTTTTCTGTAAATCGAATTTTACAAAAGCTAAAAGCTAAAGTTAATGAAAAAACATGAAAAAAGCCACCATCTTGGATTTAGGACGACACACAGGCGCTCTTACTCAAATGTGAGGCAAACATTCGGCGACTTAAAATTGAGTAATCCAAAACCAATCAGTTTAGTGTAGTCTAAAACTTCTTTCTTTAACTTTTTTTGGGTAAAAAAAATTTCTCATTTGTAGAAATTAAAAAAAAAAAAAAAAATATATATATATATATATATATATATATATATATATATATATATATATATACAGGGTGTCCCATAACTTAGGAGCCATAGGCCAAGAGGTGATAGAGGAGGTCATGTCTGATAAAAAAGTTCTTATAAAGCATGGGTCAAAACTCTTTTTTTGTCGAGATACAGAGCATCAAAGTTGGCGATTTTTGAAACATTTTTGATAATAACTAAAAAAAAACGCAGTAACAATATGAAATTGGGTAAAGTCGTGTATTAGAACAAGAGTCATAAATTAAAATAAAAATTATTTAAAAAAAAATTAGTCGGTCAATTTTTTTTAGAAAAAACTATTTTTTGGTATAAACTTTATGAAAGCCATATTAAACGCAATGTTTTTTGTTATATTTTTTATTAATAAAAACAAGTCCCTAGCGAGACATAATAATAAAATATTATTGATATTTTTTTAAAAAACTAGTAAGAAAAATTAATTTTTAAAAAATATTATTAGTTTTTATACATTTTTGGAGGTTATTTTGACAGTCTGTATCTCTTCAACTTAAATTTATCAAAAAAACACACATTTTTGAATCACAATTAGCTGAGGATTTAGCTGGCTGTAACAGATTTTCTTTTTTTTATAAAACCCTTTTTCCCCCACTCCTCTAACTTTCAAAATCCTATATCTTAAAAAAAATGTGTGTTGACCCCCATGTTATATAAACTTTTTTCTCGGAAATAACCTCCTCTATCACCTGCTGCACTATGGCCGCTAGGTTATGGGACACCCTGTATATTTCTTAGTTTTTAAGTAAGCGAAAGTTATAAGCCAAAGTTTATGAAAAAAACATGAAAAAAGCCACCATCTTGGATTTATGACAGGCTCTCCTACTCAAATTGGAGGCAAACACCCAGTGACTTAAAATTGTGTGATTTATTACCAATCGTAGTAGTTAGCAGTGACGTAGCGTGGGGGGAGTTTGTCGCCCCCTCGCCCCGAGGGTACTGGCGCCCCATGGGTGCCCGAAGCGCCCTAAAAAAAACATAATAACCTTTTTTTTTACAACTATCCCACGGGAAACGATTTTTTGATGATAAGTTACTCAACTATATAAGATAATCCTAATCATAATTGTACAAACCAGTTTGTTTAACTTTTTATAGATTGCTCAATCAGACAAAAATATTTGTCCAGCCTTTTTAGTTTATCTATTATTTATTATTTCCATAATGCTCGCAAGCGGTCACTCTGAGTGGCCGGCCATTTGTCAAAAAGTCGACTGTTATGAGGCAAAACAAAGGTTAACCCTCGGAAAAACATTTTCCCGCTACGCCTATCAATTTTCCGATTTCGGTCCTCGGGTGATTCATCTTTCCTGACTTCAGATATATAAAACGTTTATTTTCTAGGGTTCTTCTGCAGTTTTCCGGTCTACGCATCCATATTTGACAAATCATCGTTCACGATATCTGAGTAATTATTTTATTTTATTCGATCTGTACGAAAAATCAGTAACTATGTATTAGGTATAACGCATGTATAGCGCTCGACCCGCAGAACCAGTTTTGATGCTAATTTTTTTTGTTGTGAGCCTATACAGGGTGTCCCAAATAAAAGTAACAACATGAGGATTTCGAAAACGGTAAGGGATACGAAATTGCACTATTCCTATCTAGGGTCGCTTTTTTAAAGATAAATAGTAAGATAAATAGTATTTTTCAATATAAAACAAAAAACATATGGTACAACTGAAAAATATATAGTATTTTATGGGAAAAAATGTCTACTTATTTATTTTTGCAAGAACTATATTTTTTACACCGTGTTTGACAGAAAAGTATCGTATGCTATATCACATGTAATATTTAAATTAACTTAGACGAAAATCTCATTTTTTATCAATGAAATACTTGCTCAATTATTTTTCTCCCGCCACTTCAAATTCATAATTGAAAAAAATCTTTCTGTGAACGCTGATATTGCAGAAATAGAGAGCAGAAATGAAGTCATTTTGAGTAAATTTGGTAAATTATTTCCGGTTTTTTAAAAAATATTCTGTCATTTTTGAGCTGTATTTTTATTGATGAATTCACTGCAATCTTTCGTTTTTGCATAGATTTCGTTTAACACTGTTATTTCAGCGTAAAGTTTGTCCATATTAATATTCATCCTTTCTCGTAAATTTAGAACTTCTATAATTGTTTTCTTTCATCAAACGAAACCTCTTTTTTTAAGCTTAATTTTTGGATTTTAAATAACCAATTGCTTTCATCAAAATTACACCTTATTAAGATATTCCAGACATTTTTCAATGAACATTAAAAAATTCTTCTTAAATATGTCACTGTCTATGGCAGTATGCTTTAAAGCCTACATAATTAGACAAAATGACGTCTGACGAAAATATAGCATATAGCACTTTCGGGATCAGTAACAATTCATCGCCACCTTTTTTTTTCAATCAAAATCGGTTCAGCCGTTTAGCCTCTAGCGCGACACAAGTATACATACATACATAGATACCCCAAGCGAAAAACATTACCCTTCCTCTCGCCGTGCTGCAGTTGGATAAAAACTGTTCAGGGTCTTAAAACAATACTTTTCCCATTAGAGTAGGGAAAGTACGAGAATTTCTTTCTGTTTCAACAAAAACACAATAAAAATAGGAACCACCGACTACCTCCGCCATTTTGCTAAGGCCACGATAAAATCAAATTATAGTAAGTTTAATGAAAAGGATTGAAGGGAAAGTCCAAAATACTTCACAATCTTTTTTATTTCTCAAAACACACTACGCGTTTCGATATGTAAATATCATTATCAAGTGTGATCTGCACGCAAAATAAAACCGGATCTTAGTTAATAAAAAAGAAAAGTATGAAAAAAATTACTTACAGAAAATAAAAATCCCTCTTTTAAGACAAAATCTGGAACACAAGTCAAAAAAATAAAATAAAACCACACAATTAAACAAACATCTTAACCTTAAAATTTAAATACAAACAACAATATTAAAAACAAAATAGATAAAATAAATTAAAAATTGGTACAACTAACGACATCTTACAAAAGTTTAAAATACTAAAATTAGTTTAAAAGAGTAAAGGTTCAAAGTTAAATACAATATGTTAAAAATCAATACTATACTACTAAAATTATGACCTAACTCTCTCAAATGCATACCGAATGCCGAACGTTTATCAGACGGCGATTTTTGAGAGTTAAGGTGTTCTCTGATTCTAACTTTAAATAAAAATATTTTATTGATTTTTAACATATTGTGATAAATGAACCTTTACTCTTTTAAACTAATTTTAGTATTTTAAACTTTTGTAAGATGTCGTTAGTTATACCAATTTTTAATTTATTTTATCTATTTTGTTTTTAATATTGTTGTTTGTATTTAAATTTTAAGGTTAAGATGTTTGTTTAATTGTGTGGTTTTATTTTATTTTTTTGACTTGTGTTCCAGATTTTGTCCTTAAAAGAGGGATTTTTATTTTCTGTATGTAATTTTTTTGATACTTTTCTTTTTTATTAACTAAGATCCGGTTTTATTTTGCTTGCAGATCACACTTGATAATGATATTTACATATCGAAACGCGTAGTGTGTTTTGAGAAATAAAAAAGATTGTGAAGTATTTTGGACTTTCCCTTCAATCCTTTTCATTATGATTCTACTTCACCCTGAAGAAATCTACGATTCTATAGTAAGTTTAGTTAGGCTGGGTTACGGGCTCCCTACGAGTGTCCTTCTTTTATTTCAGCCAAATTTTAAGCTTTTTCAGTGGTAATGTCAAACGCATGGTGTACCCAATTTTGACCTTCCTAGCCCGCTGTAACAGGCGGCTGTGTATGGCAGTGGTACTGTCAACTCAAGTGGCCAATGCTTAAAAGTTGCGAGCTACCAATTTATGCAACTATTTGAAAATTGATAAAATTATTAAAATTTACACGATCTCGAAAGGGGATTTGACGGTTCCTGGAGAAAGTTTTATGCTATAAATGTTTTTCTCAAATGTATAAGCAATGTAGGAAAATCATACATACCTTTTCAATTTTCTTCCCGAAACTTCACATTATCACTTCTTATATTTACTATTTGAATATCACATTTTTTTGTACTATTAAACTTTTGTATTCAAATATTTACACTTCTTAAACTTTTAGGTTTTATAAACCTTTTGTGTGTTTGTTGTAAATATATTTATTTATCAACATTTTAAACGTTGATTGAATAGGTTAAACTATTCAATCAACTGTTTAATTTACTTAATATTACTGTTTAGGTTTGGGATATATTATTGATTAAAAACGCCGATTTTAGGGCAACGAATGGTTTGTATTTTGATGTTAAAAAAACCATAAAACAGTTAAAACATTATTTCAAAACACTGGAAACAGTAATAATTAAAAGCTATAAAATTAATAAACTCCAAAAGAAAAGACTAAAATAATTATGAATATTAAAGTTAACAGTTTTATACAAAGTTAAAATAATTTATAAATTTCCCCTGTTGAAATAAAACCCCCCATTAAGAAGTGTGAACGAAAGCAAAGCAAACTATAGAGGCGAAACGAACCAAGCGAAGCCCAACTAAAGAGTGATTTCCCTCTTGAGTTTCGAAAGTTTCAGTACCCTGCTCTCTACGCGTTCTTAGCTTGCCGCTAGCTGATTGGTCTAAAATCTAAGCTTTCTTTAACGGTTTTCTTGTCCAAGACAAGCCACCCTGCTCTACAGACATTCTTGGCTTGCCGTTGCCGTGGTTTGAAACTTAAGCTCTCTCGCATTAGCGAGAAAGACAAAGAGACAAAATACCACCGCAATTCAAAGATGCGTGGACTCAGAAAATCTATAAAGTTAAAATCATACAGTGTGTTTTTAAAAGTTGAAAATAGTTTAGATAATTTGTTTCCAGTTACAAAATATGAATTTTTTTGATGTTAGTGGCTCAAAGGACATATTAGCCGAATACAACTTTTATTAAAATACAGCGAACCTGAAAATATGCCAAAAAACAAGTCCTAGTCTTGCATATAATTAATGCTTGTTGATGTCAAAAATAATATTTAATGAAAAATATTTTAAAACTTATAAATGGCAAAAATAACATTTATATTCAAATCCCGTTTTGTTACACCGCGTAGCCATGGCTAGACAAGGTATTATTTTTGACGAAAATTTGTTTTATGAGATAACGCCAAAAATGTGTTCTTTGGATTTATTTTGACCGATCCTAGCAATATCGTCGTGATGTCTGTCTGTGTGTGTGTGGGTATTTGTGTGTGTTTATTATTTCTGTCCGTAACACGATAGCTCCTAAACCGTTAAACCTAGCTCCTAAACCGTTATACCGATTTTCATGAAATTTTCAGGTAAAATAGTGTTCGACACTCTTACGAGCTGGTTAGAGTTTTGTCAAAATCCATTAATGCTAATGACAATTAAATAATTAAAAAAATTACAACTTTTTAATGAAGCGTCGTATCAATATGCGGTTTTCGGATGATATTTACAAAAAACTGTGTTTAAGGCTGATATATCATGGCTTCACTTGAAGTGTGCTAATAGGCTAGCTAGGAAGGTATTTATTTTTTTAAGAAACCAACGCCATGAATTGACTCAAAATATATCAAAAAATTCTGCTGAAATAATTGAAATGTATTGTAGTGGGCGTAAATTAAAACACTACGCTCCACGCACATAATACGCGAGCAACACGACTAACTAATGGTCTGTGCCATGTACAAAATTTCTTTGATTTTTCCTATTAAATCAACGCTAAATGTCCAACATTGGCCCTGCCTATCTCGGTCTTATAGGCTGCTCATAAAATCTATCTCTATTTGAAGTAGCCAAAAGAAAAGTGCCACATACTTATTGGAAGTGGATCACACATAGAATTGCACAGGATTAACAAATTTCATATAATTAATATACTCAAAAAAATGCATAAAATAAAATAAAAACCTATAAGGTGTTTTAAAACTTAAAAAGTGTTTTTGCAGAAAAAGAGGGTAGCGCTCTGGCACCGTGAGACCACTTTACGACCCGCCACTGACAGGTGAACTAGTAGCCGAAAGTGAAATATTTTTCATTAAATCCAGGGACTATTATAAATCTTTTGCTCAACCACATAAACATAATACAAGTGTCGTGTCGCACTGTACCGCAGCAAAATGCATGTAGAGGGGTAAGGCTTATCTGTCTTGTTGCATTTTGGGAAAATGACGGGAAAAACTGCATACTTTGAAGTCATCCTTTGTTTGCACACAGTGTAGATTTTCGCGTTGCAGAAAATCTAATGGTCTATGCCGTAGCTTACAGATTTTCTAGGCATCAAAAAAATAAAAGGCAAATATGGCTACAACCTGGAGACACCGCAGCCTGCATAGATGGAAGTTTTTCGAAAATTTATGTATGGCTTCGGTAGTTCAATGCTAAGACTGTTTGCCTAGAGAGCAAGCGATCCCGGGTTCGAGTTCCGGCCGAAGCAGAAAACTTTTTTCTTATTTTTCTTTCTTTAATTTCACTTGTTGTTTATAGTTTTAGGTCCTTGCATTATTTGCAATTTGGTATTTGATAATTATATTGGCAATCGCCCATTTGCGATCAGACATTTTAACACACGAAAAGGTGACCTCATGCTTTCAGACGTTGATACTTTACGTCTAAGTTGAGTTATCATACCTTTGACAGTGGGAAAGAAGAATTAAAGATATTAGTTGGATGACTTGGTCGAGTTAATACCCTGAGAATTTCTCGTTCTTGTATTGAGACACCGCAGCCTGCATAGATGGAAGTTTTCCGAAAATTTATTTATGGCTTCGGTAGTTCAATGTTAAGAATGTTTGCCTACAGAGCAAGAGATCCCGGGTTCGAGTCCCGGCCGAAGCAGAAAACTTTTTTCCTATTTTTCTTTCTTTAATTTTACTTGTTGTTTATAGTTTTAGATCCTTGCATTATTTGCAATTTGGTATTTGATAATTATATTGGCAATCCCCCATTTGCGATCAGAAATTTTAACACACGAAAAGGTGACCTCATGCTTTCAGACGTTGATACTTTACGTCTAAGTTGAGTTATCATACCTTTGACAGTAAGAAAGAAGAATTAAAGATATTAGTTGGATGACTTGGTCGAGTTAATTCCCTGAGAATTTCTCGTTCTTGTATTGAGACACCGCAGCCTGCATAGATGGAAGTTTTCCGAAAATTTATTTATGGCTTCGGTAGTTCAATGTTAAGAATGTTTGCCTACAGAGCAAGAGATCCCGGGTTCGAGTCCCGGCCGAAGCAGAAAACTTTTTTCCTATTTTTCTTTCTTTAATTTCACTTGTTGTTTATAGTTTTAGATCCTTGCATTATTTGCAATTTGGTATTTGATAATTATATTGGCAATCGCCTATTTGCGATCAGACATTTTAACACACAAAAAGGTGATCTCATGCTTTCAGACGTTGATTCTTTACGTCTAATTTGAGTTATCATACCTTTGACAGTGGGAAAGAAGAATTAAAGAGATTAGTTGGATGACTTGGTCGAGTTAATACCCTGAGAATTTCTCGTTCTTGTATTGAGACACCGCAGCCTGCATAGATGGAAGTTTTCCGAAAATTTATGTATGGCTTCGGTAGTTCAATGTTAAGAATGTTTGCCTAGAGAGCAAGAGATCCCGGGTTCGAGTTCCGGCCGAAGCAGAAAACTTTTTTCTTATTTTTCTTTCTTTAATTTCACTTGTTGTTTATAGTTTTAGATCCTTGCATTATTTGCAAGTTGGTATTTGATAATTATATTGGCAATCGCCCATTTGCGATCAGAAATTTTAACACACGAAAAGGTGATCTCATGCTTTCAGACGTTGATTCTTTACGTCTAATTTAAGTTATCATACCTTTGACAGTGGGAAAGAAAAATTAAAGATAATAGTTGGATGACTTGGTCGAGTTAATACCCTGAGAATTTCTCGTTCTTGTATTGAGACACCGCAGCCTGCATAGATGGAAGTTTTTCGAAAATGTATGTATGGCTTCGGTAGTTCAATACTTAGAATGTTTGCCTAGAGAGCAAGAGATCCCAGGTTCGAGTCCCTGCCGAAGCCAAAACTTTTTTCTTATTTTTCTTTCTTTAATTTCACTTATTGTTTATACTGGTATAATGTTGCTGCGCGAAAATTTATGACTTTATTACACGAGACCAACCCAACTAATAGTTCAGGCCCTACGGCGTCCGATACTGCGTTTAATGATAGAAGCAACACACTTGGTATGGACAGACATAAGACTCGTCCGAACATTTTTCGAAAGGGAACCACTTCCTCAACCCCCTCTTAAAAGTGCTTTTTGACGGTTTTTTGCTAATAACTCAAAAACGGTCAACTTCTCTAAAAATACTCTAATAATCATTTTGTGCCCTATCAAGGCAGTGGTGCACGTTCCATAGCCCTACGAAAAAAGGGGAAAATATTTATAAGATATTTTTTTGTGGCATTTTGTATTCCTAACACATTGTTTATTTCGAAAAAGTATTTTTGTTCAAAAACCCATTGCTTACAGTTAAATATTTAATAAGTTAGACATACATTTTTTAAGTAACCGCTTTAAAATAAAAATAAATGTATGTGTAGAAATCCTAAAAAAATATGTCTGGCTTACTGAGTATTTAACTGTATACTTTTTCCTATCTGAAATCGGTCTAGAGTTTTCTGACACCAATTTACCCTAGCTTTTTTCTGTTGAGGTCTTTAAAATCATTAATAAAGCCTCAGTCTCGCGATATGTCATATGTCAATCTTCCATGATAAGCATGCGCACAGCATCGATGTTTTTCTGGGTGACAGCCCTTTTTGGTGATCAATCCGTCCACGCTTGAATTCTCCATACCAACGAGAAACTGTCGACTGATGTGGTGCTTTATTACCGAAAACAGAAATCAACTCGGCAAGGCATCCTTGTTAAGATAATTGCCTTCGAAAGTGAAAAATTATAGCCCAAAAATGTTCTCGGTTAAATTCCATTTTTCGATTGATTTGTTAAATTAAAGAATTAACTGTAGCTATAAAACTATATATATCGCACTGACGTCTTGAATTTAGGTTAGGTAAAGATTTAGGTTAAGTTTTACTAACGACATTCGATCAGTGTCGCCCTCTATGTTTCTATATGCAAAACATAAAAGATAACCCTCGTACTAGCTATAATTGGATTTAAACAATGTGTTGTAACCAATATAAATAACAGTAATTCTCCACTTAAATGGATACCTCTTGTTCTTAAAAATTAACCGGATAATTTTTGTTCAAGTCGAGTCGGCGCGGGAGGAGTAGGAATAGGCGCGAACGCCGGTTACGCGCAAAATACCCGACGCAGGTTAGGTTGTTCTTGAAGTTTAGTTAAGTTTTGTATATTATATTCTATTATCTTTAAGTTTTGTTAGGCTAGGTTTAGTTTGGTTAGATTTGGTTTGTTCTTTGTAAGATCTTTGTCGTAGACAATTATTATTGTAAATTGAACAAGAAATACCCTAAATTTTGTTATAAGTATAGGTACCAAGTGTGAGGCCTTTTGGTAACTTGTAGGCCACAGGTGTAAACATGAGGGCATATGAAATTCTTTTGTCTGCTTTCTGCACTGTTATATTCTCCTTTATATTAGGTATGCGGATCTTTTTTTAAATCAGAAAGTTTTATCGCATTTCACAACGCAACGTACAATTTCAGTCAGGATAATAGATAGTTTAAGTTGTGCTACGTATTTTTACGTAAAACTGCACGTTAAGCGCTCTACATTTTGTTCCAAATTTGAGTTTAAGTTGAACGTTTTTACGTTATCATAACAAGTCTACTAATAGCAGCGGCACTGTGCTTTTTTGATGTTACAATTTTGTTTTTTGTCTTTTCAACTACAGTAGGAATATATTTGCAAAGAATCGTTTGTACTGGAAGCGGAAATTATCGTCTAGGCCTCATTTTTCGATCGGTCAATCAACCAATTATATTCTTTGGTAACGTTAAGGTGCCCGTAGACTGCCGTAAACTAACGTAAATACGTAAGCTCCTAACGTGACCTTGACGACGGTGTGTCGAAGTGCGCTTGCGTATCTGTCAAATCTCATGCTTACGTAAAAATACGTAGCACAACTTAAACTATCTAATTACAGAGAGGTTTTTTGCTATTCACTTAGCAAGGTACACTTGGGGGAAATACATGAGCAGCGCCCGTTTATCCTATAGGCACTCTAGGCACTTGCCTAGAGCCCGCAGCCTCAAGGGGTCTCGCAGGGCCCTGGTCTAAAAACCTAATTGAACAATGGCTCCCAAACCGCTCAACCGATATTCATCAAAAAGTAAAATAGTTTTCGACACTGCAACAAGCTGACTGGATTTTGGTCAAAATCTATTAATGCTAATGACAGTTTTTTACAGTTTAAAAATTGAATTTATGCTAACTTTTTAACGGAGCATAGCATAAATATGTGGTTTCCGGAGTATAGTAGAATAATTTTTTTTCAATAATTTGTGCTATAACCAAAAACGTGATAGAAGCTTTCGTTTCTGAGATATTTTCAGAGTATATTTATTTTTTATGTATGGCTTTTTATATCAGATCCATTTATTTTTGTTAATTTCATATCAGCTATCTTACTGGGGAAAATTCCAGGCATCTAGGGACTTCTTTGACCCCGGATTCAGATTAAGCGTCGAAAAATACCTAGGAATATTAAGGTCTGTCTTACGGATCCCGACATTTTTTCGTAAGGGTTGTGTAATAATAATTAAACATGTTGAATAATGCATGCTGTCTGTAAATTCGACGATAAATTATTATATTCAACGTGTCCCACCACTCTCTATTTGTTTTTTTAGCAGTTTTGTTCAGGGGGAGGGGGCCGTCATTCCGCTATTGCCTAGGCCCTTTTAGGCCCTTAAACCTGCCCTGTACATGAAGAATACTACAAAATACCAGCGATTTAAAATGACGAGGAATACATGAAATATACTGCAAAATACTTGGAATGGAAAGTGGTTATTTTTAAATATATAAAAAAAAAAGTGTCGAATACTGACATAAACAAAAATCTTAAATTGTGAAAATATTATCCCGATTCGTGACGGTAAAATCCCAACTCAAGACAATAAAATACCGATGTGAATAAAAAAAAAAAATATATATATATATATATATATATATATATATATATATATATATATATATATATATATATATATATATATATATATATATATTTACAGTTGACAACTCACTTTTTTGCATTTTTAAGGTTCCAACTTTTTGTAGCAAAAGGGGGAAGAAATTCCCCTAAACTTCTTATATCAAACACAAAAATTACACATAGCTATAACCAAGTATCCAGGTATTACAACCAGAATATAATCAACTTTTGCCAAATAGCCACAGAATTATGCTAAGAAAAAGCACTAGCAAGCAGCTTTTCTTATTTAATGCTGATTAAATTTATTTATCGCAGTATTTTTTAGCATTTATACTGTGAAAATAATAGGATTTGGTTAAAAATTTATTTAAAAAATTTAGGTTAGTGTCTAATTTGGCTAATGGCGGATTTACACGGTTCTAGTAGCTGCAACAACTAACTAAACGAACCGAAGCCAGTAACTAATATTTAATTAATGGAATCGTGTGGAGTTAATGATTTAGTACTTGAGTAAGCCTTGAACAAAGACCAATTTATTTTAGTTACTGACTTTAGTACTTCTTCCAGCGACTGGAACCGTGTAAGTCCGCTAAAAAGGTAAAACATCCACGAACTAGCAAATTCACAGAGTTTAATCGAGGCGTAGATTTAGAAAATGAAAAGTTATACATTTTCTGTGAAGAGTGTTCTTTCCTTTCAACAAAAAATTATCGAATATTTTGTATGTCAAGGCCTGGGGCCTTCCACTTTGTTATAATATAGAGTTCACTGGTAAAAAGTCGCCTTACTTGCATACCAGCCTTTTCATCGATTTTTCAGACCATTTTATTTATTATCCAGGACTGCACGCAAAAAACGTCAAACCCGCTTATCTATTTTGCCGACTCTGAATAATGATTGCGGGCGTGCAAAAAGCTCTTCACAAAAATCAGTTTAAAAAGCAATGCCAGCCAAAAAGTCGCGAAAAAAAGGCCACCGTCAAAGAGATTTGGGCATAGAACCAAAAAAAATGCATGCAACTAGATAGTAGAGTAAATTTGTAAAATAAAGCTGTAAAAGGGGTATATTTTTTTATATTTGGCATAGTAGTTCCTAAACCCAAAAGCTAAATTTTTATTCGAGGATCCCTGATTTTCCGGACTCAGAATCCAAGATGGCGGCTGCCAAAGTTAAGAAAAAAAAATGGTTTTCTTGTTTTAAGAGAAATGAAATTAATTTTGATAAATTTACTTTAAGTGAGACCTGCTCAACAATGTAAAAAAAATTTACACCTGTCACTGCAAAACAAAATGGCGGCTATTTTTAAAAAAAATAGTTTATCTTCGATATTTACTTTTAGTACCTCATAATAAAGCTACTGGCCGGCTCTTTAAACATTCTTAAAAGAAATGATAAGTTTTCCCGCCGACACAAAGATGGCGCTTAATTTGCAATACACAGCAAAACAATATTGCAACGAAATAAATAATAATGACTATTTCTTCGTCTTTTAAAAGTGGAAATCTTACTGTGCTTGCTCTTGTTTGGTAATAAAAAACTATTAATGAATTTTGAGTCATAGCGGCAAACTCTCCTGTTTATGCGCGTCTTTTGTCCCTCCCTGACTTCTTGCTTTCCATAAGTTCATCCTTTTTTATACGCATTTCATAAAGGCTAAACGTTCGAATTCGAGCACTGTATACTCACTTGTTCTTATGAAGGCATGAAATGAATAGCGCTCATAGAAATGTAAAAAAAAATTAAGGTGAAATAATTTTTGAGCAAATTTGCAATGCTATAAAGTACCTCCGAGATTTTCAATACATTTTTTTTTTATTTTAGAAATGAAAATCTATTTAGAAGAAGACGACAGAAAAGCTCTTCTAGTTTTTGTTTGGTAAGTTTGTATTTTTTCCTAGTTAATAAAAGCCTACATGCAAGTTTGCGGACAAAAAGCTGTATTTTATAATGCTAATAAAGATAGTTTGCTTTTATTTGAGGGAAAAAATTTATTGACCCTAGGAGCAAAAGATCTAGACTATTTATTTGCTTAAATAAAATATAAGGTGAGCCAAAAAATACCGTACATATTTTTTCGGCTGTCGCTTTTTTACCCTTTGTTTGATTTTTGTGATTATAGTCTCTATTAAAAGCTAAGGCTTAAATGGGCACAAACACGCCGCACAATGGGTTATATGGCGGAGCTAGCACGACATTAGCCCTGTATATGTTTTTTAAATTATGATAACCAAACTCACCCAAATGTATTGCAGATAGTCCAGTTAATAAAAAAAATGCAATTGAAAAAAAAAGTCTTAATGTATTTCTCTGTAACAGAGCCCTAAAGTTAAAAAACATTTTGGGAAAAAAATTAATGTATTTTTACAGTATTTTTAAATAAAAAAAATTACAATAGAAACAGCACTTTTTGGGTATATGGGTATAAAGTGGGCATACCCAGTTACTGCACTTTTAAAAACTACTAGTAATTTCCTAATTCCAAAACCCTTTTTATGGTTTATAATTTTTGAAATATAGATAGTTTATTTTCGTCCCTATTTTTCTTTGTAAAGCCTGCAGAAACAAGCTTAGCAAGGCTTAGTGAAAACTCCACCAGAATATTAGAGAGAATGATCTATTTGCTGCCCCTAGCTCCTCCTTTTTTTTGGGGGTAGCTCAAAACACTGCCATGCACGTGATCTTTATACAGTCAGTATAACAGCCAAATGGAATAAATTCGACAGCGGATTGAATTTAGATTATTCTGAAAAATCAAAAAGTACATCGACTGAGATTTTTAACGAGCAATGTTTTTGTTCGAAATTAATTTGTATACAACTTTTTCACCTTGTTCGAAAACTTATCAGAAAAGAAAAACGATCATTTTGACAACGATTTTTTGACACCTGTCAAATATTTAAAAAAACGCTAACCTTTACTTTTTTGCCATTTTTCGACAGTAAAAAATAACCTGATAAGTAAAATTTATAATTTAATTAAAAAACTTAAGTAAAAAGCTAGTAACATGCAACCTCTTTTGCAACTGGTCGACCCAACTTGTGGCAACTTGTTCGAAAGCTTATTAAAAAAGAAAAAAGATGGTGCGTGATCGTAAACCCAAACTTTAGAGCTTTATAACATTGTATTGTCGCTGTAACTATAAGTCCACACCAAATCTGATGTTGATCGGATATGTACAAGTTGGTCAAAATTGACTTACAAAAGGGACAAGGGCGGCATCAATTTCACAGTTTTAACAATGTAATTAAAAATTCGTGATCCCTATCCCCAAAAGTCCCTACATACCAATTTTGAACGAAATCGGACATAGTTAGATGGTCCCCTTCCACCCTTTTGAAAGGGGTCGGGGCCCCCCCAAGCCTTAGATTTTTTATATATTTTGTACATATTTCATGATAAAACACAAAAAATAGCTGAAAATTTGACATAATGAGGCTTCGGGCCCCCCCCCCCCCAAGCAGCGGCGTAGGTCCGAAAGACATGATGACTTTTTTTTTTTTTGGTCGCAAGTTTTTTGAGGGGCGCTCTCTGTAGCTTTCGGCCCCCCCACACATGATGACCTTTTTTTTTTGTTGGTCGCACGATTTTTGAGAGGCGCCCTTTTTAGCTGTCGGCCCCCCCCCCAGACACATTCCTGGGTGCGCCACTGATATTATGTATATATACTCAAAATATGACAGAAAAAAAAAGATCCCATAAGTTCAGACTAAGTTTATATGTACAGGGTGTCCCAAATTGAGCACTTTTAGGGGGTTTAAGGTACTTCTAGGGGAGACAGAGATAAACTGACCACGCATTGGGAGGCTCAAATTTCAAGGGAAGACTTATAGTGAAAACCGCATTTTGAAATATCGTCTCGTCTTTGAGCTACGGGGGTTTTTTAAAAGTCTGCATTTTTGAAGGGGGTCTATAACTTCGTTATTAGTGAAAATTTTGATTTAGAGTAAATTGCAGTTTTATAGACTTTGTCACGAGGAATTCACCCGCTAAATTATATTTTCACTGTCACTTTTAGTTTTTGAGATATGACATAAAGTTGCATTTTTTCTTATGGAATGGCCTATATTTTAATTAATTTTCGAATTTGTCATTGAATTCTTTTCAAAATGATGTATCATATATCATAGTTTCATTGAGCGGTTTAGGAGATATTGAGCTTTTTCACTTATATCTAGTGCGCTATGATTTCCTGCTGAGGAAGTATTTTTATTATTTTACACAGTCAAAAATATAGTAAGCCTGGTTTGGAAAAATTATAATTCAGCTGACGGCCCTCAAAGCCTAGTTATAAAAAGTAACAAAAATGATACATATTTCAAAATAAAATTAAAACGCTTTTGTGCAAAATAATTTTATGTCAAAGCGTAATGTCAAATTGTTTAAACAATTGAAAACAATGACAAAACGCCAAGACGCAAGGCCAACTTGATTTGCATAGTATAAGCATGGGCGCACCCGGGGGGGGGGGTTCGGTTCGGTTCATTGCCCCCCCCCCAAGCCTTAGATTCTTTTACATATTTTCTACATATTTCATGATAAAACACAAAAAATAGCTTAAAATTTCACATCATGAGGCTTCGGCCCCCCCCCCCCCAAGAGTCCTTGGGCCCCCTCCAAGACACATTCCTGGGTGCGCCACTGGTATAAGACAACAAAACTATAGGAGCATTGAGGTAGCATTTGACCGCAAGGCTTTCACGTTAATGGCGCATGACGTCATTCAACGCACACTAGACAAAAATAAAAACTTTCATTATCTCCGAAACCGCTCAATCAAACTATGACATATGATACATCATTTTGAAAACAATTCAATGACGAATTCGAAAATTAATTAAAATATAGGCCATTCCATAAGAAAAAATGCAACTTTATGTCATATCTCAAAAACTAAAAGTGACAGTTAAAATTTAATTTAGCGGGTGAATTCCTCGTGACAAAGTCTATAAAATTGCGATTTACTCTAAATCAATATTTCCAATAATAACGAAGTTATAGACTCCCCTCCAAAATGCAGACTTTTCAAAAAGCCCCCGTAGCTCAAAGACGAGACGATATTTCAAAATGCGGTTTTCACTATAAGTCTTCTCTTGAAATTTGAGCCTCGCAATGCGTGGTCAGTTTTTCTCTGTCTCCCGTAGAAGTACCTTAAACCCTGTAAAAGTGCCCAATTTGGGACACCCTGTATGTATTGCATAAAAAGATAACAGAACAAAAAATATAATTCTACATAAGGTTTTGGTCGAGTGATTTCCGTTAACGCTATTTCGATAGAATTTCAAAAACACAATTTCGATGATGGGAAATCATAGCACGGATAATCCGCAGCCCGGATAATCCGCGCATATCAATAACTCGCATTAAATTAAAGTAATGTAATGTAGTCACTATTTTAAATTTTAATGTAATTTAGTAGGATACAAATTTTTCTTTTTTGTCTCTTGAAAACGGTTAGAGATAAAAAATTTGCTAGAAATCAAAAGTTTCTGAATAAAACATAGAATCCATAAAATATTTTCTAATCTGCCACCGGCTTACTACAAAAAAGTTCTGGAAGAAAAAGTGAGGTATTACCCCTTAAAAAATACCACCCTGTAGTTTTTTCCTAATATAGGTCATGCTTGATGATGTATACTTTTTAGTTAAATCAAATACGCTAGAGCATAAATACATGTTCAAGAAGTCGAAAAGTGAAGCACTCATAGCTTACTTTCGAAACAATGGCATTTTTAAATTCGCAGACGCGAATTTTTATGTGCACATGCGTGTGTTTTGTCACGTTGACACACAGCTGCTGTGAGGGTCGACGCTATATTTGTTGTTTATTTACAATTTGTGATGTTTTGCGTTCCTCGTGTAAAATTATGTTTTTTTCTGTAAAAAATGGGAAATAATCCACGTAAAACATGTGCCGCTTGTGGAAAAATGTCCGTAGAAGTAACGGAGTGCCATTCCATAGGTAAGTACATACTTGTATTTTTCTTTATAATTTGTTAATAAAGTTAAGAGTGGTTTATAGATGCCATTAAACACTCTTCACGGTGTCAACAATAAATCTGCACAATTAATTTTAGAAAAACTAAAATTTTAATCCACAATTTCATAACTTTTCACAGTAGTTTTTATTTAAAAAAAAATAGACATTACCCAAAATTTTTGACAATTTTCAAACAATGTATATATATATATATATATATATATATATATATATATATATATATATATATATATATAACATATATTTTTAATTAAATATTGTTTTTGACATCAACAAGCATTAATTATATGCAAGACTAGGTTAAGATTAAGTAAAATTTATGGCAACTCCGGCGACTTGTTTTTTAGCATGTTTTCAGGTTCGCTGTATTTTAATAAAAGTTGTATTGGCTAATATGTCCTTTGAGCCACTAACATCAAAATAATTCATATTTTGTAACTGGAAACAAATTAGCTAAACTACTTTCAACTTTTAAAAAACACACTGTGTAATTTTAACTTTATCGATTTTCTGAGTCCACGCATCTTTGAATTGCGGTGGTATTTTGTCTCTTTGTCTTTCTCGCCAATGCGAGAGAGCTTAAGTTTTAAACCACGGCAACGGCAGGCCAAGAATGTCTTGGACAAGAAAACCGTTAAAGAAAGCTTAGATTTTAGACCAATCAGCTAGCGGCAAGCTTAGAACGCCTAGAGAGCAGGGTACTGAAACTTTCGAAAGTCGGGAGGGAAATCACTCTTTAGTTGAGCTTCGCTTGGTTCATTTCGGCTACGCTTTCGTCACCTTCTTAAGGGGGGTTTTATTTCAACTGGGGAAATTTATCAATTATTTTAACATTGTATAAAACTGTTAACTTTATTATTCATAATTATTTTAGTATTTTCTTTTGGAGTTTATTAATTTTAAAGCTTTTAATTATTACTGTTTCCAGTGTTTTGAAATAATGTTTTTAACTGTTTTATGGTTTTTTAACAACAAAATACAAACCATTCGTTGCCCTAAAATCGGCATTTTTAATCAACAATATATCCCAAACCTAAACAGTAATATTAAGTAAATTAAACAGTTGATTGAATATTTTCACCTGTTCAATCAACGTTTAAAATGTTGATAAATACATATATTTACAACAAACATACACAAGGTTTATAAAACCTACAAGTTTAAGAAGTGTAAATATTTGAATACAAAAGTTCAATAGTACAAAAAAAATTTGATATTTAAATAATAAATATTAGAAGTGAAAGTGTGAAGCTACAAGAAGAAAATCGAAAAGGTATGTATGATTTTCCTATATTGCTTATACATTTGAGAAAAAACATTTATAGCATAAAACTTCCTCCAAGAACCATTAAATTCCCTTTCGAGAACGTGTAAATTTAATGACATATAGCAACTTTTAATAATTATATCAATTTTTAAATCGTTGTACAAATTGGTAGCTCGCAACGTTTAAGCCTTGGCCACTTGAGGTGACAGTACCACTGTCACACACAGCCGCCTGTTACACCACCAAAAGTGACGCATGTGCGGTAACCGAAATCCTGTCTACCTAAAAAAGGAACATTAAAAATTAAATGGGGGTCCTGGCTTCAAGCATCGCGTCTGTGTCTCAACGTATTTGAGTTAAATACAGTTTCCAGATTTCATTCAAACATCTCATAAACTGCACGATTTATAAAGAAAAAACAACCAGAAAATTAAAACATTAATAACCTGTATCTCGAAAACTAAGCATTTGCAAACTTCTGTTTATACTGTTTTTTTCTTAAAATCACTTAAAGAGAATAATCCCCTAAAGTTTGGCGATATACTTTATTAACGCCCTGTATAATCAAAGCATCAAAGGAATATAATATAGGTACCTTCCTAGGATGAATACGATCTAATTATAAATAATGTAATGTAATAACACAAATATGTAAGTACAGTGGCATAATATACAAAAATCGGCTTTTCTTTATACGCACATGAGGTACAATGCTTTATCTTTAGATAAAATCTATAAAAATTGTTAGTTTGATTGTTATGTTTGTGGTAGTGTTTTATATTGTTTCAATTTTTACGTTTTATCCCAGGATATTATTCATGATATTATTCATGTAGTTATTATGAACGTTATATCATTCTGAGGAATCTCGACAATTTTTTATACCTTATTTTTTTTCGTATTGCTTTTCGAACTCTGTATTACTTACCTCCTAATCCAATAATAAAAGCTCTATAACCTTTTCCTGGCCTGGTCAATTCGCTTGGAATTTAATCTGATTTTTATTTGAAAGCTACTATTGGAAAAATAACTACGTATTATATGTTTTTCTTTATTGTGCATTCGAGGAAAATGTCTTACTAAATACGCCATCCCCGGTATATACAATGTTTCTTTTATGGGCGTACCCAAGGGGGGGGGCCAAACCGAACGAAACCTAAGATTTGTTTAGATATTTTCCTCATATTTCATGAGGCGTCAGCCTCCCCACCCCCCAGAGGCTTCATGCCAGTCCCCTCACCCGCCAGAGGCATCGGTTCGATTCCCCCCGTAGACATATTCCTGGGTGCGCTACATTTTCTATTCCCAGAGATATGGAATTAATTATTTTTAATGAAAACTGTACATGTTTCTAAAAAACTGCGTGGTTATTGAAATAAAATTGTGCCAACTTTATTTATTTGCAAAGAAAATATAATGCATTTTTTTACATTTTTTGTTTTCATAAGCCAATGTATATATTATATAAATGTAAGTCCTTAGAGTAATAATAATATATATTACTCTGAGTGTAAGTCCCTATACCTAATTTAAATTTTCACTTATAATATTTTAATAAACAAGCAATTTTCGAGTGGAAACAAAATTTCGGACTTTCATTGTCTTTATTTATTTTAAAAATGATATTTCGGTTAGTAGTTAGTTGAGGTGGCAAAGCTATAGTTAATACCCTACATATTCTCCTGATTAAAATACTAAAAGAAAAAATAATCCCAAACTCGAAAGAATCAATAACCATTACTCTACACAATAAAGGCGATAGAGCAGACCTAGAAAACTATCGACCTATAACACTGCTCAATGTAATTTATAAGCTCATCAGGAAAATATTAACAGGTAGAGTAACTACAAAATTTGACGGATATCAATCAAAAGAACAAGCAGGCTTCAGAAAAGGTTTCAGTACAGTTGACCACCTACCAACCATGAAAATCCTAATAGAACGAGCAAACGAATACAACATTCCACTATATATTGCGTTTATAGACTTTGAAAAAGCTTTCGATAGCATTGAGCACTGGGCAGTAAAAGCATCTTTAATTAATAGCCGAATAGACCACAGACACATAGACTTAATAAGCCAATATACAGTATGTTGTTAAGTTGGAATCATATGGAAAACTTTTTTATTATTAATTTTAGGTAAAAAAGTTATTCTGCATAAAAAGTTCTGCATTATCTAAAACCTAGAACACAGTCATCAAATATCAAATTTTTTCAGTGGTATACGAGGTTTGTCAAAAAATATGAGTTTTTACTCAAGAGTAAAGTACCTTTAAATTTGCAAAATAAATAAATATGCACTTATTAAGCATTTTAATTGCAAAATTATTTGAAAACATCGAAAAACAAAAAGGTTATCATGTGTTTCGTAATCACAAGAGATACATGTTCATTCAAAATATATTATAAATATTAGTAAAAAATTAAATTATCTGAAGTTTTAATTTAAATGGATGTACTTGCCTATTTAAATGTATTTTTTAATTCTGATCAACTTTTTTTAGTAACATTTTTCGATATTGTCAAATTTAAAGGTACTTTACTCTTGAGCAAAACTCATATTTTTTGACAAACCTCGTATACCATTAAAAAAATTTGATATTTGATGACCGTATTCTAGGTTTTAGATAAGAACTTTTTATGAAAAATACCTTTTTTCCTAAAATTAATATGAAAAAATTTTTCCATATGATTCCAACTTAGGGGACATACTGTATATAGCGATGCAACAACATCAATCAAAACCCACGAAGAAACCAAGCCGCCAATCGGCCTAAGAAGAGGTGTAAGACAGGGTGATACAATATCCCCTAAACTATTTAACCAGGCCCTAGAAGATGTTTTTAAAAACTTAGATTAGGAAGAAATCGAGGGGTAAACCGCGTGGGTATTTTGGTGTACAAATCTTGGGTATTAGGGGACTTGGTAGAGGAAATACTGGGTATTAGAGGTATTATTAGGGTATTAGTGGGTATTAGTAGGCATTAGTGGGTATTAGAAGGGTATTAGATGTAATAGCCGGGGTATTAGAGGAATTAGTCTGGGTAATAGCTGTATTAGAATTATAAAAGAACATACGATTTTTCAAGCTTATTTCCCTATTTACCACAGAACAAGTCCAATGTAACATGGTATCTGGTACCTTTCGACGCGTATCAATATGCTACAGTAGATTATGAGCATTTTTTATGGGAACCTCCTTATTAGTAGATACATATTAACGATTTGGCAACATTGCCTACACCTGTTGTGAAAAAAACCGCGCGTATCGAGGTGCGTATCCAGTGGTAAACTTTATGTTTTTTTTGTGGTGGCAGTGAAAATAAATAAGGTAAGTTATGTTCAGTAGAAATGTCTGTGAGACTGATAATTGTCTGATTCATTTTTCATAATACTTTAATTTAAGTTGGCAATCGGCTAAAGCAATAAAGCGAGCAATAAAGTTAGGTTATGTTAACTCCAATATTTTCATGCAGCACCGAGTGCAGCACGATTGCTATTTTATTTACAATGTTGCCAATAATAGTGTAATAAAGGTAGTAATATGATTTTTCAAATTCAATTTTAAATTTTTCAAGGGGTCGAAATAAATTTTTGGTTTTTGACTGCCGTTCATTTTTAATTGTAAAGTCCTAAATGATGTGGAAGTATAGTATCGGCAAAAAATTTTGAAAATTTTTTATTGGCTAAATCGTCTTAAAATGGCCCAAAACGCGTAGAAAACCTACTTTCAGCAAAAAATTTGTTTGTGTCTGTCGGTCTATAAGTCTGATGGTGTGTCGGTCTGTTAGTTTACGCGATAACTTTTGAATGAATTGAGCTATCGACTTGAAATTTGGCACACAGGTAGAGCTCCATAGGAGAATGGTTCGGATTGTATTTAAGCCAAATCAGCCCAGGGGTAGGGGGTAAGAGGTGGGTTGAACTGCCAAAAAAATGAATTTTTCGGTGTAAAATGCAATCAGGACGGTTTTTGGGGTCTGTTTTTAAATGTACATTTTTAATCAGGTTGTTCAAAAACTGCATGACGTACTTAGCTTTGGGGATGGGGGTAAGAAGGGGTGGGGATGTGGTGAGATGGAAAATATCGTGTAATATGTCGTTTTCGAGGTTTACGGGTTCGAGGATCTCATTTCCATGAACTATACTCCAATTCAAAAAAATTGAGACAACGTTTACTGAGAGTTTGACAAGTCTGACATTTAAATGTTATTTGTAATGTCACATTTGTCAAACAGTCAATAAAAAGTGTCCAAAGCTTGGTGGTGATGGTAAGAAGGGGGGGGGGGGGGGTAAGATGCAAAATATCGTGTAATATGTCGTTTTCGAGATTTGAGAGATCAGGGATCTCATTTCTATGGGCTATTTGTCGTTATTCTCAAATCCAGAGGGTTGGTGTGAGAGGTACATATAAGGGATTATACACTAAATACCGTAAAAAGGCAAGTGATGTGCCATTTTCATGGTTTTCGGAGGTGCAAACCTCATTTCTTTAATTTAAGATGTTTTTGAAAATAAATAATTAAGTTGTTGAAAGAAGGGGCCACCCCCTTTTTTTGGAAAAATCACCTGATGTGGAAGTTATGATTCCATTGGCAGCGTTTTTCTTTCATGTTATTGCAATAAGTGATAAGGTGACAACGTTTGTAGCTTATGTTATACTGATTTTTCAGCTCTTCACTCCTGAAACAAACCTAGCTGAGAACCTAGTCTAACTATTAAATTAAATTAAATAAACGCTTTTCTACGTTGTCCGACGCTTATTCTCCACCTCCTTCGATCCTGACAATAATCTTCTGTCAGATTTTTTTGACTCATTGATTTTTGGATTGACTGCTGCCATTCCAGTTTAGGACGCCCTCTTTTTCAGCGCCCTATTGGTTGCCCATTCTCTCTTTTATGGTCTCATTTCTTATATGATCTGTTCTAGATATTCTCATTTATCTTCTTATTGCATCCATTTTGACACTTTCCATTTTTGTTTTGTGTTTTTCTTTTACGCGACAAGTCTCTATTTCATACAATAGCGTGCTTTTTACCATTGTTTCATATATGTTAAATTTTACATTCTTACTTATCTCTCTGCTCCATAAAATTCTGTTAAAACAACCAACTGCAAACTTTGATGTGTAATATGGTAAATCGGTCGTTAAGTTGTATTCCCAAGCCGCGTACTTTACATTTTCTTACAACTATAACGAAATTGACGTCTACATGTGCTGACCAAAAACACTCTAATAACTTTTTAACTGCGAAAAGTGGATTTTTTTCCAGAGATATTAGTGGGTATTTGTAGGCTCGAGTAGGTATTAGTGGGTATTAGTGGGTATTAGTGGGTATTATTATGGGTATTAGAGGGTAGTAGAGGTATTAGTTTAACAAATTCGGTAGAGGTAAAATGAGGTATTAGTGTACACAATTTTGGAGCGCGGTTTACCCCTCGGAAGAAATACTTGAACCACCTAAGATATGCTGATGATATTGCCTTAATAACAGATAGGAAAGAAGAACTGATAAAAATGCTGGAGGAATTGGAGCTAAAAATATAGGCTTGAGTATGAACTGCATTAAAACTAAAGTCATAACAAACACAGGCGAGGATATCACGATCAGAATAAACCTAGGGAGTAGAGGAATATACAGGGTGTCCCAAAAGTCCGAGTCCAACCAACTATCTTCTGAACTGTTAAAGATAGTTCCATAATTAGCAGTGATCGATAGTATCAAGAGATCTGTTTTACGAAGTCGTGAGTGTGCGGCCCCTCCATAAAATAGATCTTTTAATGTTATCGATCACTGTCAAATTGGTTCAGAAAATATTTGGGTGGACTCGGACTTTTGGGACCCCTTGTATATACATGGGACAAATTATTAAACTAAAAAATGAAATGCAAAGAAAAAAAAGAAAAAGTTAGGCACACCCACCTTTGTGTGAAGTATAAAATTCGTTTTGATTTTTATCGATCCACACACAGCACGTTTTCCATCTTTTTTCTTTGCATATGCTTCGGGCAGTACGGCTTTTTAGTTGCTACGTGATTACGTGGTTTTAAAACCACATTCAATGGACGAAACTTGTTATACATGGCGCAGCTGCGTCTCAGACAAGCCGATGCCAGTGTGCTTCAACTTTCGAGTGCTCGAGCCAGTTCGCTAGATGACGCTACACCTTTGAGTTTACGCGCATTGCACGGACGCGAGTATTTCATATGTAGGAGTTGGTTTTGGTTCAAATTGGCTTACCTAGGTATGCTGTTCTCCACTGATGACGTGAAACACACAGAAACGTACGTCTGGAGATGCTACCTTGTGTAAGCAGGAAAACAACCAAAACCAACTCTTCCTTCTCTTTTTGACACTCGCGAGGCACATTTTAATAAAAATAAAACTCGTTTTGATGTTTAAAAAATGAAAACCAAACGGCTGAAATCAAGAGACGAGTAGGATTGGCCTGGGCAGCATTCGATAAATTAAGCTACATATTAAAAAATAAAAAATATCCTCAGTACCTCAAAACGAAAATGTATAACCAATGTATCCTGCATGTACTTACCTATGGATCCGAGACCTGGACACACACAAAATCAAACATGGATAAGGTAACAAAAGCCCAAAGATTAATGGAAAGACAAATGTTACATGTAAAGGTAACAGATAGAAAAAGGAATGAATGAATAAGAAATAAAACAAAAGTAACCTGGAGACCTTGGAAAAATAAAAGAAGTAGGGGAAGACCCCAAATGGAACACGGGACAGAGAAGAATGTCGAAAGATGGATCGAAGAAGGATAGATAGATAGATAGATAGTTAGTTGAGATGGGATGTTTTCGAATTGCTTAACAAGGAGGTCTAAGGGTGCTGTGCGAAGAGATAGAACTAAGACCAGAATGCTGTGTAGATCTGTATCTAATACAACAGTTGTACAAGCATTTTTCTCATGAAGTAAAACAGCAGTAAACTGTGTTAAAATGTACTTTTGTGTATAACATGTTTAAAAACAAAATTATAGTTAGATATTGTCCTTGTAACAACTTTAAAAATTAATCCTGATTCGATTGTCAATATCCTTTTTAGTGTCTTGTCTTCTCATTTAGTACAGGAGGAATTTGTCCTGGGATTTTCATCTCAGGTTAGCGTCGAATCGGACAAAAGCCATGGGAAAGTAAATAGGTTTTGAAGCTCGAAAAATATATTTTATAAAATGGGCAATCCCTAAAAATAACTGTTTTTTTTGCAAAAAGTTTAAAGGTCTTATTTTGGCGGTCTATTAGCCGGATGACTTTTTCCCGATGCGTCTAACAATGTTTGTCATTTCTATATTTTCAGTTGGGGTTATTTAGTTTAAGTTATTTTGTAATTCTCTTAAAGCATCACAGGTTAAAGAATTTGGAAAAAATCCTGTGTAAACTATTACACTCAATAATGGAAAATCGTAAAGTTCTCTAACCCAGACTCCTTCGGTAATAATAGGACTATTCGGAATCGGTCGGCAATTATTGTAATAATATACCGGGTGGGCCAAAAAAAACCGGACAATTTTTTTTTAGTATAACTTTTGAACTTTAGCATCGATTTTAATGGGATAAACTGCACTTGAGAGAGAATCAATCATAGTTCAGACCAAATATATTTTTTTATCCGCCATCTAAAAATCCAAGATGGCGAACGAAATTAAATTGTACCCTTTAAAGATGCTGGTTTATTCTTATGTTGCGAACATGTTTCAATTATTTATTTAGATCAGTAAAAAAAAGCTGCATTCTCGCACGCATAAAAAGGTACGAATCAGCAAAATCGGTTCGATGGTTCTAAAAAAACATATTTTTGTTTCAACCATTGTTTTGATCATTATACGATTGCCTTACCAATCATGTCTGCACTTATTTCCTTATAAATTCATTACTACTGAACCGATTTTGATCAAATAAAAAACATCCTGGTGAACATTGATTTGATCAAAATTTATCGCCATCTTAAAATTTAGGATGGCGGACAGAATAATACGTGATTTTTCAAAATGGCGTGTTTATTTTTATTTTCTGAAAATGTTTTGGTTTTTTCTAAATCTATAGAAAAGCACTACTTTTGTTCCGCTTAACAAGGTATAAAGTAATAAAATCGGTTAAGTGGTTCTTACAAAATCTGATTTTGTTTTAACCAATGTTTTACAAATTATACGATTGCATTGCCAATCCTGTCTGCATTTAGTTCTGTATAAATGCATTATTACTGACCCGATCTTAGTGAAATAAAAAACATTATTGCGCAAACTGATTGATCTTTAAAGTTTGCATCATGATGTTTTTTATTTCACTAAAATCGGTTTAGTAATAATGAATTTATAAAGAAATGACAATTTCGACGACGATTTTATTTATTTGTACCTCTTTCTGCGGCAGAAAAGTGGGGTAAAAAAACTAAAACATCTTCGCAAAATAAGAATAAATACGCCATTTTGAAGAATCAGGTATGATTCTGTCCGAGATCTTAAATTCCAAGATGGCGCAAAATTTCGATAACAATCTTTAAAGAGCAATCAATTCTCACCACGATTTTTTTTCACTAAAATCGGTTTAGTAGTAACGTAGTTATAAGCAAATAAATGCAGACAGGATTGGCAATGCAATCGTAGAATCTGTAAAACAATGGTTGAAACAAAAATAGCGTTTTTGAGAAGCACCACACCGATTTTACTAATTCATACGTCGTTGTGTGAGGGAAAAGTAGTGATTTTCTATAAATTAAAAAAAGAACTAAAACATTTTCGGAAAATAAGAATAAAGACGCCATTTTGAAAAATCAAGTATGATTCTGTCCGCCATCTTAAATTCCAAGATGGCGGAAAATTTCGATAACAATCTTTAAAGAGCAATCAATTCTCACCACGATGTGGTTTATTTCATTAAAATCGGTTTAGTAGTAATACATTTATAAGGAAATAAATGCAGACATGATTGGCAAGGCAATCGTATAATATGCAAAACAATGGTTGAAACAAAAAGAGTTTCTTTTAGAACCACTAAACCGGTTTTGCTGATTCGTACCCTGTTGTGCGTGGCAAAAATGCAGCTTTTTCACTAGTTTAAAAAAATAAATTAAACATTTTCGCAACACAAGAATAAACGAGCATCTTTGAAGAGTACATTTTACTTTATTCCGCGATCTTGGATTTTGAGATGGTGGGCAAAAAAATATATTCAATCAAAACTCTGATTAATTCTCTATCAAGTGCAGTTTGTCCCATTAAAATCAATTGTATAGTTCAAAAGTTATAATGAAAAAAAAATTGTCCAGTTTTTTTTGGACCACCCGGTATTACATACAAAGGAGATAAAAACCCACTTATATCACGAGTTATACACTATTTTTCACACTTTTTGGTTAATTTTGCGAGTTATCTCAATTTTTATGGTGTTTTTGGGTTTGACTTTCTTTTTTTTTTACTGTTTATGTGTGATCAGTCACTTTTCATCCCTATTATTACAGTTTATTCCTGTCATATCACTTTTCATCTCGATTTTTTGTCACTTTTCTTCCCGGAAATAATATAACGTGACACCTTTATTCCTAAAAATCTGGATAAAAAGTGAACTTTATATGCCAAAAGTGCGAAAAATAGGTTGTTGAATCTTTCGGTAAAAATCGTAGTTGATCGGAACTAGTCAGCAAAATTATAAGGCGGTTTTCCTCGGGGCCTTCTTATTTGAGAGTCGGAGTCATTCGGTAAAATCCTGTCTCCTTTCGCCTGCCCAAAATGAAAACCAGGTTTATGAAAACCAAGAAAATTCCATTAAAAATTTTTAAAAAGCATAGGAGGAAATGGAGTAACTTGGTATAAGTCATATCATAACTTTGGTATATCTTAACCGATTTAAAAAATTATTATACCAAAATGTGTTTGAGACTAGGTAAGTATAAGAGCGTTTGTTTATTCGATCGCGGAGTAGAGCGAGCGGAGCTTCAGCAGCGACCAGCTGATCATCGAGCAAAAAGAGCTTGAAATAATAAACGAACGGCTTTTGGAGCGTGCGGAGCTTATACATAATACTTTATTAAACATTTCTTCTGTTGTATGAATGAAATGGATAAAAGTTTCCCACTTTGATGAAACTTCATATAGTTATACAATAGGCATCGCGGCGTTTTGTTGCACAAAAAAACTAAACAGCCTTGCTCTAACGATGCATCTGTGCAAAATTGTATGAAAGATTTGCGAGATGAAAATGTTGCATAGTGAGAACAATAACTTTTGCACCGGAACACAAATAAAAAACACTGTCTTAACTTAAAAGAAAATCACAAAAATTGTGGTTATGAATCCGATGAAAACAGCTAAAAATAAATATTTTTAAAATAAATGAGGAAAATGTTAAGTGGGTTTAAAATCACTAATAAATAGCTTGATAGTTATTATTCGTAAACCCGTAAAACGCTCAATTTTAATTTATTTTTTTTCTGTAATAAATAGCAAAACATGTCCCTTTGCATACCAGATTAACGCACTCAAAAGTTTTGATGAAAAACTCGATTTTGCGTCAAAATAGCGCAATCACAAAATAGCTCGCATCAAAAACACGCTGCGGCAAAATAGTGACATCTATTAAAAACAGCGAAATTAAAAAAAGCATCATTAAAAACAGCAACTGTTTGACTCTTTCTAACATATTTTTTCAAAAAAAAAACTTCCCTGACTTCTTTTGCGGGATTCTAGCGGGTGTGAAACAAAACTGAACCGAACCGAACTGAACCGAATCAAAGTATCGGTGTAGTTCGATTTGGTTTCACAACCTCTAGGATGCCGGTTCAGTTCGGTTCGGTTCGGTTCGGTTTGGTTTCACACCCTCTAGGATCCCGGGAAAAAGTCAGGGAAGTTTTTTTTTGAAAATATATGTTAGAATGAGGTTACCGGGAGTGGTAAGTCATAAGCTGCTATTTTAAAGCAGCGCCATTTTGATGCGCGCTATTTTGTAACTGCGCTATTTTGAAAGGCGCTATTATGATGCGCGCTATTTTGTAGCATCGCCATTTTGAGGCAGCGCCATTTTGATGCACGCTATTTTGTAGCAGCGCTATTTTGTGGCAGCGCCATTTTGAAGCAGGGCTATTTTGTAAGGCGCTATTCTGTAGCAGAGCCGTTTTTTCATATATGGTAATTGGATATTTGTGTTTTTTTTTCATTTCAGCTGCTATATATAATTTAATGGGGGATAATTTTTTGAACGTGTTGTTTACATTACTTTACCGTTTCAGAACGAAAACTTGGAGGGTTGTTTGTGCGTCGCGTGTGTCGTTTCTGTAACTGTATAATAACACATACCTAGTAAGCCTAAGCTTTAAATTACATTCCCTTACTCAATAAAATATATTTTTACAGCAAAAAATTTGGTGGCAAAAGTAAGGTAATACTGTTATTCTTGTTTGCCAAAATTTGTATTGTTTGTTTTTTTTTTAATATTGAGAAAACAACAATTTTTCGTGGCTAAGCGGCTAATCTTATCATGATATTGGTAAGAGAAATAGAAAATACTGCCCGCATTACCGTATGCTTTCACACAAGTGGCGACATCTACAATCATTGTCTAAAGATAGGGACGGGTGCTAGCTATATGCTTAATAATTGATTTTGTTACCAAAACTCTGTTAAAACCGTAACGTTATTTTTGTTAAAGAGGGCTTGTGTTTATTTTTTGTAGCAGTGACCTCTCTGAGATGTTTAGGTTACCCAATATCAGTATTTTTGTTAACGAGGACTATTCAAAAATTATTATTTTTTAAAATAATAATTTTTAATTAAAGCAAATGTTTGTTTAAGAGATTGAGAGGAATTCATACTAAAACAATTAATAAGATGGAGAACAAAAGTTAACATGGGGTCGAAATTTTAATATGTAAATCCCTATGATACATGATTTAAAAAAATCACAATACTCTTACTAGGCAAGGACTATGACATAAAGGACTGCTTAGTTCCATTTAACCTGTGTTAACAAATTGTGCGGGGTGAGGAGAGCGGCGTGACGTCACCACTTGTGCTAAATCCTTTGTTTACGTTCGTTGTATATGATGTTATTCGTATTTTCAAGAGAGTTTTGTTTATATTTCGCTGAGTAGTTTGTGTTTTTTTTGCATTGTGTCAGTGCAGTGCTACTAAGAAAAGACATATAAATAAACATTTTCACGTTTGGTTTGTTACCAGTGTGTAAAAATTCGATTCACGACGGAGAAGAACGTTTGTTTACAGGGTAAAAAAAATGGCCACGATTTTCTCAGCAAATGGGCTTCTTGTTTAATAATTAGGGACCTATTGCTATCTATCAAGAAAATTACAAAAGATTGTGAATTGAAGAGGAATATTTTTCTAAATTAAATATTATTATTTATATTAATATTTTTAATTTATTGTATGTATCTGTACTTTTCTGTTTTTTTTGTAAAAATGTAATAATAAATACTTTTTTTATGTTCTATAATCCCGTTTTTTAATTATCTAATTAATAATTTCTTAACATTCTTTACAAAGCGGTTGTTATAATTAAACTATACATTATGTGCATTTTTTTTCTCTGTTTTTTTGTTTATTTGTTAATAAAAACAATATTTGTGCTTTTCCTTTTTTAAATAAATCAATAAATTTTTCGTTAACCTAGATATAACATAGGGTCAACACAAATTCATTTTTAAGATATAGGATTTTTAATGTTAAAGGAGTGGGGGAAAAGGGTTTTGCAAAAAAAAAGAAAATCTATCACAGACAGCTGAATACTCAGCTAATTGTGATTCAAAAATGTGATACTCCTTTTTTTAATAAAATTACAAGTTAAGAAGATACAGGCTGTCAAAATTACCTCCAAAAAAGTATAAAAAATAATCTTTTTTTTTTAATTAATTTTTGCTTACTTATTCTTTTAAAAAATATCAATAATATTTTGTTTTTACTGCAGACATGACCTCCTCTATCACCTGTTCGCCTATGGCCCCTAAGTTATGGGACACCCTGTATAGGTACTACGACATTATGTGTAGTTTTGTTTTTCACTTTAAGTATTTAAATTTAATTTATTTAACAGATATTTCAAATATAAAATCATTTATCATCCCTGGAAAGACAATATTTTTAAATGTACAATGCCTCAATTTTGCATAAAATTTAATTTGCATAAAGAAAATAGCTCTAAAAGCACATAAAATCCAATATAACGATAGGCGCGCTTTCTGCCCAGCACAAGTGGTGACGTAACAGCGAGTTTGACCTTGAACATCGATTGCAGACAGATTCGGCAACTGAGCAATCCTGTCTGGTGTGCTTCGGCCGTTAAACAAATAATGTAGTTTAAACTAGAGACCCTAAATCTATGACAGGTATTTTAAAAAGAGAAAGTCGCGACAAATCAAAGTCACTGAATTAGGCAATCTTATAGTCAAACGCTAAACGCTCTCCACACCAATAGAGTATCGAGGATCAACATTTCCATCATTTTATTTTGACCTAAATTTAATATTTGATGGTTTCGTAGTAGCATAAAAGAATTAGTTTTTAAACGCACCCCCGTGGACCAGCTGAATTTGACTTGGACATTGTTGAGCGAAGAAAAGAACATATATAACCTTACTTTTTACAGCTGAAATAGGTGCTCTTTAAATTTTTGTGGTTTTACAAGCATCATTATTTCTGCCAAAGGCTTAACCTTAAAGGAGCCCTAAAATTTGTTATTAACTCGATTGATTTACAGGTAAGTTGAATTCATTAATTTTTTGAAAATTATTTTTCAATACTTTTTATCCATAGTTCTTTTTAGGTAAAAATAAAAATTTGTTATTACATAATTACAAGAATCAAATGTGAGTAGCTCAAATTTGTTCATATTATATGGTCCTTCGAGCCGGATATTTGAACTAGTTCGGTTTTACATAAACCGATGCACCTTTTTTTTGTCCCCGTGTAGTTTTGGGTGATGTTTTTGTTATTTTTTAATAAATTCTTCGTTTGTTTTTGCCACTGTAATGTTTAATTTTCATTTTTTTTTCTAATTTGTTTAAACTTTTTTTTAAATATCCTACCTAAGTAGCATAAAATAATTTTTTAACGCACCCGCGTGGTACAAATGTATACACAAAACTAAAAAATATATCACAAATGGCCCATAGCTCTTTTTTGTGGTACTCCTCTAATGTTCCTTATACTTTCTTGTTTTGTTCTAAAGTATCTATCAGGGGGATGGGACAATTGGCAATCAGATAATACGAGTATGTTATAAAATATCAGAGTATCGCTATGGTATAAATAGTTTTAATTCATAAATAAAATCATCATGTCACACTTTTTTAACAGCTTGGGCTACACAATAATATATTCGTATATTATATTCTATAATCTTTGGGCTACACCTAGAAAGGCAGATGGTTTTTTTTATAAAAAATGGTTATCCTATTAACTTGTTTACTTTTTTTTTGATAAATAACTGATTGAAGTCTATCAAAGCAATTGATGAAAAAAAAATAGAGAGAATTGTTTGGTGCATGGAAATTTTTTACTCGGTGATTGCTATAGCATTTTCCATTGTGACTTCTCATTGTTGATTTTGAAGGGACTTAACGATATATTCAGATTCTTTTGTTTGGAGCATATAGGATTTGGTTGCAATTGACTGAACACAGAGAAAAATGCCTTTAAAGCAATTACGAAAAATGGTATTAATTACTTCTGTAAATAATTCTTCACAGTTGATACACAAGTATTATTTTAACTATTATTAGTGGTTGATTAGTAGTCACTTATACCCATTGAACTAATAACTTGATATAAATATAATAAATAAAAAATATTTCTTTATAATCTGGGGACACGGCAGTGCCTCACCATGTTCGCGTAAACTGCTGTACCATCTTTTCTTGAAACATTTCAGATTTGACCTATCTAAAATTTTACTTTGGAATTACCACTCAAACTTTGCCCAGAAGTACTTCTTCATAGAGTTAAGCACCCCTCGAAATTTTATAGACTTCCAATAAATAAAAGTAGTTACGAAATTTCAAAAAACGTCAAAATTGCCACTCACTCACTCATGTATAGATCATCATACTCATACGCAATCGATTACACTGAGTACTGCTCATACCACATTTTGATAGAATGTCCACTCTATCGAGAAGTTCGACCGGTTTCTTGCCAAAATTTAAATGTCAGTCACGACTTAATTTCCAACCCTTCCACCAGTATTTACTAAAGGGTCTACAGTGCTAAGTGCTACAATCCTTCTACAAGTCTAGATTTTGGTTGAAGGTTTAACTTATTTTTGCCGTGAATGCAATAGTTTTTAATATTGATATATATTCTTCATAAATACATTGCGATATGGGTCATCTTTTTTAGTTATAACAAATACATTACTTCGTCACAATGGTTAGAAATAAATAAAAATAATATAATATTTTGGTTTAAAAATGGTAGCCATATTTAAACCTCCGAACGTCACTAGGAAATGTCGAATAAAAACGGTATAAGTCAGTGTCAGCTGTCCGCTATATTTTACATGTTAATTTTTTTCGACAAGTTAGCGATAATTAAACCCATGTTCGATTGTCTTGGTGGATGTGTAATTGAAAACGGATTCTAATATATCTTGTGCTTTTTACAGTATTTAAATATTGATACGTATTTAATACGGTAATGCATTAACAGAGGCTCTGGAACGAAATAGCAATGTACAAAGTAGCGAGTATTAAAATAGCGGTATCGAAATAGCGACAATCAAAATAGCGATGTAATGAAAGGGCAACTATCAAAATAGCGATGTAACAAAATAGCAATTTAACAAAATAGCGATGTAACAAAATAGCGATTGTAACAAAATAGCGATGTAACAAAACAGCGATGTAACAAAATAGCGACTATCAAATTAGCGATGTAACAAAATAGCGACTATCAAAATAGCGATGTAACACAATAGCGACTATCAAAATAGCGATGTAACAAAATAGCAACTATCAAAATAGCGATATTTCGGTTCCGTTTTGGCATATAGCTCAAGGTTTCTTTCTAAGAAATTAAAACAAAAAATTCCTGATTTCTTTCGCGGGATCCTAGAGGGTGTGAATCCGAACCGAATCGAACCGAACTGAACGGAACCGAACCAGCATATTTAAAAAGAAAACTCTCCAGACTTCTTTTCCGGAATCCTAGAGAGTATAAATCTGAAGCGAACCGAATTCGGTTCAGATCGGTTCGGTTCGGATTCACACCCTCTAGGATCCCGGAAAAGAATCAGGGAATTTTTTTTTTGAAAAAATAAGCTGGTATAGTTAAAATACCGTAGAATATAACAGCGCATTTCGGTTCGTTTCGGTTTGGATTGGTTTGATTAGATTCGGTTTGGTTTAATTCGGTATTTTGATACATCGCAATTTTGATACATCGCTATTTTGATACATCGCTATTTTGGTTGTCTATAGACTTGATACTTAAACCCGGTCTAAAATACTAAGTTTTAGTTTATAAAAACAAAATAATGCGATTATAGAGATATTTTACATATTTTGCAGCAATAGCTTTTAGTCGGGAAATTGTTGGATCCATTAGAGTAAAAGTCAGCCTCCGCCACCTGGAACAGGTTTTCGCGACTCCGACACCGGAATGACCGTACCCAAGGGGGCGATCAGGGGAAATCAATCCCCCCCCGCTCCGCTATATTCAATAAAGTGTATTAAAAGAGATTTCAAACCAACACAAATAGGACAAAGAATTGCACAATAATCAAATTTTTATTGAAAATTTTTGTTCCCGCCCCCGAATTTTTTTTTGGATACGGCTCAGATTGTCGGTCATCAAGCTCGGCTTATTTAAAATTAAAAAGATTTCTGTTTTTGTGCAAGTTGCTCTATAGTTCATTTCATAATTTTTGAGATAACTTTTTGACAGTTATCAGCGAATTTTTTTTAAGTCCCAAAAATTATAAAATAAACTTGAGTAGAGGGTCCATTATAGTAATATATGCATATGGATATTTGCATCAGATCCATGATTTCTAATCCAATCTCCTTCTCAATTTCCGAATCTCACCAGGCATAGCCGAACTCCTTAATGGCATCCTGAGGAAAATACACACCTATAGCTAACATGCCTGTACGTCTACATCTTTTACCATAGATTTTTAAAGCACGGAGTTTTTAGGAATATATATTACTCAGATTTTTTGAAATTTTTGAAAAAGGAAAAAAATGCGCTTTAAAGTTTGTTAGCTTGATGATACACTTACAGTATTTCCGACCGTACTATCACCGTACAGGGAAAACATAGTAGCCTAATTTGTCGTGTCGCGTGAATATTTTCTATGTAGTTCGTCCCCTTCCTCGCTCATTCGATGAAAGATTTCAAAGAAGCGATTTATAAGATTACCTAAAACTTATAGACCGAGAGTAAGTAGTACGTAGGTGGGTAAGAATTGTCACTGCTTTGGACCAGTTTCTGTTTGTTTATTATGTATTTTTGTTTAGTGAATAACTGTTACACTAAAGCAGGCATTCTTCTGGCATTTTTTAGTTGCCCAAAGAATAAAGAAATGTAAGTAAGCATTTATCGTTAAGCATTAAAAAAATGTAGTTTTCTATAATGCAAAATGTTATCCATATAGTCAGACTGGTGACCAAAAACCTATCTGTCTGTTTTTTTATTAATAAGTATTATATTATAAAATTGGTAAATTATGCATTTTTCAAAGTAGTAGATCAGGGATGGTCAAGCCGAGGCCCGACTGACTTTCTAGAGTGGCACGCTAGGTTTGCTACAAATAAAGGAAAAATTACAATATGATGAAACAAAACAAACAAAAGTCACATTCAACAAACTAAAATAAAATATTCGGGTGCAAAAAAAAACACCTTAAAAAAATCTCTTAATTAGTTTCACTTAATTTTTTATTTTTCATATAAATATTGAGTTTTGTGTAAAGTATAATTAACAAAGTTTTTTGTTTAAAACATTGGAAAACACAACATTTTGCTTTAACTGCTAAGAAGAATAACTGGCACGCGCAAAATTTTTGAAGTTAAAAGTGGCTTCTAAAGGGGTGGTCACCGCTGGGGTGGATAGCAACCTCTTAAAACATTAAATTTAGGACATTTGTCGGCGATTTTCATATTTTACATCTTTGTATAGGTACTCGAATGTACATTCACTTAACAATAAAATTTCCAAATAGGGATAAAAAAGGTCGAAAAAATTAGTTTGTAGAAACTTTTATAAAAATATAATTTTTTGTATATTGAGATCTATACCGTTTTTTAGTTTATTTATATCTCCGCCTCATGCGGTGGCCGTTACATGTACTTTCGATTCAAAGAGGTAATATCGTGGGCTGAATGCAATAGTTGGGTAACTCGATTTTTGTAGTTTTGAGAAAATCGATAAAATGTGAATTGGTAGTATAAAAGGCGTCGCCTGGAGAAGGGTTGCTTGCACAATATGAGATAATTTTTATTTTTTGGGTTTACGCAGTTGTATTCTTTTATAAAATAAAAAGATCAGAAAATAGAGATAAACATACTGGTATCAAAAGTTATCTATTTATAGCTCCAAAAAAGTTTACGTTTCATTCACGTCGCCAGTTTAAAATAACGTGTTATCCAGCTTTTGCATTCGATAGCGCTTGATATGAAAAAGTAGAGAACTCAAAATCACGAAATTTCGAGTTACCCAACTATTGCATTCAGTCCACGATATGTAGTTTAAGGTCATTAAGTAATCTTATTTTGAGATGTCATATCCCGAAAACTAATGAACTTTGTGATTTCGTTTGTATTATTTAATAAATTTGTAGCAGAATAAAAGATAAATAAAAAGGGATCGACGTATTTAAGAATATTAAGCACATGAAAAATACTTTTTAACATGGAGAAAAAAGTTTTGTGCCTAAGCAATCTTATTTTATCGGTTGTTTGTTTAAAAATGTAACAGCTTGAAATAAGCGCTCCAGGTTTGCGTTTTTGCTACGAGATTCAAGCCTAACGCAGAGCACAGAAAAACTACATAGAAAAAATAGTAAGCTATAGTTTTTCTTTGTGCAGTCATTAAATTCAAATAAATTAAAATGCATTCTTGCCATAAATTTCTTGAAACGTTTGCATTTGACATGTCGTATGTTTTTGACGTTTTAAATACGCAATTTCAAAAAATTTCGACAGGGTTTTTAAGCGAATAATTGTTCGAGTGTCAAGCACTTCAATACCATAACGTATTCCGACGCTTTTTCCTAAAAACTCAAAAAATAAGGAAGCGATATTAATTTTTTCTTTTGCATTTAATAGCTTAATAAGACTTACGAAATTAGTTGGGTATTGCTGATTTGGCTATTGTCGATCATTTCCGCGTTCAGGTATTTTTCGTAAATTTGTGCACAGTAAAGATAAAAAGAAACAAAATGTAAAGGCCTTCATACCATATCCATACTGGCGTATATGTGTCTTTGAGTATATCCAAACCGAGCAACATTTAACAAAAACATGGTCTTGCAAAAACACACCTGCGACAGAGCAACTCGTTGGCCGGCGAAACATCAAAGGATTTTGTTGCATGTTGCAACAAATGTTTTTGGTTTGGATGAGGCTTTATAGAACAAGCCAACACACAGAAATCTCCATAGAGCTTCATTTAACGTAACTATAATGGCCACGAGTTAGAAGCCTCTGTAATAAGTTTAACCCTACGAAAATTTCAATTTAATATGGCGTCTTCTTTCAAGATCGCTGATTGGTTCTGTTCTTGGATATTTACATTACGTCTTTCGTAGTTTTGTGTATGATCGCTTAACCCTAAGAAAACACAGTGACGCATTCCATTTTTTTCAATCGCTGCTCTCGGTAGATATTTCATAGTAAAGTAAAAAAATCACTTAAAAACTAAAACTTTGATTAAAAAGTGCGTATACACCAAACTGCTCCACGAATACGCCACGTATGCGCCTCGCCGAATTCGTTTCAACGAACTTTCTACGAACCACGGAAAAACAGCAAACACGCATTGAAATGAACACTCGACAACAAACTGCCAATGCCGTCCGAAAGGATCTGCGAACACACAAAGAGCAGGCGGAGAAAGCTGGTTTTCGTCAAACGGCTTGGAAGCGGCGCGCGCGCAACTTGAGAACACTAAAACAGAACGAATCCGTGTTTGCCCGCCTAGTGTGAGCAGCGCTAGGGCGGCGAACATACGGTGCATTCACGGAGCAGTTTGGAGGATACGTACTTTTAGGTTTATGAAATAGCTTGCTATACAAATCTAGCTTTAAAATACGGAGCAACACCATGACATAAACTAATAATAATATAATAGACGCTCAGCTTTCATTAGGCCAATAGCATACTCTTTAATTCACGCACTGAGGACCTTTGAAATCAGCCGGTGACGACCGGTGAGGGCGCTGATGTCGCTATTCGTTTGGTAATAGCAGATAACCACATGAACTCCAATGCTCGCTCTGTCTTTTTTTTCTTATGCAATAATTTACATAGGAAAAAAGAGAGAGGAAGCGTTTTTGCCCCTGTGATTACTCCATAGTGCAGTGTTGCCGATATTTTATTTAATTCAAAATCATTTGGAAAAATCTTTCAGTCACTCCTTTCAGTATACATGCAACCTTCTGTAGGGGTGGACGCGTCTTGCCCAGTGTAGGCATAGATATGTAGGTAAGAAAAAGTAGATATATTTTCTGACTTCCAAGAGTTAAGGCCAGAGGCAAATGTACAGTCCTTACACTTTAAAATTTTTCGGACAACTCAGAATTTTTTTGGGAAAACTCAAGAAATTTTCGGAAATGTCAGGAAAAACTCGGAAAATGTTTGGAAAAACTTGGAAAATTTTCAAAAAACTCGAGAAATGTTAGAAAAAACTCGGGAAATTTTCGGAAAATGTTTAGAAAACCTCGGACAATTTTCAAAAAACTTTAGAAATGTTTGAAAAACCTCGCGAAATGCTCGGAAAAACTGGGAAAATTTTCGGAAATCCTGGAAAACTGGGGAAATGGTCAGAAAAACACGGAAAATGTTCAAAAAAACTCGAGAAATGTACAGAAAAACATACATTGGAAAAGAACTCTTTAACCTGCTACCATCTGAACTGAACAAAAGGTCAAAAAAATCTTTTAAAAAACAAATAAGCACTTGGTTACTTCAAAATTATCCAAAATTAAATAAATAAATAGATACCTAACTAACTAGAAACTGATCTTCAAGAATATTTCATAACTTTTTTTTAGTTTTATATATTATTTGTTTTTTTTTCATTGTAGTAGTATAACTACTTAAAAATTTTGCATTTAGTTATTTTTACATTTATTTGTCTGAATTTTTTAAACTTTTTATTTAGCCAAATATTAAATTCAAAAATACGTATAAAACACTTTTAAGTTAAACGGTTCAACTGAAATCATCAGCTGTATAAAAAACTAAAAAATTTTAAGTACACTAACGTGACTTTTAACAGACTAAGGTAAAAGCGTGGGGTGTATAAAAATAGTGTTAATAAACGATTGTTTAATCAAATAAGAATGACTTGTCTAAAATATCAAATGCGCTAAAAACCAGGTTTGTAATTCCTTACCTGTCACTTTTCATCCCTGATTTTAATTTTTTATCCCTGATCTATCCCTGTTCATCCCAGGGATAAACAGTGACACTTTTATCTTTTATGTTTTTATCCCTAAACAACGAAAAAGGATTGGGACTGACCATTGAAAGGAGGCGCAGTTTCATTCTTTTTTTGTAATAAGTGGACCCTTTTTGTGGTTTCTAGTTAGTAAGGTCTGGAACGAGTAACCTTATTATTCATATGGTAAGGTTAAAAACGAAATAGTCTATTACATATGAACAAGAGAAGAGAGTGACAAATTTCACACGAGCGTGAATGTTGAGAATGAGGCGCCAGCCGAGTGAAACAACAGGCGAGTGTAAGAAAGTTACTTTCTATCGAGTTGTGTACGCTATCTTTCCTACGAACACTGATGAGCTATACTCATTTTTGTAAAAACGGTTCTTCAATTTTGCACAAATCAAATGAAACTGCTTTTCCGCACATGTGTGGAAAGATACTTTGCAACACATGTGCAAAAAGTATTTTTCAAAAAATTTCTGCCCATGGGTGAAACCTAACGTTTTCTGAGGATGAAAATGGTGTGAAACCCATGATTTTCATGTGTGGTCGTAGGAAAAATATATTGCATATGAAATACCTCTTATAAAAATAATTAACAAACAAAAGTTTAATTTGATACCTTTGCGCTTTTTTTTCTCTTACATTCTATTTAGTTCTCTTTGCTCAAATAACCGTTCGCCCGCCTTTCTTTTTGTGTGTTCTTTCTGTCTAGAAATTAACAGTGTCGGAGTAGCAAAGGGACTACCGGGTGTGCCAAATTCGATGTAGTCGAAATTTATAAAAACTTATGTAAATATGAAGACATACGAGGGGATTATGAAAAGTCTGACTTTATGAAGGTGGCCTAGAACTTTTTTATTTACAAATTTTTTTATTTTGGTGTAATTTACCTTATTAAATGCAAACTTTTTAAAATCCCGTCGGTCCTAAAAAACCACGAGGTGAATCAAATAATAGAATCTTTAATAAATATCCAAGGTGTTTTTAGTATAAATTTATTTTATTTATTAAGTAATAATAAATGGATCCATGACGGATAAGATACCTTCCTAGACTAGCCAATTAGCACACAATAAGTAAACTCCACCCTATTATACCAGCCCTAAAAAGTATTTTCTAAATTTATCGGAAATGAAAGTTACGAAGTTGTTGGTTCTACCGTTGTTTGATGGATCTCCATCAAACAACGGTTCTACTTAACATCTTTTAGTGATTTTTTACTGCGTATCCAAATTTTTCAAAAGGCCCGCGCGCCGCTGTTTTGTGTACCCTGCCCGATTTAACCCAAAACTAGTTAAAAATTAGTCTTGAAAAAGTTTTTGGAGTATTATAGGGTGTGTCTGTATAACTAATCAAAAAAAAAACTGTAATTTAACCCGGTACTCATACCTGCCGGGTGGACCAAAAAAACCCGGTCAAAATGTTTTTGTTATAACTATACTAACCAATTGATTAGGCTTTCAAGCAGAAAGATTTGATATTATAAATTCTAAGATGGCTGAGAGAATCAATCTTGCCCGTTTCAAAGAGGCTTTTAATTCTTATATTTCGGATTTTTGGAACTCTTAAAAACGCTCTGTTTTCGCCACCCTCATGCAACTAGTTACGAATCATTAAAATCCGTTTAGTGGATCTCGAAACATTAATTTTAAAACGGTTTAGTGGTTCCCGAAATATTATTCCTTAATTCTGTATCCATTCTTCCATTAATACTGAATGGATTCTATAAAATCTCTAGAATCGGTTCAGTGGTTCTTTAAATTAGAATTGTTATAGCAACTGTTATTTCAATTTCTGTCTGCAATAATTTCGTTATAAACTCACTGAATCGATTTCAATAAAAAAAAAAAGAATTATGGTGATACCCGATTGCTCTTTGATCAAAACTATTAAAATTGAACAAAAGTCAAATTTGTCCTTCTATGAAGGATCGCTTCTTTGTATGTTGCGAAGATTTATTTTTTTATGATTAACTTGTGCGTGGTGGACCTAGGATCTTTTAAATAAATTCAAAAAAAGGTCGAAAAATTTCTCTCAACATAAGAAAAAACTACCCTTTATGGAGGGTCAAATTCGAATTGGTAAGCCATATTATATTTAGAGATGGCTGAAAATTTAAATACGGATCTTTAATGAACTTGATCTTTGCCATGATGCTTTTTATTTAATTGTCGGTTTACTAGAAATGAATTTATGAGGAAATAAATGCACATAGAAATGGCAAGGCAATCGCATATTCTGTAAAATTTTTCTATAGTTCTAAAAAAATTCAAAACATTTTCGGAATATAAAAATAAACGAACCTTTTTAAAAAGTAAAGTTTTTATGTCCGCCATTTTGGATTTTACAATGACGGCAAATTTTGTTTGTGATCTTTTAAAAGCAATCAATCGTTAACCTGTATGTAAAAGAATATAGTTAAAGCAAAAATTAATTTTTAGGGGCCTAAACCGATTTAAACGATTCATATCTCGTTGTGCGTAGCAAAGATAGAGCTTTTCGACAAACAAAAATATATATCTAAAATTTCCGTAACAGAAGAATAAACGAGCCTCTTTCAAGGTCAAGTTTGATTCTGTCTGCCATCTGGGATTTTAAGATGGTGGACAAAAATATACTTTTACACAATTGTCCGATCAATTCCCTGCAAACTACTGCTTGCTTTGGTAAAATCTATAGTTGGAAAGCTATAACGATAAACATTTTGTCCGGTTTTTTGCCCACCCGGTATGACACAATAAATATAAAATATACATAAATGGCATATTTTTTTTCTTTTGCCCTTATTATCGAAGAAATAACAGTTATTTCTTCGATGCCCTTATATCAGGGTGTAATAATAGCAAACTAATAGGCGCTAGAAAAGATCAAACTAAGGATTTTTTTCTTATTATATTTTGCATCGAACCTCTTTGTTTTTTAGAAAAAGGGTGCCAAACTTAACAGCTTTTATTTTATATTTTTTACTCCCTTGTAATAAACAATGAGAAATGCTGGCCAGTTGGCTCGATCAAGGCCATATTACACACACACACACACACACACACACACACACATTTTATATTTTATTATAACTTCCTGAAAAATTAATTTATTATAACTTCCTGAAAAATTACAACAAAATCGATATTTTTTGAAATTTTGCATGACAATAGGGGTAATAATTAAATGGCAAAATTATTTAAAAATAAATAGAAATACTCAAAATTATTACCAAAAATCTCTTTTTTTCTTTAACAAATTTTAAAAGCTCTTTAATATGTAGTGCTACTACAGTAAATATCGGTTATAACGACATTGAACGGACCGCTTAATTTCGGTCGTTAAAACCAAGCTTTGTAATAGAAAAAAAAAGTAAAAAGTACTAAATATTGATTGTTAAAAGCTAAAATTATACTTATTTTTAAAATTTATAAAATATAAAGAAGAAAATCTTCGATTTTGAATCCGCCAATCCAACTTATAAATTGAATTTCATCTGCCCATTCGCGTATGCAAGGAAAGGGGATAATGGGGGTAATTATCCCCTCCCAAGATTCGTAAAAAATGAGAATTTTTCCACAAAAATGCCCCCAGTTTTTTTTGCCCTCAGCGCAAAAAACTTTTTTTATTATTACTGAAATTATACCTATTTTAGTAGTATTCGTTTAAAATGAGGTCCTTAGCCTGAATTCATGGATCAAAAATGCAAATTGTTTTGCCTGCGGCGCGCAAGTAATCTCTAGTTATGTAAAAAATTTACATAAACTGCATAAAATTTTGTTTGTGGGACCTTAACACATATTAATAATTGCTATTATTTATTAAGTATGTGTGGCTGGACTGAATTGCCTCTCGCAAGATCAGGCCTCTATCAGCATCGTAGCTAGCCTCAGTTTTCAGGGGGGCCGTGGCGTAGATCTATTTTTTCATAGATATTTTTATAGTAGAGGGGGGAAAGCCCCCCGTGCCTCCTAGCTACAGCAATGTCCTACTCTCTACTAATAAAAAATACAGAAACAATATACCTAATATGTGTATCACATAAAACATGGGCCACAGCCTCGCTTAAACACTAGGCTAGCTTAAGGGCCTAAATAAGGGGGAAGTAGTTAGTAGGGTTAAATATCTCCACCTTGACCCAAAAAATTAGTTCACTGTGGATATATTATATTACAATGATTTTTTTTTATATTCTGAATTCTTGGGCTAGCTACGTCGATGGAGATTAGATAAAATGTATTTCTTTATGGACTGACCCCTTGATTTATTTGTAGTTTTTTACATTTTTGTATTTATTTGTTTTTGGGTTTAAATATTTTTTATTAATAAAATTAATCATGCAAATTCCATGGAAAAAATTCTAACTATATGGATACAATCTCAAAAACTAAAAGCCAAAAGTGACAGATAAAATTTAATTTGACAGTTGGATTATTTATATTTTTTTAAATAAAAAAGCAATTTACAATCAATTGTTTTTTTTTAATAAAAAAGTTATAGACCCCCTCTTAAAATGTAGACTACTTAGCTTATAAAGGGCTATTAAAATGAGGGTTTTACTTTTTTCTATATCCCCTAGAAATACCTAAACCCCCCAAAAAGATCGATATTGATATACATACAGGATGTATTAAAACGCAAAGGAAGCGAAATATATACAGTATGTCACCCTAAGTTGGAATCATATGAAAAACTTTTTTAGTATTAATTTTAGGAAAAAAAGTTATTCTTCAAAAAAAATCCTGCATTCTCTAAAATCTAGAATACAGTCATCAAATATTAAATTTTTTCAGTGGTATACGAGGTTTGTCAAAAAATATAAGTTTTACTCAAGAGTAAAGTACCTTTAAATTTGCAAAATAAATGAATATGCACTTATTACGCGTTTTAATTTCAAAATTATTAGAAAACATCGAAAAACTAAAACTAATCACAAAATCATTCATTCAAAATAGAAAGAGTAGTAAAAAATAAAATAATCTGAAGTTTTAAACGTAATTTTTAATTCTGATCAACTTTTTTAGTAACATTTTTCGATATTGTCAAATTTAAAGGTACTTTAATCTTGAGTAAAACTCATATTTTTTGACAAACCTCGTATACCATTAAAAAAATTTGATATTTGATGACTGTATTATAGGGTTTAGATTTAGATAATGCAGAACTTTTTATGAAAAATAACTTTTTTTTCTAAAATTATAAATAAAAAAGTTTTCCATATGATTCCAACTTAGGAGGACATACTGTATATATACATTTATATATGTATAAGTCGAAAACGTAAACGCCTAAGCATATTAAATAGGCAGTAGCTAGAAAAGGAATAATATTTGATTAAATTACGCGGTATACCAACCAAATTTTAAATACCTTATTCATAATGATCGAGTTCGACCAAACACACCGGGGCTCCCGAGAGGCTCTCTCTCTTTAATGCACCACATTCAAAAAGCGGAAGAATTGCCAAGCGCCCCGGGTTGTCTACGCGAACTCACTAACTGTCCACCTATTGAAAAATCAATCTGGGGAAAGTAGGAGAATTGTAAAGTAGATAGGTATAATTGTCTTTGGTATGGCAACACCGCCGACTCATTCTGGCGAGACAATTAGCAATTAATATTTACACCGTCGCGTATAGCCATCTGGTATGAGATTTCGGTAACAGGGGCTATTTTTGGATCAGGCGTCTTTGTATTAGTTTATGACCATGATGAAATGAATGATTTTACAAATTGAAAAGCAAAAAATAGAGATTTTATTTTGTTATGATGGCAAAGGGCAAATTTTTGTTGACAAGCATTTTATATTTTTATTAACTTATGATGGCCCCCAAAAAATTGTTTGCCCATGACTTCTACCTACGCCGCTGCGTGGTACAACTTAAGCTTTCTATTAATCAGTCTGCTCCCCATCGTAATATTTTAGAAATGAAAGAGGTTACATAACCTCAATTTACGATACTTGAGATCTCTACGGACCCAACACCGAGATTTGTTAGTCGTAAATGCTTTCCATTTCGGCTTAATGCTCTGCTTTGCGCCTCTAAATGTATGTCGTATAGCTTTTGAGCTTGAGCCAAGGATTTCGAGAAAATACATTTTGCCGCCTGTGTTGAAAGCTGGAAGTGTCAAAAGTTTTGTATAAATTTAATAACAATAACCGAGCTATATGGCAACATATAATATATATTTTATATAATATATTTTAAAGTAAATCTTGATACAGTAAGCCGTTATTAAGCTACATGGGGTTTTGCAAAAGTATGCCTTTTTATTTAAAAAATACACTTTAACAAGGGCGCCAAGCACCAGGGGGCGCTAAAATGAATATATAAAATTAGATCCCCAAAGAAAGCAAAATTTATCAGGGGCGAAGTGGCCAATTGCGGCGTTATACTTTTAAAACTATTTTTCCCAATGGCGCCTGTTTTTGTGATTTTATTCTTGAATATTTTCTTTTTTTTTCCTTTCTACCAAAATTGCCCCCTCCGGCCCTGTTTTTATTTCTTCCAGGATTTTGTTTTATATTTTGACAAAAATCTCTTCTGCGACGCCATTTTTTTTCGAAAAGTACTAAAATTTTTGTTGAATTCTAAAAAAAAAAATTTCGCGACTAGTTTTTTTCCAAAAAGTGCATAATTTTTCTAAAATCAATAACCCCCGCTCCAATGTATTTTTTATTTAAAAGAAATCACTAACCAGGAGCTTTATTACCCAGTTGATTAGCTTAACTATTTAAAGGGGTAAGACTGCATCGATTCTTGGAACCCTCCCGGAACAAAGAGGTTTGGAGGAAGTTTTTTATGTTATTCAAAATTAATTATGTAATTTTAAATCTAGTTTATTAAATATAATTAAGTTATTTTATTTAGTTATTATTGTTGCTATTTTTTAATGATTAATGTTATTACCTTGTAAATGCAAAGGTAATATGCAAAAAATACAAATATATTCTTAGTTATGTTAAAAAACAAAATGTGCACTAATCTCTTTTTAATTTTTGTAGGAAAAGGGGGGGGGTAAGTTATGAAGCGCGAAATTTTTTGTTTGCCTACACTTAATTTGTCCTTAGCTACGGCGCGCTGGCTACATTATAAAAATCTTTGAAATAGTAATTAACACCAAAATCCAGACTTTTCAAAAGCCGTGTTAAGTTAAAAATCCCCATAACCTATTATTTTCTTGAAATTTGTATGGCGAAGTCATTCAAGTTTGGCTATTTGTATAATACTTAAATACTAACCAACGATATAATCAAGAGCAATATGCAAAATATGGGCAAGCATGTTCCAACTCGTATGGTCGAAGATAGATAAAAGAGACTCTTAGGGCCCATCGCACCGACTTTTTTTTCCGTTTCTTAGCCTAAAGAATACCTTATTTCGTAAAATTTCGTTGCACCGAAATTAAAGGCAGACTTATTCCTTCCTTAGTGTTGTTAAAATTAAGTCACCATTTTTCGTGACTTTACTGTTTCTTAAGAGCTGCTTAAAGATAAGATGCTGATCACAGAATGTTACTAGTCTGGTATAGTCATAGCAACTGGCAATACCTACAAATGATCAGAGTGTCATGATTAAAATGAAGTTGTCTTTTTGTGTTTTGTGAGTAAATAAAGTACGAAACAGGTTTTCAACAAATTTAAAAATAAGGCATGCTTAAAATTAAAGCAATTCCTAGTTAAGAAAGGGAATTTTAAAAGTCGGTGCGATGGGCCCTTAGTAGCTTTAGCAAAACCAAACTGCATTATTGCAGTTCTTACAGGACATTTTAGGATAGTCAAAAAGGCCCGCGTCGAGATTTACTGACCACGCCTTTATTATTGTACTTATACTGCATACTTTCCTCAAGTAAAGAAACGATTAATACGTCTTCCACTCGAACTAGATTAAAAGCAGCCAGATAAATACTTCGTCGTCGTATTCAATCAGAATCCTATTGAAAACGCACTGTTTAATAAATCGCATCCCTCTTGAATTAAACAAGGAATAGGCAAGGGCAAAGTTACTGTCACGTCTTGGTTTTGTCTTTTGCCCACACCAAATACGTAGAGCATAAATATGCTCACGACAGAGCATTTCGTGATATTTAACTGCGTATCCAAATTCCTTAAAAGGCCCGCCGCCGTTTTGTGTTACTTCCGATTTTACCCAAAACTAGTTAAAAATTTGTCTTTTTGGAGTATTATCGGATGTGTTTGTATAACTAACCAAAATGAAAAAAAAAAACTAATTAAACCCGGTACTTATATCTACCGGTGGGCCAAAAAAACCCGGACAAAATGTTTTTGGCTATAACTTTTGAACTATACTACCAAAGGTAATGGAACAGACAACTTTTATTATGCTTTCGAGTAGAAAGATTTTTTTGATATTATAAAATTTAAGGTGGGTGTCAGAATCAATCTTGCCCTTTTCAAAGAGGCTTATTTATTCTTACATTCCGGATATTTTTGGGAATTCTTAAAAACGCTCTGTTCTCGCTACTTTCACGCAACTAGTTACGAAGCACTGAAATCCGTTTAGTGGAACCCGGAACATTAATTTTAACTAGTAACGAATCATTAAAATCGGCTTATTCGTTCCCGAAAATTTAATCCTTAAAATTCATTAATATTGAATGGATTCTAAAAAATCTATAAAATGGGTTTGGTGGTTCTTTAAATAATAATTGTTATAATAACTGTTGTTTTAACTTCTGTCTGCAATAATTTCCATATAAATTCACTGAACGGATCAAAAAACTCAAATTTGTCCTTCTATGAAGGATCGCTTGTTTTTATTTTGGGAGGATTTATTTTTTTATGATTAGTACCTCGTTGTGCGTGGTGGACCTAGGAGATATTAAAAAAAACTGTGCAATGCTGATTATCATAGCTTTACTTGAAGTGTGCTAATACGCTAGCTAGGAAGGTATCAGATCTGTCATAGATCCATTTATTAATAGCACAGATGATGCTACAAATGCTGTCCAAAAATGTCGCTTTTCTAACACTCTCCAATAAATATTAATATAGGCGATACTAAATTAGTAAAAAATAAGAACTTTATTACCGGTTGCCAGCAGTTGAAGTACAAAATTAGTACAGTTCCGTCAAGTTGATGTTTGTTGGGAATTTTACTGCACAATTATGCAAAATGATAAAATTTAACCCTTTCGGTCCTAATGGGTCATATATGTCCCAAAAATTTTTTGTCTCTGTAAATTCGACTTTTTTTTATTTAAGAAAAAAAATCTTGTATAATTTTTGTAGGTGTATGGAAGGTAGAAGTATAATTATATCCATCAAATTAATTTTAAGAACACCTCGTTTGTGAGATATAAACCGGGCCATATATGACCAGTAGTAGAGCAACCTGCGACTTACTTATCCCACTAGTATACCAAAACGAGTACAATTAAATACAGGAAATCAAGTTTTTATTATTTATTCAAAAAAAGAAAAAATCATATTAAGATTTTAAGTATAAAGAACGGAAAAACATTTAGTATACAACGGGATATTGCAGGCAGAACAAATTAATTTTGTTCTTGTTTCAACTTATTTAGCATTGCAGCTGCGACATCTTTTTCTTGTGTCAGTTTCCACTGGAAGATGGTCACCAACATTTAATAGATTTTTTGAAGATGAACTTGATCGACCATATGACCGCTTTCTTACTACTGTTGCGCTTTGACGACCTGCTGCTATTAGTTGTTCAGCCAGGTTTACTATCTAAGTCAGAAACTGCAAATCTGGTTTATGACAGAGTTCTTTGAAGATTATCAAGCTGTTAACTGTTGCTGTAAAGAGAAGCTTGTAAAAAACCATTTTCCGCCACTTTTGAGACTTCCTATCTATTTGGCAATGTCCTGTAAGCTGATCAGACAAATCTACGCCCCCCATGTGGAAGTTATAAAATTCGACTGCTTCTGGGGCTGGTATAGCAATCTTTGCTCCCGTTTTTGCTTTTCTGTTGATTTCAACAATACTATTATTATGACAGTTGCTCAGAACCATAACTTCTTTGGTGTCCAGCCACAAGAAACCAGTAGTACCGTTTTTGTTTACTTTTGCTTCTTCACCTCTAGTTCTCTTACGCTTGTTGAAATTTGACATATTCTTTCTGGAGCTGATGCATGTGCCAACAGCTGAAAAAGGTAAAATTGCTATCAGGTTAACAGAACTGGAAAATCTGTCAAAGCAAAACACACCAGGATCTCTCAAACTACTTGTTAGCTTTTTCACAACTCTCTCGCCTAAAGTATCCTCAACGACTTCCATTTCTCTTCCTTAATAACGTCAAAATCGTAAACGTATCCTGTTACAGAGTCACACCGTTCCCATATCTTTACAACTCTCTTATTGGGTTTCAGTGGTTGATACTGCTTGAGTACTGAACGCCCCTTGAATTTTACCATAGATTCATCAATGGATTGTCTCTGGCTTTCAGATCTTGCAAGAAGGAAGCTATTGGGAAAAAGCTTCAGAAAAACAGTTAACCCCCTAGATTGCTCAAAATGATACAGTTGGTTTTTTCTGAAATAGAAAGACGCGGAGTAAATTCTGGGCTTACATCTTGCCAGTTGTCTTTGCTGGATCTTTGAGTGGTTGCAACGGCACTGATTCATCGGTCTCTTTTTCCGAAGAGCTCAAACTACTAGAACGAGTGGGAGATTTTTCAGAAACTTGCAAGTTATATTTTAGCTCACACTACTACTATAAGTAGTGTGAGCTATGGTGATCCTAATTTTTTCGAGAAAAAAAAAGTTGCTCCGATTTCAAAAAATTTTATATATCTTTGCGTTTCAGATGATTTTGAAACTTTTTTGTTTTGCTGTCTGTCTGTCTGTCTGTCTGTATGTCTGTCTGTCTGTATGTCTGTCTGTAACGACCAACCCGCATAACTCAAAAACCGCTTGTCCGATTTTAATGAAATTTGGTACCTAAGTTGGGTCTTGGACCGTGATGGTCCCATTTAAAAATGAACAAAATCCACCGAACGCAAGCCAAATAAAAGGGTGGGGGTAGATTCTAAAAATTAGAGTTTATGTGAAAATATGGCGTGTGTGATATCAAACGAAAGGTAATTAAGTCTGGAGTTAAAAAAAATGAATTTTAGTTTATTTTTAAAAAAAGGGTGGGGGTAGATGTCAAAAATTAGAGTTTAAGTGAAAATATGGCGTGTGTGATATCAAACGAAAGGTAATTGAGTCTGGAGTTAAACAAAATACATTTTAGTTTTTTTTAAACTGGTGGGGGTAGATTAAAAAAATTTGAGTTTAAGTCAAAACATGGCTTGTGTGGTATCAAACGAAAGGTAATTGAGTCTGGAGTTGAATAAAATATATTTCAGTTTTTGATTATATTAGCTCACACTATAACTATAGTACCTAGTGTGAGTTTAGGTGCCCATAGATTGGCAGAGTATTTTTTTCTTGCTAAGAGGTTCGTCCGTCGTCTGAGTCCACATTTTCCGGCTCCAGGTACTCAGATCCACTTTCAGAGTATGGTTCGCTCATTGAATCCAAATCAGAGAGGTGCTCAGCCAAATACTCAATCTCTTTTGGACGTAAGTTTCGTTTTGGTCTGAAAAAAAAAACATTCCGAATAAAATCTAACTTATTACAAAAAGCAAATCTTGTATACTATTGGGATATATATAACCCCGCACTTTTTATTGGAAAAATACTACTAGACTGTATATGTCCCACTTTTCTAAATGCGGTAGCAGACAACTAAAAAATATTATATTTCAATTTCTATCAACATTAGTTCGCTTACCTTGACATAACTAACAGTTTTCTGTGAAAAAATAACAATTTTTAAACAATCTTTAGCCAAAAAATAAACAAATGCACAGATCCAATCGAAAGCACGTGGAAAACTGTTGTCGTTTAGATGGAATGTAGGTGTCCAGATAAATATTGACCTTATGAAAAGTCGGCAAGAGCATTAGTTTCCTACTGGGACACTGCGTGCGGACGATTACATTGTTCCGTGTACCAATAGGATTTTTTAAAGTTTGTTTGGGACATATTTAACGGACCGAAGGGGTTAAGGGCCGTATGCGAATATTTTGTCCATGTTAAGTTTAGAATTTACCCCGAAATCTGCGCTCCTTTATAAATTATTTTGAAAGATGCACTTGCCATCCTGCCCCTATGCAAAAACACAGAACTGGGGGATAAATCTGTTTTGGCTAGGTGTAGCCGTCTTGCTTAGATTAGATTTAAAGTTTAATCCATGAGAGTGCGGTTCTATTACAAGTCCGTCAGAGCAATTCACGACCACGACAAACTTGTCATGTCACAAGCACTAAACTGGTTAGTTGATCGCGTAAGACGCGATTTGGATTCTATTTCTCGAATCATATCAACACTAAATAATTGGGAAAAAATTGACAGAATTTGGAACAAGGAGTAAAAATGTTAAATTGAAAGTGTAGAAACATTGAACAGCCGCCTCTAAATTCCAATTTATAGTCAGGACCTCGCTTTTGCTGAATGCTGATCAACTAGTCATGGCCTAAGATTATTATATCTGTGTCGTTTTTCTTGAAATCACTCCTAGCGAGTACTCAAAATTTGAGAAAAAGTGGGCGTTTCTCCCTCAATCGTATTCTTGAAACTCTCACCCAAAAAACCTGTGACACTTTGGCGACCTCACACCGGGTAGATCTCATGCCGATGCCGATGTGGTGACTTTTGTCAAAAACTGTGAGATAACCTAAAAAATTTGGTTGATTGGTAATTTCACTTGTTGTTTATAGTTTTAGGTCCTTGCATTATTTGCAATTTATTGCAGAAATTTTAACACACGAAAAGGTGATCTCATGCTTTCAGACGTTGATTCTTTACGTCTAATTTGAGTTATCATACCTTTGACAGTGGGAAAGAAGAATTTAGAGAGATCAGTTGGATGACTTGGTCGAGTTACTACCCTGAGTGTTTCTCGTTCTTGTATTGAGACACCGCGGCCTGCATAGATGGAAGTTTTCCGAAAATTTATGTATGGCTTCGGTAGTTCAGTGGTAGAATGTTTGGCTAGATAGCAAGAGATCCCGGGTTCAATCCCCGGCCGAAGCAGAAATTTTTTTCTTATTTTTCTTTCTTTAATTTCACTTGTTTATAGTTTTAGGTCCTTGCATTATTTGCAATTTGGTATTTGATAATTATATTGGCAAATCGCCCATTTGCGATCAGAAATTTTAACACACGAAAAGGTGATCTCATGCTTTCAGACGTTGATTCTTTACGGAGTTATCATACCTTTGACAGTGGGAAAGAAGAATTTAGAGAGATCAGTTGGATGACTTGGTCGAGTTAATACCCTGAGGGTTTCTCGTTCTTGTATTGAGACACCGCAGCCTGCATAGATGGAAGTTTTTCGAAAATTTATGTATGGTTTCGGTAGTTCAGTGGTAGAATGTTTGCCTAGATAGCAAGAGATCCCGGGTTCGATCCCCGGCCGAAGCAGAAAACTTTTTTCTAAAAAATTTTAATTTGGTGACGTGTGCGTTTTGTTTTCTTTTTTTTAAGTTTTCTGTGTTCTGTGTTTTCTTTCAAACATACTACTTTAATTTCAAAACAAACAAAAAATCAAAGAAAGAAAAATTGGGGTTAATTGCCTTTAACCACTTAACCCTATTTGTTTCGTTGTCTGTCAAAATGTTTGACTTTTTTATTGTTTGAAATTGTCACGTGTTGTCACATAAAAATTGACAATAGTGCGTTCATTTCATATCACTTTTTACGTATTCCCCAAACCGTATTCGTCAATCCCCGGGGAGTACTCGCTCGGGGAGATCTCAAGAAAACTGACACTGATAGTAAACTTTAAAACTAATGAATATGTATTAAGGAATCGCATTAAAGCTTGGTTCTAGGGCAACAACAAATAATAAATATTTTTTTAAATTAAAATATCTTAATACAAGACAGACAAAGCTAATCCTACAATGGAATTTCAAAAAAATTACTTTATCATCTGTTCACTTATATATCTGGCAACACTGTGCGGAAACTTCAGCTGTAATGGTTAACAAGAAGCTGCGCGCGAAAATTTCTTTTAGTCGTGCTCAACTGTCGAAGCGGAATGTCGCATTTTATTAAAAGGTAAGCAAGCCACTTGTACGTACTCATTTAATCTAAGATTTTAGGTATTTTATTAGATTATTACCTAATATATTTGTATTTATTACTGAACCAATATCCGTAGATAAGTTTTTAACCAAAGTTTTGTTCCTTTTTTCCGATTATTTTCATTAAAAAGGGGGTGGTGGGGTTTGGGTTACAAAATAGCATTGAGCCGGAAATCCGATGGGAGTGACGGAATTCCCAACAAAAACAATGTCTATTCAAATTACTTTTTTTATACCTACTTTTATCAAAAAATCAAAATTGATCATATTTTCTAAATCCGAAATTCCGTCACAGGCTTTTTGAGCTATTTTCTCTGAAACAACTATCAAAAGACAAAAAAATGTAAGATGATAAAACCTACAATAAATCAAATTTTTTACATTTTAAATTCCATCATATGTTTTTTCTCCTCTACTCATTTAAAATCTGTGATGAATTTGGGTGTTGAAATTCAGGTAACTACAATGACGGTTTTCAGGTTGTGATTTTTCACGTTTGCTGGATTATGAAGGAGGCTGTCCCCTTTTCATATCTAACGAAAAATACCTACCTAACAAGAAATGTTTGCTCCAAATATTCCTTTTACTGTAAGAAACCAATACCTTAAAAGGCTCCACCCCACTAAAAACTATTAATTATCATTTCGAATAGACCGACAGATAATCCTAGAACAGTTATACCGACAGCCAGATAAATACTATCCCAAATTTGGTAATTAGCTCTTTTTGGGTTTTTAAACAACTCATTTAAAGTAGTAAAATCTTTTCTTTACGAACCCATTAGGCTTTCACATAGTATAGTATAGTATGAACAACTAAAAATTCTGTATTTTTTCATGTGCATCAAAGCTAGTTGTACTTGTTACAGATTGTTTTTAGCATCCATTTTATAATATGAAGGAATTCACGTCAAAACTATGTCGGAGTTCAGGTAAACACTATGTCGGAATTAGACATTTCCGATCTCTAACTTTATTTATTTACTACAAAAATATAGTTAGATTTAAATTCTCCAAATAAAATACAATGTTTAATTAAATGTCCAAAGTTTCAGCACAAGTAAAAATAATTGATTATATCAACATATAAAATATTATATAAGATCTCAAAAGTCAGTCCATGAATACTAAGGGACTTAAGGTGACGGAATTCCGGTCGACTAAGGTAGTGGAATTCATTCAGGCTCTGGCGTGTAGGTTATTTACTGTCCTGTAACGCTCCAATGACAAAAACTGTTCTTGTATTTGCTCTGTGATTATAGCGTAATATGGGTCTGCCCTAGACAGGACAGGAATTACACATTCCACTACGTAATGTTACTGTGATTAATATAATTGATATGTAGCACATTGACATTAACTGTAGTGTTTGGAGGCCCTCATAACAAAGAAAAGAGCCTGTAACATATTTTTTTTTTTTTTTTAGTTTGTATTAGCACACAAGTTGTGTCTGCTTGAAGCGCTTTGCTGTATATTGTGCTCCTATTCCACCGTAGGAGAACCAATTATAGGAATTTGGTTTTGGTTACAAATGGGCCTATTTCATAGTATGCTGTTCTCCACTGACGACGTGAACACCGAATACAGAAACAAAAGTTTTTAGATTCTACCTTTAACTCTAACCAAAAAAAAATCTTTGGTGTTAGTAAAAATGTTTCTTTTTTTTTAATTTTATTACTCACAAACTGCAACTTTTCCATCTTTCTTTTTAAAACAAACGGTAATTACATGTTAAACTCAACAATAAATATAACTAAAATATAGTAAGAGTCAACATTAAGACACTAGATTAAACAAGACAGTGGTAACAATAACCATTATATCAAAAGGAAAGCTGAAAATTGTATTCAGGAGCATGTTTCAGAAATACCGCCTAAAGCGGCCAGACTTAAATGATTGCCGGGGCGGACACGAAAAGAGCTTGGACTGCTTATAAGTTAATTATTCTAACTGGAAACAACCGGTTGGGGGAGCACATGACACATATAGGAGTCAAGAAAGACCCTACTGTCCCAACATGTGGCAAGAGAGTCATAAACTACATCAGAATGAGAGAACAGGTAGTCGCAGCGCTAACCCCAAGTGAGGAAGAGCTGCACTTGCCCAAATGCGTTAAGATACTTAAGTTTTAAAGATAATAGGAAGGCCCAATGAACTACCTGGACATCAAGTGAAAATGCAGAGATTGGTTAATGGGATAGATTTATGGTACAGCAGAAAAAAGCAGCATTATTATTATAAATTACTGGCATGGCCGGACCAGTTCCTACTTTTACTGATTTAGTAGGGTAGAGAATACTTTAAAGATCGATTCTTAAAGAATAGCAATGATAATGTAAAGTACGAGAAAGCATAGCCAAATATAGCCACGATATATTTTAAAAAATTTGCTGATGCAAATAAATTTCTAACACATTCGCCAAAATGCTAAAAATTGACGGCTAAAACTTATAGCCTAATAACAGTAATCCGAAAACAAGAAGAAACGATAAGGAATAACTAATATGAAAAATCTGGTCGAAAGGAAAAAACACTAAAGAAACCCAAAACTATAATCAGACTGAAGGAGACAAAAAACTGAAAATGTATATTTTTTCAATTGCAACAAAACGGATATATATATATATATATGCAACCAATACTCAAACAGGTCACAAACTCAAACATGGCGATGTGGAAATGCATAAAACCACCACAAAATGAATGCCGATAAGGCCGAATCACGCGACACTCATTTAAACATTCATGGTTGTGTACGAACAGGAAACTTCCCACATAAATTAGCGGTTTAATATGCAACTTACGAATTTAAAACTTGCTGCCAAAGTTTTCGTATAAAGTTGTTTTAAGAAGTTTCATTTCTGAAGTTGGGAACAGTGTTGTGTGCCGCTTCGGTTGCTGCATTCACAGCCTGGGCGATGGAGGCTGCCATGCCTTATGTACAGGGTGGTATAATTATAATCTTCTTTTTTTTGCGTTATAATCCTTGGTTCGGTTCCTGATTCTCCAAAGTGTCTTTTATTGCCTTCTCTCCCCTCTGATGCTTTGCCATCTTTTACTGGAAGGTTTTTGATTTTTATCCTCTGCGTGATGAATTCATGTTTTTTTGTTCCTATGCGCTTGGTGCAGACATTTTGGAACCTTATCGAGACGCGACAACCGCTTATTGCGACGTCCTGTAACAATTTAAAAAATTTGGTGCAAATGCGCAAATTGAAAAACTTCTTAGGCATTTAACTGTATGTTTAAACACATAAAACAATTCAGTCAATTTCAATTTTAAGAAAGCAAAGGTGGCTGACGGCTTTATTATCTTAATTTAATTTCGTATACACCTAAATCGACTTCTAGAGGTTCCGTCTTATAACAACGGTTGAAAATAATTATGGCGATTCCAATATAATTTGTTGCCACTCGAAACAAGTGATTTGACGTCATATTTTTCTTTTGCTATTATATTATGTAGTAGTAAGAAAATTGTAAAATTGTTACAAATCTAATTGACACAAATGTGTTGACAAGTTAACTTTTATATATGAAAATCCTAATACTACTGGTACTGCACAGATTTTTGTTATATTAAATAATTGTAAATGACCTCGGTTATGAAGTATTTTCAGTTGTTTGGGATCATTTTTTCTTTTAGTATTTTATTCAGGAGAATATGGAGGGAATAACTACAGTTTTACCACTGTACTTGAGCATTTCTGCCGTTATTCGTCTTTTTTAGGTTGATTTGTTATTTTTCATATTTTTTTAAAGTTCTCTTTATTTCCGCTTTGCTTATTTCAGGTTGTAGCTCTGAGTTTATGTTCTTTATTTTTATTTCTTCATGTTTTCTCGATGGTTCTCTTTTTGTTTGGTTTAATTCTATAAAGAATAGTTGTGTGATGTTTATAATATCCTCCTTAACGTTACTTTTTATGCCGTTCATATTCTTTATTTTAATTATTTTAAATCTACCTAGAGCCTTAGACATTTTATATTTCTGTTATTTTCTCTCTCCACTTTTATTTCTTGGCTCTTTCTTTTATGTTCTGTTATCATTTTTCTTATAATTTTATTTATTTCTGTGTAAAATAATACATTTCCTGTAAATTTCAAAACAATTGGACAAGGGATAGTCTACATATATATTTTTTAAATTAGCAAAAATTATCGATATTTGCAAAAAATCTTGATATATTAGTTAGGGCCTGTCCTTAAATTACGTAACGCTATAGGGAGGGGACGGCCGTGCATTGCACTCAATGTTTTTTTAATGTGCTTTTCTTGCAAATGCGTTCAAAGGAGGGGGTTCAGAAATCCTAAATTTTTGCGTTACGTAAGACGTTCCCTTATTTTTAGCAGTTTCGTGAAAGCATTGAATTTTTCAAGTCGAGATAAATATTTGTTTTGATTTGAGATATAAACGTTTGGGTGTAAAAATTCTTACTGTATTTGTAAATATTGAGGAAATAATGGTTTTTATTCAATAGAAGGAATTTTTTTAATATAAGTAGTTGAATATTTTGTTTAGTTTGAGTAATTTTAAGATTGTTTTTTTTTTCAAGTTAATCAACAAAACGCAAACACTTAATTCGAAAAACAGTTTTTTTGTTTAAAAACACTGAGTCTCAATTTTTTATATAGTTTTTTTCTGTACGTGAGTCGTCCTGTATGTGTGAAAACAAGTTTGTTCCTTCAAGGAAATATCTGTTTCCTTGCAGCTGATATATTTACTTTTTGGCTTGAAGTTTAGCTGACGATATACGGAGTGAATAAAGGAAGGCCTCGTTTTTTTTTCTTCAATTTTATGTTAAGAGTAAAGGTCTTCAAGAAGAAATGGAAATGGGAAGCTCTAGGGAAGGGCAACAGCGCTCCCCTGCCCCTCTCCTTGCATGCAATTTTTGCTTCTATTATAAAAATAATATCCTCACTGTAGACCATGCACAGAATTGGACTAACAAAAGAGACCGAATGTAGACTCAAAAATGAGCCATAATAGACCCCCTAGTGGTCGCAGTGAAAGGACTGCAATACCCACTCACATATAAATCATCATCAACAGTAAAGTGTTATTAGTTTTTACTCAAAAGCATGGGCGTAGTCAGAATGATATCTAAAGGTGTTTGGTATAAAGGAGGCATTGTTCAATTTAGTAATTTTTATGGAACAACATCGGTTATATTAAAATTCTATCTGGTTTTCACTTTTGTAAATAACTCCTAGATGTGGTTCCCCACCTTCTTCAAAATGAGATATTAACGGTTTACATATTATTAAAATCAGGAAATTTACTTGTCGTAAACATTCGAAAGGTTGTTTTTTAAATTTAAATAAATAGGCTTTTAGTCCAAACTTACTACCTACCTTTTGTTACTGCTGGCCGAATCCGTCCGGAAAAGAATAGTGACCTTAACTAAAAATTATATTTTTAAATATATTTTTTACCTGCTTCAAAAAAATCGATAAATTTTTTTTTAACTTTGAGTTGCCGCGATAGACAAATATTCAACGTGTAAAAATAACAAAAACACACAATTTCATTTTCTACTGATCTATACCCAGGGGCGAATCAAGGGGGGGGGGGGCACAGCAGCCCACCGTCTCAGACATAACTTATTTTTTAGTTGTGCAGTGTCACTTATTTACGTTTTGTCATAAAATTTACGTCATTTACCGAAAAATTATGACTGCGGCGCATATTAAAGTGTTTGCAAAGTCAATGGAAATACCTCCTAATACGGGGTTCTATCGATTTCATGGAATTTTTCTTGATTCTGCCCTTCAAAAGTTCATATAAAATGATCCTGGTATAATTTCAACCGTACCGACAGGGAAGAGCCGCGGCTCTTCTCGGTCTAACCACAAAGTATTTGTTTTCGGACCGACCGAGCCCAGGTGGATGGACGGCACCTGATTGGCAGATTTTTAGCTCACACTTATACTATATTATAGTAGTGTGAGCTATGGTGATCCTAATTTTTTCGAGTTGCTCCGATTTCAAAAATTTTTATATATCGGTATGTCTGTCTGTAACGACCAACGCGCATAACTCAAAAACCGCTTGGTCGATTTTAACGAAATTTGGTACCTAGGCTGGGTCTTGGGTCTAGATGGTCTCATTTAAAAATTAACAAAATCCACCGAACACAAGCCAAATAAAAGGGTGGGGGTAGGGTAGATTTCAAAAATTAGAGTTTACGTGAAAATATGGCGTGTGTGCTATTAAACGAAAGGTAATTGAGTCCGGAGTTAAACAAAATACATTTTTGTTTTTTTTATGGGGGTAGATTTCAAAAATTTGAGTTTGTCAAAACATGGCTTGTGTGGTATTAAACGAAAGGTAATTTAGTCTGGAGTTGAATAAAATATATTTCAGTTTTTAGTTATATTAGCACGTACACTATAACTATAGTACCTAGTGTGAGCTTAGGGGCCCATATATTGGCAGATTTCGGGTATGCCTTTCGGGACCTCTTTAGTCGGCAGTATGCAGAGTTAAAAAATAAATCAGTGTCGTTCCTGTAGGTGTAGAAATAGTAAGTTTTATTATTTATTTTTTTAGCTCACACATTTACTATACCATAGTAGTGTGAGCTATGGTGATCCTAATTTTTTCGAGAAAAAAAAAGTTGCTCCGATTTCAAAATTTTTTATATATCTTTGCGTTTCAGATGATTTTGAAACTTTTTTGTTGCGCCGTCTGTCTGTCTGTCTGTCTGTCTGTATGTCTGTCTGTCTGTCTGTCTGTATGTCTGTAACGACCAACGCGCATAACTCAAAAACCGCTTGGCCGATTTTAATGAAATTTGGTATCTAGGCTGGGTCTTGGGTCGAGATGGTCCCATTTAAAAATGAACAAAATCCACCGAACAGAAACCAAATAAAAGGGTGGGGGTAGATTTCAAAAATTAGAGTTTATGTAAAAATATGGCGTGTGTGATATCAAACGAAAGGTAATTGAGTCTGCAGTTAAACAAAATACATTTTAATTTATTTAAAAAAAAAGGGTGGGGGTATATTTTAAAAATTAAAGTTTAAGTGAAAATATGGCGTGTGTGATATCAAACGAAAGGTAATTGAGTCCAGAGTTTAACAAAATACATTTTAGTTTTTTGTTTTTTTTTAAGGGTGGGGGTAGATTTCAAAAATTTGAGTTTAAGTCAAAACATGGCTTGTGTGGTATCAAACAAAAGGTAATTTAGTCTGGAGTTAAATAAAATATATTTCAGTTTTTAGTTATATTAGCTCACACGTACACTATAACTATAGTACCTAGTGTGAGCTTAGGGGCCCATATATTGGCAGAGTATTTCTTTAGTTTACGCCATAATGAAATGAAATAATTTTAATGATTACCTATATCTACCGCCGCCCGTGTCACTTTCTATATGGTCGGTTTTTATCTTTGTTCAATTGACTTTGCAATCACTATACCTTCTGTTGATGCTATATTTGACTGCCTAAACGTATCAACAACAGCAAAAAAAAAATATTTTGATGTTGACTGCCACTTGTCAACGGCCCCTCCCCCACTAAAATCCTGGATCCGCTACTATACCTAAACAAGGCCAACAAAACCTAACATGCATATAGTCCAAATTATACGCATTTGTAATGACGTCATTTTTGTTTATCTTTCTTTAGTATATTATAAACAGCGCTGACAATAAACTTTTTAAAAAAAAGTAGTGTCTATGATTAATTCATTTTTTAAATATGTAGGTATTATGTGAAGTATCCGTCACTGTCAATCAAAAACATGAGTTTGTCAACTCGTCGGAAATTATTTTAAAAAGTTGTAAAATGCCGAGAAACAAATATAATAGGTATAATGAACAATCGCAGCTGATAATTTTAAATATATTGGCTTTTTTTCAACTGAAAAGGTAACAGGTCCAAAATGGAATCGCACTTCAATTTGAGAATCTGATACAGCAAGCCGCAGATGCAACAAAGTTGAGCCCAAAAACGATAGTAAATATAAAAAAGAATCTACGCCATACGTTTTTTTCTCACCTGGTGACGTCATTACAAATGCGTATAATTTAGACTATATAGCGTTTTTGATACACTAAAGATTTACAGAGTAACCTTGTATATTAAATTTAAGTATCGAAAGTGACTTCGTTAGTTACAAATTGCGAAAAAATCATATTTCATCGTAAAAAAGTTGGATAATGCATAAATTTGTTTGAATTGTAAAACCAACCAAAAAATATTCCGCATCGTAGGCATTTAAAACTTTTATGGAATGTGGAGTGAAGCAAAAACTTCAAAGCTTAAAAAACGGGCTGGTCGTAAAAAGTTTCTGAGTGAGTTAAGCGATGCAAAAATAGAACAACACGCGACCTAGGCGGAAAAAATCCCCCGCTTGTGCTCGAGGCATTATGCTGTCAAAAAAAAACTGAGTTAAAAAGTTAAATAGACGGAGTCGTCCACGCGGTGGATTTGCTATAATGTACACTCGCCCACTTTTTTAATGTCACCTTATTTTTCTTCCATTTATAGAATACAAAGAAAAAGTGCCTTGTTGGGCAACAACGCATGGCTTAAAATAAGTATCATGATTTATTAACGATTTTCTTTAGCAGTTTTTAAAGCCCGCTGAAATTCCAAGCTTTCCAGACGAGTTTAGTCAATTTTAAGATCACATTAAAAACTTGGGCGACCGTACAACATTTATCCAATAAGAAGGTTGCTATAACTCCATGCATTAATTTTTTTTAATTAAGAAAAAATAAATGGATCCATTGTCAAAAAACGGCCATTTAATGGATTTTGTCTAAAAGCTAACTATTTTGTTATAGTGTCGAACACTATTTCTCATGAAAATCTTAAATAACCAATTTCTTTATTCTTCTCCGCTGTTGCCTTTGTTAGTTAAAAGGAGGAAAAAATGCATTGTTTCGTATGTTATTGCAAATTTTTAACTAACGGTGGCAGACTAGTCCTCCACCCTCTATTCGTGCATCGGACCTATGTAAAAAGTTCGCTCAGGGAACCTCGCATGTGCGACATTCGTCTGTAATCTGGCAGTCACTGGAGATAATTGCAAACTTTTAAAATTCTGCACTCTGAAATAAAACACTTGCCTGCTATGTTACAGTGTAGCCACATTTTTAGAGGAATAAAGTTGTTAGGGCCTGTCCTTAAATTACGTAACGCAAAAATTCCGAAATTTTGACACTCCCCACCCCACTGTAACGCACCTGTAATGGAACCACTAACCCCCTAAAAAGTTACGTAACGTTTGCTACCACCCCCCCCCCCCGTACTTTATATATTTTTATTTTTTAAAAACAAAAATAATTTTTTTTATGTTTATTCAAAAAACGTTTTCTAGATGGACTATGTAAAAAGCGTTCTTTTTACATTTTAGCCAAATGTCAATTTTTTTAATCGGGTCATATAGTCTAATGCTTTAGATCTCTAATAAGCTGAATCACCCTGTACAAAAAGCTCTGTCACGTAATAGGCCGTAACAAAATATTCCCATTTTGATATTCATTCGCCGCGAGGACAATACGCTTTCGACGAGGTTTAAGATTTTGTTTATTTCGTGTTGTAAACATACTTTGAAATAAATTTAGAAAAAAAAACTTTTTGAAAACAAGCTTTTTTAAAATGGACTAAAAAGCATAAAATAATTTTTTGAGTGTTCTGATATCATAATAATAAAAGCGATGGACGTATTAAAGGAAATTTACACGTTTTTGTTTTAGCCTTGTTAACTCGAAGTTCAGTGAAAATCCAAATTCATTATATTAGAGCAGAGCAATGTAAGGGTAGACAATTTAACCCAACCCCACCCAACCCTACATAAGCTACCCTTATATTTTTCTGATATGGATGGACATTATTACGCCTGCTTCATATTAGGCAGATCATCTGCGACCGGCAGTGTGTCGATTTATTTTGTCACATTGAAAAAGAAGAGTCGGCTCATCATCGGTTGTGTACCTAATATTAAATACGCCCATCGCTTTTATTATTATGATATCAGAACACTCAAAAATGCTTTTTAGTCCATTTTAAAAGCTTTTTTTTCTAAATTTATTTTTTAATTTTTAGATTTGTCTAAGTCTATGCATTTCAGCTAGCGCATCGATATTGCAGGGAGTATTTCCTGTCAATTTTGAAACGTCCAACGATTTGATACGGCTCAAGGTGACATAAGCTTGACCTACGTGGAAGTCAGTTGAAAGTAATCAGAAAAACTCATAATTAAATCGTCCATTTTGAATCCGCCATATTGAATTCTTGTAGTCTGATCAAAAATTCGTAATCCTCATCCTCAAAAACACCCAGATACCAATTTTGGTGGAAATCCGACAAACTAAAACTTTACCCCCTCTTCCCCCTCCACGTTAGGGGTGAGGTGGGCAGTCAGTGATACCACATTATTGGATTGTCATCGGAACTATAACGGTGTGCGAAATTTGAAGTCAATCGGATATGTGAAAGACAGTTTAAAGTAATCAGAAAAGCTTGACATTAAATCGTCCATTTTGAATCCGGCATATTGAATTTTTGTAATCTGATCAAAAATTCGTAATCCTCATCCTCAAAAACCCCCAGATACCAATTTTGGTTGTAATCGGACAAACTAAAGTTTTACCCCCTCTCCACCCCCCATGTTAGGGGGAAGGTAGGTATCCGATGAAACCATATTATTGTATTGTCATCGGAACTAAGACGCTATGCGAAATTTGAAGTCAATCGGATGTTTGGAAGTTCTTCAAAAATGAGTTGCAAGATTTGATTACATACATACCCACATACATACAGGTGAAGTTAAATAAAAGCTTGTAACATAGTTTAAAATATATGGATACCTTTCTAGCTAGCCTATTAGCACACTTTAAGTGAAATATCTCATAAACAAAAGCTCCTACGAAGTTTTTGGTTACAAAAATATAAAAATTATTAAGAAAAATGCTATCTATTTGCTGAAAACCGCACGTTGATGCAATGCTTCGTTAAGAAGTTAGCTAATTTCAAATTTTAAACTGTCAAAAATCTATTATTAATTATTAATGGATTTTAACCAAAATCTAATCAGCTCGTTACAGGTCGAACACTATTTTACCTGAAAATTTCATGAAAATCGGTTTAGCGGCTTAGGAGCTATCGTGTTACGGACAGACACACACACACACACACACACAGACAGACGTCACGACGATATTGCTAAGATAGCTCCAAATACACCCAAATTTTTGGCGTTATCTCGAAAAAAAAATTTTCCTCGAAAATAATACCTTTTGTAGCCATTGTTATGCGGGCTACGAAGGCAAAAATCATTTTTTCTAAATTAGTTTTTAAAAAAGCTGCTTTTTGAACTATTAAGTATTCTAAAAAATGTTTTTTTTGTTAATTAGTTTATGTAACAACTACTTTTTAAAAAGTTTTATTTTTTAAAATAATTTTTTGTAAAAATTTTTTTGCTTTTTTTATAAATTAGTTTTTTGAAAAACTACTTATTGAAAAAACATATTTTTTTCGAATAATGATATCATAGATTTTAATCTCCCAAAAAGAGGCCAGGGAAGCTATGATTTAAGGAAAACTAAGTTAAACTAAACAAAAATTGTCGCGGCAAATCGGCCGGCGGCGAATACTCCGTGGCAAATCGTCCCGCGGCGTATCAGTCGCGGCGAATTGTCCCATACCCTTTGATATACCGGTAGTCTTACAGCCCATAGCCCCCTTAGAAATTACCAGCGTAATAAAACTCTTAAATCTCCCGGTGGTCTTAAGCCTAGCTTCTCTTGGTCATAGGAACGTCCCCGGGATGTTTAAAAATGTACTTGGGACATTTTTTAAAACATAAAGAGTTCGTTTTCTACATTTCTCTGATACATTCTGGCAAACGTCCATAAAACGTTCTTAAAGCCTTTCTTTTGGAGGCTAACTGAGCCTTTACCATCATGGAGAGAAAATGTTAACAAAATGGACAAATGGTTCATAGAATTGCATGGTGCCAATTTTAAATTTAAAACAAATATTTCTATTCTACATAAATTGGTAAATTTATTTGTGAAACAAAGAGTGATGATAAGAATCAAATTTATAAATACCAAAAAGCAAAATGAATCCATAATGTAACGAAAGCATGATGATACAGGGACTGATGAGAGTCGAAAAACAGTAAAAAAGTTAAAGAAAATTATTCTGTAATTAAATAGGTATAGTTTTTGTTACTTGAAATATGATTTAAAAACAAAACTGATGAGGACCATTCTTAAATTATATACTGGGTGTTAAAAAAGTTAAAATCCACCATTGCTAACTTTGTTATTATTAAAAATAGAAAAAAATTTTAATTGGCAAACTGGTAGAATTTTTGAAAATTATAAAATGCAGGATGTTTAAATTAAAATTGGTTTTATATTTTTTGAAAAAACTCGAAAACTCAATGTTCGATTTTCTTTTATTTGAGCATCTTCAAGAGCATCAAAACTAATAAAAAAGTTAGCAATGGTGGACACTTAACTTGGAACACCCTGTATAATGCTCAAGCAGAAGGGAATAAATATTAGCGGTATAGCCAATGTATTTTTATTATAATTTTTCTTGAAATGCGTCAAGGGGGGATCAAAAATCCTGAATCTTTGCGGTATGCAATTTATGAATGTTCCCTGATACCCTGTTTCCACCAATGCATGCCCACCCCGATTCAAAAAACGCCACCAGATGCGTTTTTTGAATCGGGGTGGGCATGCGTTGGTGGAAACAGGGACTTACTGCCATTGACTTAAAGTCATTTCAATTTCCTTTAATTTTTTTGATAAAATTTCTCAAAAAAAAACTCATTTTAATTACCTCCTATCCACAAAAAAAAATCAATATTGCTTTAGTGTTCGGCGAAAAAAGTTAAATTAATATGAACAAGAGTATTCTTTGGAAACAACACACAAACACAGCAGCCGTGTGGATGGAGGCCATATTTGTTGCTTATTTATGTTTTGCGGTGTTTTGCTTTTGTAATGTAAAATTATGTTTTTGTGTCCACAATAAATCTGCACAATTAGTTTTAGAAAAACTACAGTTTTAATCCACAGTTTGATACATTTTCACCCAATTTACTAGTTTTGAGAAAAAAATAATTGACATAATCCTAAACTTTTGACAATTGTCAAATAATGTAGTGACGTATAGGAGTATGTTCCGAAACCATCAAAACTAACGCATGCGCAGGAACTGAAAGCCTGTCTACCCGAAAAGGAACATTAGGAATTAAATAACGGTCCTGGTTCAGGATCGCATTTGAGAATGCATGGGTCTGCCCCATATTTATCCTCTAACGTATTTGATCTTACTATACAAATGCAAAAAAGAACATAGTGCTCTTTTGTCGTTTTGTGTGCCGCTCATTTAAAACCTTAATGATGTCAGTTGTTTAGGGCTAAGCCATGTTGTATTCCTAATTGGGAAATTTTAGACTCTTTTGCATTAAGAAGACGAGTAAAGAACAAAATAAGTCTTTTTTGGTTTGATAATAGACAAATAAATTATGAGTTTTTATAAACCAAAGTTTAATAAATCTGTTTACATCAGAAAATAAGAAATTCATTTCCTCTAGAAAAAAACAAGAACTTTTAATTAATAATTAAAGGACTAACTGTGAGTAATTTTTACGTCGACGATTATGCCCCCCTAGATTTTAACCCGCGCGGTACCACACGCCCTTAAACCCTACATTAAAGGTAAAACTGTTTACTAAATATGGAAAATAGTTTTAAAAAATGAGTGGTACTATTTTCGCCAAAATTGAATATATGGTTTTAAAGATATTGCGATTTTTGTAAAAATGCGTGTTATTTTTGTTGACACTTTGAGTGTTTTTGATTTATTTTCTCTCAAACTGAAAAACGATAAAACCTAAAAAATTCTAATTCTTTCTAAACACTATTTTGAGTTTTACTTAAGATAGCAGTTCAGAAACTTTAAAAAATGTAAAGGGCCAAATTTTTGACCACTACACACAAATCTTCAAACCTCAAAAATTTTAAACGAAACTCGAAAACCAACTATACCGGGTGGGCCAAAAAAAACCGAACAATTTTTTTCATTATAACTCTTGAACTATACCATCGATTTTAATGGGACAAACTGCACTTGACAGAGAATTAATCAAAGTTTTGACTATATATATATATATATACTTTTTTGTCCGCTATCTGAAAATCCAAGATGGCGGACGAAATTAAATTGTACTCTTCAAAGATGCGCATTTATTCTTCTGTTGCGAATATGTTTTAATTATTTATTTAAATCGGTAGCAAAGCTGCGTTCTTGCCACGCAGAACAAGGTACGAATCAGAAAAATCGGTTGGATGATTCTAAAAAAAATATTTTTGTTTCTACCATTGTTTTGCATATTATACAATTGCCTTGCCAATCATGTCTGCATTTATTTCCTTATAAATTCATTACTACCAAACCTATTTTGATGAAATAAAAAACATCCTGGTGAGAATTGCTTGCGTTTTAAAGATCATGATCAAAATTTACCGTTATCTTAAAATTTAAGATGGCGGACAGAATCATACTTGATTCTTCAAAATGGCGTGTTTATTCTTATTTTCTGAAAAATGTTTTAGTTTTTTTTTAATCCATAGAAAAGCACTACTTTTCTCCCACCTGACAAGGTACAAAGTAATAAAATAGCTTAAGTGGTTCCCATAAAATCTGATTTTGTTTTAACCATTGTTTTACAAATTATACGATTGCATTGCCAATCCTGTCTGCATTCAGTTCTTTATAAATTCATTATTACTAAGCCGATTTTAGTGAAATAAAAAACATCATATATATATATATAACGAGGGGGATCCACCCGTCTCCTCTTGGTGGGGGGTGGTCCCAACCCTAAATGTGTTTAAATGACATTTTTCGGTTTGTTAGAAAATTTTTTTTTTTAATATTTAAGGGGGGGACCACCCCCATCTAGAGTAAGTGGGTGGATCCCCCACGTTAAATTATTGGGGGGAGTATACTGTATATCCATACCAAGTGTGTTGCCTCTCTCATTGAACGTAGTGTGTGTATTAATACTGTTCCAACATGGTTGTCTTAAATGAAGATTCAAGTGTATACCAAATTTGACCATTTTTGGTGCGTCTATGCTAGATCTACCGCTGCCTTGAGGGGGGAGTGATATACATCGTTGGAAAGGAAATTTCTTCAGCTTTATTAAAGTAGCGAGTGTCACTTTGATGACAGTTTTTATGTAGGTAGCAATTTTCAATGCAGGCACCATAATACTTTACTGATACAACAGGAATCTGACTCAAATACCTTATAGCATAAATACATGTTCAAAGAATCGAAAAGTGAAGCCCTCATAGCTGGCTTTGGAAACAACACACAAACACAGCAGCCGTGTGGATGGAGGCCATATTTGTTGCTTATTTATGTTTTGCGGTGTTTTGCGTTTGTAATGTAAAATTATGTTTTTGTGTCCACAATAAATCTGCACAATTAGTTTTAGATCTAGAGTAAGTGGGTGGATCCCCACGTTAAATTATTGGGGGGAGTATACTGTATATCCATACCAAGTGTGTTGCCTCTCTCATTGAACGTAGTGTGTGTATTAATACTGTTCCAACATGGTTGTCTTAAATGAAGATTCAAGTGTATACCAAATTTGACCATTTTTGGCTATGCTAGATCTACCGCTGCCTTGAGGGGGGAGTGATATACATCGTTGGAAAGGAAATTTCTTCAGCTTTAAAAATAAGTTTTAAAACCAGACATGTGGGGCAGTAAAATTAAGAAAATTAAGAAAAAACAAGTTTTTTTCCACACCTCTCATTTATTTAAATGCCCATAAAAGGTGCGCCACTGATGTAAGGGGGGCGTGTTATACATCATTAGAGAGGACTTTTCATCAGCCCTAATAATTGTTACTTAGTTGTTTTTTGCCAAGTTAAAAGTTTGCAAATAATTGGGAAAATACTGTAAGATAGCACTTTTGAGGGGGTGAGAGGGGGGATGCCCCTACACCCCACTTTAAAAAAAATTTACAAGAAAAGTCAGTTTTAAGTTATTACTAACCAAAAATAATTTTTTACTCACTCATTTGTACTTACTCAGTTACAAAAATTAATGTTTAAAATGTTTGTCTAATTTAGGGATTTCTACAAACACATTTATTTTTATTTCAAGGCGGCTAATTAAGTGTATACAATGGGCTTTTAACCAAAAATATTTTTTTGAAAAAAAATTGTGTTAAGGAAAAAAAATACCACAAAAAATAGATCAAAATAATATTTTAAAGATTTTCCCCTTTTTTCGTACGCCAATGGAATGCGAATCACTGTCGTCAGAGGGTACCATGGTACATCGTTGAAAAGGAAATTGTATCCGCTTGAAAAATCGTCTCCAGAAGATTTTTGAAAAAGTTGACTTGAGTTTCCGAGTTATTAGCAAAAAACTATAAAAAAGCACGTTTAAGGGGGGGAACCACCCCCCTGCCAGGGGTGCTTTCGTAAAATGTTCGGGCGAGTCTTATGTCTATCCATACCAAGTGTGTTGCTTCTTCTTAAACGCAGTATCCGACCCCGTAGGGCCTGAACTAAACGGTACACTCCTCTTTTTGACAGTTTTTCGTCACCTCGTTCCACACGTATGACCCGCAGGTGTTACTCAAATGTTCGTTTTTCGGAGCCCTAAAGGAAAAACATGCAGTTTTTATCAAAGCCAAACATTTTAAGTTAAAATTATACGACTAGAACAAAGATAGAGTTGCCAGGTATCCAATTTCTCCAGCATTTGAACCTTTGATTACGAGTTCTAAAAAGACCACCAAAAGGACGCCAAATGTATTTATTTTTGCTATTTTTCTTCAATAGTTCATAATCTAAAGTGAAAACTTCATAAAAACATGTTTAGCTCTATTTATTTTTTGTTGCCATCTTTGCCATTATTTTCTTTAGAAATTCCGAGGGCAATCCCCGCAGGAACTACCTCTTGATGAACAGAAAGCGTGTACTAAAGTTCACATAAAATGTTGTCATAAAAGAGTTTAGTCTTTTCAATCTACTATAAAAACGTAGCAAGAATCTAATAAATTGCTGAGCTTGCACTAATTTCATCTATAAAATCCGATGCTGGACAATAGACCGGCATGACTGATACAAAGTGATCAACCGAGTATTATACAATAAATAAAAAGCCTTGTGACATATATGGTGGAGGCGTCACTTGTGACAAATATATTTGTGACAATATTAATAAAAAAGAAGATTTTTTAAAAAACATTACCATTCTGTATCTCAAAATTTAAGAGGTTTAGGACATATACGTACAAAGATTTTTTCTTAAATGGACCCAAAATTTACCCCCTTTAGTATTAGCATCTTATTCAATAACACCCTGTTTATGTAAAATCTTCTATCTAATCTCTAAAACCCCTAAATCAGTTAGATCCCTCTACTGTCCAGACATTCGCCTTCCAAGTCCCGAATTTGAAACATATTTATGTCACGATTTTTTTTTCTAAACCTGGCAACCCTATGCAAAGTTAAGTTAAAGAACAAGCTGGAAACCAAGCAATAAAAATAATGAAAATCCGAAATTTTGTTTCTACTCAATTATTTTTTGCAAGTTTCAAACCAAGAGTTCCAGAGAGTTATTTTTTAAAGATAGTATTTCACATGATAATAAGCAAGGAAAGTATACTTTCCTTATTGGCCGCTAAACCTAAACATTTGACCCCTCGCTGAAAAAACATACATTTTATTTTTATAATAAAAATGTCCCGAAAAACAAATTTCTAAACCTGGCAACCCTATGCAAAGACAATCTGCCAGCGAGGTGCAGTGAAGGAGAAAATAGTATAGAGTAAACTAATCTCAGCCGAGGTAGAAGTGATTTTTAAAGCCCAACATGCAATACGTGATTTTATCTAGGAAAATTCGTCGTAGCTCCTGCTGAAATCCCGACGCTGCAGGAAATTTCATAATCCGTCCTTTCTTAAAAGGCTATATCGTTGGCTGCAACAGAAGTCCAGAAAATTAAAGTACAAGTTTGGAACCAAGCAATAAAGAAAATGAAAGTCCGAAATTTTCTTTCTACTATAGGATATTAAATCACACGATTATAAGCAAAGAAAGTATACTTTCCTTATTGGCCGCGAAACCTAAACATTTGACCACTCCTTGAAAAAAAATATATTTTGTTTTTATAATAAAAATGTCCCGAATTAGAAACTTACTTATGTCCCGAAAAACAAATTTCTAAACCTGGCAACCCTATGCAAAGACAATCTACCAGCGAGGTGCAGTGAAGGAAAAAATAGTATAGAGTAAACTAAGCCCAGCCGAGGCAGCAGTGATTTTTTGCTAAAGCCAATATGCAATATGTTATTTTAACTAGGAAAATTCGTCGTAGCTCCTGCTGAAATTTCGAGGATGCAGGAAATTTTATAATCCGTCCGTTCTTAAAAGGCTATATCCAGTCCAGAAAGTTAAAGTACAAATTTGGAACCAAGCAATAAATACAACGAAAGTCCGAAATTTTGTTTTTACTCAATCATCTTTTACAAGTTTCAAACAAGGAGTTCCAGAAAGTTATTTTTATAGGATATTAAATCACATGATAATAAGCAAGAAAGTATACTTTCCTTGTTGGTCGCGAAACCTAAACATTGGACGCGTCCTTGAAAAACATAGATTTTGTTTTTATAATAAAAGAGTACCAAGTTTGAAACATACTTACGTCCCGAAAAATAAATTCCTAAACCTAGTAACCCTATGCAAAGACAATCTGCCAGCAAGGTGCAGTGGAGGAGAAAATAGTATAGAGTAAACTAATCCCAGTTGAGGCAGCAGTGATTTTTAGCCAAAGCGCAACATGCAATACGTTATTTTAACTAGGAAAATTCGTCGTACCTTCTGCTGAAATTTCGACGCTGTAGGAAATTTTATAATCCGTCCTTTCTCAAAAGGCTATATCGTTGGCTGCAAAGGAAATGCAGAAAGTTAAAGTACAAGTTGTGAACCAAGCAATAAAGTCAATGAAAGTCCGAAATTTTGTTTCTACTCAATCATTAGAAATAAAATTTCGGACTTCCATTGTCTTTATTTATTTTAAAACACGACGTTTCGGTTAGTAAGTATCTCTAACCGTTATCAAGTCAGTTCACACTTGATAACGGTTAGAGATACTTACTAACCGAAACGTCGTGTTTTAAAATAAATAAAGACAATGGAAGTCCGAAATTTTATTTCTACACAATCATTGTCTACGAGTGTCAAACAAAGAATACTCAATCATTGTTTTACAAGTTTCAAACCAAGAGTTCCATAAAGTAAAGTAAAGAATATGAAATCACACAACAATAAGCAAGGAAAGTATACTTTTCTTATTGGCCGTGAAACCTAAACATTTGACCCCTCCTTGAAAATACGTACATTTTGTTTTTATAATAAAATTGTCCCGAATTTGTATGTATAATTAGAATGTATGTAAGTAACATAAGTCTTATGTCCCAAAAAACAAATTTCTAAACCTGGCAACCCTATGCAAAGACAATATGCCAGCGAGATGCAGTGAAATAGAAAATAGTATAGAGTAAACTAATCTCAACTGAGGTAGCAGTGATTTTTAGCTAAGGCCCAACATGCAATACGTTATTTTACCCAAGGAAAATTCGTCGAAGCTCCTGCTGAAATTCCGACGCTGCAGGAAACTTCATAATCGGTCCTTTCTTAAAAGACTATATCGTTGGCTGCAAAAGAAGTCTAGAAAGTTAAAGTACAAGTTGGGAACCAAGCAATAAAGACAACGAAAATCCGAAATTTTGTTTCTACCCAATTATTTTTTGCAAGTTTCAAACCAAAAGTTCCAGAAAGTTCTTCTTAAAGGATAGTATTTCACATGATAATAAGCAAGGAAAGTATACTTTCCTTATTGGCCGCAAAACCTAAACATTTGACCCCTCGCTGAAAAAACATACATTTTGTTTTTATAATAAAAATGTCCCGAAAAACAAATTTCTAAACCAGGCAACCCTATGCAAAGACAATCTGCCAGCGAGGTGCAGTGAAGGAGAAAATAGTATAGAGTAAACTATCCCAGCCGAGGTAGAAGTGATTTTTAGCTAAAGCCCAACATGCAATACGTTATTTTAATTAGGAAAATTCGTCGTAGCTCCTGCTGAAATTCCGCCCCTGCAGGAAATGTCATAATCCGTCCTTTCTCAAAAGGTTATATCGTGTACTAAGGGTACTAACTAACTAAACCGAACCACATTAGAATAATCGACGAATAGTTACTCTAGCTACATCTAACATTAGTCAATTGATCGCAAACATATCCTAACCTTGCGATCATTTGACCCTTATTAGGTTAACATAGATTTTGACGATTTGATCTTCCGAAAAACAAAATGAGAACAACACTAGTTATTATTTTTTTTGAATATTTGTGCAAGTCTTCAAGTTATTAAAGCATTATAAAATCACTTTACAACTTACAACACTGTGCGAAAAAATTATATCCGGGGAATTTCCTCCAGAAATTTGTTAGTATTCAGTCCCTGATTTCACGACCGAGAGCATTTATCTCAAAATTAGGTCGTATAACCAAGAGTCGGAAAATTTTTAAAATAAGAAGTGCAGCATTTGCTTTTTTTCTTTTATCGCAAAACATTTTTACCATCATGAAATTATCTTTTAAATGATGTATCAACCTTGCAATTACAAAAAGGAAGATGATTTTTATGTACATTTTAATGAATAATATTTCTACAGAAGTGCTTGGCTTTGTAGATATACGCCAAATAATTCTTTCTCATTCTACATATATTTTACTTCTCAACCAAATCCATCTCACGATACTTTGAATTAACGAAAATTGTATTGGCTTCAAATAAACTCTTATATTTTTTCGACAAAAGCTTACTTTACTAGTTATGCAGGAAAAAACGGTAGGTCGCTTTTTGGTCTTCAGTTCCAAATATCTCGCAAACAATAACCTAGATGAATCCTCTTGGTAGTAAGTTTTGGGGGTGAAGTGATTTATATTCCCGGTGCCTGTTCCCTGGATATTTTTTTGTGTTGCACAGTGTAATTAAAATAGATTAAAAACTTACGAGACGCGGACATGTTGGACGTTTGCAGTAGCGGAACTACGGGGGCGGGGGCTGTTCGAATTGGTTTGATTTGGTCTTTAGCCTCCTAGCTTTCCCCCCAATTTTTTGTGTTTAAAACATGTTGAAAATATGTTGTTTGAAAGCAATATTTGTTTGAAAAATACTTGTTTAAACGGAATTTTGTTCATACATTTTTTTCAGGCCGAAATTTGTTTAAAAATATGTTCTCTGCACGGATATTTCTTTGGTAATATTTTCTTCGCACAGAAATTTATTCTAAAAAATGTTCTTGTCTGTTTATAATTTTTTTGGAAAAGGTTAGAACACGTTAGGCTAACACCGATTTCGACATCCCAAAAGAAGGATTGGGACTAAATTAAGGGAATTAGTTTTTCAAAAAAATTTATTTTAAAAATATGTTGTTTGAAGAAAATGTTTCTGAACAAACTTCCGTTTGAAAAAAAATTAAAGAAATTTTCGTTCGAAAAAAAATGTTTTTGAATAAATCTCCGTTCGAAGAAAATGTTTTCGAATAATTCCCGTTCGGAGAAAATATTTTCGTACAAATGTCCATCCAGTTTTAGTTTTATTTTTGCCCGCCATACCCCCAATTTTTGGAGCGTAGATCGGCCACTGAACGTATGGCAGCAATGGACAGTCTAGTGTAGGAGCAAGACCTAAATTTTGTGGGTGCAAAATAATTTACGCCGCAATAATTTGTATTATATACAGTTTTTTTTAACTTAAATTTTTTATCTTCATACATGGTTCTAAATTACTGCAACAGAGTGAGCCCGCAATCGAAAATAAATTTATAAAAAGCAAGAATTACTTTAATTTAAAAAAATAAAATATTAATTGAACCGCCATGCTAAACTCACTTTGTTCAAGACAATCAAATATGACTAAAAAATATCAAATATTTATAAAATAAATGGATCCATGATGGATCTGATACCTTCCTAGCTAGCCTATTAGCACACTTCAATTGAAGCTATGATAATCAGCCTTGAAAACAGTTTTTGTAAATATCTGGGAAACTAAAGCTCCTACGAAGTCTTTGGTTATTATACAAATTATTAAGCAAAATGTAGTCCAATATATGCCGAAAAGCGCATACTGATGCGATGCTCGAGTATACCAGGTAGCATTTTTTAAATTTTTTAATTGTCAAAAAACTGTCAATAGCGTTAATGGATTTTGGCCAAAATCTAATCAGGTCGTCAGAGTGTCCAACACTATTTTACCTGAAAATTTTATGAAAATCGGTTCAGCGGTTTAGGACCTATCGTGTTACGGATAAAAAAAATACACACACACATATCGTCGTTGATCTTACAAACTGACGTATCTCAAAAAAATGCAGTTTTGAGAATACCATAATACTACCTTATTTGTGTCGTTCTTTCATCTCACAAACTGTCGTAACTCATAAAATCCTTTAAATAGCAGCAAAATCATTGATCCAAGAACATTTTTAGTGATATAAATCCAATATAAATTTTTCCTTAAACTTGAAACTGCTCTCTTGTAAAATTACAATAAATGAGTTACGTCAGTTTGTAAGATCAACGACGATATACACACACACACACACACACAGACATCACGACGATATTGCTAGGATAGGTAAAAATACATCCAAATAACACATTTTCGGCGTTATCTCAAAAAAAAATTTCAATAACACAACAATAACTTCGCTAGCCATTGCTGTGTGGTCTAGGAAGGTAAAAATTCGTACATCGGTTTATTCTAAAGACCCAGAGTGGGCGGCGTCCTACGTCGCACGGTGGTCAGCTTGTCGGTTCTGGACGATCGAAACTATTTTATGGTTGCAACTTTGACAAATTGAAATGTTCTTAGGAATAATAGCGAATAAAAATGTGATTTTAAAACATTCTGCAATCTTGAAAAGGCACAGTCGCATCCAATGTGTCTAGTACTTTGTGGTGTCACATATCATTTTACTCCTCCTGAATTTGAAAAAATAATACTTTAACCACATGGCAAGGGTGTCGGTGAAGTTTTATAGTATGGCTTGTGTGTGAAACTGGTGTACTACGAGGGTTATCTTTTAAGAAATGCATATGCAGCTGAAATAAACATTAGACAACTTTTAAAGACTATATTGTTTCTTGAAACGAACTACGCCATATTGGAATATCAGGAAAACCATATGACCTGTTTAAAGACTACCTTTCAAACAGAACACAGACTGTAGAAATTGAAAACATACACAGTGAACCAAAAAAAAATTGAATTTGGCGTGCCTCAAGGCACAGTGTTAGCCCCGATTTTGTTTAACATCTACTTTCATGGAATTATTGATATTGATATTGACGGAGATATAGTTAACTTCGCAGACGATACGGGAATTTACTTTACATCTGACACCTGGGAAAATCTGAAAGAAAAAGCAGAGAAAGAAACAAAAAAAATATTACATTATTTAAGTCATATGAATTTGACAATAAGCTACACAAAGACTTACTTTGTACCATTTACTTCCTACTCAAAAAATCTACCAAACTTTCAAGGATTAGAAATATTTAGCACATGTGACTGTCAATCTATAACATTGAAAAAAACCTCAAAAATCAAATATCTTGGGGTATACATTGACTCCCATCTGCGTTGGGACGAACATATAAAGTTCATAACAAATAAAGTTAGAACATTACTGTATAAGTTCAGACACTTTCGTACTTATTTTAAGCTACCTCAACTAACAACCTTATATCAAGCTCTCATAGAACGCCATCTAAACTATGGGATGTCAGCTTGGGGTGCAGCAACAAATAATTATTTAGACGGTATCGAAAAAATACAAAAACTCCCTGTATTAGCGAAAGTACGGTGTATAGCAAAAATCTGATTACACCATTTTTAAGGGCTCAAAAAAAGAGCACGGTAAAGTGCAATCAGAAAATCAATATCTTTAATAATAACCGAGTTTCCCATTTAATCCCATCGAAAATGGGTACACGTTTTTCATATTTCCTGCCTCAAAGCGGTCTAGAGTTTTCTGACACCAATTGACCCTTGCTTCTTTCTGTTCTTTGGTTAACAGATGAAGTATCGAGCAGGAAACTAATTTTTTTACCCCTAATTCTATTTGCAAAATTTGTTGAATTAAAGTTTTTAAAATTCTCAATCTCGCGATATGCCACATGTCGGCTGGACGACAGCCGTTTCTGGTTCACCTGGCCTTGGATCGTCGCTGAGGCTAATCCGTTCAGGCTTGAATTCTCCATACCAACGAGAAACTGTCGACTGATATGGTGCTTCATTACCGAAAACAGAAGTCAACTCTGCAAGGCATTCTTGTTAAGATAATTTCCTTCGAAAGTTGTTAAAAATTATAGCCTGAAAAAGTTCTCGGTTTAATTTTATTTTTCGACTGATTCGAACATAATAGGGCACTTTTTTAGGATAGAAAATATAGTCTATGGACAAATCGGCCTAAAAGGGGGTTTCGTGTGCAAGTCGTGCCAACTTTTTGCCGATAAGCCAAGTTTGTTAAGGGCACTCCATAGATCAGGTTTTGACTTATTGTCATTCTGGTAAATGCGTTTTTTTAAAGATATGGCCCCCACCACTTTTTTTTGCACGATATTTTTAAAACGATGTATCTTTCTTAAAAATAGTCGTAGATGGTTGCAAAAAATGGCAAATGAATCAGTAAACACCCGCAATAAAATAACTTCTAATTATATTTTTTAAAATTTTGCTTTGTTTTTTTAGAAAAAATAAAATAACAAAATTTTTACTTTTTTTTTGTATAGCTAGTAAAGTTTAACCTACATTTTTAATAACACCAAAGCAAAATTTTAAAAAAAGTTTAAACAAAAGTTACAGAATGAATATTTTTCTCTAATTTGGTGTATATAAGTCTTATATAGAAGTATATTTTATATTTGTTTCAATAAAAAATAATTTGTTGTCACCAAAACGACTACCGAAGGCCTATAAGGCGGCGCGCGGCTTTACGCAGCCGAGTCGTCTAGTAAAACAGGTGATTTCTATTATTATTATTATCGTTGTTTGATGGACATTATCAAACAACGTTGTTATTGTTATTTTTAAAAGTGAATATCAATCGAGGAAAGTTTTTACAATATAGTGCAGGTGCTAGAGGTAGTTGAGTATGCAAAATATGAGGACCGCAGTTTGACAATGGATCCTAGCTGAGAATAGGTCACAGACTAACGATTTGGATGTTGCCGGGGAGTTTTTGGTCCAATTTTTTTTATCTCCCCTCCTTATATAGTCGTGTGCGAATTTCTAAAAATGTAACTAAGTGGACGCCATAGAGACACAATGACATAGAAATGGATCAAAAATGTGTAAAATCTAATTTAAAAATAAAATTATATTAGTTTTTTATTTTGCGGCAAAATCCCAAATCCTGAAATTTTCTTAAAATCTAAGCTTACGGAAAAATATGTACTAGTCTTTATTGTAGACCATAAAATTTCCTTTTCAACAATGTATAAGTCAGTAGGGTACCACTAATGACAAACTCTCCAGTGGCGTCCGTTTATTGAGGTAGTGTAAATAAATTTAAAATTTTCTTAAAAACCGAGCTCCATATCAAAAAATATAATACACACTTTATTATGGACAATAAAATTGCCTTTTAAATTATGTATAATAAGGCAATAATAGTTTTATCTATAACAATTTAGGGGCGTCCGTAAATAAAATCAATTTTGAAAAATCACTGAATTTATCAATATTTCACAAGTTTTATCCTAATATCCGGAATAAGCTTTTTGGAAAAAAAATTATTTTGCCGCTTATTGTAGAAAATAAAATTTTCTTTTTAACAATATATTAGTCAGTGGGGTCAGGCTAATGACAAACTCTCCAGCGGCGTCCGTTTATTAGGAAAATATAATAGGTTTTACCCGATTATCTTAAAAACCAAGCTCTCTATCAAAAATTGTGACCTATAGTCGATTGTAGACAATAAAATTTCCTTTTAAACGTGTATAGTAGTGTAAGATTTATCTTTAGATTAACATCAAAGGGCTGTGCAACTTTAATCAATTTTTACAAATCACCAAACAAATTAATTCTGTTACAAGTTTTTTCCAATTTTCTTAGAAACTAAGCTCAATTGACAAAAATGTGTTTTATACTTTATTGTAAGAAATAAAATTTTCTTTTTAACAATGTATAAGTCAGTGAGGCTTAATTAATGACAAACCCTTCAGCGACGTCCGTATATGGGGGTCAATTAAAAAATTAAATAAATAAAATCATTTTTGTCACATTTTTTTTTCGAATAAAAAAAAACATTTTAAAGAATTTTTTTAGTACATTTCAAATCAAGTAATTTAAACTTTGTTGTATTCAAATCGGATAAAAAATTAAAAAGATACAATTTGTTTTTAAATATGCTTTTCCGCCATATTGAATCCGCCATATTTAAAAAAGGGCACGATTATCACAATAACAATAAGTCAAAACCTGATCTGCTAGGTATGTTAAACAAATTTAAGTTACTTTCAAAAAATTCTTTTGGTTTTCATTAAAAGCATAATTTTTAAATATACCACAAAGACCCCTATTTTTTTCCAGTTATTTGGAAATAACTAATTAATGCATTGGAAGACCTGAACATGATTTGAATAAAGAATCAAAATAGCTATCTTTTTTATATAAACTTTTTTTTTCTAGCTCCAATAGTTTTATAAATAAAATTTAAAAAATTTACCATTTTTTAAATTTTTTTTATTTTTTTGACAAATACAAAAAATACATATTTTCTGACCAATACATTTTTAAATAAATTACAAAGCAAGTATTTTAAACTTTGTTCTATGAAAATCGGATAAGAAATAAAAAAGTTACAATTTTTTTAAAGATACGCCTTTCCGCCATATCTTTCAAAAAACGCATTTACCAGAATGACAACAAGTCAAAACCTGATATATGGGATGCCCTTAACAAAGTTAGCTCATCGGCAGAAATTTGGCACGACTTGCACACGAAACTAACTCGATTTGTCCATGGACTAATAGTTCTAGAGTGAAGTTTCGATCGTTCAGATTAAACAACCTGACCACAGTGCGTCGCGTCGCCCACGTGTTAGCGTCACCTCTGTCAAGACTTGGCTGAAAAATATCTATAAACACCAAGGATGCCCAACGCCGAAGGCGACGAACTGCAAACAGTATTAAATTAATTTTCTTAAAACACAATATAGAAGTCAGCTAAAATATTAAAAGCGCTTTTCCGCTTTTGTAATCACAACAAAGCTCCTTATTATTTAAAACTAAGAAAAACAAACAAATTTAATTGTTTTCTCTGGGTTAAAATTCACATGAAACCGATCGATGATTGGTTTGCAATATATCTTTCGACCGATAATATACTCAATTTAAACCAATTGTTCCCATTAGTTTATACTGCCCCATCGGTCTCATCGGTCCAAACCCTTTTTTTTATAATCACTAGACTGATTTAAAAGAATTTCAGATTTATAAAAGTAACTTTAGCCAAAAACGAATTCTTAAAATTTGATTTGACATTGTCATGCAACTAACCAAAACTTTTTTTAAGGGGTGTAAAGGGGATAAATTGATAACTTTGGAACCGAAACAGTTACGAACATGCGGTTTCCCGATTTATGATTTCATGTGAAAGAAAATCAAAAATGGGTGAGTGGTCGAAGGTTGAAAATTCATAACTTAAACGGTGGTAGGGGGTGGGCAGTGGTGTATATGAAGGATGCAGCCCGGGAGACTCAAGCCTCCTCCTCCCCGAAGCTAAGAGTTTTTAAAATATTTCTTATATATTCTATATATACAGGGTGTCCCAAATTGGGCACCTTTAGGGGGTTTAAGGTTCTTCTAGGGGAGACAGAGAAAAACTGACCACGCATTGCGAGGCTCAAATTTCAAGAGAAGACTTAAAGTGAAAACCGCATTTTGAAAAATCGACTCGTCTTTGAGCTACGGGGGCTTCTTGAAAAGTCTGCATTTTGGAAGGGGGTCTATAACTTCGTTATTAGTGGAAATTTTGATTAAGAGTAAATTAGACTTTGTCACGAGGAATTCACCAGCTAAATTAAATTTTAACTGTCACTTTTAGTTTTTGAGATATGACATAAAGTTGCATTTTTTCTTATGGAATGGCCTATATTTTAATTAATTTTCGAATGCGTCATTGAATTCTTTTCAAAATGATGTAACATATGTCATAGTTTGATTGAGCGGTTTCGGAGATAATTAAAGTTTTTTATTTTTATCTAGTGTGCGTTGAATGACGTCATGCGCCATTGACATGAAATTGCGGTCAAATCCTACTTCAATGCTCCTATAGTTTTGTTGTTTTATACTATGCAAATCAAGTTGGCCTTGCGTCGTGGCGTTTTGTCATTGTTTTCAATTGTTTAAACAATTTGACATTACGCTTTGATGTGAAATTATTTTGCACAAAAGCGTTTTTAATTTTATTTTGAAATATGTATCAAAACGATGAAAAGTATGACATGTTAAAATGTTACTGTGTAAAATAATAAAAATACTGGAGTGCCTTGACCTGCCTCAGCAGGAAATCATAGCGCACTAAGTGAAAAAGCTGAATATCGCCTAAACTGCTCAATCAAACAATGACATATGATACATCATTTTGAAAAGAATTCAATGACGAATTCGAAAATTAATTAAAATATAGGCCATTCCATAAGAAAAAATGCAACTTTTTGTCATATCTCAAAAACTAAGTGACAGTTAAAATTTAATTTAGCTGGTGAATTCCTCGTGACAAAGTCTATAAAATTGCAATTTACTCTGAATCAAAATTTCCACTATTAACGAAGTTATAGACCCCCTTCCAAAATGAATACTTTTCAAAAAGCCCCCGTAGCTCAAAGACGAGACGGTATTTCAAAATGCGGTTTTCACTATAAGTCTTCTCTTGAAATTTGAGCCTCGCAATGCGTGGTCAGTTTTTCTCTGTCTCCCCTAGAAGTACCTTAAACCCCCCAAAGCTGCCCAATTTGGGACACCCTGTACAGTGTACTCCGGTTATAACGTACCCTCAAGGAACCAGAAAATATGTACTTTATAAGCGGACGTACGTTATAAACAACACAAATTAAAAGAAGAGGATTATGGCCAGACAAATGAAATAGGTACGTAATAACCGAAAGTACGTTATAAACCAGGTACGTTATAACCGAAGTACACTGTGGTACAAATATAAAATAGCATAAACTACGGCCTCATATGGTCTCGCTTCTACCCAAAACTTTTTTAAAAATACGCCACTGGAGATGGGTGAGGGGTGTAAAGGGGGTAAATTTATTACTTTGGAATCAAAACAGATAGGAACATGTAGTTTTTAGATTTATGGTTTGATCTGATGACAATTTAATTTATGAAAAAAATCGGAAGTAAGTGTTTGAGGTGTGTAAAGGGGTAAATTCAATGGACTTACCAAATTGACAGAAAAGAAGCCTTGTAATAACGAGGAATTAATAAAAATGGAAAGGGTGCGGTTCTTTTTAATTAAATATAAAATAAATCATATTTCATTTAAGTTAATTCACTAAAAAATTTAAAATTAATTTGGAAAATGTGTGTATGATTTTTTTTTTAATCGGAAATATTTTAAAGCCAGGATTAAGTAAAATAAATATATTTTTTTTTACGTTAAACGATTTTATTAGAAAATTACACGCAAATATTTAAAAATTTTTGGCAAATTTCTGTTTACTACAGTCTAGATTTAACAATAGCGTTAAGGGCACATTATATATTTTTAAGGGTCCATCTCACCGACTTTTTTTTCTTTACTTAGCTTTAAGTCTTTCTTAATATAATCATAATATGACCTAATAAGGAACACTTAAGGCTAAGTATCGAAAAAAAATGTCGGTGCGATGGGCTATAAGATACCCATCAATTTTAAGTTCGATATAAATCGTGGCGCGTATACTTCTCCATTTGGTGGGTATTGTTAATACTCGCCATACGATTTTATATCGAACTAAAAAATATATAATGTGCCATTGACATTATTAGACACTTATTGGAATAAAACCTGACCTTATTTTAAAAACCTGCAGTATTGTAACAGATTTACAAATAAAAAGCAGCTGATTTCTTTTAAAATTCGGCCTTTGTGTATTTAAGAACCGGATTTACTAGGATCTGTTTTTATTAAATAAAAGTAAACGACTTTATTTTTAAATTTGACTTTGGTATGTCAATTTTGAGAGGTCAGCTGTCAGTTTTCTTTGTAAATCTATCACAATAAAGCCGACTCTAAAATAAAGTCAGGTTTTATTCCAATAAATCCCTATTGTTAAATCTAGACTGTAGTAAAAATGTTGGGTAATTTTTTAATCGTTTAACTTATATAAAAAAATATATTTATTTTATTTAATCCTGGCTTCAAGATATTTGCGTTTAAAATAAAAAAAAAATTATTACAAATATCTCGAAAACAAATCGATAAGTTTTCGAAATAATATTAACGCTGAAATTTAATTACAAAAATACTTTAGAACAATGTTTTACGTGACCCACTCATATCCAGTGTTGCCAGAATTAAAGGTTTTCTTTCAATATGAAGGTTTTTGAACAAAAAATTTGACTATTATTGAAGGATCATATCCGAGTTGGAAGGTTTTTGACTATTTTAAGGCAAAGTTATATATTTTGAAAATATTTCAATAATTTAACCAAACTTAATTTGTATAAGTAAATTTCAATTTTTTATTTTGAATATTGGTTTTTATAATTTATGATTTAAGTTATAAATCTTTTATTTGTTTGGTTTTCTTCTTCCATTTTTATTAAAAAAATTTGTTCATGGTATAAAGTTTTTTTTGGTTGAGTGTCGACCATTCATCCTTTATTGTTTTGAAGGATATAAAGGTTTTTTGTCACTTAGTTGAAGGAAAATCGTCAGAAAAGTCTGGCAACACTGCTCATATCTAAAATCAAAGGGCCAAAGCTACACTAGAGTCCCTGTATGTTGACATATTTGGATATATTAATACATCCAAATATGTCAACATACAGGGACTCTAAGCTACACCAGCTAGGGTCCAATAGACAGAAACCCTTTTACAAACAAAATTGAGGCGTGTCCGAGAATATTATCCAAAATTTACTTAAAATACCCGAAAGAACCTCTGGTAGAGTGGAATTTTGTAAAGTTCTACCAGGTTATTTTTTCTAAGCTCCAACTCCAATGTTTAATGGTGACGCCGTTGCGACGTAGGCGAAATTATATACTTTACCGAGCTTTTATATATAGAGCAGAGGCGTTCCAAAGAGTGGGGTAGCGAGGCAGCCGCTTCAGGCAATATCTTCAGAGGGCAACCAAATCTTAACATTTTCAACATTTTGCCGGTTTCTGAAAGTTAAAACGTAAATTATGTGATGCAAAGAAATTGAACTTAGAGAAACTGATAGATGTGTTTGCAGAAAAGTTCGAAGGTGCCAAAACTTCTGGGCAAGTAACTTTGCATGTTTACGTATTTATGTTGGTTAATTGCATTTGGGTTTTTGAAAAACCTAGTTGATTCCCCCAAAATTTTGTGAGTCGGACATGTTTCGAACAGAAAACTAAATGAGACAAAGACCTGGGTTATTGGTTTTTTTTTCATAAAATTTTAAAAGTTGGAAATTAATTTTTTTGGAAAATTTTTGAATTTTTACTCTTTAGAGTTTGGTGAAAAATGAATTTTTATCTTTTAATTTTTTTAAACTGATCATAACTCAGATTCTTTACAATTTTTCTTTTATTCAACTCCCTGATCATTAAGAACTGGCATATCCCTAGACTCTAAGTTAGAAACCCTCTATAATAAATAGCGATACCTAGGTATGCATATTTAAATACATATATGTAAATATGTATTTATTTAAACCCTAGTTCAATTGGAATGTTTGCCAATAAAATTTGATTTTTATATTTAGTAGTGTCATATCATAGAGTTGCTATATTTTCTTAAAAGCATAAAATTAAACATAATTTCAATTTCTGTAAATATTTATAACCAGTTTCATTATCAACACTAAAAAAACTAGGCTCTGTCCGGTTGATTTTAAAATGAACAAACTTAATGCTTAATTTTGATATCCCAATCCTTTTTCCACCGACTTGGTCGTAAGATACAGAAAGAAAATTAATTGGTTCATCCATTTTGCATAACGTTCCTGGATAAATCAGGCATATCACCTTTGTTATTAGATCAAAAATATTATGAAGGCCTATGTAGGTTTCTCAGGACAAAATAAAAAAATAACGGACATATCGATTCAACCGCCACTATAAACGGACGGACTTAAAATAACGGACACCCTATATATCAATTGAGGATGACGGATGACCTAAAAATTGGCCTGCCCTAACAAAATGAGCATAATTTAACTCGGCACTTTGCAAACCAACCAAAACTTTTATATTTGATACCATTTTCCCCAAAAAATGTATCCTGCGACGTCTTTTTTCTTTAAATTATTTTATTTTTTAGAAATTTTCGCTTGCCTCCATATTTTTTCTTTTTACCAAACATTTTTTACTGCGGCGCCATTTTCTTCAAAAAATACTTTATTTTTCTTAAATTTTCGCTTTCAGCGTCCTTCTTTTCTTCATATCTACAAAATGTTTTATATATCGTGATTTTTTCTAATAGTTTTTACCTTCCTAGCCCGCGCAGCAATAGCTAGAGAAGGTATTGTTTTCGACGAAAAACACATTTCACCGAAAATCTGTTATTTGGGTGTATTTGGAGCTATTTTAGCAATATCGTCGTGACGTCTGTATGTGTGTGTGTGTATGTATCTGTCCGCAACACAATAGCTTCGAAACCGCTAAACCGATTTTCATGAAATTTGTAGGTAAAATAGTGTTCGACACTGTAACGAGCTGATTAGATTTTGGTCAAAATCCATTAAGGCTAATGACAGGGTTTTGACAATTAAAATTTAAAAAAAATGCTTTTAACTTTTTACCGGAGCAGCCAGCGCATCAATATGAGATTTTTTTAGTAGATCACATTTTTCTGAATAATTTGTATTATAACCAAAACCTTCGTAGAGATATTTAGAAAAAACTGTTTTCAAGATAATTGGATTGTGCCAATGCGCTAGCTCGGACGGTATCAGATCTATCATGGATCCATTTATTTATATTTTAAAGTTTTTCTTTTGTGGCCTTATTTTGGCCAAAAGGAGAACTTATATTTTTAGTTTTTCTGGTACTCTTTTTTGTATTGCTATTATTTCCTTCCTCTTAACGTGTGCTAAGCCATCTCGCAGTCCCTTCCGTAGTGGTATTTTTCGTATTCTCTAGGTATTAGGCCTGGGGCTCAAGCTTCCCTAAAATGACCTTGATGGTTGCGCCCTGATTTAATGGGTGAGTGGGATAGTATAAGAAATATTCCAAAAAATTTAAGAGAAATCATCATTTGATGTCGGACAATAATTGCTCATTAAAAACCTAAAGACTGAAGTAGCACATTTACTTCCAAGGTAAAAATGTTTTAGATCGAGCGTTGGTCTTCTTTAAAGCTTCGTGTGTTGTATACTTACTGGATTTTTACTGTTGGTTCAATCTCCGATGAATAAAAAGTTCTCACACGCGATACTTGAAGCCAGGACCCCTATTTCGGGTAGACAGGATTTCGGTTACTGCGCATGCGTTAGTTTTGATGGTTTTGCAACATACTCTGATACGTCACTAAGTTAACTGACAATTGTCAAAAGTTTAGGGTTATGTCTATTATTTTTTTCTAAAAACTAGTTGATTAGGTGAAAATTTATCAAATTGTGGATTAGAATTGTAGTTTTTCCAAAACTAATTGTGCAGATTTTTTGTGGACACCGTGAAGAGTGTTTAATGGCATTTATAAACCACTCTTAACTTTATTAACAAATTATGATGAAATATAGAAGTACTTACCTATGGAATGGCACTCCCTTACTTCTCCCGGACATTTTTCCACAAACCGCACGTTTTTTACGTGAATTATTTCCCATTTTTCACAGAAAAAAAACATAATTTTACACGACTAACACAAAACACCGCAAAATGTAAATAAGCAACAAAGGTTGCCTCCACTCACACGGCAGCTGTGTGTCTACATGACAAGGGACACGCCGGCGCATTTGAAAATTCGCGTCCGCGAATTTAAATTTGCCATTGTTTCCAAAGCCAACTATGAGGGATTCACTTTTCGATTCTTTAAACATATATTTAAGCTATAAGGTATTTGCATAAAGCGCATGTTATTTCCTAGGGTGCAGAAAAAAACCTGCATAAGATGTTTGATAATAAATAACCCTTTGCCAGAGGTAACCAATAAGTCAGGCACGGCCCTGTTTCAGGCTTCTCGTGCGGAAATTGCATAGAGCATAAAATGCTTAAAACTTTTATTTTTAAACCGATTTTAAGAGGATTTTCTAATTTTGAAAGATTTGCTGTACTTATCGGGCTTCTTTATACGCAAGTTCGTAATTAAATTCCTACTTTTCTGTCATCTTAGAACGTTATAGAGATAAAACACCTAGTATTTTCTCCCAATAAAAATTGCACACTACAATTTATTCTTCGTACAAAGCAGAAATGTACTATGTCGACTTATGGATCGTTCATATGTGTCCTTTGTCTAGTCTTTTATCTTGGTTTAGTCGTATGTCTTGTCATAAGAAAGTTAAAACCACTGTTTCTTATGGGAGTGTTCATGCAATGCTTTTGCTTGTGTTTTTGATTAATCTTTGTCTTAAGAGTTCCCAACTTTTAATCCTTAGGACAACGACTAAGACAAGTGACAGACATCACCTTATGTTTGTTGTTTTTTTGACAGGGCGTCCGAAGAGCGCAAGCGCGTGGTCGAAATTTTGAATTTACCGCCATTAATTATGTTTTTGTTTTTTTTTGTTGTTTCGTGTCTGAGTTTCGTGTAGAAAATGACTTTTAAAGAGGGCATTTTTATTGATACTACTGATTACTAACCAATTTTTTTTTGTAGTTTATGACTAAGACTAATCACAAACAAAAGACAAGTAAAGTTCTGTCATTTCAAAAAGCCGCACAAAAAACTGGCGTGTACCACCCTAATCATAATAACCATTTTGGGATTTGCAAGAGTCTGTGCAAAAATTGAAAATTTATTTTCCCATTTTTTACAGAAAAAAACATAATTTTACACGACAAACGCAAAACATCGAAAAATGTCATTATAGCCTCCACTCACATATCAGCTGTCTGTCTACATGAGTGTTGCTTGCTAGATGTACGATAATTATCGATTTTGTACGATAATATAACGAATGTACGATGTACGATAGTACGATAATTTATAAATTACAACTAAAAATCCTATGAAATCTTACAATATTTTTTCTGGCAAACCTAAATACTCGGTGTGTTTGCTGATAACATGTATAGTTTGTGAGATATGAATTTTCAAAGTTTTGCCATTTTGGTCTCATTGGATTCCCTATACTAAAAATCGCTAACTGACGTTTTTCCGAATCTACACTGAAGGTGTGTTTTTTTCGCATCTCTATGACCCCACTTTACTGTAACTCGGTGCGTTTGCTGATAACATGTCTAGTTTGTGAGATTTGAATTTTCAAAGTTTTGCCGTTTTGGTCTCATGGTATTTCCTATACTAAAAATCGCTGAATGACGTTTTTCCGAATCTACACGGAAGGTGTTGATTTTTCGCATCTCTATGGCCCCACTATACTGTAACTCGGTGCGTTTGCTATACTAAAAATGGCTAAATGACGTTTTTCCGAATCTACACTGAAGGTTTTTTCGCATCTCTATGGTCCCACTATACTGTAACTCGGTGCGTTTGCTAATAACATGTATAGTTTGTGAGATATGAATTTTCAAAGTTTGGCCATTTTGGTCTCATGGGATTCCATATACTAAAAATCGCTAAATGACGTTTTTCCGAATCTACAATGAAGGTGTGGTTTTTTCGCATCTCTATGGTCCCACTATACTGTAACTCGGTGCGTTTGCTAATAACATGTATAGTTTGTGAGATATGAATTTTCAAAGTTTTGCCATTTCGGTCTCATGAGATTCCCTATACTAAAAATCGCTAAATGACGTTTTTCCGAATCTACACGAAAGGTGTGGTTTTTTCGCATCTCTATGGTCCCACTATACTGTAACTCGGTGCGTTTGCTAATAACATGTATAGTTTGTGAGATATGAATTTTCAAAGTTTTGCCATTTTGATCTCATTGGATTCTTTATACTAAAAATCCCTAAATGACGTTTTTCCGAATCTACACTGAAGGTGTGGTTTTTTTGCATCTCTATGGCCCCACTATACTGTAACTCGGTGCGATTGCTAATAACATGTATAGTTTGTGAGATATGAATTTTCAAAGTTTTGCCATTTTGGTCTCATGGGATTCCCTATACTAAGAATCGCTAAATGACGTTTTTTCGAATCTACACTGAAAGTGTGGTTTTTTCGCATCTCTATGGCCCCACTATACTGTAACTCGGTGCGTTAGCTAATAACATGTATAGTTTGTGAGATATGAATTTTCAAAGTTTTGCCATTTTGGTCTAAAAATACTATACTAAAAATCGCTAAATGACGTTTTTCCGAATCTACACTGTAAGTGTGGTTTTTTCGCATCTCTATGGCCCCACTATACTATAACTCGGTGCGTTAGCTAATAACATGTATAGTTTGTGAGATATGAATTTTCAAAGTTTTGCCATTTTGGTCTCATGGTATTCCCAATACTAAAAATCGCTAAATGACGTTTTTCCGAATCTACACTGAAAGTGTGGTTTTTTCACATCTCTAGGACCCCACTATACTGTAACTCGGTGCGTTAGCTAATAGCATGTATAGTTTAGGAGATATGAATTTTCAAAGTTTTTCCATTTTGGTCTCATGCGATTCCGTATACTAAAAATCGCTAAATGTCGTTTTTCCGAATCTACACTGAAAGTGTGGTTTTTTCGCATCTCTATGGCCCCACTATACTATAACTCGGTGCGTTAGCTAATAACATGTATAGTTTGTGAGATATGAGTTTTCAAAGTTTTGCCATTTTGGTCTCATGGTGTTCCCAATACTAAAAATCGCTAAATGACTTTTTTTTTAATCTACACTGAAAGTGTGGTTTTTTCGCATCTCTAGGACCCCACTATACAGTAACTCGGTGCGTTTGCTAATAACATGTATAGTTTGTGAGATATAAATTTTCAAAGTCTTGACATTTTGGTCTCATGGGATTCCCTATACTAAAAAGCGCTAAATGACGTTTTTCCGAATCTACAATGAAGGTGTGGTTTTTTCGCATCTCTATGGCCCCACTATATTGTAACTCGATGCGTTTGCTAATAACATGTATAGTTTGTGAGATATGAATTTTCAAAGTTTTGCCATTTCGGTCTCATGGGATTCCCTATACTAAAAATCGCTAAATGACGTTTTTCCGAATCTACACGGAAGGTGTGGTTTTTTCGCATCTCTATGGTCCCACTATACTGTTACTCGGTGCGTTTGCTAATAACATGTATAGTTTGTGAGATATGAATTTTCAAAGTTTTGCCATTTTGATCTCATTGGATTCTTTATACTAAAAATCGCTAAATGACGTTTTTCCGAATCTACACTGAAGGTGTGGTTTTTTTGCATCTCTATGGCCCCACTATACTGTAACTCGGTGCGATTGCTAATAACATGTATAGTTTGTGAGATATGAATTTTCAAAGTTTTGCCATTTTGGTCTCATGGGATTCCCTATACTTTTGGTCTAAAAATACTATACTAAAAATCGCTAAATGACGTTTTTCCGAATCTACACTGAAAGTGTGGTTTTTTCGCATCTCTATGGCCCCACTATACTATAACTCGGTGCGTTAGCTAATAACATGTATAGTTTGTGAGATATGAATTTTCAAAGTTTTGCCATTTTGGTCTCATGGTATTCCCAAAACTAAAAATCGCTAAATGACGTTTTTCCGAATCTACACTGAAAGTGTGGTTTTTTCACATCTCTAGGACCCCACTACACTGTAACTCGGTGCGTTAGCTAATAGCATGTATAGTTTAGGAGATGAATTTTCAAAGTTTTGCCATTTTGGTCTCATGGGATTCCCTATACTAAAAATCGCTAAATGTCGTTTTTCCGAATCTACACTGAAAGTGTGGTTTTTTCGCATCTCTATGGCCCCACTATACTATAACTCGGTGCGTTAGCTAATAACATGTATAGTTTGTGAGATATGAGTTTTCAAAGTTTTGCCATTTTGGTCTCATGGTATTCCCAATACTAAAAATCGCTAAATGACGTTTTTCCGAATCTACACTGAAAGTGTGGTTTTTTCGCATCTCTAGGACCCCACTATACTGTAACTCGGTGCGTTAGCTAATAACATGTATAGTTTGGAGATATGAATTTTCAAAGTTTTGCCATTTTGGTCTCATGGGATTCCCTATACTAAGAATCGCTAAATGACGTTTTTTTGAATCTACACTGAAAGTGTGGTTTTTTCGCATATCTATGGCCCCACTATACAGTAACTCGGTGCGTTTGCTAATAACATGTATAGTTTGTGAGATATAAATTTTCAAAGTCTTGACATTTTGGTCTCATGGGATTCCCTATACTAAAAATCGCTAAATGACGTTTTTCCGAATCTACACGGAAGGTGTGTTTTTTTCGCATCTCTGTGGCCCCACTATACAGTAACTCGGTGTGTTTGTTAATAACATGTATATTTTGTGAGATATGAATATTTAAAGTTTTGCCATTTTGGTCTAAAAATACTATACTAAAAATCGCTAAATGACGTTTTTCCGAATCTACACTGAAAGTGTGGTTTTTTCGCATCTCTATGGCCCCACTATACTATAACTCGGTGCGTTAGCTAATAACATGTATAGTTTGTGAGATATGAATTTTCAAAGTTTTGCCATTTTGGTCTCATGGTATTCCCAATACTAAAAATCGCTAAATGACGTTTTTCCGAATCTACACTGAAAGTGTGGTTTTTTCACATCTCTAGGACCCCACTATACTGTAACTCGGTGCGTTAGCTAATAGCATGTATAGTTTAGGATATATGAATTTTCAAAATTTTGCCATTTTGGTCTCATGGGATTCCCCATACTAAAAATCGCTAAATGACGTTTTTCCGAATCTACACTGAAAGTGTGGTTTTTTCGCATCTCTATGGCCCCACTATACTATAACTCGGTGCGTTAGTTAATAACATGTATAGTGTGTGAGATATGAGTTTTCAAAGTTTTGCCATTTTGGTCTCATGGTATTCCCAATACTAAAAATCGCTAAATGACGTTTTTCCGAATCTACACTGAAAGTGTGGTTTTTTAGCATCTCTAGGACCCCACTATACTGTAACTCGGTGCGTTAGCTAATAACATGTATAGTTTGGGAGATATGAATTTTCAAAGTTTTGCCATTTTGGTCTCATGGGATTCCCTATACTAAGAATCGCTAAATGACGTTTTTTTGAATCTACACTGAAAGCGTGGTTTTTTCGCATCTCTATGGCCCCACTATACAGTAACTCGGTGCGTTAGCTAATAACATGTATAGTTTGTGAGATATAAATTTTCAAAGTCTTGACATTTTGGTCTCATGAGATTCCCTATACTAAAAATCGCTAAATGTCGTTTTTCCGAATCTACATGGAAAGTGTGTTTTTTTCGCATCTCTATGGCCCCACTATACAGTAACTCGGTGTGTTTGCTAATAACATGTATAGTTTGTGAGATATAAATTTTCAAAGTCTTGACATTTTGGTCTCATGGGATTCCCTATACTAAAAATCGCTAAATGACGTTTTTCCGAATCTACACGGAAGGTGTGGTTTTTTCGCATCTCTATGGCCCCACTATACAGTAACTCGGTGCGTTTGCTAATAACATGTATGGTTTGTGAGATATGAATTTTCAAAGTTTTGCCATCGGCTATAAAAAATTTGAACAGCACTGGAATACTTGACATTACCCATAACGATCGAGTCAGGGGATTCACACCAATTTGCGGGGTTCACCGAATTTGGTTTATTATTGTTTTGCTCTTTGCATTTTATATATTTGGCTCGTGCATCGGACGTTTTTGTATTAATTTTCTCGTGTTAAAGGACATTTATTTTCAACCCAAGTTTAGTTTAGATTTTGTACGATAACGTACGATAATTTTAAACGGCTCTTGCAATAATTCTTTTTGTGACGTGTAGCAACACTGGTCTACATGACCAAACACACGCATGCGCACTTGAAAATTTGCATCCGCGAATTTACATTTGCCATTGTTTCCAAAGCCACTTTTCGATTCTTTGAACATGTATTTATGCTTTAACGTATTTGGGTCCAACAATTCAACGTTTTGTTGGGTTAAAAATTCAATGGATTTTTGTGCTTTGTGCAAACTTGCATTGTTATGCTGGAGGATGATTCGTCGTTCGGGGTTCGTTTTTCGAAGCTCAGTGTTCGGTTTTGATAAAAAACCTCATTTTTTTCTTTTATTTTCGAATTTTATTTTTATTTGTTCCAATTTTTCATAAACTAAAATTTTGTCGTTAACAAAAAATTGTTAGTCTTAAATTTATATTTATCCTAACTAGATGGGTTAATTATTAGTTAATATAAAATTAATCTAAAGCATAATTGCATAAAATTGCGAGAATTCAACGCAAAAAATGTAACTTGCATTCTAAATTTAATAATTATTATTTTAATTCTTATTTCTTTATTTTATATACTTTGGCACTACCAGCGTCCTCTATCGTGTTTTTCACAGATCAATCAAATTTAAAATATAGTGATATGGTTTCCAATAGAGGGTGAAGTGCTGTGCGCATGTCCGCAAAACACAGAGTGTGTGTGACACCGTAAGCTGCGCGTCGCCATGTCCGAAACCGACAACATTTAAAAATTAAAATTATAGTAAAAATTTACTTTGAAATTCCGCTAATAATTAACATAATTGTGCCGCCATCGTTTTGGAACTTCAAGCCACATAGCTCTTGTATATAGGTGTACACCTAGAGCCCTGGAAACAGCGGTAAGTCCCTCTCCATGAGGCTATATCACCATTTTCTTTCTCTTTCAACTTTTCGCTGCAATTTTTAATTAATTTCTTTCGTTAGTTAAATGAATTTTTTGCGCCAATGTTTACAACAGTCCACTAATTCTACCAGAACCCCATCTGAGCCGTCGGAGTGCTACACTCAGGGATGACTTTTGGCAAACAATTGGCAACCATTTTTTTTTAATACACTTCGAGAACGGATGACTTTTGTTGGCTTTTCACCTTGGAACATCCAAACAGACGAATGACGTTTATTTTCGGGTTTATATGAGTAAATCCATGATTCGTCACCACTGACAATGCTATAGAAGTTTTTCTAGTTCCTGTCTGAAAGCGGTCTAGAGTTTTCTGACACCAATTGACCCTAGCTTCCTTCTTCATCTTCGGTTAACAGATGCTAATTTTTCATGCAAATTTTTTTGAATTGAAGTCTTTGAAATCCCTAATGAAGCAGGCGCAGATCTACGGAAGGGGAAAAAGTGGAATTTCCCCGCCCCCAAATCATAAACTATGTATAGTATTGACACACAGAATACACCTCCTGTTCACTATGCAAAATAGTTTTGATGTATGTTTACATCGTTGGAAAGGAAATTTCTTCGGCTTTAAAAATAAGTTTTAAAACCAGATATGTGGGACAGTAAAATTTAGGATAATTTAAAAAAAAATAGTTTTTTCCACACCTCTTATTTATTTAAATGCCTATAAAAGGTGCGCCACTTATGAAGGGGGGCGTGTTATACATCGTTAGAGAGTACTTTTCATCAGTCTCTGAACAAGTTTCCCAACTTGTTTTTATTTTTGTAAATAATTATATTCTCTAATTTTCACTTAAAATTAGAGAAGCTATCTCTCTTAGTTTTTAAATATTTTTGGGTTACATTTTCTACGCTTACAAGCGTTTCTAGAATATTATTTTGATTTACTTTACGCTATATCTTTCCATATTTTAAATTTAAACTTCGCGCGCTTCTTCCAGCAATGAAGGATTTGAGATAAGCGGCTAAATTCGGCCTAGCAGACGAAAACGCCGATTGTCTGCGCGAAAACTCAACCACGCGCCACGTGCAAGGAAAGTCACCGCACCGCTATTATTTTATATTAAAATTGTGGAAACTATTAATTTTACGCTTTAGTTTATTAGATATTAGTGTTTGGAACATTTTGAACTATAGAACAATGGAGAGTCTGGTACTTCGCGTATAATCGGGCTGGCCAGCCAAGTAGCTACAAAAGACATCTAATGGTAAGTCGTTTCTTGATAATTTTTCATTGCTGCGCTATTTTTAGTATTTAAGTTTTTAGGCTCTTTTTTCCCTGTTTTTCTCGAGCTATCTCGAGTGGTCCTTCGGTATATTTTATTTTCTACAGAAGGCCTAACCTCACCATTTGGTCCAGGTTCGAGCCTGATAACAGGACCCCGGGAAAAATTAAAGTCTAAATCGCATTTTGTTAAAAATAAAATTTTTAATAAATACGCATGACCTTGATCTTTTTGCTGTGCTAGCAGTAAAAATAACAAGTAAAAAAGTACCGAACGCGCATTGTTTTCGCGCATTTCCTACCTCTTTTTGGCTTGGCGTCGTCTGCACGTAGGAAAAGTTTCCAACACCACGATATTAGAGAGGTAAATGAGACTTGTTTACATTTTTTATCGCCTATTTTCTTTTCTTTTTAAACGCTTTTAATTTTTAAATATTAAAAATTTTGGAAACTAATCGTTCACCTGTTTTAACGGAGTTTTTTAAAAACATCACAATGAGTACGCAACTTAAGAAGTTAGTAGCACTCCGTAATGTGCAACATAATCGCATTAATACTCTTCATAACTTAGCTAATGCATGCCTAACGGATGATACAAAAAAACCGTGTTTACAGGTTCGACTTATCGACCTTGATGAAATGAAAGAAACATTTTTTATTTATCAAAATCAAATAATAGAGGCTTATTCGGCAAGTCCGGAGAGATTGGAAGAAGAAAATGAACGCCTTACTGAGTTTGACGACAGCTTCTATGATATTAAAAGAATTCAAAAACAACTATTTGAGGTGAAAATTGAAGCTCCTCAACCTCAAAACTTAACGCAAATTTCAAATTCTTCTGATCCAGACCGCTTTATGGCGTCTTTAATGCCAAGACTGCGCATTGTCGAATTTCATGGCGACATCACTAAGTTTCCAACCTTTCTAGATATGTACAATAGTTCTGTACACAATAATCCTAGTATTCCTACAAACGCTAAATTTAATTTGTTACTGTCCTACCTAAAAGGACCGCCCTTAAACGTAGTTAAACATTTACAAATAACCGACGCTAATTATATAATCGCTTACAATACGCTTCTAAAACGCTATCATAACCCCCGCTTATCGGCTCAAACTTATTGGCGCTCCGTGTATAATTTTCCCGCTCTCAAAGACGACAATCCAGAAACGCTGCGCAGGCTGCTTGATGTTTTTTCAGAAAACATTGAGGCTTTAAAAACTCTAAATTACGACACTGATCAATGGTGTTTTCCGCTCGCCAACATTTTACTAGATAAATTGCCTGAGGTACTACTTTCGCGCTTTGAACTAGCTAATTCTAGGTCTAATGAAATGCCCAAATATCAAGAAATTTATAATTTCCTTGAAACTCAATGTAATTCGCTTTATTCGCTACAATCTAAAAATAGATTTAAAAATAATAAACAGTTTTATAAAAATAACGCCTCGCCTTATTATACAAAAACGCTACTTGGTACGGAAAATACTCATTCTAAAGATAGATGCGCTTTTTGTGATTCTAACACACATTCAATATATTTATGTCACGCATTTAAAGGTAAATCTCCCTACGAACGCTATACTTACGCTAAAAATAAGAAACTATGTTTCAATTGTTTAAGCTCAATACATTTAACAAATTCTTGTCAAAGTCTACGCTCATGTCGCTATTGCCCTGGTAATCAAAGACATCACTCATTAATTCATTTTGAGCGAAATTCTAATTACTTTAATTCTCAAAATCAAAATAGATCACATTTTGATGCTAACGTGAATTTCTCACACAATCTCTCTAATATTTCTCCCAACGCGTCTCCAAGTAGTGCACCACGTGGTTACTTGGCCAGCCAGCAAAGTTTTAGATCCCCGGCTACTGGTTGTCCGCTTCAAAATTACTCTACTCAAAATAATTTCCCTCAAAGTGCCTCTTCTCAAAATAATCAAAATTTTACTTCGACGTCTTCTAATTCACAAGTACCAATCGCAACTCCTTCAGGTTCTAACCCCACGCATTGTGGTTTTATTTCTGCGCAATCGCAAGTTTTATTGTCAACTATCCTAGTAAAAATTCAAGACGTCCGCGGTAACTTTCAAACAGTTAGAGCCGTGTTAGACAGCGGTTCGCAAAACACTTTTTGTTCTCAAAAATTAGCGCAACAATTGGGCCTTCCAAGACAACCCTTATGTTCAAATATACAGGGGGTTGGAGGCAACTCTCTTACTTCTGATCTAGGATCGATTTTTATTAAAATTTGTAATTTTCAAAAACCAGATATTTTTGTGTCTACGCAAGCGATTATTTTGCAAAAGGTTTGTACTGATTTACCGTCAGTAAAAATAAATACAGAAAATTGGCATTTTATAAAAAATTTACCCTTAGCAGATCCCACTTTTTACAACCCTTCGCCTGTAAATTTACTAATTGGTATGGATCTATTTCCACTAATTATACAGGGTGAAAAAATCGCTAGCGATGATCCAAGTCATCCCTTTGCTATGGGAACTATTTTCGGCTATATTTTGATGGGACAAATAAATCAACCCTTAATTTCTACCCCGCCAATTAATGCTCTTTTTTGTCAAAATGAAAATGACTCGCTTTCGCAATTAATTTCAAAATTTTGGGAAACCGACTGCGTCCCCCAAAAAACTCATTTGAAACCAGAGGATGAAATTTGTGAAAATTATTTTAAACAGAGCGTGTCGCGTAATCAAGACGGCCGGTATACTGTCTCCCTTCCCTTTCGCACATCTGAAAATCCACCGCAGTTTCCCGCAATAAAACAAGTCGCGCTAATTCGTTTCTTATCTTTAGAAAAAAAACTGCTTCGCGATAAAAACTTGTATTGTGAATATTCTAAATTTATGAATGAATATTTGGAATTGGGTCATATGGACTATGACTCAGAAAAAGAAGACGATTCAGACAGCTATTTTATTCCACATTTCGCTGTTGTTAAAAATGAAGCTATCACTACTAAGACAAGGGTAGTTTTTAATGCGAGTATTACTGACCCTTTTACGCATATTTCGCTTAATCAAGTGTTATTATCGGGTCCGAAACTACAAAAAGATATTATTCAAATATTATTACATTTTCGCCTTAACCCTGTGACGCTCACCTGCGATATTCAAAAAATGTATCGTGGTATAAATATCAACCCTGATCATCAAAAATACCAAAAAATATTTTGGCGGTTTAACCCTAATGAAAAAGTTTCCGTTTTTAAACTACGAACTGTCACTTACGGAGTGAACTGTTCACCATATCTCGCTTTACGCACCCTTCAGCACTTAGCTGAGTCCGAATATGATAACTACCCTCACGCTGCTAAAGTTATACTTAACGATACCTATATTGATGACGTCACTACTTCATGTAAAACGGTTCAAGAGGCGTTAAATTTGCAGCAAGAGCTTACGGAGTTATTAGGAAACGCTGGCTTGAAATTACACAAATGGTCTAGCAATCGCTCAGAAGTGATCTCTCATTTAGATCCCTCCTTAGTCAACCCCGCAGTTTTATCTCTCGATTCGGATGACGTCACTAAGGTCTTAGGCCTGTGCTGGCATCCTTCATACGACGAGTTTCGATTTAACATATTACCTAATCAGCAAAGCTGTACTAAAAGGACGCTTCTCTCTTTTTTAGCACGCTGCTATGACCCCCATGGGTATCTTACCCCAGTAACATTCACTTTAAAATATTTGATTCAACAAATTTGGTTACTTGGTATTTCCTGGGACGCCACGCCTACTTTAGAAATAGTTCGTCAGTGGACACTCTATCAATCTGAATTTCAAGTTTTAGAAAAATTTAGTTTACCCCGCCACCTTGACATCACCAACGCCGAATCCATCGATCTCTGTGGTTTTTGTGATGCGAGTGAACGAGGGTACGCATGCGTAATATACTTACGTGTCTTACGAAACGCTAAATATCACATATATTTTGTTCTTGCGAAAAGTCGCATCGCTCCACTTAAAAAATTTGTTAGTATTCCGAGAATAGAACTTCTAGCCGCTACTCTTTTATCTGAGGTCTTAAAATACACATATGATATATTCATAAAAAGGTTCACAATAAATAATATTTACGCTTTTTCGGACGCAATGGTTGTTTTACACTGGATAAAATCCCATCCAAGTAAATGGAAAACTTTTGTCGCAAATCGTGTTAGTCTTATCCAAGATAATATTAATCCAGAATGTTGGTTATATACCCCCACCTTTCTCAATAGTGCCGATATAGCCAGCCGCGGCTGCTCGCCGAGTGAGATTTTAAATCATCCCCTATGGTGGGCCGCCCCTAGTTTTTTACAAGAATCTTTCGATAAATGGCCAACAAAAACCCCGCAAGTCAAAATAAATGACAGTTTAGAGACTGAGGAACGAAAAAATGTTGCTCTGATTTCTTGTGACCGAATAACGGAAAATTTTTTAGATTCGCTTTTAAATAATAAATCCGATTTTTACGCTATACAACTACTTTTAGCCCGCAGTTTACGATTCATAAATAATTGTAGACTATCCGCAGACGTCAGAAAAAAGACAAATATAGATTATATCGATCTCTTTAACGCTTTAAAATGTTTGGCTAAGCACGAACAACAAAAATACTTTTCTGAAGTAATTCTTAACCTTCAAAACCAGAAAAAATGCATAAAACCCATACAAAAATTGAATCCCTTTTTAGACCAAGATGGTCTTATAAGAGTTGGAGGACGCATTCAACAAGCCATGACTATTTCTTACGGACAAAAACATCCTCTTCTTTTACCCAAGGAAAGTAGACTTTCTTATATTTTTATTGAATATATGCACAAAAAATATTTGCATGTTGGAGTGCAAACAGTCCAATATCTCATTAGTCAAATTTTTTGGATTTTATCTGCCAAACGCTTAATTAAAACGGTTTTATCCAAATGTGTTCGTTGCTTTCGCGTCAAACCGCATTCTTATGAGCAAATCATGGGACAAATTCCGTCCTACCGCTTGATTCCACAAAAGCCTTTTACTTTTAGTGGAGTAGATTTTAGTGGTGCTATACCCATCACTCTCAGTAAACACAGAGGTGTAAAAACACAAAAAGCATATATCTGCCTTTTTATTTGTCTAAATACTAAAGCTTTACATCTCGAGTTAGTGTCAGATCTAACTTCGGACGCTTTTTTAGCTGCGCTACGTCGCTTTGTTGCCCGAAGAGGTTACATAAAAACTCTTTTTTCAGATAATGGCACAAATTTCGTTAAATCAAGCAAAGAATTGCTTGATCTTGCAAGAAATGCTTGCACGCAACAAGCTATCGCCTGGAATTTTATCCCTCCATCAGCTCCCCACTTCGGCGGTCTTTGGGAGTCAGGGATAAAATCAGTAAAAACTCACTTAATTCGTACCATTGGCTCGCAAATTCTAAGTTATGAGGAGTTGTACAAATGTACATGGTTCTTTGTCAGATTGAGGCGATTTTAAATTCTCGCCCCTTGACCCCGCAATCTACCGACTCTAACGATCTACAGGTTTTAACACCGGGACATTTTTTAACACATGGACCTTTAGTTTCTGTTCCTGATGAAGATTTTTCAAGTAAACCTGAGAATCGGTTATCGCGATGGAACTTGGTCCAACGAATACAAGCCGATTTTTGGCGTCGTTGGAGCCAAGAATTTTTACATACCCTTCAAGTACGAAATAAATGGTTGGAACCATGCGCAGAGCCAAAAATAGGTACCCTCGTTCTTATCAAAGACGAGTTATCACCGCCTCTTCAATGGCGGGTAGGTCGCATTATTGAAATTTTTAAAGGGCCTGATGGGCACGCTAGGGTGGCAAATGTTCGTACCGCGTCCGGTATCTTTAAACGACCTTTAGTCAAGCTTTGCCCCCTTCCAATTGATTCAGATTCACATACCGAAAAATGATGCTCATTTTGGTGGGCCGAATGAACAAGTTTCCCAACTTGTTTTTATTTTTGTAAATAATTATATTCTCTAATTTTCACTTAAAATTAGAGAAGCTATCTCTCTTAGTTTTTAAATATTTTTGGGTTACATTTTCTACGCTTACAAGCGTTTCTAGAATATTATTTTGATTTACTTTACGCTATATCTTTCCATATTTTAAATTTAAACTTCGCGCGCTTCTTCCAGCAATGAAGGATTTGAGATAAGCGGCTAAATTCGGCCTAGCAGACGAAAACGCCGATTGTCTGCGCGAAAACTCAACCACGCGCCACGTGCAAGGAAAGTCACCGCACCGCTATTATTTTATATTAAAATTGTGGAAACTATTAATTTTACGCTTTAGTTTATTAGATATTAGTGTTTGGAACATTTTGAACTATAGAACAATGGAGAGTCTGGTACTTCGCGTATAATCGGGCTGGCCAGCCAAGTAGCTACAAAAGACATCTAATGGTAAGTCGTTTCTTGATAATTTTTCATTGCTGCGCTATTTTTAGTATTTAAGTTTTTAGGCTCTTTTTTCCCTGTTGGAGCCCTGTGGAAAGATACAGTCCCTCTTAACTCCACCACGTTTTTCTCGAGCTATCTCGAGTGGTCCTTCGGTATATTTTATTTTCTACAGAAGGCCTAACCTCACCAGTCTCAATAATTGTTACTAAATTGTTTTTTGCCAAGGTAAAAGTTTGCAAATAATTGGAAAAATACTGTAAAATATCACTTTTGAGGGGAGCGAGAGGGGGATGCCCCGCCCTCCAATTTAAATGAATTTACCACGAAGAATTAGGTTTTAAGTTAATACTAATCAAAAATATTTTTTACTCACCTTGAGGATTATTTACTGAGTTACAAAAATGAACGTCGAAATTTTTGTTTGATTTGAGAATTTCTACAAACTCATTTATTTTTGTTTCAAGGCGGCTACTTTAAAAGGTTATGTCTAACTTATTAAATATTTAACTGTGTACAATGAGGTTTTAAACAAAAATACTTTTTTTAAAAAAAGAATGTGTTAAGGATACAAAATGCCACAAGAAAAATAAAAAATACATATTTTAAACATTTCCCCCTTTTTTCGTAGGCCTATGGAACGTGCCTTTAGAGGGTACTAAGCTACATGGTTAAAAAGGAAATTTTACCCGTTTGCAAAATGATCTTTAGAACATTTTGAAAAAAGTTGACCGTTTTCGAGTTATTAGCAAAAACCCGTCAAAAAGCACGTTCAAGGTAACAAACCCCCTGTTGGAGGGGGTGGTTCCGTTTCGTAAAATGTTCGGGCGATTCTTATGTATATCCATACCAATTGTGGTAACGCAAAAAGTTTTGCATAAGGAGTCACATTGGCGAAAACGAAATTTTATTGAAGCTGCGTTTATAATGTAGAATAAAGAAGTTTTCAGCCAATCAAGCACGGACATACCAAACATATTATGAAAACCACTCCTTAAGCGAAATAAGCGTCTTAGGATTAAAAAAGGGGGCGGGTCGTCACACCTGACTGCACACCAAGTATTATTATAAGTAGTCGCCTTTAGACTAGAAGGATTAGTTTACACTTGAAAACGGTTAGAGATACTTTCTAACTAAAACGTCGATATATCGATAAAGACAATGGAAGTCGAAAATTTTATTTCTAAAAAAATATCTTATTTAATAGTGTAATATAAAAAAGTGCGATTAAATACCTCGGTAAATGGGTAGGTAATAACATTATCAGGAAAGATAAAATTGTTTTTGCCGCGCCTGCTGACCTAATTAGCTCTTCTTTGTTACACTTAATTATTTTTTTCACTTTGTCCGTACCTTTCATTCAACATTACTACGTAACTATCGAAACAATTTTAACGAACAAAACCACTCACCAGAGTAGGTATTTTGGCTTTTATGTGTACGCGTAAATAAATACAAATTTTTGTAGGTAGTTACAAATTTTATTTCTTTCAAACTGACACAAACTGCAAAACGTTAGAGCATAAACATGAGGCATACCCATGCATTCTCACACGCGATGTTTGAAACCAGAACCTTCATTTAATTCTTAATGTTCGTTTTTCGGGAGAGAGGATTTCGATTAATGCGCATGCGTCAGTTTTAGTGATTCTGGAACTCCGTTACGTCACTACAATTTTTGACAATTGTCAAAAATTTAGGGTTATAAACCAGTTGATTGGGTGAAAATTTATCAAATTGTGGATTTAAATTGTAATTTTTCTAAAATTAATTATGCAGATTTATTGTGGACACCATGAAGAGTGTTTAATGGCATCTACAAACCTTTATTAACCTTATTAACAAATTATAAAGAAAAATACAAGTACTTACCTATGGAATGGCACTCCCTTACTCACGCATGTTTTACGTTAATTATATCCCATTTTTTCCAGAAAATAGCGTCAACCCCACACAGCAGCTACATGACAAAGCACACGCATGAGCACTTGAAAATTCGTATGGTAATTTAAATTTGCCATTGTCTCCAAAGGAAGCTATAAATGCTTCACTTTTTAATTTTTTGAACATGTATTTATGCTCTAAAGTTTTTGGATAGACCTCGCGTGACTAGAGTTCTGCTCGTCAGTGTTCGTTCGTTCGTTTCGGTATTACTTATTGGCCCTGTCCGCTTATTGCACACAATTTGCCAGCTCAACTCGGTGGACACCCAGATAATCTGACTCGAGGTCCCTTGGTGCCCGGAACAATACAACTTATATACTCTCATATTAACATATTAATAATAACCCCTTTATTATCACCTCTTCTCTGCCAAGAACAACATGGGTTTCAGAGAGGTAAATCCACAGTAAGCAATCTTCTTATTTACACAGAATATATATCGGAGACTTTGGAGAGCCGTTGTCAGGTGGATGCAATCTACACGGATTTCTCTAAAGCCGTTGATAAAATTAACCATAGGATCCTCTTAAGTAAGTTAAAACATCATGGCTTCTCTGGAGGGTTCTTTAGATGGATTATGAGCTACCTAAGCAAAAGAATTCAAATTGTTAATATAAATAATATTCATTCATTTAGAATTAAAGTTTGCTCAGGAGTGCCTCAAGGGGGATATTTGTCACCACTTTTATTTAATTTATTTATCAATGATCTCCATTTCTGTATAAAAATCGGTAAATTTTTACTATTTGCAGATGATTTTAAATTATATTTAGTAATTGGATGTCATCAAGATTGCCTATTAATTCAGGAAGATTAAGACTGCTTTAATTTATGGTGCCAAACTTAAACAAATGTAGTGTCATGAGATATTTCAGAATTCACAACCCAATAATATTCGACTACATCTTAAATTGTACTACTTTAAACAGTGTGGATCAGATTAAGGTGTTATTTTTGATCAAAAAATGGAATTTAATTTGCACATTGAAAATATTTGCAACAAAAGTCTACGAGTGTTAGGGTATATATCGCATACTTTAGAGGAATTCAGTAACGTATATTGCTTTAAATTGTTGTACTGTTCTCTGGTGCGATCATTGATTGAGTATGCTAGTCAAATTTGGAATCCGCACTACTTTAAATATGTTAGAAAAAATTCAGCGTAGGTTTTTAAGGTTAATAAACTACAAACTAAAAATACCAAAAGATCATATTGACTACATATCTCTACAGAATTTATTGAGTATTCAATCTTTGGAAAAGCTGAGGTTTATGATGGATAGCAGGTTACTGTTTAAAATTATAGATAATAATGTTGATTGTCCTAACTTCTTAGAAATGACCTCTTTTCAAATTCCACAAAGACAGACTAGAAATTATTCTTTATTATTTTTGCAATTTCATAGAACTGCACATGGAATAAACTCTCCTCTTACTAGAATGGCAAATTCTTTAAATAAAATCGATGTAGATTTATTTAATGTAACAACAATTCAACAAGTTTGTGAAAAAATTTGCTCGATAATTTTTACTACATAATAATGTTAGTTATAGTTCATACTATTGTGATTTTTCTTTTTGTAAATGGCATGACCGTTGAGAATAAAAAAAAATAAAAAATAAAAATATTCATACTATATGAGGACCCAACGAGCCGGCCCACCAAGCACCCCCACGGTAGGCAATATTCTTTTCTCATAGAGGATTTAATTTTGCCTGATGCTTTTTATCAAACACAGGGGTCTTTATCGTGCTAGCGCCATCTACGCTCTTAACACCGGACCATGTGACTTCCGAACCACGGCCTTACATTGATCATTAACTTTGCTTACTTCGTTGATGCCCAAACTCAACCCAAGGCAGCTGTTGCCCCTACCTCCAGTGAATCTGTATTCACACCCGGATAGTAGGTTCGAGTTTGTAGTGGCAGGCATGGGATTTGAACCCACCACCCTCTGATTGTAAAGCGAACGCAATTTAAGTTGATGTTAAAGAGCAACCCTCAAATTCCCAATCGACTTTAAATTGCAACAGTATTATAGCAACAATCATGCACCAGCGAAAGAGTTGATCCATAGGTTTGGCACATAGGTCAAAGTAGGCCCTTACCATCAAGCGAGAGAGAGAGAAAGAGAGAGCTATTAGTATGTAAGGCTACACTTTTATGATCCCTCAAAAAAGCACGAATTCACGAAAGTACTCTCAAATTGACAAAAAGTTGAAAGTTGCTCTCGATATAACTTTTCTGCGATTTATCGCATGACACATCCTAAAATATAAGCATTTGATCTATAAAACTATTTTTTAAAAAAATGTCATAAAATAAGCCGTTACTAATTTTAATTGAAAATCTACGTGAATAGGCCTCCAAAGACACGGGAGGCATTAACTCTATGGCCACTTAAGAAGTTTCGCCATTTTACTCCATCATTGTTCTTTTTTTGGGGTCGAATAATAATTAGTATTAATGAGGCCGCCATTATATCCATGTCTGCGAAATCGCTAATTGAATAATTAGCAATACTAGTGCAGGAGATTGTTAGGAATGAAAATTACCCTTTACTGTACCACTGTACGAAACCAGCTTGGAAAAACGAAAAGCCTAAAACATGGTTTTCCAAATATACGAAAGTGGTTCCGCCTCCCTCCACAATACACTATAGGATAAAATATCCAAATTTGGCCAATATAGGAAAAAAATAGGTTTACCTTTTAGTTATAAAATTACCACCAAAAGTATTTAAAATGACCAAGTCATCAATATTTGTAATAATAACATTTGAAATCTAAGTAGGCTGTGCTGTGCGCAAAGTCAGCTTATACGTCAAATAAAGTATTAATTTGTTTTTTCTTTAAATATTTACTGATATTTCAAAAGGCGCTGTATCAAAGATATTAATTTAAAAGTGATTTTTTTATTACCCATGGAGAACGAAGATAAGATTGATTAATTATATACCTTTAGTTTTTAGAAGCTTACATATTTTTTATTTGCTGGTTTTAAATTAATATATAGCAGAAATCTGGCAAAATAAATAAAATTGTTTGGTTAGGTTGAATTACAAAATGAGATCCGCAAGGATCCGATCAGGCCGATATGTAATAATATTCTTTAGAGTTTAAGCTAAAAGGCTGTTGAAAACCGTTTGCAACTATTTGCAACAAAGGAGTTTTTTTTTACTTTTAGATGAACTCTGCATTAAAAATCAAGACCTTTTTGATGTGTGGTTGTCTCAGATAACACAAGTTTCCTTTGAATTTATTCATCATTTTTGGGTAATACTAGTTTCCCTGTGTTGCCGATTGCGGTTCGGTTCGGTTCGGTTCGGTTCGGTTCGGTTCCCTGTGTTGCCGATTGCCTTTAAATTTGACAAACTTTGAGAACTACTGCTTTGAAACTGCTAATATTTTCATGAACACTTATCCTTGGTTTCCAATGCCAGCTACTGTGCACAAGGTGCTTATTCACAGCAAGCAGATTTTGCAGAATTGTCCCTGGGCTCAGCTGGGTTTTTGGGAGAGGAAACCTCAGAAGCGAGAAACAAGATCTACAAGCATAATCGGAAATACCATGCCCGAAAAAGTACTAGAATAAATTATTTAACAGACATTTTCAAAAGGGCAATGGACAGTTCAGATCCGTTAATCTCAACTTTATCACTTATGTCACGAAAATCCAAACTGAATGAATATTTATCTAAATCAGGTTTACTTGAAAATAACAGCCAATCCAGTAGTGTTGAGTCAGATCATGAATTTTTATTTGACATTTCAGAATTAGATAGCTTAGAGTTGGATTCAGAAATAAACGATTAGAAAGTAAAACTTCAAGAAAAGTTAAGTGATCTGTAATATTTAGACTTTGCTATTTTTGAGTAAATATCACTTGTTCTGTTTTTGCAAAATTTTTCAATATCCAGCCATTTTAATTTGAGGAAGTATCCAGGAATTCCGGATAATTAGGGTGAATGTACGATGTTTCATATGAATATAGAACTAGATTTGGCACTTTGGGGATTTTAAGGTTATTTAAAGGAAAGGGATAAAACATGAAGTTAACTTTTACGGTGAAACCTACATATTGCCAAGCTATAGGGCGTTCTAAAAATTCTGCTTTTTGAAAAGTGTCCATAATCCTTTATGTCTGATTTTTTATGTGTTGTCTTTTTATATTTTTAAAAAAGTAAACTTTAACTTTGATCTGTTTTATTTTAACTACATATGCGGTTGTCTTATATCTCCTATGCAAATTATTTTCAACACTCCAAAATTGCCCAATGGGGATCACCCTGTACATAATAAAATCTTATATAATTTACTAAAATGATTTTAAACTCTTTAATAAACTACCTATAAAAAAAATAAAGACGTCTTTTCCTACTGTGCAATGGTAAACATTAGGTTGCCACCTATCTACACAGCACGTGGTTGAAAAGCTACTTAAAAGTTAAGAGTGGGAGTTGTAATGGTTAAGCGAGACGAAACCTCAAGTAAATAGAGAGTTTTCCCTTCACCGTGATTGGCTATAGAAAAACTGTAAGATGAGAAAGTGTTGTCTATAAAATATCATTTTATCTTTGTTTTCGTTTAGTTTTTCTTGTTTAGCTCATTAGCTAGAATGTAAAGTAAACGTTAGGATTATCAGCAACGCCACTGCCATGGTTTCTCCAAGCTCTTAAAAGAGGCGATAATGGATTACTTAGGTCCAACTTACCTTCAATAAAACCCCATTCTAAGTTTTGTTGAACTTAAACTAAATTCTCTAAATTAATTATCAGTAAAGAAAGTTAAGATTTGTCTATTTGAAGTACATTTTGCAGCTTGTTATTTTGGTAAGTTAAAGTTTTTATTTTCATATTTTGGGTCTTGTTTGTCTTATAGCTAATGAAATTGGTCTTTTAACAAGTTGTAAATCGCAAAAGAGTTTAATTTGAGTTCATTAAAGTTTGTAACGTTTTTAACACTGTTTTATGGTGGGCCAAACCGAAAATTGGGACAGTCGGTTTCAAAATTTTACAAAAATAAAATTTATAGCCACTTGCACCAAACATAACAGAAACTAGCACCCTCAAAAATGTTAAATTTATTTTTAGTGTGGATTCACTTGTACCAACAATTTTGAAGGCCACTAACGTGTGGCGGTGCTAAATTTATTTTATTCGAAGTTGATTTGGCCAAATGGCCAAGTGGCGTGGTTGAGTTTTAGCTCACACATATACTATACTATAGTAGTGTGAGCTATGGTGATCCTAATTTTTTCGAGAAAAAAAAAGTTGTTCCGATAAAAATTAGAGTTTATGTGAAAACATGGCGTGTGTGATATCAAACGAAAGGTAATTAAGTGGGGGGTTAAACAAAATACATTTTAATTTATTTTAAAAAAAGGGTGGGGGTATATTTTAAAAATTAGAGTTTAAGTGAAAATATGGCGTGTGTGATATCAAACGAAAGGTAATTGAGTCCGGAGTTTAACAAAATACATTTAAGTTTTTGTTTTTTTTAAGGGTGGGGGTAGATTTTAGAAATTTGAGTTTAAGTCGAAACATGGCTTGTGTGGTATCAAATAAAAGGTAATTTAGTCTGGAGTTGAATAAAATATATTTCAGTTTTTAGTTATATTAGGTCACACGTAAACTATAACTATAGTACCTAGTGTGAGCTTAGGGGCCCATATATTGGCAGAGTATTTGACAGTCCATGGCTTGGCTTGTGTCGCATTTGATTCTGAATAAAACTTTATTTCTTATGGTCTCAATATCTTCATTTACTAAATTTAAATTAGGCTCTGTTGTTAGGACACAATCTTGGTTTGCTCTTGGCATATAGCCCATTAAAAGTTGATTTGGAGACTTTTTTGTAATTTGGTGCACTGTATTATTGATTGTAAACTGTATCTTCGATTTCACTGGTGGTTGATAATATTGTTCGATTAAATCTTTCGACTTGTCCATTGGCCCTTGGGGTTGCTACAAAATTTAAGATTAGTTGAGGGTACGCAAAAATTCTTAAAATTTTTAGAAGTAAAGACTGTGCCGCGATCAGTAATAATTCGTGTTAGGAAAAATCAAAAATTGGTTCCAAAAATTGAATAACAAATTGACTTTTTGTAAATTTTACAGGCTTTAATACAACGTATTTTGCAAAAGCATCGATAATAAAGATTAAATGTATTGTGCCTTTGGGGGTTTTCTGAAATGGTCCTATGATGATGAGATGAACGGTATAGGTGTTTTAGCTATTTAATGAAGATAACCTTTTCTACGACCTAAAGGAAGTTTATTGTGAAGACATGGAATACAACTAGCGATATACTTTTCAACGTAGTTGCGCATTCGTGGCAACCAGTATTTTTCACAGAGTTTTTTGAGAGTTTCTTCAATTGCAAAATGACCTACATCACCATGACACCATTAAACTACTTGTCTTCGGAATTCTTGTTGTACGACCCATTGAATTTAGTAAACTCTTCTTTTACGTAAGGCATAGTTTTTATATATTGATTTTTCGTAATCACTTTCAAGTGGAAAGTGGAAAGTATCCAATCTGTTTCTTCAATTTTTAAAATGTAATTTTTAGTCAGATGCTAAGTGGAAGGAACCACCAACGTGCTACTCTTGGTATTAAATCTCTTTTTGAACTTTCAGTCTTAAAAGCATTAGAGTCAGTAATTACCTTAAAATTAATACCAAGCAAATATACTTTAAATTTTAGTCGAGACTCCACTACAGCTAAAGTTTCAAGTTCATAAGAGTGGTAACGACGTTCTGCTTTGTTACTGTGTCTACTATAATATGCAACTGGATTCAATTTACCATTATATTTTTGTAATAAGATACCAGCTTTGGCTAGCATCTGTACGAACTTTTGTCTCAGCAGTAGGAGAATAATTAGCAAATATTGATTTTATCATTAATTGTTCTTTTCAGTTGTAAAAAGCGTTGTTTTCCTTTTCTTCCCAGGGAAACTCGCAATTTTTAAGCGTAAGTAGAGTAAGTGGTGTGTAAGTAAATGGTTCATTTTCCAAAAGTTTAATTTCTAATTCAGCAGACTTAGCAACATCTAAATTTTTATCCTAGTCGAAAAACAGTTCTCTAAACTCTTACAATAACTTTTATCAACTCTAATCTTATTTGTTTATCCTGTCTAGTGTCTACCAATATTAATACTATTTTTATCCAACAGAGGTAAAGTTTCTAGATTTAATGAAAAAATATTTTCTTCTTTTGCGGCTTTTAATGTTTATCTGATAAGTTAATTAATGGAATATTTGTGTATCCATTTTCTGAGTAATGAATAAAAATTCTTGAAATGGCATACTGTTTTCCAACTTGATATCTACTACTACTACTACTATGTCGGTTTAGAACGTTTTCTACGTTGTCCGACGCCTATTCTCCACCTCCTTCGATCCTGACAATCATCCTCTGTCAGATTCTTTTGACTCATTGATCTTTGGATTGACTGTTGCCATTCTAGTTTAGGACGCCCTCTTTTTCTGCGCCCTATTGGTTGCCATTCTAGGACCTGTTTTGGTAATCTTGCGTCGTTCATCCGTTGTACATGGCCGTACCATATCAGTTGCGTTTTATTGATGTCATCCGTTATGCTTCCCTCGATTCCCATTCTTTCTTTTATGATCTCATTTCTTATGTGATCTATTCTAGATATTCTCATTAATCTTCTTATTGCATCCATTTCGACACTTTCCATTTTTGTTTTGTATTTTTCTGTTACGCGACAAGTCTCTATTCCATACAACAGCGTGCTTTTGACCATTGTTTCATATATGTTAAATTTTACATTCTTTTTTATCTCTCTGCTCCATAAAATACTGTTAAGACATCCAATAACTTTTTTGCTTTTACTATTCTTTTTTCCAATTCTTTACAGTCTGTTCCTGTCTTATCAAATGTGACACCCAAGTATACATACTCATTGCATGGAGATATTGTTTGTCCATTTTCTAGTATTAACTCTCTGGATTCGTTTCCAATACATAAGTACTGTGTCTTGTCAACTTTCACTGTTAATCCCCTTTTTTGGTATTCTTCTGTTAACTTTCTCATCATATACTCCATGTCTTCTTTATCATTAGCCACAATTACTTGGTCGTCAGCAAACTGTAGTGTGTATATGGTAAATCGGTCGTTAAGTTGTATTCCCATGCCGTGCACTTTACGTTTCCAGTTTTTTAGAGCTACTGCGATATATATTTTAAAAAGAGTTGGAAAGATACAACATCCCTGTCTTAAGCCTTTTGTTACCAGGAATTCTTTTGAAAGTCGATTTCCAATTTTAATTTTAGATTTTGACCCTTTGTATAGTTCTTTTATCGCTTTTATGTATGTATGATTGATATTAGTTTGCTCTAAAACTGTCCATAATTTTTCTACTGGAACGGTATAATATGCTTTGTGTAGGTCCACAAAGGTAACATGAGTCTCTATATTTCTGGCGCTCCTTTTCTCAATTACTTGTTTAAGACAAAAAACATTATCACTACCAGATCTGCCTGCGCGAAACCCACTTTGCTCTTCTTCTTCTTGTTCATGAAAATCATTCTCTATTAGATCTCTAAGAATCCTACCGTACAATCTACTTAGAGTACTAGTTACTGAAATTCCTCTGTAATTGTTGCAATCCAGCTTGTTTCCTTTTTTATGTATTGAGGATATGAATGCAATTTTCCAATCATTAGGTACTGGATGTCCGTTTATGCATTGATTAATAATATATGTGAGATTTTCGAGTAGTTTCTCTGATCCATATTTGAGCATTTCAGCATATATTCCCCCAGGTCCGCTAGCTTTTCCGGATTTAAGTTTTTTATTATTATTCTTTATCATTTCTTTTTCGATGATTATTTCCTCTCAATGTACTTCTATGTCTCTTCTCGGAGAGGCTGCCAGATATTCGGGTCTCGTCTCCTGCAGCAGTCCCTTGTAGTGTTCTGTCCATTGTTCCGGTTTGATTATCTGGATGTTTACTTGTTCTTTTGTTGGGTTTTTACTGTAGAAATGAATTTCCATACTTCAGAACTCTGCCTACCTCCTACGTGTGTGTTTATGTCGTGACACTTGCGCTCGAACATTTCATTCTTTTCTGTGCGTATCAAATTTCTTAGCTATCTTCTGGTTTCCCTGTAGATTTCTAGGTCTCTTTGCTCCTTAGTACTGAGCCATTTCAAGTATGTGCGTTTTTTCTCTTTGACCATTTCCTGTATTTTGTCCGTCCACCACATCTTCCTGTTATTTCTATTATCTTGGTACCCAACAGCTTCGTTGCTTGCTTCCTTCAAGCTTTTTATTATGTTTGTATATATCTCTTCAAATGAGTGATTTGTGTTTATTAATTTTTCATCTAATCGGTTCTACAATCTTTGAGTACTTTCGGTTTCTAGACTTCTAAAGTTGTATTTTTGATTGTCTTCGATGCATTCTAGGTTTTCATTTTCTCTAATACTTTCGTCCTTATTTGTTTTTCTTAAAGGGAAAAATATTTTTGCTTTTACCAGATGGTGGTCAGATCCACAGGTAACACCACGAAGTGCTCGCACATCATACCACTTTAATTGCGAGTGTTGTCCACCTATAGCATAATCAATAATTGATTTAAGTTTTCTTGTTGGCTGAATCCAGGTATATCGATGAATATCCTTATGTTTAAAAAAACTATTATTTATTTTTAGGTTGTGGGTTTCACACAATTGCATCAGTCTTAAGCCATTATCATTTGTTACTTCCTCTCCAAATGGTCCTATCACTTTGCTCTGGGTTTGCCTACCAGTTCGACTATTAAAATCGCCAAGCATAATTATTTCTCTGGTATTACCGATTTTTGTGATAGTCTTATCAAGTTGATCAAAGAACATTTGTTTTGTAGCTACTCTTTCGTCATCTGATGGTGCGTAGACTGCTATTATGCTTATATTATGTCCAAGCATCTTCATGTTCACTCGAAGTATGTTTTCACTAATGCAATCGTAGTCTGTAATTTTATTCTTTAGATTTTTCTTTATCAACAAGGATACCCCTCTGGCTGATCTTCTTTCTTTTGGGACTCCAGTGAATATATGGACAAAATTACCGACACTATTCGTACCTGTTCCTTTCTTTTTTGTCTCAGTGAGTGCAATAATATCGATCTTACAATTCTGCACTTCGGTTGCAATAATGTCCAACTTTTGATGCAGTCCCTGTACGTTCCATGTAGCTATATTCATACTCCTTTGTCTTTGCTTTTTTCGTTTTCGAGAGTTTCCATCCATTGCTCCGAGGCTTTGTTTAGGCTTTTTGGTAACTGCTTGATATCTACCGAGTTTCCATCCATTGCTCCGAGGCTTTGTTTAGGCTTTTTGGTAACTGCTTGATATCTACCGAGTTTCCATCCATTGCTCCGAGGCTTTGTTTAGGCTTTTTGGTAAGTGCTTGATATCTACCACACGCTTCATATAAAGTTTACCTTTAAATGAAATTTTTGTAAATACTTCTAAATTTCCAACATGACCTGGATGAATCGTTGTTTTAGATAAAAACAATTCTAGTCTATTTACTGTTTGTGGTTGTTGGATTCATTGAAAATTGGTTTGTTGATGACAACAACCCCTGGTTGTTTGGTAAAAGTTCGACCTACAAAAACAGGAACTTTTTGAATCTGATCCGGGACAATTAAATAATCAACAACTCCTTCAACATTATCAACTATGATTTTAATTTGAGTTTTTCCCAATGTCCTTGTTTCATTTAGTCCTTTGGCATTACTTAGACGAATAAGATTGCATAAAGCACCAAAATCTATAAAAGCTTTTATGGGTTGATCATTGGCAAAAATGTTCTTAAAATATTTTTGGTTGTTTATTGTAGACAGTCACAAGACCTTTTTATTTTTAATATTCTGGCTTGTAGGTTGCTGCTTTTAATGGGACAGTCCCGAGATCGATGACAAAAACGCCGGCAGCTATAGCACTGTACTCTTCCGCATTGGGCAGCTCTATGTCCAACTTGATGATATCTGCGACACGCAGTTCTATATTTGTAATTAGTAACTTGTCCTTGACAGCGGCTTGTTCTATTCATAAGAGCTGGAGGAGATTTAAAACCTCTTAAAGTGCTGGGTTGAGATTGTACTCGCATATCACATGACTTCAAACAGGGTGTTCAATTAAAATTCATTCTTTAGGCATGACACTAAAGAAATTGCAGTGAAGGACGCTTCAGTTGCATCGCAATATTAGAACCGCTCTTCTTTAGATGAACGTCACAAGCTAGGCCCTACCCCTTCTTATGTTTTTGTCCTTTTTGATTTTGTTCGGTTTCGATAAAAGACGTTATACAAAACTTCGATTTTGCTCTTTTCTTGTTTTAAAGAATGACATTTTTGATAATGCCCGGTTATTAATAATCCCGTTTTTAACATAGGACTGTTATGCCATTTTCCTTTATGATCTTAGAAGATTTTTGATTTGTCCTTTGTGATAAACTATGGTGGCATGGCAATATTGTCTCTCTAGTTGGGTTTTTATAAAATTTTGCTAAATCTTTAAAAGTTACAACCTCCGCTAAAATTTAAGTATCCGTACAAAGTACTTCCCGAAACACTAAAAAAGCAAAAAGGTAAACTTCCCGGTGACTTAACTTTCAAAGTAAAAGGGCTAATTAAAATCATTTTGCCGGGAAACGCGGCTCAATAAAATTTCCGAGGGGAGATAAGGTCTGTAATTTTTTGGGTAATTCAAAGAATAAGGTCACCCAAAAATTTACTTTATTAGTAGCTTCAGAGTAGGAGCTGCAAACATAGTGAAGTCCAAGACTGTGACGGCATCAGCGTTAATCAACCCCCAACCAATATATAATATAATTTGCATTTCTCAGTGGCGACTCGCAATAGGTCCCTCCCCTCATTTTTTATACACACATATAAAAAATATAATAAAATGCTATTAAATGTAAATACTTATTCTATAAAGAACATACCTAAATTCAGTAAAATCAGCGAAATGAGGTTGGTAGTAGGTTCATATTGCTTGTATGTCAGGTAAATTCGTCTATCCTTTAAATTTGCAGACTTATTTATTTATTTTACCGTAAAACAATTTGTTTTGAATTAAGATATTTCTTTTTAGTTTAACGCAGCGCTTAATCTTGAAATTAGACTTTATTTTTCTTCTTTAATTGTTTCAGTATACTCCATTTTGTAAAGTAAATTGTCTTCATATAAGTAACATAATATAATGCTTCCAGAGAAAACGGTGCCTTAGATTAATTCAGTTCTAATTTATAATAAAACAATTTCTGTTTCACATTAAAATAAGAGGCAAGATATTTTTTGTGCTATTTCAAGAAAATATTCTCTTGGTGCATGGGAAAGCACAAATTATTTCACTTCAAAGCAATTTGCTTTGATCTAAGACAATTTTTTTTACCGTGTGATATTGATCTTCGCTATAGATTGAAAACGGGTTGTAATTTGCAGTGGTAAATGGTATACACAGGGAAATAATCAAAATAAAAACCGAATTTTTATAAAAAAAAATTTTGGATTTTGTCAGTCGTTAGCCAGATTGTGTCAAAATTCATAAAAAGTTACAATTTGACATTTAACATTTTAAGATGGCGGCCGAAATACAGATAAAAAAGTTATTTTTTTGATCTTGTTTGACACAACTAGTATTGCCATCTTGGATTTAGAGACGGCGGCCAAAAAAATATAATTAGTCAAAACTTTGATTAAATCTCTGCCAAGTGCAGTTTGTACCATTAAAATCGATGATATAGTTCAAAAGTTATAATGAAAGAAAATTGTCCGGTTTTTTGGCCCACCCGGTAATTTAAATAACAAACATGTAATATATAAATAAATTTAAGGGCCGCAGGATACATTTTTTGAGTAATGGAATCACATTTGTGAGGGGCGGATCTAGAAAATTTATTTGAGGGGAAATGTCATAGTAAATATTGCATAAAACTATTTTGCATAGTGACTACGAGGTGTATTCTGTGTGTCAAAACTAAATATATTTTAAGATCTGGAGAAGGGAAATTTCCTTCTTTTTCCTCTCCCGTACATCCACGCCTGCATTTGTTCAAGTTAAGTTTGGCAGCTAAGGCAACCAAGGGCATAAATACCGCCCTCCTCACCCCTCGAAATCCGCGCTTGTTCTGGAGTGCGTTCATGATTCCAGTTAAAATTTATCGTGTGAATTTTACCCAGACGCGCCAAGGGACCAAAAATTGCACTAGAATTTTGAGAAGAAGAACAATAAAGAGGTTCCTTTTGTATTTGGGCATATAATATTGATATTATTAATCAATTCAAAATGCATTCAAACAGTAAATAAATTGAATTGAATTGAATTGAATTGATATTATTAATCAATTTGAAATTTAGTGAAAAACTTGGCTTCTAATAATGGGGTTCCGTTTTGGTTCCGTCCTCATTATATATTGTCCTTGCCATACGCAGTTACACTTTTATGACTTTGACATGACATAAACATATTTGCTAACCAGAAATATTTCAAAAATTAAATATATATATATATATATATATATATATATATATATATATATATATATATATATATATATATATATATATATATATATATATATCATGTTGGTATAAAATTAAAGGAATAACTGTCATTGTCTTAACTAAAAAGGTGCAGACTGTATTCTGAAAAAAAAACGCACAGATAACATCAACTCAAACACATGCCGTTTTCCAGAATTTGGCTTCTTGTTGTTATTATGCACATGTTAAACAAAGAGGTTGGAAAGAAAAATAGAGACGAAAATAAACTTAATATATTTCAAAAATTTTAAACCATTAAAACGGTTTTGGAATTAGGAAATTACCAGTAGTTTTTAAAAGTGCAGTTACTGGTTATGCCCACTTTATACCCATATACCCAAAAAGTGCTGTTTGTATTGTCATTTTTTTTATTTAAAAATACTGTAAAAATACATAAATTTTTTTCCCAAAATATTTTTCAACCTTAGGGCTCTGTTACAGAGAAATACATTAAGACTTTTTTTTTCAATTGCATTTTTTTTTATTAACTGGACTGTCTGCAACACATTGAGTGGATTTGGTTATCATAATTTAAAAAACATATACAGGGCTAATGTCGTGCTAGCTCCGCCATATAACCCATTGTGCGCCGGGCGTCCTGTGTGCACACGGCGTTAATCATGAACGCACCCCTGAAAACTAAACTTATGTGTGAAATTCAGAGCCCTTAGATTTACTTTACACTGGATCGCTTAGTCCTTAACTTTTAACGTTTGTTTTTACTAAGATGTTGGTTTATGTTCCATTAAACACGGCTCTTCTGTGCGAAAGTGCCATTCTTAAATTGAAGTTTGACATTCGAGGTAACAACCGCGCGAAATCTGAGGTTTTATTGCCCAAGGAAGGAATCTTCTGGCTGAAATGAAAATAAATAGATTTTTTGCAAAAATGGCATTTTAGTAACAGGCGCGGATCTATGGGGGGGAAAAGAGGAAATTTCTCCCTTCCTTTCTCAAAATATATTTAGTTAGACATACTGGCTGGTCAGGCTCTAGGATAATTCCCAACCACCGACTCGCCGTGGCCGATTCCGCCCGGCGCCCGGCTCACTCGCAGCCGACCCTATTTCCCGGTGGGCTAGCTCGCAGCCGACCCGATTAGCTACCAGGCCTAGTTGCCGCTGAGATAACTCGCCGCCGTAGTGTTTGTTTGTAATTTTGTTTATTAAACGGTTTATAAATAAAATAAAAACCACGCACTATAGTGAATATCTCCAAAAGGAATCTGAGCACCAACGAAGAATTGGTACTTAGTAAGGGACTTAAGTTCGCCATTGCACCAGCACTGGAAATTATGGCGGCAATAGAGCGGCAAAAAAATCAAAAATATTGGCATATTTTAGGGTTTTCTTAATAAGTCAAATATATTTACAGAGAGAGAGGGGAGATACAGAAACAAAAATATTTTAGGTAAATTCACAAGGCCCGATTTTGTCATAAATTTTTTTTTCCCGAAGTCGTAGCTGTACTAGTATCTGAGATAAATCCGGCTGCCATCCTTAATGGGACACCCTGTATATTAATTTATATCATAAAATGAAAAGATGCAATGTAATTGCAGTTTAAGATCGCTAACTATAATTTTTCAATTAAACTAAAAAGAACAGTAAAATCCGATAATTAATAAATGATGGGTCGCAAAGGTTGCTGATTGTGATTTTTGAATTAAACTTAAAATAGATACTTACTACATTTGGAACTTTGTGGTGTTTAATGTCGCTGCGTATGCTTTTTAATTTAAACTTAGGACAAATTAAAATGATGGATCCAAATTGGCGAACTTTTTCATATATGAAGCGATATGTATTATTTTTCCGCATATTTGAACCCCTGAAAAAAAGGAATGAAATCATAACAAAAACATTTTTTGTTAAAAGAAGCAAAGTACGCGGAAATGGTATTCCTCCTTAAAAAGAATTGAGATAAAAGTAAAGCCAAGTTCTCCAATACAAATTTCAAAATAAAAGGTTCTTTCTATTGTTTTTTTTATTTTTATTTTTATTTAGTCGGTTTAGAACGTTTTTCTACGTTGTCCGACGCCTATTCTCCACCTCCTTCGATCCTGACAATCATCTTGTCAGATTTTTTTTGACTCATTGATCTTTGGATTGACTGTTGCCATTATTCTAGTTTAGGACGCCCTCTTTTTCTGCGCCCTATTGGTTGCCATTCTAGGACCTGCTTTGGTAATCTTTCGTCGTTCATCCGTTGTACATGGCCGTACCATATCAGTTGTCTTTTAGTGATGTCGTCCGTTATGCTCCCTTCGATTCCCATTCTTTCTTTTATGATCTCATTTCTTATGTGATCTGTTCTAGATATTCTCATTGATCTTCTTATTGCATCCATTTCGACACTTTCCATTTTTGTTTTGTATTTTTCTGTTACGCGACAAGTCTCTATTCCATACAACAGCGTGCTTTTCACCATTGTTTCATATATGTTAAATTTTACATTCTTTTTTATCTCTCTGCTCCATAAAATACTGTTAAGACATCCAATAACCTTTTTTGCTTTAACTATTTTTTTTCCAGTTCTTTACAGCCTGTTCCTGTCTTATCAAATGTGACACTCAAGTATACATACTCATTGCATGGAGATATTACTTGTCCATTGTCTAGTTCTAACTCACTGGATTCGTTTCCAATACATAAGTACTGTGTCTTGTCCACGTTCACTGTTGATCCCCACTTTTGGTATTCTTCCATTAACTTTCTCATCATATACTCCATGTCCTCTTTATCATTAGCTACAATTACTTGGTCGTCAGCAAACTGTAGTGTGTATATGGTAAATCGGTCGTTAAGTTGTATTCCCATGCCGTGCACTTTCCGTTTCCAGTTTTTTAGAGCTACTGCGATATATATGTTAAAAAGGGTTGGAGAAATACAACATCCCTGTCTTAAGCCTTTTGTTACCAGGAATTCTTTTGAAAGTCGATTTCCAATTTTAATTTTAGATTTTGACCCTTTGTATAGTTCTTTTATCGCTTTTATGTATGTATGATTGATATTAGTCTGCTCTAGCACTGTCCATAGTTTTTCTACTGGAACGGTATCATATGCTTTTTGTAGGTCCACAAAGGTAACATGAGTCTCTATATTTCTGGCGCTCCTTTTCTCAATTACTTGTTTAAGACAAAAAACATTATCACTACAAGATCTGCCTGCACGAAACCCACTTTGCTCTTCTTCTTCTTGTTCATGAAAATCCTTCTCTATTAGATCTCTAAGAATCCTACCGTACAATCTACTGAGAGTACTAGTTACTGAAATTCCTCTGTAATTGTTGCAATCCAGCTTGTTTCCTTTTTTATGTATTGAGGATATGAATGCAATTTTCCAATCATCAGGTACTGGATGTCCGTTTATGCATTGAGATAATATATGTGAGATTTTCGATTATTTTCTCTGATCCATATTTGAGCATTTCAGCATATATTACTCCAGGTCCGCTAGCTTTTCCGGATTTAAACTTTTGAATACTATTTTTTATCATTTCTTTTTCGATAATTACTTCCTCTCCGTGTACTTCTATGTCTCTTCTCGGAGAGGCTGCCAGATATTCGGGTCTCGTTTCCTGCAGCAGTCCCTTGTAGTGTTCTGGTTTGATGATCTGGTTGTTTACTTTTTCTTTTGTTGGGTTTTTTACTGCAGAAATGAATTTCCATACTTCAGAACTCTGCCTACCTCCTACGTGTGTATAGATATCGTGGCATTTGCGCTCGAACAGTTCATTTTTTTCTGTGCGTATCAAATTTCTCAGCTGTCTTTTGGTTTCCCTGTAGATTTCTAGGTATCTTTGTTCTTTAGTACTGAGCCATTTCAAGTATGTGCGTTTTTTCTCTTTGACCATTTCCTGTATTTTTTCCGTCCACCACATCTTCCTGCTATTTCTATTATCTTGGTATCCAACAGGTTCGATGCTGGTTCCTTCAAGCTTTTTATTATGTTTGTATATATCTCTTCAAATGAGTGTTCTGTGTTTATTAATTTTTTATCTAATCGGTTCTGATACAATCTTTGAGTACTTTCGATTTCTAGACTTCTAAAGTTGTATTTTTGATTGACTTCGATGCATTCTAGGTTTTCATTTTCTTCCATACTTTCGTCCTTATGTGTTTTTCTTAAAGGGAATAATATTTTTGCTTTTGCCAGATGGTGGTCAGATCCACAGGTAATACCACGAAGTGCTCGCACATCATACCACTTTAATTGCGAGTGTTGTCCACCTATAGCATAGTCAATGATTGATTTAAGATTTCTTGTTGGCTGAATCCAGGTATATCGATGAATATCCTTATGCCTAAAAAAACCATTATTTATTTTTAGGTTGTGGGTTTCACACAATTGCATCAGTCTCAAGCCATTATCATTTGTTACTTCTTCTCCAAATAGTCCTATCACTTTGCTCTGGGTTTGTCTACCAGTTCGGCTATTAAAATCGCCAAGCATAATTATTTCTCTGGTATTACCGATTTTGGTGATAGTCTCATCAAGTTGGTCAAAGAACAGTTGTTTTGTAGCTACTTTTTCGTCATCTGATGGTGCGTAGACTGCTATTATGCTTATATTATGACCAAGCATCTTCATGTTCACTCGAAGTATGTTTTCACTAATGCAATCGTAGTCGGTAATCTTATTTTTTAGGTTTTTCTTTATTAATAAGGATACCCCTCTGGCTGCTCTTCTTTCTTTTGGGACTCTAGTGAATATATGGACGAAATTGCCGACACTATTCGTACCTGTTCCTTTCTTTTTTGTCTCTGTAAGTGCAATGATATCGATCTTACAATTCTGCACTTCGGTTGCAATAAGGTCCAACTTTTGATTCACTCCCTGTACGTTCCATGTAGCTATGTTCATAGTCCTTTGTCTTTGCTTTTTTCGTCTTTGAGAATTTCCATCTGTTGCTCCGAGGCTTTGTTTAGGCTTTTTGGTAATTGCTTTGTTTTACAATTATTAGAGAACCAGTCTAATGCCTCAACCCCCTACTTGGAGGGCCAGGATTTTTAATCAAGGTTTTTCTCCTCTAGCCTTTGACGAGCCAACGCCATACTGTAAGGCAACAGCTGTCTTTTATACTATCCCTAAAAGAAAGGGTTGCCACCTACGCTATGATCACCGTACCGAGGTCCATTCTCTCCGCCTTTCATATCGATGTGGTCTTCTCCCGTAACCCGGGAAAGGGACCCTAGACAGGTGCTAACTCTCCGGGTCGGAGAGTACCTGGAATCTACGGAGGGCAGGGGTCGATTCATTTCCCCTGATAGACATCTGACGAGGTCTACCCGTACCCCCTATTATCTTTCTATAATTAGTCAAAATTAAAAAAGGTAAAAGCTCTTGGATCAAAGACATCGCAAAAGTTTAAACAGAAAACTATTTTATTACTTAAAATTAAAATATTTTTCCAAACCCTGTAAAAAGGAATGAAATCATAACAAAAACATTTCATGTTAAAAGAAGCAAAGTACACGAAAATGGTATTCCGTAAAAAGAATTGAGATAAAAGTATCAACAAATTTCAAAATTAAAGGTTCTTACTAGATTGATAATATATTTTTTTAAAACTTTACGGCTGCCAGTTCTGCACCGTGCAAGTCAAACAAGTTTGGTTGTAATAGCAAAGTTAAAAAAAACATTTCCAAACTAGTAAGAACATTTCATTTTGAAATTTGTATTGGAGAACTTGGCTATACTGTTGTCAATTCTTTTTACGGAAGACCATTTTCACATACTTTGGCTTCTTTTTACATAAAATGCTTTTGTTATGATTCTATATTTTAAAAAATGTACACCTGTGTCAATTAGGGCTTTACAGCAGCAAAATTTCGGTGACATATTGAATATCTCAGCCCCCGTCAAAATTTCCGGGTGGCAAACGAAATATTCGGATTTACCGTGGAAAGGAATTGACCATTTGCGAAAAAGTAATAAAAATGCCTCTAGAAGGTTAGGGCTGCTAAAGTGGCATCAATCGGATTTTTTAAAAAGAGTTTACTAAAATTAGTAATTAAATAGGCAACAAGTGTTTTACACTTTAAGTGAAAACTCCGATTTGGAAATCTGACTTTTATGGAATGGAATTTTAATATGTGCATTTTTTATTTCAGATCGGAGCACCCAGCAGCACAATGCCGTACAAACGGCTATTACTTGTCCTCTACGTGTTAGACTGCTGGAATCCAATAAGCTCAGATGACTGGACAAAACAGTGCAACACATTATGTTCGTGTATCTTTAAAAATGGCAAAGCCATGGCGAATTGTACGCGAAAAAATTTTACCAGGATACCCAAGAATCTCGGTGATGAAATACGAATAGTAGACTTTTCATACAATCAAATTTATAATCTAAATGATAATGAATTCGCGCTTAACTACAAAAATTTACATAGCATTAAATTGGAGAGTTGTTTCATAGAGTCAATACATGAAGGTGCTTTTAGAGACTTGGGTGTTTTAACCTTTTTAGATTTATCACACAATAAAATTAGAACCATTAAGAAGAATACTTTTACACATACTGGAAGACTGGCTCAACTATTTCTAAGTTACAACCTCATAAAATTTCTAGACGAAGGTTTAATCGCAAATTTAAGTTTTCTACAAGAAGTGCGATTGGATAATAATTTAATCGAAGCTATCCATGAAAGAACGTTTACAAATCTAACAAAAATCAAGTACCTGTTTTTAAACAATAATAAAATTAAAACAATCACGTTTGATATAAAAATAAACCTTCCAAGTTTGATGAGCTTAGACTTATTTGAGAATCCATGGGTATGCGATTGTCATCTTCAGACATTCCGCGAATCTGTTTTAAGCAACACCTTGATTACAAAAGACACCATCTGCAGAGAACCACCCTATCTGGATGGCAGCAAATGGACAGATAATGTGGTTTTCGCTTGTGCTCCCAATATTTTGGAACCTGAAATGTCCGCTCAGGTTTTTGGAGGAAGTGATAATGTCACTTTCGTCTGTAAGGTATGTAGTTTTCAGTTTCTAAACAACAACAAATTTAAATCAAGTTTGATGTAAAAATAGACCTAATTTTCATGAGCTTGAACATATCCTAGAATCTTGATTTGTGCAAGCGCTAGAGGTAGTTGACTAATGGATTCTAGCTGAGAATTGGTCACAAATTAACGATCTGGACGTTGTTAAGCCAGTTTTTGGTCCAATTTTTCCCTCCTCCCTAAATTTTTATTAGTTTTATAGTTTTAGCTGCAAAAAACCCCAAATGAGACTAAAATTCTTAGGGAAAAATATTTAACCTTTATTGTAGACAATAACGATAATTAACGATATATAAGTCAATGGGGTACGACCAATGACAAACTCTCCAGCGGTGTCCGTTTATTGAAGTAATGTAAAAAAATCGCACCGAACCGAACCAAACCCTCAAAAACCCCCCAGACCTCCCAAAACCTGAGATTTTAAGGTTTTCTTCAAATTTTCTTAAAAACTAAGCTTCTTATCAAATTTGCTTTTTAACAACGTATTAGTTAGTGGTTTACGACCACAAACTCTTCAGCGGCGTCCGTTTATTGAGGTGATGTAAAAAAATGAAAAAAGGAAACATGTTTATTAAATAATTTACCCGATTTTCTTGAAAACTAACCTCTTTCTCAAAAATTCTGACCTATAGTCAATTGTAGACAGTGGTGGTAAGATTATTTTTTTTATAACAATTTAGGGTCGTCCGTATGTTCCATTTTTTCAATTTTCTCAAAAACTAAGCTTTTTGGGAAAAAAATATTTTACACTTTATTGTAGAAAATGAAATTATCTTTTTAACAAAGTGTAAGCTAGTGCGGTTAGACTAATACCAAACTTTCCAGCGGCGTCCGTTTATTAAGAAAATGTAAAAAAACAACATGTTTGTTACAGGTTTTACCCGATTATCTTAAAAACCAAGCCTTCTATAAAAAATCATGTTTTATAGTCGATTGTAGACAATCAAATTTAGTAAGATTTAGCTTTCAATTAAAACTTCACAGGCGTCCGTAAATAAAATCAATTTTTACAAATCAGCAAACAATTTAATTTTTTTACAGGTTTTATCCAATTTCCTCAGAAACTAAGCCCAATTGAAACAAATGTGTTCCAAACTTTATTGTAGAAAATAGAATTCCCTTTTTACGGATACGTAAGTCAGTGAGGTTTGGTTAATCACAAAATCTTCAGCGACGTTCGTATATAAGAGTCATATAAAACAAAAAAAAAACATGTTTTTTGCATGTTTTACCCGTTTTTCCAAAAAAACTAAGCTTTTTATAAGAAATATGCCAAAAAGCTTATTTGTAGCAAATAAAATTTTCTTTTAAATGATGTATAACTTGGTAGGAATAATTTCATTTTTAAACCTTCAGGGGCGTCCGTAAATAAAATAAATTTTTAAAAATTAACAAATGAAGCACCACACTATAGCCGCCATCTGCATTGATAGTCTTTGCACCCCTCGTACCTCCCCACCCTCCCTTCCAAGCCGCCTCCACACAAGAAAAAGATGAAACTCCCCCGAAAAAAGATTCTAGGTACGGCTCTAGCAGCAAAGGTGATCCCTCCTACTCACCTCTTCTCTACATCCTGCGTCATAATTTTATAGGTAGGGTTAGATGGATGAGAGAGGGGATGGCCTACTAGCGCCACTGATTCAAATTTTAAGGATCTTAAAAAAAATCGAAACAAAATTAATTTGTTTGGTGATTTTTAAACATTAATTTAATTTACGGACGTCTCAAAAGTTTTAAAAATTAAACTTTTCTTACCTTGTTATACATCGTTTAAAAGGAAATTTTATTTTATACAATCAAGAAATAAAGACATTTTTGTTTTTTTGGAGAATCGGGTGACAAAAATGTTTTTATTTATTTATTTCTTAATTAACCTTCATTTACGGACGTCGCTGGAGAGTTTGTCAGCCATCAAACCCTACTAACTTAAAGATCGTAAGAAAGGTAATTTTACTTTCTACAACAAAGTTAGAAACACTTCTTTTTGATTGGCTTAGTTTCTAAGAAAATTGGACAAAACCTGTAACAAAATTACTTTGTTTATTGATTTGTAAAAATTGATTTTATTTACGGACGCCTGTGAAGTTTTATTCTGAAGATAAATCTTACCTTGTGGTACAGTGTTTAAAAGGAATTTTTATTGTCGATAATCGACTATAGAACAGACTTTTTGATAGAGGACTTGGTTTTTAAGATAATCTTGCAGAACGTGTGACAAACATGTAGTTTGTTAAATTGTTACATTTTCTCAAAAAACGGACACCGCTGGAGAGTTTGCTGTTAGTCTGATTGCACCAACTTATACACTGTTAAAAAGGGAATTTCATTTTCTACGAGACTAAGACAGACAGACAGACAGACAGACAGACAGACAGACAGACAGACAGACAGACAGACAGACAGACAGACAGACAGACAGACAGACAGACAGACAGACAGACAGACAGACAGACAGACAGACAGACAGACAGACAGACAGACAGACAGACAGACAGACAGACAGACAGACAGACAGACAGACAGACAGACAGACAGACAGACAGACAGACAGACAGACAGACAGACAGACAGACAGACAGACAGACAGACAGACAGACAGACAGACAGACAGACAGACAGACAGACAGACAGACAGACAGACAGACAGACAGACAGACAGACAGACAGACAGACAGACAGACAGACAGACAGACAGACAGACAGACAGACAGACAGACAGACAGACAGACAGACAGACAGACAGACAGACAGACAGACAGACAGACAGACAGACAGACAGACAGACAGACAGACAGACAGACAGACAGACAGACAGACAGACAGACAGACAGACAGACAGACAGACAGACAGACAGACAGACAGACAGACAGACAGACAGACAGACAGACAGACAGACAGACAGACAGACAGACAGACAGACAGACAGACAGACAGACAGACAGACAGACAGACAGACAGACAGACAGACAGACAGACAGACAGACAGACAGACAGACAGACAGACAGACAGACAGACAGACAGACAGACAGACAGACAGACAGACAGACAGACAGACAGACAGACAGACAGACAGACAGACAGACAGACAGACAGACAGACAGACAGACAGACAGACAGACAGACAGACAGACAGACAGACAGACAGACAGACAGACAGACAGACAGACAGACAGACAGACAGACAGACAGACAGACAGACAGACAGACAGACAGACAGACAGACAGACAGACAGACAGACAGACAGACAGACAGACAGACAGACAGACAGACAGACAGACAGACAGACAGACAGACAGACAGACAGACAGACAGACAGACAGACAGACAGACAGACAGACAGACAGACAGACAGACAGACAGACAGACAGACAGACAGACAGACAGACAGACAGACAGACAGACAGACAGACAGACAGACAGACAGACAGACAGACAGACAGACAGACAGACAGACAGACAGACAGACAGACAGACAGACAGACAGACAGACAGACAGACAGACAGACAGACAGACAGACAGACAGACAGACAGACAGACAGACAGACAGACAGACAGACAGACAGACAGACAGACAGACAGACAGACAGACAGACAGACAGACAGACAGACAGACAGACAGACAGACAGACAGACAGACAGACAGACAGACAGACAGACAGACAGACAGACAGACAGACAGACAGACAGACAGACAGACAGACAGACAGACAGACAGACAGACAGACAGACAGACAGACAGACAGACAGACAGACAGACAGACAGACAGACAGACAGACAGACAGACAGACAGACAGACAGACAGACAGACAGACAGACAGACAGACAGACAGACAGACAGACAGACAGACAGACAGACAGACAGACAGACAGACAGACAGACAGACAGACAGACAGACAGACAGACAGACAGACAGACAGACAGACAGACAGACAGACAGACAGACAGACAGACAGACAGACAGACAGACAGACAGACAGACAGACAGACAGACAGACAGACAGACAGACAGACAGACAGACAGACAGACAGACAGACAGACAGACAGACAGACAGACAGACAGACAGACAGACAGACAGACAGACAGACAGACAGACAGACAGACAGACAGACAGACAGACAGACAGACAGACAGACAGACAGACAGACAGACAGACAGACAGACAGACAGACAGACAGACAGACAGACAGACAGACAGACAGACAGACAGACAGACAGACAGACAGACAGACAGACAGACAGACAGACAGACAGACAGACAGACAGACAGACAGACAGACAGACAGACAGACAGACAGACAGACAGACAGACAGACAGACAGACAGACAGACAGACAGACAGACAGACAGACAGACAGACAGACAGACAGACAGACAGACAGACAGACAGACAGACAGACAGACAGACAGACAGACAGACAGACAGACAGACAGACAGACAGACAGACAGACAGACAGACAGACAGACAGACAGACAGACAGACAGACAGACAGACAGACAGACAGACAGACAGACAGACAGACAGACAGACAGACAGACAGACAGACAGACAGACAGACAGACAGACAGACAGACAGACAGACAGACAGACAGACAGACAGACAGACAGACAGACAGACAGACAGACAGACAGACAGACAGACAGACAGACAGACAGACAGACAGACAGACAGACAGACAGACAGACAGACAGACAGACAGACAGACAGACAGACAGACAGACAGACAGACAGACAGACAGACAGACAGACAGACAGACAGACAGACAGACAGACAGACAGACAGACAGACAGACAGACAGACAGACAGACAGACAGACAGACAGACAGACAGACAGACAGACAGACAGACAGACAGACAGACAGACAGACAGACAGACAGACAGACAGACAGACAGACAGACAGACAGACAGACAGACAGACAGACAGACAGACAGACAGACAGACAGACAGACAGACAGACAGACAGACAGACAGACAGACAGACAGACAGACAGACAGACAGACAGACAGACAGACAGACAGACAGACAGACAGACAGACAGACAGACAGACAGACAGACAGACAGACAGACAGACAGACAGACAGACAGACAGACAGACAGACAGACAGACAGACAGACGGCGCAACAAAAAAGTTTCAAAATCATCTGAAACGCAAAGATATATAAAAAATTTTGAAATCGGAGCAACTTTTTTTTTTCTTGAAAAAATTAGGATCGCCATAGCTCACACTAGTACATGTGTGAGCTAAAAGTAATGAGTGTGATTTATGATACTAAAGGAAATCTTACGCTTATTTCAAAAATAAAATGAATTCAATTCAATACGAAAAAAAAGATCTCAAAAACTAAAAGTGACAGGCAAAATTTCATTTGACAGTTACGTTCTCAATGAACAAACTATAAAAAAGCAATTTATACCGAAAATAAATTTTTATAAATTAAAAAGTTATAGGCCCGCTCCTACAATTCAAACTTATCACAAACACTCCCCCCCCCCTAGCTCAAAAGCGGCTGGTAATATAAAGATGCGGCTTTCACTTTTATAAAGAACCCTGTACCTACTTCATCATCAAACCAAGCACACCTCTCAATCCCCTCCCCTCCCATGTATAAATAAAGGAAGCGCCGTCGTTGAAAATCACGGAATAGACCATCCCGACACTGATGGTTTCTATAACTGAAAATAAAATCAAAATACGCCAATAAAAATAATTTAATTAAATATTTCTGCAAAGATCTGCCACATTATTTTTAGGTCATTGTTTATTATTTATGAAATATAACACAAATAAATAAAAATTTAATTTTTTAAAAGCATATTTAATTTTGGATTCTCGTGGATGACAATCATCGAAACGGTTAATTTAAAATAACTAATTTATTAACTCAAAACAAGCCATCCATTTTGTATAAATATTTACGCCTAATATTATTTATGAAAGCATCAAAAATGTATTAATCAAAATTACTGTTAAAATAGCCGGTAAGTTTAACTTTCCATTTATTTTCCGTTTAAAAAGCAAATAAATGATTTTTTTAAATTTATATTATTCCTTAAACTGCAATCATTTGTTTAAAAAATTGAAACACTCATTAAGTCCCGCTTAAAACCGTTTAAACTATTCAAAAACTTGTGCACTCTAATTATCTATTATATTAGACTTCTTTTAACCTATGATTATTGTTCTGTAGTCTTTTGTTTTAACATACTTAGGTAGCAATGGGGTTCGGTGGCAGTGTCCACAGTTTCACAAAAGACTTCAACTCGTTGTTCTAAATAATAACAATTAAAAAGGTTTTAGGGGTTTGCGTACTCACTGGCGAGCTGGAACTGTAAGTGCAACCCTATTCGCTCTGTCGATATCGGCTAACTGCGAGCGGCTCGAAGTGTGCTGGTTAGTGTTGCCGCGAGACGAAACGAGTCTCGTTATTTGAGATAACATGAGTCTCTCGTCTCGTCTCGCTGTAACAAAACGGGATTTGAGCATAAATGGTATTTTTGCCATTTATAAGTTTTTAAAGATTTTTAATTAAATATTGTTTTGACATCAACAAGCATTAATTATATGCAAGACTAGGTTAAGATTAAGTAAAATTTATGGCAACTCGGCGACTTGTTTTTAGGCATGTTTTCAGGTTCGCTGTATTTTAATAAAAGTTGTATTCGGCTAATATGTCCTTTGAGCCACTAACATCAAAATAATTCTTATTTTGTAACTGGAAACAAATTTTAAACTATTTTCAATTAAAAAAGAAACACACTGTAAGATTTAAACTTTACCGAATTTCTAAATCCACGCATCTTTGAATTGCGGTGGTATTTTGTCTCTTTGTCTTTCTCGCCAATGCGAGGGAGCTTGAGATTCAGACCACGGCAGCCAAGAGTGTCTGTAGAGAAGAGTGGTGGAAGAAATCCGTTAAAGAAAGCTTAGATTTAGACCAATCAGCTAGCGACAAACTGAGAATGTCTAGAGAGCGGGGTATTGAAACTTTCGAAAGACGTCAGGGATTTTACTCTTTAGTTTGCTTTTGCCTGGTGCACTTTCATTCACACTTCTTAAGGGGGGTTTTATTTCAACTGGGGAAATTTATCAATTATTTTAACATTGTATAAAACTGTTAACTTTAGTATTCATAATTATTTTGGTCTTTCCTTTTAGAGTTTATTGATTGTAAAGTCATTAATTATTACTGTTTCCAGTGTTTTGAAATAATGTGTTTAACTGTTTTATGGTTTTTTATCAACAAAATACAAACCATTCGTTGCCCTAAAATCGGCATTTTTAATTAATAACATATCCCAAACCTAAACAGTAATATTAAGTAAATTAAACAGTTGATTGAATAGTTTCACTCATTCAATCAACGTTTAAGATGTTGATAAATATATATATTTACAACAAATATATAAAAGGTTTATAAAGCCTAAAAGTTTAAGAAGTGTAAATATTTGAATATGAAAGTTCAATGGTAGTAAAAATTTGATATTTAAATAATAAATATTAGAAGTGAAAGTGTGAAGCTGCAAGAAGAAAATTGAAAAGGTATGTATGATTATCCTATTAGTTATACATTTGAGAAAAACGTTTATAGCATACTTTTCCTCCAAGAACCGCCAAATTCCCTTTCGAGATCGTGTAAATTTAGTAACATAGTAACATTTAATCTTTTTATAATTTATATAAGTTGTAGCCTAAGTTGGTAGCTTACAGCCTTTAAGCCTTTGCCACTTGAGGTGACAGTATCACTGTCACACACACAGGCCACTGATACAAAGTGGTGTCAGTAGTTCAGGGTAATTTAGTTTTTGGAAAATTTGTGAAAAATTTTGGAAAATTTGAAAAAAAAAATTGAAAAATTTGTGAAAATTTTATGTTGAAAGTTTGAGAAAAACTCAGTAGTACTTTAGTTAACCCATTGGTAGTATTTTGTTGGAAAAACTAAAGGAAATTTTTGTAAAATTGTTCGTTTAAAAAGAAATAGTCTTGTCTAGTTTTTGAAAACCAAAACTAATTTGTTGGAAGATGTGCCATAACTGTTTTTCGTTGTTTAATTTACTAACGTTATAATCTGTGTTACAATTATTTTATGAATTTTTTAATATTTTTGAATATTTTTTTGTCCTTGAATCAGTAAATACAAGGAAAATGTCAATGTCATGACAATGTTTCTATTGATATATGATCACTTTAAATTTTTAAAAGATAAATTGGTAGAATATTTTTTATTGAAAAGTTAAGTTTAAATACTATCCAAATATGCCAGCAAATAAAATGCTCTCCATTTCTATCTGGAGGACGGATTCTCCAGCATGCGAAAGGATCAACCTTTTGCCTTAAAGCTTTACTGAACTCTAGATTTGAGTTATAACTCCAAAACTCGTTGGTAAACTTTAACATTGTTCCATCAAAACATTATTTAAACAAAATGGATAAAAGAGTCCATTATTTTGTCTTAATTGTAGCACAGTGTTGTTAAAATAAAGTCTCATTAAACTTATCATTCTCTTGCCATTAAAAGCCTATTTTGTCTTTCTAGCTGAATTTTTTTAAGAATCTTTTATTAAAAACACCAAAAAGGAGTCCATTGCAACTCTTTATTTTTGATTAGTTGGCTAAAACAATAATTGCCAACCCTTCCTCTGATAAACCACTGATTTTTTTAGAAGACACCCGTCAAATATAACTAAGGGAGGATATTTTTTTATTTATTTTATTGCATTAATAACAGTTTTTTTTTGTTTTTTTTTGAACCATTAAACCTTTTTTATTGATATTTAATAACATTTTTTGTTTAAATAATACAAAAATTTATGTTAAGTCATTATAACATTGTTTTTATAAGTATTTTTCTTCGTAGATATCGATATTTCTACTTTATTTTGGTTTTATTCTTTGTTTAATACCTAAAACTTCATTTGGCAAAAAGTACCTAAGCCAAATTATTTGACCATCTAAGTATCCAAAATGGTGTAATTAATTAATCTCAAGTAATTTTCCATTGATATTGCATCATAACTTTAAAATTTATAATTTCTAACTACTTTTTCCATGCAAACGTTCATCTCTCATAAATTTGTGCTACAGTGTCTGGTCAGGATAAACTCAAAAAACAGACCTAGCTACTAGCAATATCTTGTATAGAATATGTGATAGATATTTTTTGTTGTCATTTTTGTACTCTCTATATCATACATATATGATTGAGATTTATCAGTTCAAACTATAAGTAAGCAACCACGTAGTATTTTCAAATTTTATGTTTTTATATTTCCAGATTTTCAAAATGTATTTTATTTTCCAAACTACACACAAGTTTCTTTTTGGAAAATAAACATGACTAACTGATTTCTTTGTATCTCAGTAACAACTTTGTCGATTATGAGAAATTTCTTTATTATAAGGTCCACAAGTAAATCTTTCAAAATTTTTAAAAAAGCACTAAATTGTTAAAACCATGGACTAAATAAATGTAGCCACAGCAAATATCGATTCTATTCAAATATTATCAAATTAAAAATAAAAATTTACGTTTTATGTTACAAAACATAGCATTCAAACATAGCATTCTTTAAAACGACGTACCTGTCGAACTATTTTTGCTTTATAATTTTCTTATTAAAGTACGTATTATTCTTTTCATAAAAGAAAAATTTGATTTTTTTTTCTTAAGTTGGATATTATCAGCACTATCTGCAAATTCACAGCTTTTAAGTAAAGTGAGGTAAATGTAAAGATCTCCTGTATATTTTTTTTGGTTTTTTTGAGAGAGACTCTATTTTATTTATTTTCTTTCACTAACATGTAGGTAATCAAGTGAATTTCGTTTCATAATATTTTTAATCAAATCAAAAAGTATATTGTCGTTTATTATCGTAAGTTATTGTCAAGCCATTTTTGCATAATGGTATACCTAATTAAATATTATGAAATGGAAAAACCTATGTAGAACCCTTCATTCAATTTTCTATGATTCAGGTAAAGCAAACTAGATTGTCCAAACAAAAACTTGCTTTTGTTTGTAAAGTCGTAAACTAATTTATCGTCTCTTCTTAATTATTATGTAGATTTTGGGAAAAATCACAATAAAATTATTTTTGCTTTATTTTGTCATTATCTTTGCCCTTAAAGGAATTAATCCGCTACATGCGAAGTAATTAGGTAATTAACTATTTATGTTAATAAATGAACTCATCACACTTAAATATCTTATTAAATATTAACACCTTTGAAATTAAAACCTAAAACGACTTATTACCAAATAGATCATTCTGAGTTAAAACCATGAGGCAGAAAGAGAAAAATGATTAAGGAGTTTGATAAAAAGCTCATATTATGAAATAAAAAGTACTGATCTTTATCAACATTAAAATTTGGTACATGTCTAACTTTGAAGACCTATTTTTTTTTCGAGAAAAAAATCTAAAGTTATATCCTAAGAAAGGATATTAAGAAAATTCGACCTATTTTAAATCAAAGCAATAAAATAACCACCTTTAGCGAAAAATGTACGTTATTTTTCATATTTTCAAAAATCAAAACGTTAACCTAACAGAAAACTAAACCTTTTTTTTGTAGAAAAAATAAAAATGGCATCCATATCGGTTTACTAGTTACCATCTTAAAACACAACTTAGCTTATTTAGAGAGAGTTTCATCCTATTTTTTTTATTCGTATGTCATTGTATTGAATAATAACTTTACTGAAAAGATAAATAAATTATCCACCAATTAACTTAAAAGTCAAAACACGTTAACTAAACTTAAGAAAGGACTGTATTACCTATTGAGAACTGCCCATAAGCGTTTATCTCAGTACATATTTTAGATCGAGTCAAAATTTTTATTTATAAAGTCCTTGTAGGAATACTTTATTTTATCATCTGTATTTTACACTAAAATGTCACCTAGAGCAATGATTGACATTGCGCAAGTTGTAATTAAACATTATTTGTTATAAACTACCACTAGTTTTATTGTCTAATAACAAGAGTGAAGATCTCATTTTTCTGTGTATAATGTGTGTGAATTTTTTGGCAGTAATTTTTGAGTTAGGTATTTATTCGCACGGTAATTAAACAAGTTTTGCATTGGTAACTTTAACAGTACATTCATTACCTTTTTTTTTTAAAAAAAATGGTGTTATCTGTCTATTTATTTAGCCTTTTTCGATCCATCTTTGGATATAGGCCTCCACTAATATCTTCCACTCTTTCCTGTATGACGCCGTGTTCATCCATCTAGTCCGCATGTTTCTTCAAATTGTGCGCTCATCTCATTTGTGGTCTTCCACTACCTCTTTTATTTTCCCAAGGTCTCCAGTTTACAATACTTTTGTTTGACAGAAGGACGATCGATTTAACAAATGTATTGGTGCTATCGACTATGTCTTAAATGAAATAATATTTTGTAAAGCCATACAGTAATTTTTTGGAAAAAAACATAATCTCATAGCATTTTTATTGCATAAGGCTAAAGAAAGCCACAAATCAATGTCCTAACACAGTAAAGATTTTCCTTAACCCTTTTTACTTGTTTTAAAGCGATAATTTGTTATAACAGTGAAATCGTTTTGATTAGTTTGAAGCTAGAAGATATTTTCTTGTAATTTTTATTAAAAAGACCAAGTTTACAGGTCATGTCCATGTCTTTATGAGTATATAGGTACATTATTGATTTTTATTAAAATATATACAAATTAAGTAGCATATTTTAAATAACTAAAAATATAAACAATTTAAATAAATAAATTCGATAAGATCAAAGTACCATGTTTGATGTAATATATAGGTTTACACCAAAATACCAGATAACCTAAAAAGATTGCTTAGCAGTTCCTTTTCCATACTATATAAGAGAAGTACTAATAATTGTTTCTAAAATTTAACCAAAGATAATGACAAATCAATCTATTTTTCTAAATTTGACTTGACCTTTGAAATTGGATAAAGGTATTTGATATTTTTCCTAAAATAAAAACTCGCGTATTTTGAGTTAGTAATAATTTTATACATAATCTTAAAAATAATATTATTTAGCATAAATAATAATTATTAAAATAAATATAACATAATTCCCATTTAATAATTAAAGACTGGTTAAAGAGAAAACGCAATATGGAAATATGGAAATTTAGGTTATACATAACCAATAAGCTAACTTAATTATAAAATTAATTAAAATCAAACAACAAAAGTAAAACCCTTTGGTTGATAATCATTAGATAGGATGTCATGTAGTAAGAAAATGAGACATAATTAGTTGACTTAGTTAATAATAAAGTCTATTTTTTCAAGCAAATAAACTATTTTGAAAAACTAAAGCAACTTTTGAAAATTATTGCAAATACCGTTGAAAAAAAAATACCCTGTATATTTGCTTGAATCAATTTAAGTATGGTAAAACTTTTTTCATATTTTTTTTTTATTATTGAACTGTATTTAATTTTTAAAAACCGTTAAATATATTTTTAAAATTTTGACCTATTATTTCGAAGTTAAAACGTCTTGGCCCATAAATCAATTTACAGGCTATTAAAGTATTCCAGACCACTTGGGTCTATAAACAAAGATATACTTAAATTTTGGTAATTTTGAAACACATGTTCACCATATTTTATACCTACATTCTAAAAAGGGCTCTTTTATTCATTCAGGTCCACAAAGAAATGGTTAAGAATTTCTTAAAATAAACACACATCTGGGAAAAACCTTTCGTAGCCTACTTCGTTAGTCTGTACAAATAACAGTGGCGTATCGGAATTTTATTTGGGGAAGGAAATATTATAATAAATATTGCATAAAACTATTTTGCATATTGTCCAGACCACTGTATTATGTGTGTCCAAAACAAATATATTTTAAGATTTGGGGGGGAAATTTCACTTTTTTTTTTTTACCCTCCCGTAGTTTCGGGCCTGATACGTCTATTCACATTTAACTTTACGGTATCTATCAATTAAACTATGATATTGAATTTATAGATCAAACAAGCTTTCGTGAAAACAAAAGTTTTGTTTCTCTCATATTTTTCCGTGGCTAGCTTGAAAGCTCACGGGGGTCCAATTTTTGACTTTTCATTTGGGAATACTAAGGTTTATATTTATATTTTTCAAACAAAGATCTATAGGGAGAAATGCAGTTCCTTGATTTAAATTTCATTAAGGTCGGTCGGTTATTTTTGAGTTGTCCAGCTAACTAGACAACAATGGCTTATGTACAATATTCCTAATATTCTCGTAACCACATCACATGTGACGATTTTTGTGCGTTAAATTAAAAAAATATATAAGATTTTTATTTACAAACTAAAAAAAAATTGGTATTTTGATATCTATATGATATAAAGTTTTTCATAAAAACTTTTTACAGTTGACCAGTACATTTTCGTAAGATCTATCTTCTTCTTAAAATTTTGCTACTAATTAATAAATAAGTATACTGGCAAAACAATGAGTTTCTACCACGTCCTGTAAAACGTTGAAAAAATTAGTAATTTACAGTGTTACACATATACACCCGCGTGTACAGTACGCTACTGAAAACAGCTTACATAAGTTTCTATCTATCATTTTTTTATAAAACTAGGTTTCATTTTTATAAATTATACCATGAAGTCATTAAGACCTTTTGTGTCTATTTTTGTCAACCTTAAACGTGTTATTTGAGCTTTTAAACCTTCATTTTTGTTTAAGATAATTACTAAAACTTAAACCTATTGGTTAGTATTTTTTTTTGTTCATGTTAAGATTTAAAAGATATGTGAAAATGTTCGTTCAATAATTTTGATTTGTTTTATCTGTTAATGTAATTTTTTTTTTTTTATCATAGTAATCTTTATCAACTGCTAACAAAAAGTAGCCCAAAAGAAAAGTCTATTTGCCAGGCCTACTTCGTACTTCGTACTGTATGTTTTTTTTTTGAAAAGTGCTAATAACACAATGCCTTCTTAGCTAAGCATAGCATAAAGTTCTATAATTTTTCAGTTAAGTTTTCTCTGCACAGTTAATCGAATTACTTCACAGTTTTGACCGCACCTTGTGTTAGTGTCCAACGAATTTAAGTTTTCTTTTTTTTTTTTAGTATTCATTCGTTTTTTTCTTTGTGTTCCAAGAAAATGTTGGATAGATACATACATCCAGGATATTCTTAGCATATGTAAATAGTACCGAATCTCAAAAGTTTTAAGTTATTTACACACAGAGATTCTATAATGTAGTTGTCGTAGCAATATAATAACTTGCGTGCGTAAATATTTTGGTAACCAAAGATTTAGTACATTCGTTTCTTTGCTAACTTTTGTAATCTTCTTATCCTGTTTAATAAAAAAATAATTTTTATGCAATTATCATCAGAGCTTACTTTCTTTTTTTTTTAAAGACTGTTTTTTAATGTGTTACTATTTTGCTGTAGTTGGACTTACTCTACACAGTAGTTGTTTACTACTACTATGTCGGCTTAGAACGTTTTTCTACGTTGTCCGACGCCTATTCTCCACCTCCTTCGATCTGACAGTCATCTTCCGTCAGGTTTTTTTTTTTTGACTCATTGATCTTCGGATTGACTGTTGCCATTCCAGTTTAGGACGCCCTCTTTTTCTGCGCCCTATTGGTTGCCATTCTAGGACCTGTTTTGGTAATCTTTCATCGTTCATCCGTTGTACATGGGCATACCATATCAGTTGCCTTTTAGTGATGTCATCAGTTATGCTTCCCTTGATTCCCATTCTTTCTTTTATGATCTTATTTCTTGTATGATCAGTTCTGGATATTTTCATTAATTCTTATTGCATCCATTTCGACACTTTCCATTGGAATGGAATGGGAAGTGTAGTTGTTTAAATAAACGATTAATTTTTCTGAATTAGAGGTAGATGACATTTCATCCCCTACCCATTCTTTGCCAAAAAGTTTAATTTTTTTTTTCGTAATAGCTCAAGCTACACACGTATTAAAAAACCTATAAAAAAAATATTAATCTAGATCCTGGATCAATCTGAAAGTCAAAAGGGACAATCTCTCTCTTGAGTTTTTAGATTAGATCGTCGATGTCAAAAAGGACAATCTTTGTTTTAAGTTTTTAAGTTTTTTTTTGTTTCAATATTTGCAATTTTGTCACTAAAGATATTTTTTCTCTTGCATTGCAAAAGCAAGCCTGTCTATCATTACATAGACATATATAACATAAATTAATTAAGCAATGCCTTAGCATTTTAACTTAAAATTTTGCATTTGTAGAGCTTTTATTGTTTTATTCGCCTAAAAAGTTTTTAATTATCATCTAATCCTCGTAATTTATGAGCACTCATTTAAAATTTGTACAAACTTGTTTTAATTTTTAATAACTACGAGACCGATTTTAATGAAAAGAAAAATAATAGTGTTTAAACACTATGTCAAAAGCATAATAAATTCATTGAGTGATGTTTTAAAGAAAAAGTTTTATTATATTTGTTAAAACCATGTATAAAATTAGTATTATAACTTCGTTTTCTTTTATAGGTGAAGACCATGACATTCGACAACTGTAGAGGTCTACGATTCTCTGGAGACTTCCCTCAAAAATTTTACTTAATTAATATTTTTATTATTATTTTCAGGGAGTGTATTGCTTGTATTGAGTTGTAAATGACTGACACATCAAGTTGAAAGTTTTTAAATCTATTTGTTCTAAAATTGTTGATATTTTTATAAATGACAAAAGTCTATTACTATCTGTTGAGTAAATATGTGAGAGGGAAGTATTTTTGAATTAAAGCGTCCTAGAATTTTCTTTTAACGTAACTTTGATATGGCTATATGGTATGGCAAAATGGATCTGTGTTTGTTATATGCATCTTTTGATGTATAAGGAATGTTATAAAACAATAGACCAATAATAATTCGCCAAGTGGAATCGTCGCGTTTTCTTTTTCTTTTGTTGTTTTTGTAAGACGAGGGCGAATTAATTTTTTCGCTGTTTGTATCATTATATTATAGATTATTTTATAAAATGTTTTTTTTTATGGAATGAGTGTTTTTAGCTGGATTTTAAACTCCCCAGTCATTGAGAAGAAGGCTGAGGAGTAAATTAGGGAATTTTTCTTCTCCACTCGAGAGGGTGTCTCTATGGTATACCTATAATTAAAATTTTCAATTGGTCTATATTTGTTTTGTTTGTTGCCGTATCTCCTAATATCGTAACTCAATTTTGAAAGATAGGGTTACGGTATAGTCAGTTAAATGTTTTAACCAATCTTTATCAAGAAAACTACTGAATTAATAATCGTCATGTTATAGCTTACATGGTCTACAGGTGAACTGGTCTAAAACAGCGGAAAAATATATGGGTTGGATTTTTGGGTTTCTTTCAAGTCAAGTCATTTTGTAAAAATGGGAATTTAAATTTGGGAAAAACTATTCAAGGTAGAGGTAAAACTTTACCTATAAAACGAATAAAAAGTTATATCAGGGTAGGTTAATGAAGACAGTGACGTCACACCTAGTAGATTTCAGTAAGAGACCTACGTAATTTTCTATTTCGTCATGTCGGGAACTCATTTTTGAGTTATACTGGATAAACAATAGACCGAAAAATTTATTTAACACGAAGATGTAGACTAGTTTCTTTCTTCGTCATACACCTGTGGTTTTCTATCTTCAGAATGTGGCCACTACCTGTAAGTGTGGAATTCACAGTGTCTTAGGTTTTCTAATTAGGGAGACAAAAGCGTTGTCGTTGAATAAATTTTATATTTCACAATACAATTTTCAATATAAAAAATGGTAGATCTACCTATTCTTTTTATTGTGACGAAACATGATTTAGATTTGGTATACAAGAGTCACTATACGTTTTTGAAACCTGTGTTGAAGTGATGATGGGATATTATTTTAAAACAGGTTTTATGGTAGACATTTGGACAATTTTTCTGACTTGGTTAAAAAAATAGGTTAAGTAGATAATATTTGAGATAGTAACTAAAAGTTAGGATTTTTAGAAATTTAGTGTTTAATGGTATAGGAATAGGAAAAACCTAGAAGATACAACCATAAAGAGTAGACGACTCTTGAGTCATGCCATATCAAATGAAAACCGTTATATTTTTATCAGTGATATTTAAAAAAAAAAGATATTAACATCAAGAAATAATCAGAGATTGGAAAAACAGACAAGAACAGCAGAATAAAGAAGTATTTTCTTTCATTATAACATTTTATGATCAAATTTTTACTCTTTTTACTTTATAGGGTTGATAAGCCATTTAAGCTAATTTTTATGTCATTTGGTAATATTTACATTATGAAATTTATATATTTTCTTTTGTCTTGACATTTTATAAATAAAACCACTGTCTTTGGCTTTAGCAGTGATAACACCTATAGACTAACGAAAAAGTCTCATTTGAATTAGAAAGTTTTAAATCAAAAACATCTTAATGGAATAGTGTATTTAAAATCAAGTAAATAAAATCTTTGTATAAAAAATTTTTAGTGTACAGCAAACAATTGTTTTTTTTTCTGTAAAATGTTACCCGTCAAACTAATTGTCATAAAACTAAGTGCATAAGCACAAATTTTATAAAAAAAATAACTAATTAACTGTGGAGATTGGTAGTAGGCATAACAATCGCTGGACTTAGAGACAGTGTCTCTATCGCGTTATGCCACAGTTCTATCTTGAGGTATACAGAGCTTTTATAACCTATTATTATACGTGAAAACCAATTCTTTAATCTCTTTCGTACTTTGCTTTGGTAGAAGTAAAATGTGTCTTTTCAGATAATATCTGCATCCATCTGTCAGATATGTAATTTTAATCTTGTTTTTTGTGTTACACGGAAAAAGTGTAATACTTAACTTTTTATTATTTTGGTAGTCATTTTTTTTTCTAGTGACCAAACATTTTAGATATTTTGTAAACTTTTAATTGTTTTTTTTTTATTTTTTGTTATATTTAAAAAAAAAAACAAAATATCATTTTATTTTTTGTTATAGTAAATCAACACCTATTGGTTAAAGTATTAACGTAAAATCGATTATATATAGTATATTTTAGAGTCCATTATTTCAAAAAGCTTTGTTTTTTTTTTAAATAGGGATCATTTGCTAAGATCCCATAAACCGAATAAAAACTACGTCATCAACGGTTAAATTTTTTTCGATTTATGTACATATATATTTTTTTTTTTTTTTTTCATTTTGAAGTCATTCTCGAATCCAATTGGATATTATCATAGCAATCTTGACATTGCTAAGATACATTTTTCTATTTTTTTTTCTCTTCTCATTATATTATAATTCGATAAAATCAATATTATCTAAATTAATAACATTTGATTGTGTAAAACAATTTTTGAATGTTTGTATTGTTTATCAATAAAACAATATTTTATTTTTTATGTTTTTTTTTCCTAAAGGGAAAATATTGGCCTATACGAACCTTAAGTACAATCTGTACCATTTAAGCCAAGCAAATTCCATTTTGAGGATAAATTTCGATAATTTTTAAAAAAATCTCCAATTCTCTTTTACTCTATGAGTACAATTGTTTTTGTAAAACTTTTCTTTTGGTAACTATGACAAATCACAAAAATGTGTTGTCTTTTTCTAAAAATGTTTTGTATTTTTTTGTTAGTTTGTTCCTTTCTGTTTGCTGTCCTAGTTGATCGATAAAATAAAAATATTCTCTATAACGTCATTATTAAAATGATATGCTAGTGCACAGGCATAGCACTAATCAAGAACACCTAAATTATTATTTTTGTACTATTTTTATTTCTATTATCATCTTTAAGTAAGTTTGTTATTAACTAAAGCCTATACATAATTTCCACTATTAATGATAAACAAAAAGTAATTTATGTTTAACTTTTTGCGTAAATAATCAAATCATTAAATCACTAGTTGATCGTTTAAGGAAAAACTTAGCATAAAAGTTAGTTTTTCGTATATTAGCAAGCATTATTTCATTTATTATTGTTTTAATTATTATTTTTTTTAAAAATATTTGCTCATTTTAAGTCTTGCGTTATCTAAAGAACCTTATCGTTGAAGATACCTTTTGTTTTTTTTGTCAACTTATTAAATTGGAAAAAAAGTATGTTATACCTAAAATATTTTAAAGTTTTTTTTTATTATTTTTTTCATATTTTCGAAGTAAGCCCTTGCCTGCTTGGACTCTAAATAGTACTTATTTAGTAGTTTTGGAAAAATAAGAAATGAGTTTGTCACCCAAGAGAGTTTTTTTCTTTTCATAACACCAAAAAGAGTCGATTGAAGCAACGATCAACTGTCATTTTTGTTTAATTTTTTTTTTTGTCATTCGCTTCAATTGGAATATAATAAGACATAATTTTATTTAAAATTTTATTATCAACTAAGTTTATTTTATTTTGTTTGTTTTGATTCATGCACTTTAAAATCGTCTATCGCCACCTGTGTATGTGTGTATGAAATTCGATAAAAACCTAAATTGGTCAAATTTTAAAACATTTGCTTACATTAAGTCAAGTATTTTGAAACAAAGATGTCTAATTTTCAAACAATGACATCAATAATAACCTACTTTGTTTTGCTGCTGTTCTTAGTTTTTCAAAATTGTGTGAAAACAGCTTACAATTAATTGGAAAATAAAATAAAATACAAATTAGTTAGAAAATGAAAAACCCAACTTATCATTTTCAAACATACTAAAATCACACCGAAAATCAATCTGAAAGGAAAAATATTTTTCACGTTTAAAGAAAAATTATTTAGCAAGATCTATGGAAAAGAAAGTTTAAATTGAAACAGGTAATGTTTCAGGAAAGAAATTTTAAAGAAAATTCGGAAAAAATGTGAAAAATTCTAGGAGATGCTTTATTCTAAGTGATTTTGAAAAGTGTATATTCATCTGGCTGGATTCGTTCTATTTATATTTGTTCTTTAATTTTTTGTAAAATTGATTTCTTCTCTATTGAAATATTATATACTGGTTTGTTCTATATTGAATCATTGTATTTGATTTGTTCTAATAAAAAATATTATATTTGGATTTGTTCTACTTAAAAAAAAATCTATGTGGATTTGTTTCATTTGAGATTATTCTATCTGTTCTATTTGATTTTCTTTATAAAATTTAAAATTTATTATTATTAAAATCTTAACTATGATAAAAACTTGTATTTCAGTTTTTGTATCATTTTGTGTTTGTTTTGCTAACTTCTATTTATTTTCAGTTGTTCTTTCGATCACATGAGTTATTTTTATATGATTTGTTTTGTTTCGATAGAGTGTTCCATGTTTGTTTTAAAGTTTATTAAGTGAACCTGGTAGGGTTGTTTTTTTTTATTACACTGAGAGCAATAAACCAACTTAAATTTTTTCAAATATTGTCAACTAAACGTTTTTTTTTCTCGTTATTGTAAATTAATTTTGTCTTAAAGTATTTGAATTTTTTATAAATTATTGTCAAATAAACGTATTTTTTTTTATACGGTATAAATATATTTTAAAGTTTTAAAATAATCAATTTTAATATTTCAGTTAGTGTTTGTAATTTCTTACTTGTATCTTTGTTTTAAAATTTGTTTTTTTATGCAAACACGTTTTTTTGGGTTAGACAACCATTTGTAGGTTCTTTACTGTCTAACTAGTTTTAGATCACCTAAAACTTATTTATGAGATATAATCATAAAATCAAAAAATTAAAAAAATTTTTTTATTTTTTTTAAATAATATTTTTTTTAAACAAATATTTTTGTTTTACATAAGGTTGGTTTATTGTTATTAAAAACATTGTTTTTCTTGTATTAAAATGATTTTGTTTTTAGGTCAGCTATTGCAAAGTGTTATCAACCAACCAACAAATTTCTTCCACAAACAGTTTAATCAACCAAGCAGCCATTCCACCATTAAAGTCATTAGATCTGCCAAGCAGCCATCATCACTACAATCGACGTCTTCTTACCGTCGCTGTGCAAACCTGCAATTGAACATTTCTTTCCAAATTCAATACAGAGTCTGCTGTTCACCCTTAGTTTCAAAGATGGCCAATGTGGAAACTCAGCTCTTGCTGCGTACCTAGTGTTTGTTTAACACTATGGAGGAAACGGTTTGGGTTGGAGACTCCCTTAATTTATTTACGTTAACTTAAATCATTTTTTTTTGTCTCCACAAATTTCTGCATAAGCGTGTATATAATATATACCTTAATGTAATAGTTTTCGAACAATGTGTGTTAAAATTATATATTTCTATATATTTTTCGGTTTATTTGTCAATTTTATTTTGCCCTCATTTAATTTAAGTTATCGTTGTTATTAAGCTGCACTGATATTCTGATTCTTTCAGTACTGTTTGGAATCTACTGATCGTTCACCATGTTTGTTGCTGACTAGCTGATCTAAGATGTTGTACCTGATCCAGTGTTGCTGTTTTGTTCCAGAATGGAACTTCAAGTTTTTTCCAGCCAGAATGTTTATTGACCATCATCCACAGAAGGAAAATGGAAACGAAGAGCGTTATAGTTTTAGTTTAGATTTGTGTTGTCTGCACTACTTAATGCTTGTTGTTATAAACCATTTTATTTCGACTTGCGTTTAAAAAAAATTGTTTATACTTAATCAGGGGGGAGTAATGTAACAAAACGGGATTTGAGCATAAATGGTATTTTTGCCATTTATAAGTTTTTAAAGATTTTTAATTAAATATTGTTTTGACATCAACAAGCATTAATTATATGCAAGACTAGGTTAAGATTAAGTAAAATTTATGGCAACTCGGCGACTTGTTTTTAGGCATGTTTTCAGGTTCGCTGTATTTTAATAAAAGTTGTATTCGGCTAATATGTCCTTTGAGCCACTAACATCAAAATAATTCTTATTTTGTAACTGGAAACAAATTTTAAACTATTTTCAATTAAAAAAGAAACACACTGTAAGATTTAAACTTTACCGAATTTCTAAATCCACGCATCTTTGAATTGCGGTGGTATTTTGTCTCTTTGTCTTTCTCGCCAATGCGAGGGAGCTTGAGATTCAGACCACGGCAGCCAAGAGTGTCTGTAGAGAAGAGTGGTGGAAGAAATCCGTTAAAGAAAGCTTAGATTTAGACCAATCAGCTAGCGACAAACTGAGAATGTCTAGAGAGCGGGGTATTGAAACTTTCGAAAGACGTCAGGGATTTTACTCTTTAGTTTGCTTTTGCCTGGTGCACTTTCATTCACACTTCTTAAGGGGGGTTTTATTTCAACTGGGGAAATTTATCAATTATTTTAACATTGTATAAAACTGTTAACTTTAGTATTCATAATTATTTTGGTCTTTCCTTTTAGAGTTTATTGATTGTAAAGTCATTAATTATTACTGTTTCCAGTGTTTTGAAATAATGTGTTTAACTGTTTTATGGTTTTTTATCAACAAAATACAAACCATTCGTTGCCCTAAAATCGGCATTTTTAATTAATAACATATCCCAAACCTAAACAGTAATATTAAGTAAATTAAACAGTTGATTGAATAGTTTCACTCATTCAATCAACGTTTAAGATGTTGATAAATATATATATTTACAACAAATATATAAAAGGTTTATAAAGCCTAAAAGTTTAAGAAGTGTAAATATTTGAATATGAAAGTTCAATGGTAGTAAAAATTTGATATTTAAATAATAAATATTAGAAGTGAAAGTGTGAAGCTGCAAGAAGAAAATTGAAAAGGTATGTATGATTATCCTATTAGTTATACATTTGAGAAAAACGTTTATAGCATACTTTTCCTCCAAGAACCGCCAAATTCCCTTTCGAGATCGTGTAAATTTAGTAACATAGTAACATTTAATCTTTTTATAATTTATATAAGTTGTAGCCTAAGTTGGTAGCTTACAGCCTTTAAGCCTTTGCCACTTGAGGTGACAGTATCACTGTCACACACACAGGCCCCTGTTACATCGCGTATCTCGTGATTTATATCAGCTATAAAAAGTTTTTGAGACACTCTGTGTAAAAGTGTTTTTTCAAGGTGAATTATTTATGGTATTTACAGCTCGTCATTCGCAGTTAACCTCAGGGCCGGATTAAAATAAATTCACTATAAAATATGAATGTTTGTTTTTACGAAAAAATATATTTGTACTGCCAGAAAAAATCAAAACCTCAAAATAGTTTTCTACTGCTCTTAAAAATGGGTGCTCAAATGAAATTTAAGTCTTGGTCGCGTAAAAAATTATATGTTGTCCTCTGTAGGAGACTATGGAAATAATTTGTTTTTTTCCTTAAGATTAATTTGATGTAAAAATTTCATTAAAATTATTCCCTATAGCTGTGTCAACTTAGATAGGACGGCAATTTGATGTATTTTTTGAGTATTATGACAATAATAATCACAAAATAAATATAAATAAATAAATAAATAAACACGTTTAGCTAAATTCTCTTTCACCATACGCTTATATAGAACTAATAATTTGCAGGTAGTAAGTTATGGTCTCCGGTTTTAACATTATACTTAATTTTATTATTATACCATTATCTTTAACTTCCAAGTAAGAGCGAAATTTGTTTGTCCAGTAAATATAATTTTCAACCCTTTAGCAATAAGGCCTTTGGTAAATGTAAAATTTTGATAGGAGGGATTTTTTTTAAAATCGAAACACACATTTTTAGCATTTTGTTTTGTTCCTATTTCAAAAATATTGACAGCATTTTCAGATATAATAATAATAATAACATAAATAATGAAGAGCACACATGTTGTCAAGGAAGGAATATATGACAATTTTTGCATACCTTTTATTTTAAAAAAACAGTACAGAAATATCAGACTAACTCTATAATAGGTCAATACGAAATACGTTAAAGCATAAATACATTTAAAAAAATCGAAAAGTGAAGCCCTCAAAGCTTGCTTAGGAAACAGTTGCAAATTTAAAATCGCAGACGCGCATTTTCTAGTGCGCATGCGTGTATTTTCTTACGTAGGCACACAGCTGCTGTGTGAATGGAAGCCATATTGTTGTTTATTTTTATTTTCGGCGCAGTGTGTTGTGTTGTAAAATTTTTGTTTTTTTTCTGTGAAAAATGGGAAAGAATGGACGTAAAACATGTGCGGCTTGTGGAAAAATGTCCGGAAGAAGCAAGAGAGGGCCATTCCATAGGAAAGTACTTGTATTTTTCTTTATAATTTGTTAATAAAGTTAAGAGTGGTTTTATAGATGTCATTAAACACTTTATGGTGTCCACAATAAATCTGCACAATTAATTTTAAAAAACTACCATTTTAATTTAAAATTTGATATATTTTCACTTAATCAACTGGTTTTTAGAAAAAAAAATAGACAAAACCCTAAATTTTTGACAATTGCCAAATAATATAATGACGTAACGGAGTATATTCCAAAACCACCAAAACTGACGCATGCGCAGTAACCGAAGTCCTGTCATGGGTATTCCCCATATTTATGCTTTAACGTATTTGGTCTAGTAGAATCTCTCGACGAGAGGGCCTTTCTCTCTCGTGTCGTCGACAAAAAATGTTTGTTTTGATGGCACCCATTACAGTTTGTCGACATATTTTTGGGACACCCTGTATACCTTTATGATATATACTAGTTTATTACTCTATATTTTTGCAGGTGGCTGGGAATCCTATACCAGAGATTGAGTGGAGTTTTCACGGACAAAGTGTAAAGAAGAATCTCCACAAATATTTTACAAGGATCGCTCAGTTTGGCGACGTGACGTACAACAATCTGACTATAATTAATTTAGAAGTGAAGGATCGTGGCGAATATAAGTAAGAAATTGGAGTGGGTTGGAACATTATAATTTAACATTTCGTCACCTCAATTCTAAAACCTCGTAACCACAAAAAATGAAAATTCATATTTTTGCGTCAAAGATTAGTAATTATGCATAGCTATACGCTGCTAAATCCTCGCAACCAAAAAAAAAAATAAAACGGTCATTCCCGCGATTTCTAATAAGTCGCATAATGCTTACCCTATGTAATTTGCTTTTAACTTTTCTTATTCCTGTAAAATTTTGTTGAGTTGGGTTAGAACCGTTCAGAATTAGGGTGACGATTTATGAGTTTGTCTTTTTAGAAAAACTCTCGAAAATTTGCGATTTTTATTTTTAAATGCGAATTTTTATTAGTAAATTTTATATATATATATATATAATTTTTCAGAAAAATTACTATTTTTTACTTTTATGCTCAAACTCAACAGAACGACCGATTTCTTTAACATCATCCAAAAATCACAACTAATCAATGTCCAATATAATTCTCTATGGTCCAGAATTTGCAGCCATAAATACAAAATAAAAGCATATGATTTTAAAAGTCTAGGCACTAAATTAACAAAAAGGTCAGTTTGGTCTTGCTTACTTTTTTGATGGTTTTCTGTGTTTATGTTTTTGGTCTCATTTAAATAATATTTAAAATAAATAAATACAACCTTATTAAGTTACTAGTTATTGCTAATATATTCTTTCCTCATCACTATACTATTTTAGAAATCATTGTATTATTCTTGCTTAAACAAGCATTATTTCGATCTGAAATATTTTTTGTAGAGTGGCCCTAAGGAGACAGGGCTCCCCAGAGACTTATATATTACATATCTTCTTATATAAACAAATAGATAAAATGTATTGATGTTTTAATATTATATTATATACCTAGGGATAAAAGTGTAACTTTTTATACCGAGGTGAAAGGTTTGTATTCGTCGAGGGATAAAAAGATATAAAAGGTTAACACGCCATTTTTCTTTAATTTATTTTTCTAGTTTTTTCTATTTTCTTTGTTTTTTTAGGTTTTGACATTTTTTTTAGATATTTACTGTCTGTCAGAGATCAGTCGCTTGTCCTTTCGATTTTTTTACTTTTTATCCATGATTTATCACTTTTCATCCCGGGGATAAAAAGTGATACTTTTATAAAATAAAAAAGTACCTAAGTAAGGTAGGTTTTTAAAACGTCCCAAGAATTATGTTTTAAAAATGTGCATTAAGGACGTTTTTAAAACGTACTTTTAAGGTCCCTCACATTTCTCCCACTAGCATGATAATCATTATCTACATAGCTGCTCAATAAAAAGCAAATTTCAAACTTTTTTACAGTACTCAAATTGGAATGGAGTAAAGTTTTAATAGGGCTCCATATCAAACAGCCCAATACGTAAACGCCAATAAGAGGAGGCCAGAGGCCTTCACTATATGGGGTCTCTGGAACGTTTTTAAAACGTCCCCTAAAGGTTTTTTAAAGGTCCCCTAAAACGTTTTTTTAACGTCCCCTGAAACCTTTTTTAAACGTCCCCTAAAACATTTTTAAACGTCCCCTAAACTGTTTTTTAACGTCACCTGAAATGTTTTTTAGGCTTTCCTAAAACGTTTTTTGCATGTCCTCGAAACGCTATGTAACGTTTTCGAACGTCACTGGAACGTTTATTAAACATCCCCAAATTTTGCAGGAAGTATAAAAAATTAAATTTGACAACCGTCCGAAAAACGTTTTAAAAACGTTCTCTAGGGAAGTTTTAAAAACCTAAAAATGACCCACAAAAACGTTTCAGGGACACAAAAACGTTTCAGGGACTTAAAAACGTTTTTAAAATGCACCTGTGTTACTAGGGCTATTATACTGTAGTAATATTTGCAGCCAGGTACCGTACCCACAGTAATAAATTTAATAAACTAAAAACGCTTAACGACCGAGAATTTTCCTCAAAACCAGAAACACAACTCTGTTACGGAACACTGCAAACTTAATCCTGAATTTATAAATCTTTAACAAATAAAAAAGAAACAATGTCAAGATTGATTTTGCGTCCCAGTCTAGCTAAGAACTGATGAGGGATTTTTACTTAAAAAATGGTGTAAAATAATGCATGTTATGAAGGACATGTTTTTCTAACGTCTGCCTATCTAACCTTTTAGATGTAAAGCAACCAACCCCGGCGGCAAAGACGAAAGAAACGTATCCCTCATAGTAGAGCCCGGCTTATTTCAAGGTGGTGCCAGTTTGGGTAACTCGTCAGCCCTCGTCATCGGTCTGTCTGTCGGTCTGATAATCCTCTTAATCCTGGTGTTGGTCCTGATCTGTCTATTTTGCAAGAAGAACAGCAGGATGAACAACGGCAAGAGGCGAGATGGAGCAGGGTCTAGTGAGGAGTGTATCAATATGAACAGCCAAATGCAGATTAAGAAAGGTGAGTGATATGGACAAGTAGGGCTCTGGATACATTTGACATATGATACGTTCTTAAATTACGTAACGCAAAAGTTCAGGAGTTTCGACCCCCCCCCTTTACCCCTATGTAACGTATTTTCAAGGAAAGGCACATTTTAAAAAACATTTTGCCCTTTCCTAAATTCGGCGCGGGCGCACGAGCGCTCTGCCATGCTGTTATCTTTATTAGAGTGCTTTTGTTTAGGTTTTTGCCAGACTGTAGTACAAAGGTAAGGGTAACAGAATGGTAAAAGGCCTGACCAAAAGCACCCTATTGACTGTAACGCAAGATTAAAGCCGTCCTCCCCCCTTGAGCACTACGTAATTTAAAAATGGTCTTTATGTGTTTCACCAGAGCTGAGCAAGTCATTCGTCGAGGGATAGCAATAGCAATAGCCCTCTCTTCCTAACAGGGAGGCAAAGCTTCTGCTGCGGCACAAATCATAGTTTCACGCCGTTCCCTTTCCTCTCCTATTTCAGGAACAGGGATTGCCTCTCCACCACTGCATTTGTGGCAAAAATTGACACATCCTAGTCGTTGGAAACGGGTCACTATTTTTTGGACCTTGCTATGGCTTGAAATATCCTTTCCCTCAAATGCCATAACAAATAAATTTGCCACATCTTCACAGCTATTTCCCCCGAAATATCATTGAACCATCTGAACTTCTTCCTTAACGCTAAGTGTAATACGCGGCATGGATTGAGGAAGAATTTGCATAGAAACAAATAGCCACTTCTCACCTGTTTTGCTGCGTATGACGGAATGGCGAAAAACTTCGTAAATACGAGAGGTCACGATGTATTCTCCTACTTGTCCACTACCAGCCCCAATACGGGTCTAAAATAGCGAAAAATATTTCAAGACACCGCCCAAAATATATTTTTGTCTTACCCACATAGCACAAAAATCACATCAACGTTAAATTAACGTGAACAAAAATAACAACGTTTTTTTTTTACTTGAAAACAACCTTATACCATGTAATATTTATTTTGTTAAATCTACATGCTTAAAAATAACTTAAAAACAAGGAGAAATCAAGCTATAAAAATGTACTTTTTGCTGAAGTTTCTAGTGCTGTGTATATAACGCATTTTTTACCCTCGTTATTTTCATGTACCAAATTCACACTTGAAAAGTCCTCCACAACATGTTCTAAAACGCCACTAGATTAAGACTTCTCAAACCTACTAACTTTCTACGTCTTTTTTGGTCACGTTTTTTTAATAACATTTTTTTAACTTAAAAGAGACGCGAAAGGAAGTTATAAAAGTTCACTGGTTTAAGACTACAACACTTCAGGACAATTTGATGGCGCTCAAGGCAAGACAAAATATCTATATATCTATCTATATATATATTATGTTTTTTTTAAAGCCAAACAGATATAACAGATGCGTTGTGATCGTGAAGGATCAGGGATCAGTTCCTTAAAAGTTTTTTGGAATTTAGAGGCCAAAGCACTGCCTGATAGATTTCGTCAAAGTGAAAAATCCCGACAACAGGTGGCGCTGCTGCTAGTAAAATCTCAAAAATATTCAGTAGAATGCCATGAAAGTCGCGTTTTAAAATTCGTGTAGAAAAGGCGTGAATCTAATGTGATTTTAACGTAAAAATCACTTCAAACTAACGTAAAAACATTGCTGTTTTAATTTTATAATGGCGTTATTACAACGCAGTTTTTAGCAACGTTATTTTTTATAACGTTAATGAATGACCTATTAAGCTTGTTGTCATATATGAAATAAACGTTTTTTTTTTCTAGCAGCTTTTAAAATCAACGTTTTTTTTTCTCACGCCTTTTTTACGTGTTAAACACGTGATTGTGCTATGTGGGTATTTACTCTTTCTTACACACATTAAGCCCAGCTAGCAATCTATGAATCATATAGCTTTTAGCCACGCTGTATGCCACCCGGATAGACAAAATTGATGTTGAGATTGCTGGAAATTTAACTCGTTCATCCCTTTCTTTTTTTTAATAATTAGGTGTATTTACTTCTTTTTTTTGTAACTTCAATATATTTTAGGTATTATGACAGAGGTGAATCCCATTTGTAAACCTCCGAGAACCACAATTTCCCCCTCAATGGTCAGTGGAGGAACAGAGGTCAGCGACGCCAAGAGAAACTTGCTCGACAATGACTCGGTGTTTGGTAAGTGTTACTTAAATTATAGCATTTTTGAAATCTTTGAAATTTGGTTTTGTTGTCATTATATAAGTCACGTGACACCTATGTATATCTTTTTAAAGGCAAATGTTAACGAAAACTTAACGCTGCATCACAATGGTCGCTGAATATATAACAATGTTAGTAAAGATACTTAAAAACCAGTATAATAGTCTTTAAGCAGCAGCGGTACGTAAATAAGTGAGGTTATTCGTAATTTCCTAGCTATGCCGAATTTGCGAATACCTACTAGTTTAAAAACGGCTGAAATAAATTACGTTAGTGAAAATTAATTATGATAACTGCATTATTTTAAAGTGGTATACAACCACAAAACCGTAAATTTTCTCGTAATTTTATAGCTTATGCGCATAATGTAAATAGTAATAACCATAAAAGTCGTTATTTCGAGACAATTTTAATGGTCTAAGGTCAATAATACATTTTATAATTATCTTATATTACCTTATCCCATAGGTTTGTCATTACCCAAATAGCACAAAAATCACATCAACGTTAAAATCACGTGAACAAAAATAACAAAGTTTCTTTTTACTTGAAAACAACCTCATACCATGTAATATTTATTTTGTTAAATCTACATGCTTAAAGATAACTTAAAAAGAAGCTATAAAAATGTACTTTTTGCTGAAGTTTCTGGTGCTGTGTATATAACGAGTTTCTTACCCTCGTTATTTTTATGTACCAAATTCATACTTGAAAAGTCCTCCACAACATGTTCTAAAACGCCACTAGATTAAGACTTCTCAAACCTACTGACTTTCTGTGTCTTTTTTGGTCACGTTTTTTTAATAACATTTTTTTAACTTAAAAGAGACGCGAAAGGAAGTTATAAAAGTTCACTAGTTTAAGACTATGTATCTATCTATATACATTATGTTTTTTTTAAAGCTTAACAAGATTTATGAACAGTAAACACTTTCACAGAATATAAATGTGTCTTTATCAGGTTAATAACAGATGCTTTGTGATCGTGGATCAGGGATCAGTCCCTTAACAGGTTTTTGGAGTTTAGAGGCCAAAGCACTGCCTGATAGATTTCGTCAAACTGAAAAATCCCGACTATAGGTGGCGATGCTGCTAGTAAAATCTCAAAAATATTCGGTAGAAAAGCCATGCAAGTCGCCTTTTAAAATTCGTGTAGAAAAGGCGTGAATCTAATGTGATTATAACGTTGATAAAAATCACTTGAAACTAACGTAAAAACATTGCTGTTTTAATTTGATAAAGACGTTATTAAAACGCAATTTTAAGCAACGTTATTTTTTATAACGTTAATGAATGACCTATTAAGCTTGTTTTCATATATGAAATAAACGTTTTTTTCTAGCAGCTTTTAAAATCAACGTTTTTTTTCTCACGCCTTTTTTACGTGTTAAACACGTGATTGTGTTATGTGGGTAAACATATTTCCTGATTTGACTGAAGTAGTTTTTATGTTCTGTGTGTACACAGTTTGAAGCTAATCTCTGTGTATTTTTTTAAGATTAGGAGTTTTTTTAAAGAAACCGGCCTTCAAAATTTACCTTTAACTCGATTTATATCTTCTGGCTATACAGGGTGTTTCACGAACATCGAAACAGAGTCGTTTTTGGGTATTTAGAGTACGATTTCGAAAAAAAACCTTGGACACGTCGATTTTGTATTCAAGGGGGACACCCTTTAAGCATCTTGACGTTTCGGAAGAACGCGCCGCCTAAGCAGGGTGAAAATAACCCCTTGAATTTAATTAGGAAAAGTGGGTAGAGTGACACCATTTTCTAAAGGAATTTTGAATATCTTTACAGCCATGTTAAAATTTCAAAAATCTATTTAGTTTTTGAGATATTTAAAATTTAATTTCTCATGGGACCAACTTAAACCGTTTTTTTAGGAATTATTCCAATAATTTAAAGCCAACCCCGAGACCCGTCGATTTTATTTTTACTAGTAATGCATTTATGTTTCGTAGATACATGCTCCTTAAGAGGTAAAACTTGCCTCCAGAATTTGAACAGGAAAGTGGGTAAAGTGACATTTCTTTTAAAGGTCTTTGAATTGCCTTTACAAACGTGTTAAAATTTTAAAAATCTATCAATTTGTTTTTAAGATATTTGCGTTCTAACTTCACATGGATCCAACTTTAAACCGTTATTTTTATCAATTTCTCCAACATTTTTAAAGGTACTAGAGTATATGCATGATGGATATATGCTTTCTAGATTACAACTCCATCAAGGGGTGAAAGTTACCCCCAGAATTTAAATAGGGAAGGAGGATCAAGTAATACCCATTATTGACGGTCTTTATAGTGGTCTTAAAATTTATTTACAATCTACACCTTGATTGTCATATTGACATGTAAAGTATCTCAAAAACTAATTATTTGAATCAAAAAGGTTTGGCATAAGAGGTATCACTTGACCCAGTTCCCTTATTCAAGACTGAGGTTACTTTTACCCCTCAAAGGGATTGTATCTATCTAACATAAATCCAACCAGCAAATGCACTAGTTTCTTTTAAAATGTTGCAATAATTAATAAAAAAGCGGTTTGAAGTTAGTTCCATGGGTAATTAAAACTTAAATATCTCAAAAACTAATCGATAGATTTTTGAAATGTTAACACGACTGTAAAGGTATTAGAAACTCCTTTAGAAAACGGTGCCACTAGAGCCACTTTCCCTAATTAAATTCAAGGGGTTATTTTCATCCTGCTTAAGATGCGCAACTTTCAGAAAAGTCCAGGTGCTTATAGAATGTCCCCCTTGAATAAAAAAGCGACGAGTCCGAGGTTTTTCCCGAAATCTCACTCTAAATTTCCAAAAAGGCCTCTGTTTCGATGTTTGTAAAACACCCTGTATAAACAGGAACCTTTGGAAATAATGTGAAATATAAAATTTATACTAAGAACATTTTTTTATCAGTGGCGTATATAGGAAAACGTTTTTGGGGGGGGGGGGGCGTCTCCTGGCCCGTCACTAAGTACACCACTTTTTTTATGTGGCAAAGAGGAGTAAATACAATATCCATAACGTTCATGTTTATTCTAAATCGGTATTAAAGAATTTATTTTAGGCGAAAAATATCAACGTATCCATTTACGAATTTTCTTCCTCAAAAGCTTTTTGAACTTTATTTAAAACTAAATCCATGTAGTCAAGAGTGTTAGTGAATCCCTTATTTCTCGAAAGAAATTTAAAAAGCTTTTTCACTCAGATTTTTATAGAAAATAGAAACACTCTAGAAAAGGATAATTGCGAATTTTTGTCTACTATTATTTTTCTACTGTAATTTTAAACCAGTCCCAAAAACGCATTTTTTATGATGCACCAAACTTTAAGTGGTGGTAGAAAAGGTCCAAAATATTATTTTTTTTACAAACGTGGAATTTCGTATTTAAAAATCAAACAAGTTTCGTGGCTGATCGGGCAAGATTTGTTTCTGTCATATATTAGCTCACACATATACTATACTATAGTAGTGTGAGCTATGGTGATCCTAATTTTTTCGAGAAAAAAAAAGTTGCTCCGATTTCAAAAATTTTTATATATCTTTGCGTTTCAGATGATTTTGAAACTTTTTTGTTGCGCCGTCTGTCTGTCTGTCTGTCGGTCTGTCTGTATGTCTGTCTGTCTGTCTGTCTGTCTGTCTGTCTGTCTGTCTGTGTGTCTGTCTGTCTGCCTGTCTGTCTGTCTGTCTGTCTGTCTGTCTGTCTGTCTGTATGTCTGTAACGACCAACGCGCATAACTCAAAAACCGCTTGGCCGATTTTAATGAAATTTGGTACCTAGGCTGGGTCTTGGGTCGAGATGGTCCCATTTAAAAATGAACAAAATCCACCGAACAGAAACCAAATAAAAGGGTGGGGGCAGATTTCAAAAATTAGAGTTTATGTGAAAATATGGCGTGTGTGATATCAAACGAAAGGTAATTGAGTCTGCAGTTAAACAAAATACATTTTAATTTATTTAAAAAAAAAGGGTGGCGGTATATTTTAAAAATTAGAGTTTAAGTGAAAATATGGCGTGTGTGATATCAAACGAAAGGTAATTGAGTCCGGAGTTTAACAAAATACATTTTAGTTTTTTGTTTTTTTAAGGGTGGGGGTAGATTTCAAAAATTTGAGTTTAAGTCAAAACATGGCTTGTGTGGTATCAAACAAAAGGTAATTTAGTCTGGAGTTAAATAAAATATATTTCAGTTTTTAGTTATATTACCTCACACGTACACCATAACTATAGTACCTAGTGTGAGCTTAGGGGCCCATATATTGGCAGAGTATTTTTCCATGGGTAGCTAAGCTTAACCTCACGGGGGTCCAAGATCTAATGGACACCTAATAAGTGTTGACAGTTATCGGTTTCGTCCTTATGGGACTCCTCAAAACACTGCTTGTTCAGTTTGACAATTCTTGCGAAGTTATTTAGACGGTTTTGTCTCTAATCATAAGTAAATAGTGAGAAAACTATCGCAAGAAGCGCCATCTACCGAGAGAAACAAAAACAAAAGCAGACGAAAAACTGCTAGACATATGGATCAATGAAAAGATCGAATACAAACAAAGGAAAACAAACTATAGTCCGTGACCTACGACAGCTCTTCTGTCTTTCAGGCCGGATCAACGCATATTGCATTTTTACCCGTCATCAAGACACGTGAGCGTCAATCAACGGAATTTTTAAGTTAAATAATACTAACACACGTGGAATTTCGTACCCGTGAATTTAAAAATCAAAGAAGTTTCGTGGCTAATCGGGCAAGGAGTTTTTGTTTCTCTCATATATTTTAGATCTTGGACCCCCGTGAGGTTAAGCTTAGTTACCCACGGAAAAATATATGCCTACAGGCTACGTAACTAGACTATATGATGGGATAACTTCATTAAGTATATAACCTGAAGATGAAAGCTTAGACAGTGAAACTTCCTATAAGCGGACACTCACGGTTCTGTCGATTTTGTCCGTTTATTGGAGGTGTCCGCTTATAAGAGGGAACTGTGAAATTTTAATATATATTTATTGACAATTTCCGCTGCGTGAGTTTTTCTGATATTAAATTTTTCAGCGATCATTCGTGCTGATAGATGTTCCTTCTCCCAAACTCCATTTTTTCACGTAAACTAAGAAGTTTTTTACTAGACGCCAGTTCACAAAGATCACCCAACTGAACAATAAAAATCAAACACACAGTCCTGCCGAATAAAATATGTTGTAAATACGAGAGAAGTATTTAGTCTCCGCATTAAAACGGAAAGAGGTAATTCACTGGCTGCAGCGCTCCGTCCCGTTGTCAGAGGTTCGCGTCCGGTTAAAGGAGGTTTCAGAATTTTTTAACCAAAAAAAAATTGTCCGCGTCCGGTTATAGGAGTGAATTTTACAGGTAATGAAATAGGTAAAAGCTTGGTTCCAACAAATTTGTCCGCTTAAAGGGAGTGTCCGCTTATTAGAGGTGTCCGCAAGGAGAGGTTTCACTGTACTTTCAAAACATGTGTTAATAAATAGTGGATAATGACCGTCTTTGTTTAATTAAATCAACTATAAACAATATTTTACTTTTGTTTGACTAGGCTTTATGATCTTTTTTTATGGTTTACAACCAAGATTTTTGCCAATCAGCTTTAACATCTTAAAATAATACTTCGCCGGATTTGATTTTTAGCCTTTTAAGCAGAATTCTCGCTATTGCATCAAGAAATACAAAGCCTCTTAAAACTCTCCACTAAATCGGTTTTCAAATAACATTTCTGCTTTTTAGCTTGCACTGTCGCTTCTTTTGAATATTGCTTTCTTGGGCGTATTTAGAAAATTTTACATTTAACGACAGCATTATCGTGCAAATACCTTTGGAAAAGGAAAAAATAATAATAGTATTAAAAATTAGAAATATAAAATCTCAGTAATTATAGGTTGTCAACTTCTTGGGTTTGAAAATGATTGCTAAAGTTAAAAATGTTTAAAGCAATAATTATATCTCATACAAATTTCTACAAATTTTGTGTAAACTACCTACTTTTTACATAATCTAAAGCTTTCCGAGAAAACCCGAAAAAATCGGTTTTTGTTTTTTTTTTGCTTTTTACAAAATATGGTGAAAATATACTCTTTTATGTCCACAACATGTCGTGATGATTTTAAATCAAACAATTTATTTCACTTTAATTTTCATCTAAAAATGAACACTTTTTTTGAAAAAGCCGTGTTTTGCATTAAAACGTGTATTTATTGATGATGTTAAAAAATTTGCAAATTTTTCTAGAATGATGTTATTTTTTCTATATTTTCTAATAACGATAAAAAAATAACATTTTGTGTAGCAAAAAAAGCGGATTCCATGATTTGTGCATATTTGTGTGAAAATGGGACCTCTTTTTAGATTTAAAATCAAAATAAAATGTTAAAATACATATTTTGATGTAAACAAATTAATGCGTGTGAAGGACCTGAAAGGTAAGTTTTCACCCAATTTCGTAAAAAACAAAATAACATTGTGGCCGGCTTTTTTATTTTTGTCGGCAAATTTTTGATTTGGTTTACTGACAGGGTTTATACAAAAGTTTTAGAGACAATTTTGATACCTCTTAAGATTTTTATTTTACTTTTTTTAATAGGTAGTCTAGTTTTCCTGAAAACCGTGAAAAACCATTAAACACCCTTAAAAGTTCACCCCATTTCACCCTAATCAATCGGATGGAGTTTAATTTACTTTTCCTATTAGCTTCAATATATTTTCTTTTAATTCCAGCAGTCTTTATGCTGTTAATAATTTCCGGTTATGCTGCCTGGTTATTAAACTAAATATTAGTGTTATTTCCAAATAAAAATTTGAAGTGTTTTTAAAGTATAACAAAAAAATTATAACCCATTGAACAACTAATTAACATCAAATTAACATAGGCATTAACCTTTGGCTCAAATACATTTATTTTACAGATATTATTTTATAAGCAAAAAATTACTTTTTACTTTTTTGTTTTTATTGGTAATTTCCGTTTTTTTATTTTTATTTCTCAACCTTATTTTCTAGCAGAATCTTTGCTTTCGGGCCTTAACATATCGCACCCCCGCTAAAAAATAGTCACAACTCAAAAAACATTGTTTTGAGAAAATCGCTGTTAAAGAATTTAGTTCATTAGAGAGATTCATTTTTCACTTACATGACAAATTACGAGTTAACATGTTATTTTATATCAACAGGAACCTATTAAATCAATCTAATTGGTGCAGTACGTTTCTCAGAAAAAATTATTTTTGTCGTTTTTAGTTAAAAAAAAAGACAAAAACCCGATATTGTGACAATTTTTTAGAACAAGGCATCATGACATTGTAAATCAGGATGTCAGGCAGGATCGTAAATAATATAAAAAAGAAAACAAATAAAGAAAAAACTTTGTATTTATTTTTACAACGAGTTATAAAATGCTGAATAACAACTGGGAATGTGATTATTCTCTAATAAATTCAAAAGATTTTTTTCTTATTCTCCTTAATTCTAAGTACACTGAACAATTCGAAAAAACAGTCACAACACAAAAAAGAACAGTATTTTACTTGTTATATGGGTCAGATTTAATCAATAGTTCACACGAAAACCTTCACAACTCGAAATGTGACTCTTTTCAGGATGAAACTCCACGTTCACGCTGTTATAAAGTCAAAAGTGACAGTGCAAAGGAACGCATCCTCAGCTAAACTTTTATGGAAGAAAGTACAAGTTATTTCGATGATGGCGGCAGGTATATCTCAATAAGGGCGATTTTTGAGTTGTGACTCTTTTTCAGCGGGTGTGCAATATGGATCCGTACAAAATAGGAACTAGAAAATTTTAGGTAACCACCCCAGAACTTTTTATTATTTTGGTATGCTCTAACCCTGATAAGGCAGAAACCTAACCAAATATCTATTGGCTCGGGTTTCTGTATGTTGACATATTTGATAATGAAATATGTCAACATACCAAGACTCTACTATTGGGCATTCCAAAATGACCATATTCCTCATTTTCTAATAAATAAGGATATCAGAATAAGTCAAGGTTCTTTGTTTGAAACTCGTAGACAATGATTGTGTAGAAATAAAATTTCGGACTTCCATTGTCTTTATTTATTTTTAAAACACGATGTTTCGGTTAGTAAGTATCTCTAACCGTTATCAAGTTAAACAGTTAGTAGTAGCGTGAGTTAAAACAACACAATGAGGTGAAAAAGCTGAGATATATACATATATTTCCTCTCCTGCTTACATTGTTTTTAATTTTCCTTTTTACTCTCGTGACGCTCAAAAAATCGTCGTAACATGTTATATTAATCAGACTGGCCAGAAAATAAGTGCGCCCTTTGTTGCATTAAAACAGCGGTCTGCCTTCCCTACCTTCCCGTCCCGTTTCCATGGTACCCCGGGACGCAATATGGCTTGCTCTCCTAGAAACCTGAGCGGCTAGCAATCATCAATTCGTAGTTATAGTCTAAATTATACGCATTTGTAATGACGTCACTAGGTGAGAAAAAAACGTATGGCGTAGATATTTTTGCCAAGCAATGTTTTTTGATTGACAGTGACGGATACTTCACATAACCAATTACCTGCCTATTTAAATCATAGACTACTTTCTTTACGAGTTTATTGTCACCGCTGTTTATAATATACTAAACAAAGATAAACAAAAATGACGTCATTACAAATGGGTATATTTTGAACCAGGGCTATCAAAACGGACGAGTCACGATCCGCCACTTTGTTGACGTCACATCCGGGGCTGATTTTTTTTGATGGTCACGTTACGACCCAGCTGATTGCCTTCAAAATAATGAAGGTTCATGAATATTTGATTTTTTTTTAAATAAAGCCGGTTTTGGGATTGTTTTTACTAAATTCTTTCAGAATAATTTTTTTTTAATCTATAGTAATCCTTAATTTTTCACAGCCGCTTCATTAGCTCACACAAAAATTAAGTTTAAAGCAGAAGCGAATGTGACAATACAGATGACAAAGTCAAATACATGTCAAATATAACAGTTGGCATGTGGTACATGGCGGGTAATTTGAATTCAAAATAAGGAATGCTAAATTTTCATGATTTTAACCTTTTAATCATGTTGCTTCCTTACAAAACTTTGGTGGAATATCGGGATGGTGTCTGAGAATATTTCACTAAAATTTTGCGGAAATTTGTAGTGCCATTTTGAAAATATCATAAAAAAGTTCTGACCTCCCATAAGACCCAATGTAAAATTCAGCCCCCGGAGAACAGCTGATTTTTTCAGGGTCGTGGCCTCTATTTTTGTGTTGGCCTTGTTTGAACTATAATCGTGTCGGCACTTGGAGGTGAACTTTATTCATGGTATGCGTCTATGCGAAAGAAAAAATTATAGAATAAGCAAAATATTTAATAAATATTTTTTATTAGAATTATATTTTTTGTATTTGCTAAGGGGGGGGCGCGCGGCCATGCAGCCTTAAAGAGCAGCCGCCCCTGCCTATACACCCAGTGGCGGCTCGTGCCCATTCAACATGGTAGTGCCAGAATTTTGAACCACTCAAAAAAAAAATCGGGGTCCTGCGTCAAATTTTTGCCTAAAATTCGTTTCTAACCCTAGTTTTTAAAAGAAACTAACTCACTAACTACCCAATTACACAATGAAATTGTTGTAATTTAAATAATAACTTAACTTACCCTTAGTTTGGAGTTTTTAGGTATAGGTATTTACAAAAAAGTTACAAAAATAAACATTATTTTTATTACAAATAGTTTTATTATATTTACGACAACGCGATTGTTGTTCACTTCCACGTTTCTCTTTCAATTATTAAATAAGGTAGTAACCATTGGCGTAGCTAGGGGGGGCCAGGGGGGGCCTGGCCCCCCCTGAAGTCCCTCAGGCCCCCCCTAAGATATTTTAGGCCTCCCCTACCGACTACTAGTAAAAGAACATGACGCTGAAAATACATACTTTTCTATTATTATTCGGGAAATATTCAAATAAAATAGGTGCATTAAAATTTAAAATCATTCAGATAATGTTTACATTTCAGGAAAAAGCCCTTGTCTTGCGGAATTAGGCCTTTTCTCTTTAAATTATCGGTAACTTTTCTGTACTTATGCAATTTCCCGAAAATATTTTTTAAATTTAAACATAATTATGCATATTGAATATTTCATACATATTGGCGACATCTTGTAAAATATTATAGAAGTGTAAGTTAAATTTCGCATTTAATAAAGACAGCGACCTTTGCCCCTCTGTTTCCGAAATCAGGTTGTAGATGTCGTAAGGTTATAAAAGACCTTTTTAAACTGTTTTTCTAAAATAAATATAATTATCTTTTTAGTTTTTTTGAGGTTAGCGTTTAGTGTCTTATGAAAATTTTCCGATTTTGGTGACAATTTCATAACCATTTTCATATTAAGTTTTTTCACGTCGTTAAATGGAATAAATTCGTCGAGCAATACCGGGAAATTTTTAATATTAATACTTCTACTCTAAGAGCAGAAATGACCGTTTTAAAGAATTGTATTTTTCGGTTAAATCAAACTGTTGGTCATGATTCTATCAAACAACATATAGCAGAAAACACCTATCCAAACCTCTACCAACTTTTTAAAGTTGCGAGTATTCTTCCAATTTCAAGTGCAACTTGCGAGAGGTCTTTCTCTGCCATGAGGAGAGTTTTTAATTGGCTTAGAACAACTACGACTCAAGAGAGAGGTTTGTCATTGTTATCCATAGAAAAAGATGTTGAGGTCGACTTAGACAGTGTGGTAGACGCTTTCAGTCAGCGACGTAGAAAACTTTCTTTGTAGAATTGCTGAATCACATACTTCCTGTGTATACATATAAATAAGTTGGTAAATGTATTATTAAATTTGTTATATTAAAATATTAGAACATTTAATGCGCGTATTTTTTTTTGTTCATTGCACACTTTGCACGACTCTTTAAAACCTATGTTTGCTTTTTGTTTAAGATAGACCGGGCCCACGCCCCCCCTGAAAAGTAAGGCTAGCTACGCCAATGGTAGTAACCGGCCTAATTCTTTAATTTTTAGTTTTTCCTCTAGCAAAAAACACCTAAAGCAGTTTTTAAGACGCTAATTTGCGTAATTTAGAGGGCCTAAATTAAAGTTTACATGCTCAACAAACAACAAAAAGACGACTAACTGCAGACAAACTGGCTGGCGTGCCTTCCACAAATTTAAGTTAATATTTTCATTATACAATGTAAAAATTATCCAACTCTACCGCTCATCCACTGGTAAAAATCTCTCTCTGTTCGACGGCGCCAGCAGACAAGCGGCACACATTCCACCCCCCACTTACTCTGCGTTTCAACGGTAGGCCGCGGGCCACCTAGGCGTCACGCATTATCGATACGGAGTGTTGTCCACTGCATTGCACAGGGTTTACAATATTTTATATAAATTTAAAAAAAATGCATAAAATAACAAACATATTCAGATGTTTTAAAAATAAATAAACCTGTTTTTGTAGAAAAATAAGGTAGTGCCATGACTATACACATCCGATTTTCCAATTATCTGATAAATAATAAATCTCATATTTAGTAGGAAGCATTCACGCGTAAAGTATTGTATCCGTTACTGGTAATGGATGAAAATTGGAGATCATTTTATATTCATATCCATGGACTCATATCTGTTAGTCGCGCGTCAACTTCGTTTGTATTGACAAACTACAAACTATATTGTATATCAGTCTCACAGTTTGGTATCGGCTGATCAATAATTGGACTAAAACTTGTTAGCTAAAGTGTTAAACTGGAAGTATGTATATTATTTAAAGCAGTGAAGCAGTGACCAAGTCCGTTAAGCCCCAGACGGACAATAATAAAAATCTGAAGCAAGGCCCCTTCAGATTAAAAATCATGTTCCTTTGAAGACATTTAGTCTGATTGTCAATGCCTTAGAACATCTGGTTCATGTTCGCAGGGCAACGCATTTCGCCACATGTTAAAATTTTGAAACATGTACAGATATTTTTTAGAAAAATGAGCCACAGGCACAATTTTTTCACATTGTAGTAGTCTCGGTCCCATAGGCGCTAGCGCGGGGGGCACGGGCTTCCCCGGGCAACCGGTTGAGTAAAAAAAACAGAACAGATGTTTTTCTCCCATCATCTCATTATGGCGTTTGTTTTGATGACCACTAATGACCATTACCTCATTGCATATTGTGGATATAGAGCTTAAGTAAAAAATAGGAAAAAACAAGCCTATAAAAAGAATCAAGTTTGATTCTGTCCGTTTGATTCTGTCCGCTATCTTGGATTTTAAGGTAACAGATAAAAGATGCAGTTTGTTCCATTAAAATCGGTGGTATAGTTTTAAATTTATACCGAAATATATTTTTCCGCTTTTTTAGCCCACCCGATTAACTTACATAGTACATTCCCCTCTTAAAAACTTGCAAGTTGTTTTTGAGTTTTCGAATTGTAATTTTGACTGTGCTATGCATCGCCACCCTCCCCCCCCCCTGCGCCCAATCCAAAAGCTGCACACGCCTGTGCTCGAATAATAAAGAGAATATATTATCCGATTTATTCCACTTCAAATATTCTTGTTCTCACAGGTAATTAGGACATGACATTTCACAGCAAATGAATTATTAGCTAGAAAACCAACGCAGATTTTAAAGAAAATTGTTTGTCTATTTTGTTGCAAGCGAAATTTAGTTACTGGGTCTTTGCTATCACTAATTGTAATTGTATAAGCACAGTCACACTTACAACACAGCTTATAAGGTTCTCTTCACACTGTGTTTTACATGAAAGTTTATTCGATATTTTCATGCAGAAAGCTTTTTGGCTACATACCTACAAGTGTGTTGTGTTTAGTTTTGGGTCTACATTGTCAGATGCTGCTTTTAATTAGAAAACCACCTTCCCCACCTCTGGCAGGAGAGGGGGGGGTTCCTTCCCCTCTCCGTAAACGGGTTTTTTGGCAGCTAATAACTCGAAAACTGTGAACTTTTTTAAAATTCTTGTAGAGATCATTTTTTACGCGGACAAAATTTGCTTTTTAGCGATATACATATGTACCTTATCTGAAGCTAGTGTTGGACGTTTAATAGGCGTACGAAATAAAGGGTAAATTTTTAAAATATATATTTTTTTTCTTGTGGTATTTTTTATCCTTAATACATTACAAGAACCCATTGTATACAGTTAAATATTTAATAAGTTAGACATTTTTTTTTAAATTGTTAACTTCTTTATTCTGCAACTTTTATATAGATGATTTGTGGTATAATTACCTATTTTTACGAGTTCTACAATCTGTTAAAATGACTCAACTTTGATAATAATTTTTAGAGCAGACCGAATTTCCAGCAATGTTTATCCTCCCCTCCCTGGAAATGCGGTGCACGTTTCAAAGGCGTACGAAAAAAGGTGTACATTTTTCAAATTATTGTTTTTAAATTTCCTTGTGGTATTAGCTCACACTACTACTATAATATAGTAGTGTGAGCTATGGTGATCCTAATTTTTTCGAGAAAAAAAAGTTGCTCCGATTTCAAATGATTTTGAAACTTTTTTGTCTTGCCGTCTGTCTGTCTGTCTGTCTGTCTGTCTGTCTGTCTGTCTGTCTGTCTGTCTGTCTGTCTGTCTGTCTGTCTGCCTGTCTGTCTGTCTGTCTGTATGTCTGTCTGTCTGTATGTCTGTCTGTAACAACCAACCCGCATAACTCAAAAACCGCTTGTCCGATTTAAATGAAATTTGGTACCTAGGCTGGGTCTTGCGCCGTGGTGGTCCCATTTAAAAATGAACGAAATCCACCAAACGCAAGTCAAATAAAAGGGTGGGGGTAGATTTCAAAAATGAGAGTTTATGTGAAAATATGGCGTGTGTGACATCAAACGAAAGGTAATTAAGTCTGGAGTTAATCAAAATTAATTTTAAGTTACTTAAAAAAAAGGGTGGGGGTAGATGTCAAAAATTAGAGTTTAAGTGAAAATATGGCGTGTGTTATATCAAACGAAAGGTAAATGAGTCTGGAGTTAAACAAAATACATTTTAGTTTTTAAAACAAGGGTGGGGGTAGATTTTAAAAATTTGAGTTTAAGTCAAAACATGGCTTGTGTGGTATCAAACGAAAGGTAATTGAGTCTGGAGTTGAATAAAATATATTTCAGTTTTTAGTTATATTAGCTCACACGTACACTATAACTATAGTACCTAGTGTGAGCTTGGGTGCCCATAGATTGGCAGAGTATTTTTTATCCAAGTTATTTTCAGAGGCGAAATAATTTCCTTTCCAACAATGTATAACGTTCTCCTCTCAAAGCAGATGTGTATCTTGCAAAGACGTATTAAAAATTACTAAAATATTTTCCTCCAAATTTTGGAGCACTGCTATTGATACTGCGTTTAATGAAAGAAGCAACTCACGAATATACAGTAGGCTCCCCTGAAGATTTTCTAGAATTATATTTTCTTTGTCTCCATTAGGTACTTAGGTAAATGTCCTAATTACCACGAATATATAATCTAAAGGTCATAAAAGAACTTACTAACCAACAGGGAGTTCAGTGTAATTTTGGTGTTGCTAGCTACTAAATTAATTAGGGTAAAATTCAAAGGCTTATTTTAAATAAACTCGCAAGCATGCACCATATGCAATATTGTACTTCCACACCTATATTATATATATATACGTGAGATATAAGAACCAACCAACCAAAATACGACCGAACAGTTACTTAGATTAAGATGAACAGAGAAAGAGTTAAGTAGAGCAGTCGAATAATAGGAACTTACTGCAATAAGGCCAGGCAGTAATTGTGCCGAGCATTATTCTGACAGTTTTCCATTGCAAACTGACAGTTGATCATTCAAAATTGACATATCAAAGTCAAATTTATAAATCCATTCATTTATTTTCAATTAATAGTAGCGGCACTATTAATTCTGGCTCTTATACTACACACAGGCCTAATTTTGAAAGAAGACAGCTGTTCTTATAATCCGAAACTGTCAGGATAGTGCCTGGCACTATTACTGCCTGGCTTTATTGCAATAATTTCCTATTAACGGATCATAACCGACTTAAAAATAAGTCAACCCATCCAACAACGGCGCGGCGTGCAAGCAAAAAAACTAACATGTGCTAAAATGGACGCATTGAGCCTTTAACACTAAGGAACGGAAATATTGAGAGAACAGACGAAAGTGAATATAAGAAAATGCTGTAAAATTTGGACAACGCTTATCTACAGTCAGCATGTGGATGAGAGCAAAAAGAACAAGACGTTTGTCAATTTAGATCTCATGTTAACATTCCAGGAAAATACTTATTCTCACGTTCAGAGGAGATTGCTCCATATAGCAGCTACCATGCTTTAATCTATTTTGTATCCCACTTTGTAAAATTTTTTAATCCTATAAGCATTATGCCTTACGGAAATATATTTTTCTGGTACTCCAGCCACCATTTAACAGCAGATCTTGACAGCGTAGAGTCTCAATTAGTAAATTAATCCTTAAAATTCCTGGCATACATAAAAGTACAGTCAAAGTCCACTAGCTCGAAACAAGTAAGAAAATAGTTCAGGGCTATTTAAAAAATTTTAATCTATGTAGCCACCTATATGGCAAAATGGTTGATAGTAATCAAAGCCTGGGCATTCATGCGGGGGGGTATTTGTCCAGTTATGTGTTGGTAAACTGAAATCGATATACCGGCATATTACACGCATAATACACCTTCATATTTTTATTTTCAAAATAAAGTTGTAATTGCTTATTCACCAAAAGATAAATCCTTTTATAATACGGGCAAGTTCTTAAAGAAATCTGGAATTTATCTTATTGTTGATATCTATGCCATAAGTTGTTGGAAAATATGACTATAAACGCGATCAGCGATATAGACAGAAAAGTAATAGCCACATACTTCTGTGTTTAATAATAACCACATACTTCTGCGTTAGAGATATATTTGCCCCAAAAAAGAAAAAACTGTATAGTTTTGGCAAAGTCAGTAAAAAGTGACATGGGCGGCGGTAGATATACTCATGAAAATTATTTCATTTAATTATGGCGTAAACTAAAGAAATAAAAATAGATAATAAAACTTTCTATTCCTACACCTACAAGGACGACACTGATTTATTTTCTAACTCTGCATACCGCCGACTAAAGGGGTCCCGAAAAGCACACCCGAAAGCAATTAAAAGCGCATCTCAAAAAAAGCTGCCAATCAAGTGCCGTCTATCCACTTTTGCTCGCTCGGTCCGAAAACAAATACTTTGTGGTCGGAGTCGCGCCTCTTCTCTGTCGGTAGGGTTGAAATATATCAGGAAGATTTTATATGAATTTGGATAACTTTTCAAGGGCAGAATGAAGCAAAATTTCATGAAATGGATAGAGCCCCGTATTAGGAGTTATTCAAGTGACTTTGCAAAATCTATACATCCACAGTGGGCTGTGAGATGTTCCAGTAACGAAAATTTACTTTGCACATCAGTCCTCCTGGCTCACGGTCCTTAAATAAACCGGTTGTCTGGTAACTCGGTGTCATGACGGCCGTGACGTCAGAGCTACGTCACAGTTTTTCTAGCAATCAGCAGTCAAACGCTGTTTATAGCGTAATTTCGTGTTTTGCCAGGAAACTTTGTACATTTTGGGTCTTGTCGTCTTGTACGTAGTGTTTATACCTGTTCCGTGCTTGCTATAAATGTATTATACCCTGTTTCCACCAATGCATGCTCACCCCGATTCAAAAAATGCACGTGATGGGCCATGGATTTGCACCGGTTTTAAATGCAGCGTTACCTGATGCGTTTTTTAAATCGAGGTGGGCATGCATTGGTGGAAACAGGGTATTTGAGCCTAACTTAAAGAAATTTTAGAAAAATGTGGTTTAGTGTATATTGCAGGATTTTAGCACGAAAGCATCACAATGAGGTCCCTGAACTTGTTGCTTTACATATGAAAATGAACAAATCAACATGCATTCATATTCCATGCCATCTTGGGTGCAAAGCCTTTCTTTTGGAGGCTTAACTGAGCCTTCACCATCATGGAAAGAAAATGTTAACAAAATGGACAAATGTTTCATAAAATTGCATGCTGCCAATTTTAAATTTATTAAAACAAATATTGTGAAGGGATCCTCTAAATCTATATTTGAAAAAGTTTCTATTCCATATAAATTGGTAAATTTATTTGTAAAACAAAGAGTGATGATAAGAATCAAATTTATAAATATCAAAAAGCAAAATGAATCCACAATGAAACGAAGGCTTGATGATACAGGGACTGATCAGAGTCGAAAAACAGTAAAAAGGTTAAAGAAAATTATTTTGTAACTATTCTATAATTAGATAGGTTTAGTTTTTTGTTACTTGCAATATGATTTAAAAACAAAACTTAAATTATATACTGGGTGTTCCAAGTTAAAAGTCCACCATATTGCTAACTTTGTTATTATTAAAAATAGAAAAAATTTAAATTGGCAAACCGGTAGAATTTTTTAAAATTATATTTATGTCTTTTGAAAAAACTCGAAAACTCAATGTTCAATTTTTTTTATTTGAGCATCTTAAAGAGCATCAAAAATTCTACTAACCGAACCAATTTAAACTTTTTTCTAGCTTTAATAATAAAAAAGTTAGCAATGGTGGACACTCAACTTGGAACACCCTGTATAATGCTCAAGTAGGAGGGAAGGAGTATTAGCGTTACAGTCAATGCATTTTTATTATAATTTTTCTTGAAATGCGTTAAGAAGGGGGGATCAAAAATCCTTGTGTTATGTAATTTTTGAATGTTACCTTACTGCCATTAACTTAAAGTCATTTCAATTTCCTTTCATTTAATTTTTTTGATAAAATTTCTCAAAGAAAAACTCATTTCAATTACCTCCTATCCACACAAAAAATCAATATTGCAGTGTTCGGCGAAAAAAGTAAAATTAATATGAACAATGTGTCCAATTAACTTAGGAAAAGTATTTATAATCGTGTCCTGAATCTAATATTTATAAAACTGTTGGAATTTTTATCACAAATGTTTAAGTTATTTGATTTTTTAATAAATTTTGGTATTTTTCCATGATCTATCTTTATTTCTCTCATAATATAACGTATCTCTTTATTGATCGTGGAGCAGGCATATTGCCGCGTCATATTTATATTTATGTTGGAAATTTCCAGGTTCGGACTGAAACTCGGACTGAAATTATTTTTTTAAATATTATTTTTTTTTACCTTAAAACAATAAAATATTAATTTTTTACTATTTTTTCATAATAAAACTACGGGGTATAGCAGAAATCTGAATACGCCATTTTTCAGGGCTCAAAAAAAGAGCACGGTAAGGTGGAATCAGAATATCGAAATCTTTAATAATAACCGAGTTTCCCATTTAATCCCATCGAAAACTACAGGGTATAGCAGAAATCTGAATACGCCATTTTTCAGGGCTCAAAAAAAGAGCACGGTAAGGTGGAATCAGAAAATCGAAATCTTTAATAATAACCGAGTTTCCCATTTAATCCCATCGAAAATGGAACACGGTGTACATCAGCACCTAATTCGTTATGCTACAATTTTATTAATTCTTAACCAACTTTTACCTTCGTAGCCCGCGCAGCAATGGTTAGAGAAGGTAGTGTGTTCGACGAAAATTTTTTTTTTGAGATAACGCCGAAAATGTCGTCGTCAATATCGTCGTGATGTCTGTCTGTGTGTGTGTGTGTGTGTGTGTTTGTGTGTATTTTTTTTCTGCCGTAACACGATAGCTCCTAAACCGCTGAACTGATTTTCATAAAATTTTAAGATAAAATAGTCTTCGACACTCTAATGAGCTGATTATTTTTTTGTCAAAATTCATTAACGCTAATGACAGTTTGAGACAGACAAATGAGTTTTTTGACAATTAAAAAATTTTAAAAATGCTAATTTTGCGGTTTTCGGAATATAGTAGACCAGATTTTGCTCAATAATTTCTTTTATAACCAAAAACTTCGTAAGAGCATTAGTTTCCGACATATTTACAAAAAAGTGTTTTCAAGGCTGATTATCATAGTTTCACTTGTGCAAATAGGCTAGCTAGGAAGGTATCAGATCCGTCATGGATCCATTTATTTAAGTTGATAACTTTTTGTACACTGCCAAGATGTGGCTTTTTGGTCAATGTTTAAAATCAAGTACAGTACAAAATAATTTGGAGGGGGGTCCGAAAAGTTTAGAGAAATTTCACAAACAAAAAAGTCGTATAGTCTCAATGAGCATTACTATATGAATACATATTACTTATATCGGTGTTTTTTCCATGGGCATGGAAATATTGAACTATTTTTGGTCTTTTCAGACTTAAAGGCAAAAATTAAAAAATTGCATTTAGGTCATTGTTCTTCTGGAGGTGCGACATTTATTTACTAATGTAAACTCGTCATTAGCCCATTTCTGTTTTCTTCCTCTCCAAAAGGTGGCAACCCTAGCAAACATATACATACCCCGTGCAAGGCTTTAGGCTTTGACAGGGCCCTAAATACTATTAAACATGGCCGAACCAATGATTATTTTAGTATTTATTTGTGCAACCGTTCAACCGAAATGGTGCTCGCCGATAATTTAGGTCAATAAAACATGTTTTAAGTGCTTCTAGATATATATATATATATATATATATATATATATATATATATATATATATATATATATATATTTATGAAAAGTTAAATATCATACAAGGAGTTAAAATAAAAGTTTTAAATAACGAAAATATTAAAATAAATGTACAAGACGCAGACAGCTATCGGCTGGTTACTAAAATGCTTAATGAAATAAAGCATCAATGGCACTCATACGAAAACAAACAAATAAGGCCAATTAGAGTAATAGCGAATAGGCTTCACTTCTCATGTGACCCACAAAAAATTGTAGCTGATCTACAAAAAAAAAGTTTTAAGGCACTGGAGGCCAGCAACAAACTTAAATGGAGAACAAGACAACCTCTTAACATGTTTATGCTCACATTTAGCCACGATGAAGATATCAACAAAATTTTTGAAATTTCCAGTATCCTTGGGATTGAAGTGGAAATAAAAGCACTAAAAACCTCAAAGTTAGTCCCTCAATGCAAAAGATGCCAATCTTATGGACACACGCAAAAATATTGCGCTAAAGAACCACGTTGCGTAAAATGCACGGGGAAACATCTTACTGTAGAATGCCCCAAACCAAAAGAATCTGAGCCAAAATGCATCCACTGTGGAGGCAAGCACCCTGCTAACTACAGAGGATGCCTTGTTGCTAAGGAAATACAAAAATTAAAAAATAAACCTAAGAAACCGAATCTCATACCAAACGTGAGTACAAATAGACAAAACCAACAGACAAGAAACACAGCCACACAAAACTCTGTGACAAGGACATACAGCCAAGTAGCAGCAACAGCTACTATACCTGATATTAATTATGGAACAAACACTACAATTAATTTTGGAGAAATTGAACAAACTTGATGAGCGATTAACTAAACTAGAAAGTAGCAATAACGGAGCTACCAATATGCCTCAAAATGGTCAGTAATCTTAGAATCCTAGCTTGGAATGCCAATGGTCTCTTGCAACATCAGCAAGACTTGCAAGTTATTCTAGACATAGAAAAAATTGACGTCTGTCTTGTGTCAGAAACGCATTTCACTAACCAGTCTCACATTAAATTTAAAGGTTATAAAGTGTATCATACAACTCACCCTAGCAATACTGCACATGGGGGAAGTGCTGTAATAATTAAAGAAAATATATCACACTATGAGGAGATGGGATATAAAACCATAGAGATTCAAGCTACATTAGTAAGTGTAAAAACCAAAACATATACATTAGTCATAAGTGCTGTCTATATACCACCAAGACACTTACTAAAGAAAAATCAATATCTTAATTTTCTCAGAAAATTAGGAAACCGTTTTATAATTGGAGGTGACTTTAATGCAAAAAATACCTACTGGGGATCTAGACTGACGAACTCTAAAGGAAAAGAACTTTTGCAAGCTATTAGTGAATATCAATGTGAGCCGATATCAACTGGTAAGCCCACATACTATCCAACAGATCCAGGAAAAATTGATTTTTTTATAGTAAAAAATATATCTTTAAGTTTTGTAGATATAGAAGAAAGTTTTGATTTACACTCAGATCATTCACCTATTATTCTAACTCTTAGTAAAAACATAATAAAGAAAGAAGCAAATATCTCACTAGTTAATAAACTGACTGACTGAATTAGTTTTAAACAAAGTCTGTCAGAAAAAATAAACCTATCAGTACCATTGCAAATGCCAGAACAAATCGATAAAGAAGTTGATTATTTTGTTACAAATATTCAACAAGCAGCTTGGGAAAACAGTCCAAAACCAAAGAGAATTTTTAAGGGAAAAAACTATCCAAAGGAAATTAGAGACCTTATATTGGGAAAAAGGAAACTAAGAAGAAAGTGGCAACAAAGCCGTGATCCTCGGGACAAAACAAATCTCAACAACATGACGCAGCGCATTAGGCGAGAAATTCTAGTAATAAAAAATGAATCTATTAACCATTTTCTTAATGAACTTACAGATGATAAAAATACCGACTATTCCCTTTGGAAAGCAACCAAAGATTTTAAAAGACCAATTATCCAAATTCCACCCATACGAAAATCTAACAACCAGTGGGCAAGGAGTAACGAAGAAAAAGCAGATATTTTTGCAAGTCATTTAGAAAAAACATTTCAGCCCCACGAAGCACCAGATGAACACTTTCATTTAAATGAACCCCATCAAATCGAGGACCATATTAAGCTTACATCACCAAAAGAAATATTAACAGAAATCAAAAATATTAATTCGAAAAAAGCCCCAGGGTATGATCTTATTAACGGGGTAGTCATAAAACAACTCCCCAGAAAAGCTATCGTAAAACTATGCAACCTAATTAATGCGTCTTTTAGGCTTAGGTACGTACCTAAACTGTGGAAAGTTGCAGAAGTTATCATGATTCCAAAACCGGGAAAACCACTCCATGACGTGTCATCTTACAGGCCAATATCTTTGCTGCCAATTATATCCAAGCTCTATGAAAAATTATTGCTTAAAAGAATAAAACCCATCATAGAAAGACAAGAAATTATTCCATCTCATCAATTTGGTTTTCGAGACAAGCATTCCACGATAGATCAAGTACACAGAATTACTAATATAATAGAAAAAGCACTAGAAGAGGGAAAAGTTTGTTCTGCAGTTTTTCTAGATGTAGCACAAGCATTTGACAAAGTGTGGCATGAAGGCCTTAATTTTAAACTAAAAAGGTTTCTGCCAAAACAGTATTCGGATATTTTGGAATCATACATATCTGATAGACATTTTAGAGTAAAACAGGAAGACTCATACTCAAATTTAAGAGAAATTCAAGCAGGCGTGCCCCAGGGTAGCGTACTAGGCCCTTATCTATACTTATTATTCACTTGTGATATCCCAAAGCCAGAAAATTGTTACTTAGCAACATTTGCCGATGATACTGGTTTATTGACGGTAGAAAAATCTATTGAAAAATGCATAGAGAAACTTCAGGATGCAGTCACCCAAATTCACAGTTGGACCACAAAGTGGCGAATAAAATTAAATGAAACCAAATCAATTCATGTTGATTTTACAAACAAAAATATAAATCACATACAAATAACAATTAACAACATTCCAGTACCATATTCGAATCAGGCAAAATATCTAGGTATGACACTTGATACCAAATTGCGCTGGAAAGCACATGTTAAGAAAAAAAAAAGAACTTGAGATAAGGTATAGAAAAATGAACTGGCTAATTGGAAGGAAGTCCAATTTAACAATTCATAATAAGTTACTGCTTTATAGACAAATACTGAAACCAGTATGGACATATGGTATTCAACTATGGGGTTGTGCTAAAGAGAGTAACATTCTAGTTGTACAGAGATTTCAAAATAAAGTATTAAGAAACATTGTGAATGCACCTTGGTACGTTCGAAATAGTGACCTTCATCGAGATCTAAAAATCGAAACTGTAGCAGAGACTATAAAAAAGTACGCAAAAAGCCATGAAGATAGACTCCATCGGCATGTGAATGTGGAAGCAATTCAGCTTCTAGACAATACTATGCTAGTTCGACGACTAAAAAGAGTGAAGCCGTTTGAGCTAGTAAACTAAGTGAATTACACATAAAACAAAATAATGCTATAAACACAACACAATTGTGAGTTACAGACTAAACAAAGCGGGGAGAACTGTTGAGTGAACCCTAAGTTTAAATCTGACTTTTTCTAGTAAATTAAGTTAAAACAAAATTGCTAATTAGTCTTACTGACTAGATTGTAATAAAAAAAACACAGTGTGTTTGACAAATAAAAAAAAAAAAGTGCTTCTAGAGCTACTAACGATTAATTAAGCGTAATAACTTAATTCATTACGGGAAATTTTGCGGCCAATTTTTGGACAAGACGACGGCGACAGACACGACGTATTGTACTCAGTGTGCCTGTATGAAGTATAAGTTACATAAAAATGGTTCCAAAAACTAATTGCACATTTTGAATAGGGACTCTTTCCTGACTTCAGAGCCATATTCATATAAATCCTAGCTGATCCTCTTCTCGAAATTTTATTAATTTTTTTCATTTTTTTTAGTTTGTCTAGGCGCTGGCTCCTGTCACGTTTGACCTAATATGTGCGCTTGGTTTGAATACTGAGCTTTGTTAAGCACACATAGGAGTATAAAAAAAGTTTGGTCACGTGGTCGAACTAATAGTCGTTTGGCCGCCATCTTTGAAAATTGCCGCCAAATGGATAGATTTTTTCGTTAAGCGTATCTCCCCACCCAGTTTAAAAGCAAATAAATTTTGTCATTATACATTTTTTGATAAATCAAGTAGTTTTTTAGATATACCAAGATTATTCGTATTTCCGCTCACAAAAGAATTAAAATAATACCCGTGCTCATTTTAGTTTAGCTAGAATATTATTGACATTTCTTTTTTTTGTTACATAGAAGGCTTTAAACCTTTTACAGAAGATAATATTGACTTTATGTTTTTAAAGTTCGATGGATGGTACCCCTAAAGACTGCCTTAAAGAGGGTGGTTTCTAAAACTGTTCACAAGATTATAGAAAAAATGAATTTGCAGCGGTACGATACATTCTAGCGAAAAACCATAAAATTAATTTTTTATGGTACTTTTTATATTTATTTTATTATTATATTAGCATCCTAGCTTTGATAGTTGGCTCGACAAGCCAGATAAAATATACAATTTTGTAAAAATTTCATGTTTTCGCTCCAAAACCGATTTTTTTCTTAACAATTATAAAAAAATGACAATGATCAAAAGAAGCGGAATTAAAAGTATTAAAAAATTATTCTTAACGTTTTTCGCTAGGATGCATCGTTTCGCTGCAAATTCACTTTTTCTATAATCTTGTGAACCGTTTTAGAAACCACCCTCTTTAAAGTAGTCTTTAGGGGTACCATCGATCAAACTTTAAGAACAGAAAGTCAATATCCTCTTCTGTGAAAAGTTTAAAGCCTTCTATGTAACAAAAAAAAACCAATGTCAATAATAACAAACGTGGAATTTCGTACCCGTGAATTTAAAAACCAAACAAGTTTCGTGGCTAATCGGGCAAAAAGGAGTTTTTTGTTTCCCTTATAAGTCTGAGGAGTCCCATAAGGACGAAACGGTTAACTGTCAACACATATTGTCCATTAGATCTTGGACCCCCGTGAGGTTAAGCTTTAAGGCTACCCACGGAAAAATATAAGGGAAACAAAAAACTCCTTTTTGCCCGATTAGCCACGAAACTTGTTTGAATGTCAATAATATTGTAGCTACAATAAAATGAGAACGGGTATTATTTTATTTCTTTTGCAAGCGGATATACTAATTACTTGGTATATCTCAAGAACTACTTAATTTATCAAAACATGTGTAATGACAAAATTTATTTTTATTTAAAAAAGGATTATAATAAGCTTTAAAAAATTAAAATCGGACCACTGGGTAGGAAGATACGCTTAAACAAAAAAAATCTATCAATTAGGCGGCCATTTTCAAAGATGGCAGCCAAACAACCATGAGTTCGACCATGTGACCAAACTTTTTTTATACTACTATGGGTGCTTAACAATGCCCCGCAGTCAGACTGAGCCCACATATTAGGCCACACGTGACAGGAGCCAGTGCCTAGGCTAACTAGAAAAATGGCAAAAAATTGATAAAATTTCGAGAAGAGGATCAGCTAGGATTTATATGAATATGGCTCTGAAGTCAGGAAAGGGTCCATATTCAAAATGTGCAATTAGTTTTTGGAATCATTTTGATGTAACCTATACTTCATTCAGGCACACTGTGTATAAGTGCTTGCTTACCTATATATGAACTATCAATGAAAAGGGAATAGGTAAATCTTCCTTGAAACACCGGCAGTGGCTGGAACTCAAAAGAGAGATAGGCCTAGGTCCAGGAATCAAATTATACAAAATAACTTAAAAGGATACGGTAGAGGCAATGCGGGAAAATCGGGTTAAGTGCCTAAAACGGTTAACTTTTTACCTTACTAGCCCGCGCAGCAATGGCTAGAAAAGGTATTGTTTTCGACAATTTTTTTTTTGAGATAACGTCGAAAATGTGTTATACCTATACCTATCTTAGCAATATCGTCGTGATCTCTTTTTGTGTGTATGTATTTTTTTTCTGTCCGTAACACGATAGCTCCTAAACCGGTAAACCGATTGTCATAAAATTTTCAGGTATAATAGTGTTCGACCTCTAACGAGCCGATTACATTTTGGTCAAAATCCATTGATGCTAATGATATAAAAATTTTTAAAATGCTAACTTTTTAACGGAGCCTCGCATTGATATCCGGTTTTCGGAATATAGTAGACTACATTTTGCTACATAATTTGTGTTTTAACCAAAAACTTTGCAGGAGCTTTAGTTTAAGAGATATTTACAAAAAACTGTTTTTAGAGCATATTTTCATAGCTTTACTTGAAGTGTGCTAATAGGCTAGCTAGGAAGGCATCATATAATTTATAAATATTTTGCTTATTTTTAACCCTGGAATTTATAGATTTTTACCTCTAGCAATGCCTAGAGAAGGTATTATTCTCGACAATTTTTTTTTGGATAACGCCGAAAATGTGTTATTTGGAAATGTAAATTTTAGTACTCGTGAATAAAGAAAACAAAAATTTTTCGTGGGTATAGAAAGGTTTTGTTTCTCTTGTATTTTTCCGTGAGCAGCTCGATCTAATGGACACCAATTAACTGTTGATAGTTAACTGTTACTTTCTTAAGGGATTCTTCAGAACACTGCATGGTCAATGTGACACCCTTGTAAAGCTACAGAGACGGTATATAAATCTCATCTTACGATATTAATAAGATAAATGAAAAATAATGCCTGCGATACCGTATGCTTTTTACACAAGTGGCGACATAAAACGACAAATAATTTTTTTGTCAGGTCGAGTCAATGCATATTGCATTTTTGCCGCCTTCCGACGTTTTATGTCAGGCAGCGGAGTATAAGCCAAAAATACTACAAACGTAAATTTTGGTAACCGCGAATAAAGAAAACAAAAATGTTTCGTGGCTAAGCGTGTATAGAAAGGTTTTGTTTGTCTTGCATTTTTCCGTGGGCAGTTCAAAAGCTGTATACCCACGGGGGTCTAATGGCAGTAAACTGTTTCATTCTTAAGGGACTCTTCAAAAAATGCATGGTCAATGTGACGACACCCTTGTAAATCTCCAGAGACGTAGCTGTACAAGGGTAGAGTGGGATAGAATTTTTTAGTTTATAGCATGTTATTGATGGACTACTTTTGTCTACTACGCCCACACACTCATGAATTTTCGTAGGAATGCTAGTAGTTGTTTCTGTTGCTCTCACACAGAATGCTGCATTGGCAAACTGACAAATGTGTCTGCTAAGATTTATTGCTTTGAACCGAACCGAACCCTTCAGAATTGAAAAAATATTCTGATAACCTAACCTTACTTTCTGACTAAGGCATTTTTGGGTCTGTTAACAGGTCAGGCAATGTCAGGATGATGAATAATATAATCGATTAAAATAGGTTTCATAAAATCTTCATTACAAAGTTTATGAACTTTATTTTTAGATGAACCCAGGAATCACCTACCTCCGTAAAAATTAGGATTCAATAACGGCCTAATTATTTATTTCTAAAATATATTCTTATCGCTTAAGGCCAAAACTTGGCCTGAAATAAATTTAAAACTAAAGAAAGCCCAACTTTTTTGTTGAGAACCCCATTTTGTCTGCATGTTTCGCAAGTTCTAATGGTTGAGCAACTATCGAGGAGAGTGCAGCAACTTTAAACATTAGCTGCGGAATTTAATTTGGAATTCGGCGAATTTGGAAACTCATTTTATGTGTACTGTAAGCCCCATGGCAAGGAGCTTGTATAAATTGCTTTAAAAACTTTTTTAAGTTTTACCTTCTAATCCGTAAAAATTGTAGATTTGCTTTAAATTAGAAAACAACAAAAAAGCAAAACTTGTTGATAGTAAAATTGCATAGAAAATTGACCATGAACAAAATTAAATTTTGTTTTTACTGGATTGCATTGATTTTATTTTTTACGGAATTAAACTGACTAATTACCAATCTCTACGCTACTGATGAAATATCCTTTGATTTCCCCCCCTCTAGAACCGCCACTGGGATTTATAGAGGAAAGTGGACAAAATGGGATACTTAATTTTATAGGCCTTTTCCTCATATTAATTGATCACCATTTCGTTCGTCATTTGGAATTAAGTTGTCTAGATAAAAGATAACATCTTTATGTTTTAAGTTTCAGTTTTACTTTTGTTTTTATTTTTGTAAAAAGTTGGCTTTGTCCTATTTTGCCCCGCATACGGCGTAACATTAAGGTCACTGTATAACGAAGTTCCTTCTAAAGGTACCGACATAGATTTTTACGTTTTAAAAAACCTCGTATACAATTGGTTACCCATTGGCTTTGGGGCAAAATTAAAATTAATTTGTAACAAAATTGTATTGTGAACAACATGAGTTGTCACTGACTTTTGTTTGTTTACTATGTCATAACAAGAGATTATATATATTTTTGTATCCAAAATATTTTTAACCTAATCGTCTATTAAAAAGGTAGCAGTCAAGGATGATTAAAATTAGGTAAAATGTTCTATAAGGACCTGGACAGTTCCTGTTTATCCTCCCACCAATTTCTTACTAATGTGTTTTTATTTTATGCGTGCAACTACTGATACTATAAAGTTTAAAAAAAGATGCAGAGCTTTTTGTAAACTGGGTAAATGTAGAAATTAGAATTTATATTATTATTATGATTATTAAATTGTTATTATGCTTCGCCGTTCAGTTCGTTGCTCTGATCGTTGTTCGTCGGTATGTTCAGGACTGTATGAAGCTAAATTAAAAAATGACAATGATAATTTAAGATTTACATTTTTTTTACTCTTTAGCAATTTAGACTTATCGACTAGTACACAGCAAAATTAATATTTTATTTCTTAACTTAACTTGGCAAACACTTCAATTTTATTAAAAATTACAATTTTTGGGCTATAAAGACTAAAACTTGATGTGGAGGGATTCGCTCAACCAGGGGAGCTGAAAACGGAGAACTTGAGTTTTCAGCAGTCTTGGAGGTGTCTAAATAGGAAAAATTAATAAATAATTTATTATTAATAATAAAGCATTAAAACATTCTTGACTTAATTTAAAAATTTTTAATTTTTGAATTATTTTTGGTGAAAGTACTGACCAAATTTAAAGTAAAATAAAATTTAATCTTATACTTTGGTACATACCTGAAACTGATGTGGAGGAATTCACAGTGCCAGGGGTTTATAAAATGGAGGGCTCGAATAGTCAGCGTACTTGCGGGTGTCTAAATAGAAAAAAAATAATATTTATATATTAAAACATATTTATTTCAATTTGAACAATTTTAATTGTCAAATTATTTTGAACTGGTGATCGTAGGACTACCTTAGGGCCCAGTCCCTCTGTGTGTGCCTAGTGGATAAACAATCGCTGGCAAACTTACAAAATTATATATTGCTTACCTTTTGGTATCCGAAAAAGGCAAAACTCTTTCTGGTACGAGTTTCGGCACCCAGCTACGCAACAAAGAATGGGCATTTTATGTTTTTTTGCCTTTTTTTTTAATGAATAGCAAAGGTTTATTTTTGCTCCTTTGGTAGGTGTATGGCAGTGACATAATCCCAGAATGTTAACAAAAAATGACATCATTTAATAAAAAAAATCTACGCCAATGGGTAACCAATTGTATGCGAGGTTTTTTAAAACGTAAAAATCTATGTCGGTACCTTTAGAAGGAACTTCGTTACATAGTGACCTTAGGTAAAATGGGGTACCTATATGTGGGGAAACGGGCGGGGCGGTTGCGTAATTTAGAATCAATATTTTGGTAAGACATTAAGTTTTATTTATACTAACCAAGATTAAAATACTTATCTAAAAAATAAAAGTTGTAATAAAAAACACATTTGTAATAATTAAATTTAGTATTTACAAAATATATAAAAGACAACAGCGACCTAATCATCGCTATCGACTCTCCTACACGAACTTCGCGTCCATTTTTTGCAAAGACAACATAAAATACAACTTTCAGTGATGGTCCCCAAAAAATTAAAAAAACAATTTTGGGCAAAATGGGTATAGCTTACTAGGTATAACAAGGTAAGGTACACCGGGGTAAGTGGAACCGTAAATTGTCATAGTGCAACTTTAGACTGATTTTAAAAAAATGTGTCATTAAGTCTGCCTAATATTAATTGAGCTTAGTTAAGGTACATTTTTGAAACGATATCACTGTGTCACCTTTTTCTTCCGATTTTTTTTTTGACACTGTATGGTAAGTGGAACTTACGTCTTATTTTTCTATTAAGAAATGTATTCATTTTGAAGGGAGAAGGGTAAAAAATTAGTTTTATTTACCTTTGACAGTGGGAAGGAAGAATTATAGAAATCAGTTTGATGACTTGGTCGAGTTAATACCCTGAGGGTCTCTCGTTCTTGTATTGAGACACCGCAGCCTGCATAGATAAAAGTTTTCCGAAAATTTATGTATGGCTTCGGTAGTTCAATGTTTAGAATGTTTGCGTACAGAGCAAGAGATCCCGGGTTCGAGTCCCGGCCGAAGCAGAAAAACTTTTTTCTTATTTTTCTTTTTTTTTAATTTCACTTGTTGTTTATTGTTTTAGGTCCTTGCATTATTTGCAATTTGGTATTTAAGAAATTTAACCTAACAATTTTTTTTTCCTTTTAGTTATAAATTTCATCTTTTTCTATTATGCTTTTGTCCTCAACAACAGGACAGTAACGACGTCTTACCAAATCTGGGATAAAATATTGCCACTAGACATGGTTCTTTTTCTGTCAGCTGTCACACATACAGTTTTGTAAGATAAGTGGACCCTATAGTTCGGGCTACAGGAACCTATTAGATTTTTTAATAAAACTAAATAAAATTTCCTTGAATGTTTCAAATATAAACAAGTATATTTTATTAGGCACTCTTGGCAAAATTTAGTAATATTTTCAGACATTTATAACATAGGCTCCACTTTCCCGTATTTTTTGGGGTAAGTGTAACCCATGCCATTTCCGTAATATAAACAAAAGATCCACGTTAAATACACCCAAAACATAAATAAATATTCCTTAAATGCAGTGGCGCACCCAGGAATGTGTCTTGGGGGGGCCCGACAGCTACGAAGCGCGCCCTCAAAAAACTTGCGACCCAAAAAAAAAACAAAAAAAAAAAAAGGTCATCATGTCTTTTCGCAAGTACGCCACTGCTTGGGGTTGGGGGGGGCCCGAAGCTTCCTGATGTCAAATTTTAAGGTATTTTTCATGTTTTATCATCAAATATGTACAAAATATATTAAAAAATCTAAGGCTTGGGGGGGGCGCCCCCCCCTGGGTGCGCCCATGTTAAATGATATATTCACAAACTTCTGCAATTGCTACACCGTATCGAAGATTATTCAATTTAACTAGGCCGAGGGTTCCACTTGCCCCAAAAATACACTTACCCCAGTGTACCTTACCCCGTTTTGCCCCCATGAAATAACTCCGTTTTGCCTGAAACCACCAGTTAAATTCAAATAAAGATCATACAAAGTTAAGGGCTAATTTTACGGGCAACGCGTTTAATTATGAATAATACATAAACTCACTAATTGTTCAACATAAACAAAATTTTGAAAAGTCTGTAAAAAATGTACATACCATCACAAAATGCACAAGCTGTTTTTACAATACAAACCGACTTAAGCTCAGCCGACCGGCACCAATCATATTGCAGAGCGTTGAATCAGTCATGATGATAAAACATCTGATATTAAGAGGTTTTATTCATGCGCAGTTTACCTAAAACTGCGATATCCCGTGTTATCCCCGTAACCCATTCGGGACCTATGCCTTCAAAACAAAGTAATAAAATAGGTTTTAGATGGCAGGTAATTTTAAAGGTTTTTAGAGCCCAATATTTATATTTTTCTTGATTCTAGACTCAAATTAGTAATTTTATATTTAATCAAAGTTCTCTATAAGAAAAAAGTTATTCTTTCTAGGTTTTTGTACGACCCATAAATTTTCGCAGCAAGTTTCCGCTCAAAGAAGTTAGCAAACTCAACTGGTCTGCTATAGTGAAAACATGATAGAACTTCGGAAATTCGTTAAAAAATTGTCAAAAAATTGTTATTGGCATTAATGGATTTTGACCAAAATCTAATCAGCTTGTTAGAGTACACTCTTTTACCTAAAAATTTTATGAAAATCGGTTCAACTTTTTTAAAAATCTTCTAGAGATCATTTTTCAAGCGGATACAATTTCCTTTCCAACTATGTACCTTATTACCCTCTGACGGCAGTGGTGCACATTCCATTAGCGTACGAAAAAAGGGGAAATTTTTAAAATATTTTTTTTAATCTATTTTTTGTGGTATTTTTTATCCTTAACAGTTAAATACTTATTAAGGTAGGCATTTTTTTAAAATAGCCCCTTGAAATAAAAATAAATGTGTTTATAGAAGTCCTTAAATAAAACAAAAATTTTGATCATTCATTTTTGTAACTGAGTAAATAAAAATGAGAGTGAGTAAAAAATTATTTTTGGTTAGTAATAACTTAAAACTGACTTTTTCTAGTTAACCTTTTTTAAAATGGGGATCCCCCTCTCAACCCCCTCAAAAGTGCTCTCTTACAGTATTTTCCAAATTATTTGCAAAATTTTAACTTGGAAAAAACAACTAAGTAATAACTATTGAGGCTGACGAAAAGTCCTCTCTAACAATGTGTAACACGCGCCGCCCCCCCTTACATCAGTGGCGCACCTTTTATAGGCATTTAAATAAATTAGAGGTGTGGAAAAAGCTTGTTTTTTTTTTTAATTTTCTTAAATTTTACTGTCCCACATATCTGGTTTTAAAACTCATTTTTAAAGCTGAAGAAATTTCCTTTCCAACGGTGTATATCACTCTCCCCTCAAGGCAGCGGTAGATTTAGCATAGACGCACCAAAAATGGTCAAATTTGGTATACACTTGAATGTTCATTTAAGACAACGTTTTTGGAACAGTAATAATACACACACTACGTTCAATGAGAGAAGCAACACAATTGGTATGGATATACAGTGTACTCCCCCCCAATAATATAACGAAGGGGATCCACCCGCCTACTCTTAAGGATTTCTATAAACACATTTATTTTTATTTCAAGGCGGCTATTAAAAAAAGATACGTCTAGCTTAATAACTATTTAACTGTATACCATGGGTTTATAATTAAAAATATTTTTTTGAATAAAAAAGTGTGTTAAGGATAAAAAATGCCACAAAAATAGATAAAAAAATATTTTAAAAATTTTCCTCTTTTTTCGTACGCTAATGGAATGTGCACCACTGCCGTCAAAGGGTACTAAGGTACATCGTTGAAAAGGAAATTGTATCCGCTTAAAAAATGATTTCAAGAATATTTTTGAAAAAGTTGACTGTTTTTAAGTTATTAGCAAAAAACTATCAAAAAGTACGTTTAAGGGAGGGGGGAACCATCCCCTGCCAGGCGTGGGGGGGGGGTGGTCCCCTTTCGTAAAATTTTCGGGCGAATCTGATGTCTATCCATGCCAAGTGTGTTGCTTCTATCATTAAACGCAGCATATTGCTGGAATCTCCGATGTAGGGCCTGAACTAAAAGCAGAATTACGGATTCGCAGTATTGATTATTAGTCATACAGTTCAAATGATATCTAAGAGATGGCGCAACAGCAATTAAGAGGTGTTTTTTGGATTTTATTAATTGCCGTCTTTGGCCTACTCAGCCGATAAGAGTAACGTCATTAGATCGCGAAAAGAAAACGATTTTCTTGAATTGCTAACTTGACAACAGCGCTAAACTACTTATCTCTCTTAGAGCCATTTATTTAAATAGCGATCTTACTTCATTTCACATATTTTCATTGGCCAAACGATCGTTGACGAACCCTGTATATAGTAATATTTGTTTTTCTAGAGAGAGACACTATACGGTTAGTACGATATTTATTAAGAAAAATTCATAAATTCTTTTCTTGGAGAGGGTGATTACCACGTTAACCCCCTCAAATCCTCGCATGTCCGGAAATGTGCTTTTAAAAATGAAGTAGGTTATCGGGGAAAGGGAGACATTTAGAACTCATTTTTAGCCGCAGGCGAAAATTTGGAGATAATTATACAAAAAAATTTTGCGCGTTTGGAATCCTTATAAAGATTGCTTAAAATTAATCTAAAATTATTACATTTACTTAATATTTGATTGTCACATTTTTCTGGAGGGGCTGGAAAGCTTTGGGGAGGCCCGGCCCACCCAGGCCCCTCTGTAGTTACGCCGGTGGGTAAAAATTATCATTGATTACCAGTTTATTTTAATTCTACTTGATGAATTATTATTTCTGTCCCGTTAAAAGGACTGGCCGATAAGGCACCGGCCCACCAGGATTTTTTAATTTTTCTATTATGTCCCATCTCCTCCTGTCTATTTTCGATACTCATGAGCAGGTTTAAAGCTGCTGACTGTGTAAATAAAATATCGATATAATACCACTACGTGTTTTGCCTGCGATTGTAGCTGAAATCGTGAACATACTGTGGAGGCTCCGACAAAGCTGGAATGTCGAGCGAGCTCGAAACCTTAGACAGCAAAAATACGAACGGTAACTTCTTCAACTAGGAAAAAATACTGGCCAAAAAACATACGTAAACACCATCTTATATATTAACTTTTTTAAATTAAAATCACCCCAAAAAATATAAAATAAAGCACCAAAAACAATTACACCGAAACTTTCCACCTGATACTAACAATAATTGATTGGAAATTTTTGAACCCGTAATTTGCCTCTAAATAACGATTTCTGAGACTCATCAGTGTAACATCTGAAGCACACTGAAAAAAGGGGTTAGACAGGGCTGCATCTTATCGCCATTGCTGTTTAACATTTATCAGTCGATACAGATAATATAGAGGACCTACAGTTTATGATGGTATATATAGTATAGTATAGTTCAATTCAGCGAAGAACATGGTTTATACATCAACCCCACAAAGACAAAATTACTGGTGTTTGCAAAAACAAAAACGGTTGCCAAATTCACAGTAAATGGACGCATCTTAGAATAAGTTAAAACGTTCAAATATTTGGGTACAAGCGTCAATTGCCAGTGTGATCCCAAAATAAAAATTAGGTCTCGAATTGAACAAGCGGGAAAGGCATTCATAAATATGAAACAGTTTTTTTATCTCCCGTGACATCAACCTAGACCTCCGAATGCGGATGGTCAGATGCTATAGTCTAAACTATACTCATTTGTAATGACGTCACCAGGTGAGAAAAAAACGTATGGCGTAGATATTTTTGCCAATCAATATTTGTTATTATGTTTTTGATTGACAGTGACGGATGCTTCACATAACCAATTAGGCGCTGACTCGTGACGTAGCTTTAAATTTGCGCCCCGACATAAATTGTAATTTTGGAACATACTCATTTGCCTCTCTTTTTAAAGCACAGCTAATTTTTTATTGCTGTCCAACTCATAGAGCTGCACAATGGGCTCCTGGAGCTAATTTTTGACCAAAATTAGAAAAATAGGTTTTGTTACAATATTTTGTTTAAATTGAGAAAAAAGTAATTATCAATCAAAACGGCGGATCCAAAATGACAAAGTTTCCTATTTATGAGCCAATAAGTATGAAATTTAGAACTTTGGAGTGTTAATAGTCGCAAAATATTATTTTTTACTTAAATTAAAAAAAAACTCATTTACCAAGAGGTATCAAAATTAGAACTTTGGCGTATCGCTGATTATAATTATAAACTCAAACTTTAAAAAAATTATACGGCAGATCCAAAAGGGCGGAGTTTTCTATTTATGAACCGATATGTATTAAAATTGGAACTTTGGAGTGTATAAAGCTGATAATTAAGAGTTCTGACTCAAACCTAAAAAAATATATCATGGCGGATCCGAAATGGAGTACTTTTACTTTTATGAACCGATATGTAGATATTAAATTTGGAACTCTACGGTGTTTAAAGTCGCTTATTATAATTTTTTACTCAAACAAACAAAACTAGCACGGCGGACCCAACATCCTTATCCAATAGACTATCTTATTTATAAACCGATTTGTGTCAAACATGGTACTTGGGGTTGTTTAAGGAGCTCATCGTGTAATGCGTAACAAAGCTACATTGGAAAGGATGAAGAGTAATAATATAATCTAAAAACCAAACTGAAAATTTAAAATATTTAAAAGAGTTAAACCATATTATTCTTTGGCTGTACCAAAAACTAGAAAATAATACGAACGTAACCCTGACTTGTAGGAAAAATGTGTTTTTAATTCCAACAAAATAAATATTTTTAAAGCTTCCACATTTTTATTTTAGTTTATTAAAAGTCAGGTTTGATAGTAAACTGCTGATGATTGAAAATAGAACCGTAAAAGTTTTTTACCTTTTTTTTTCATAAACAATCCACCTGGCAAAGTGAACTTCATCTGTAATTTTTGGATTTTGAGATTTTGCAGTTTGTATTTTATTGATTTGATTATTGATCTTTTTATTTTTATTTGTTTAAGTTAGCCTAAAGTGTAAAAATAATAAAAAAGCACTTTAAGACTGACTATATAAAACTTTTTCTCGAAGAAATCCCTTTTTAGTAAATTAATAATATCTTTCATATGGGCAACTTGTAGCAGCAGATTTTAAAGTATAATTTTTGAAAGATAAGTACTCTTTAAAAAAATAAAAATTTCAAGAAACGATTGATAACTCAAGCAAACTTTTTGTCCAACATTTATAAGAAATCTATATTTTTATAAAATTTCAGAAATCCCAAGCGAAAACCATTGTCTTACCTGTCTATAAATCAAAATTAGAATCAAAATGTATAGTAAAATCTACTTACCTCCCTCCACAAGATTTATTTTATGAGAATTTTATACAACATAAAATATTGTCGAAAAATGGCTTTAAATCTGGATCAAATCACCATGCAAATATGGTACTTTAACGCGTTCCGTTGAAAGGAAAAATGACACTTCTGAAAGTTGCGTCAACCAAATAATAGTTTTTTTAAGGCCTACTGGACTATCTACTCTTTTTTAATAAAGATGTTCAACTTTCAGTATGTTTTTAATTTAACCCTTTTTGGCGAAAAATCAGGTCCGCGAGCCCACTGTGTGCTGATGGGAGAAAGTCGATTGACATTGATTGTCAAAATGGCATCTTATAAGCACTTCTATATGTAAACTAATCCCAAGACTGTCTTAGATTGAGTGCGCCCGTCCCAATACTTTGAGAGAGAGAGTAAGTAGCGAAATGACAATGTGTGAGTTTAGTAAATAAAACGAGTAGACCACTGTTTGTTTATTGATATCTTGATTGTTGAAAAGTATTAGGCGCCCTTACTAATACATTAATTTAAAAAGAGATGGTAAATAATCGGATAATAATGTGTAAGTTCAGTCAATGACACGATTAGATTAGATGGTGATACGTTCCAGAATCCTATTTTGTGTCGGGGTGCCGTGCTACGTCACAGTCAGCGCCTTATTACCTGCCTATTTAAAAAATTAATTAATCATATTTATTGTCACCGCTTTTTATTATATACTAAACAAAGATAAACAAAAATGACGTCATTACAAATGCGTATATTTTAGACTATATGTATGTTCCATTTTGTTGTACGGGTGTGAAGGGTGGACACTCGACCCAATTACAGAGAAGAGACTGGAGGCGTTTGAGATGTACTTGTATAGACGCATGCTGAAGATATCGTTGGTACAAAGAGTAAACAATGAAGCTCACAGAAAGAAAGACCAGATACATTGCGCAGTTAATGAGAGGTGAGAACTATGAGCTGCTTAGGCTGATAATTGAGGGAAATATACAAGGCAGAAGATCAGTTAGAAAACGACAAAACTCTTAGTTAAAAGACTTTAGAAGATGGTTTGGCTGCACGTCTACTTATATGTTCATAGCAGTAGCTTCTAGAATTATGATTGCCAGATGGATCGCCAACCTTCGATAAGGAGACGGCGTACTAAGAAGAAGAATTTCTTGCCTAATTATGCACACCAGTTAAAAAACAACCATAATGATCACAATTGCAGCTGTGTGGTTATTTTTGACTCTCTTGCCCTCGCACACTAGCTAATAAACAAAGAAAGAAAATTAAGGAGTAATCAGGGTTTAATCGTTAACTTATTTGTCGTAAATAAAGCTCCTTCAACCTTAATATGTTGTCGCTATAACCGATATGTCGTAATATCCGATATCGTTATAGGCGATATTCACTGTAGTTATTTTTTAACTGGTGCACATAATAGAAAACAAAATAGCCACAGAAGTCGTTATTTAACATGTTCGCTTGTGTAGTGGTCCTGCTTCGGATGTATCGCTTCTATTATAGATAAAAATACACACGTATAACACATTTTCGGCGTTATCTAAAACAATTTTTTTTTCGTCAAAAATAAGGTATTGCTACGCGGGCTAGGAAGGTAAAAATCAAGCTATATTTAATAAACCAAAATAATGGCAGAGGGCCCCTCTTTATTTCACGTCACTGTTAGCTCCCGGTCGACAAAATTGGATGTCACGTGGGGTAATAAATTTTTCTATCAAGCCGGTCGCCAGACGGTCCTCTTTCCATCATTTCTGTCTTTTTAAGTTTTTTTTTATTTGCTGGCCCGTTCCACAAGCCAGGCGGGAAACCGCACTTTTGTCATTAAATTGGAAGATTCTGGCCTTTGTAAGTGCTCTGAAGTGCGCTAGAGGTCTTAGCAGTAGCATTTTATGCAATGTTTGAGGTCTAGGACCTGGGATAATTTTTCATTTTACTTAGATGCTTAACTCATTCTATTATAAATATGAAAACGTTTAGGTAACAAGGAAAGCATTTTGATGGACTCTTTAAAAAACAACGGTTAACAAAAGTGCGCTCTACAAAACATCTGTGAAAAAAGGCGCTCTACCAATTAAAAAGCACTCTAACAAGAAAGCGCTGTATCACAAGAGCACTGTAACAAAAGAGTGTCATCGAAACCTACCTTGACTTGGTAAGGTTAGTATACCAAAAAAAAACTAACCCAACCATGACAAGTTAAAGCGTGTTTTGTTTGGTGTTTTTGAATTTTTTCATATTGTTTTATCATAGTTCCTATCAGTCTGGCAAAGCTCAGCTTTCCAGCGTTACTTTTACATAACTTTGCTTCTATAGGGGAGGGAGTAAATTAGCATTTTGGGTTTTTTTTATTTTTTCGAAGGGTTTGGTCATCATTTCTATCAATGTGCCAAATTTTAGCTTTGTAGCATTTCTGGAAGTATAGTAGAATTTTGATGATCTACACATGAGTGAGTGAGTGGCAATTTCGACGTTTTTTAAAAATTCGTAACTACTTTGCTACTTTGTGAAAATCTATGAAACTTGGAGAGGTTGTTAACTCTACGAAGATCTACGACTGCGCAAAGTTTGAGCTTCGTAGCTCATTCCGAAGTAGAGTTTTAGATAGGTCAAATATGGGCTCAAATGTTTCAAGAAAAGATTGCACACAGCAATTCGACAAGTTCTTGTGCATAGAACACTAGACACTCAAAGATATACAGGGTGTCCCAGAACTAATGGTACATAGTTAAACTGTAGATTCTCTGGGTCAAAATATTACGATTTAGCCATACTTACCTTAGTCCAAAAGTTCGTACTAACCGAGATACAGGGTGTTAAACTTTATTTTTTCAATACGATTTTCTTTAATAATTAATATTTTTGCAAAAACTAACCAGCGTGTAAGTTTTTTTTAAATTGGCAAGTCGATTCCGTTGAAATATTTGATGTTCAATGTACAGGGTGTTCCTTAGACCACTACCATTGCATATAAAATCAGTGTATTTTTCTTGTGCCTCGGTGTATACCAGTTTTTATAAATAATGGTTTTCCCATCCTTTTTATGTAAAAAAGTTATTTTAAAGTCGCTCAGAGCAACGGTTTTTGAGATTTTGGCATTTAAAGTTTTAATTGCATGTAAGCGATATGCCTACATTGGCGTAGCTAGGGGAGGCCAGGGGGGCCCCCCCTGAAGTCCCTCCCCCCCCTAAGATATTTTAGGCCTCCCCTACCGACTAGTAGTAAAAGAACATGACGCTGAAAATACATACTTTTCTATTATTATTCGGGAAATATTCAAATAAAATAGGTGCATTAAAATTTAAAATCATTCAGATAATGTTTACATTTCAGGAAAAAGCCCTTGTCTTGCGGAATTAGGCTTTTTCTCTTTAAATTATCGGTAACTTTTCTGCACTTATGCAATTTCCCGAAAATATTTTTTAAATTTAAACATATATTGAATATTTCATACATATTGGCGACATCTTGTAAAATATTATAGAAGTGTAAGTTAAATTTCGCATTTAATAAAGACAGCGACCTTTGCCCCTCTGTTTCCGAAATCGGGTTGTAGATGTCGTAAGGTTAAAAAAGACCTTTTTAAACTGTTTTTATAAAATAAATATAATAATGTTTTTAGTTTTTTTGAGGTTAACGTTTAGTGTCTTATGAAAATTTTCCGATTTTGGTGACAATTTCATAACCATTTTCATATTAAGTTTTCCCACGTCGTTAAATGGAATAAATTCGTCGAGCAATACCGGGAAATTTTTAATATTAATACTCTAAGAGCAGAAATGACCGTTTTAAAGAATTGTATTTTTCGGTTAAAACAAACTGTTGGTCATGATTCTATCAAACAACATATAGCAGAAAACACCTATCCAAACCTCTACCAACTTTTTAAAGTTGCGAGTATTCTTCCAATTTCACGAGAGGTCTTTCTCTGCCATGAGGAGAGTTTTTAATTGGCTTAGAACAACTATGATTCAAGAGAGACACTCAGGTTTGTCATTGTTATTCATAGAAAAAGATGTTGAGGTCGACTTAGACAGTGTGGTAGACGCTTTCAGTCAGCGACGTAGAAAACTTTCTTTGTAGAATTGCTGAATTACATACTTCCTGTGTATACATATAAATAAGTTGGTAAATGTATTATTAAATTTGTTATATTAAAATATTAGAACATTTAATGCGCATATTTTTTTTTATTCATTGCACACTTTGCACGACTCTTTAAAACCTATGTTTGCTTTTTGTTCAAGATACACCGGGGCCACGGCCCCCCCCCCGAAAAGCAAGACTAGCTACGCCAATGTATTCCTAATTTATGTATGATACTTTCTTCAATTCTTTCTACTAATTAATAATTTTGCACAAAAAATTCTGTTTGGTGGTTTTTGAGTATGGACAACTTAATTTTAGTAAGAAAAATAGATATACAGGGTGTTCTCTGGGTCGGTACCGTTACATTAAAATAGGTCAAACTTTTTTGTTCCTCGGTGTATACAAGATTCTATTACAAACATTAATTTTTAATTTTATTTAAGTGAAAAAGTTATAGCGTTTAGATGTCGCTTAGAGCAACGGTTTTCAAGATATTTAAATTAGAAGTTTTTATTGTATCCGTAAAAGATTTTTGATTAAATTCTTACCTACTTCATACATATTAGCTATAATCAATACTTTTTTATAGCATTCTAAGATTGGATGTTTTCTTAAGAAATATTAGGTTAAAAAATATACAGGGTGGTTCTTGAATTATCATAAGTGTGTTATCATTGTTCGTTATTGCAACTGTGTAGGGCTTTGTTTTTAATGAGGAACAAAAACCTCTTCGTATTAGTTTTTTTTTTAATGGTAAGTACTTATACTTTATTACTGCAAGTATTTTTTTATTGTTTTGAAAGAAAATTTTAATTATCAATAAAATTAATATTTTATTATTTATTAAAAAAGATATAAAATTTCTTAAGCGTGGCGCTCTCAGCAACTAAGTTAAAATTTTAAAATTGACAAATAGTAAATCAAACTTAAAACTGTTTATTATTATTGTAGGCTAGATAAAAACTATTTAAAAAAATTCAAAATGCTGGAGAGATGCAAATCTTTATTTTAAAATCAGACGTTCGTAAAATAAGCGAATAAACAAATGTATTCAGGTTTTTATTTTTTTTTGTTATTAATAATTATTTAATAATTAAAATAATATTCTGTTTAAAAACCTGCTAAGTATACACCGAGGCACAAAAAAATACACTGATGATTTTAATGCAATGGTAGTGGTCCACAGAACACCCTGTACATGGTATATCAAATTATTCAACGAAATCGTCTTGCAAATTTTAGAAAAACCTACATGCTGGTTAGTTTTCGTAAAAATATTAATTAGGAGAATGAATTGAAGAAAGTATCATACATAAATTAGGCATATCACTCACATGCAATAAAAACTTTAAATGCAAAAACTTCAAAAACCGTTGCTCTGAGCGACTTTAAAACAGTATAGCTTTTTTACATAAAAAGGATGGGAAAACCATTATTTTACATAAAAACTGGTATACACCAAGGCGCAAAAAAAGGTCACTGATTTTAATGCAATGCTAGTGGTCCAGGGAACACCCTGTACACTGTACATCAAAATTTTCAACGGAATCGTCTTGCCAATTTCAAAAAAACTTACACGTTGGTTATTTTTTGCAAAAATAATAATTAGTAAAAAAGTTATTAAAGAAAATCGAATTGAAAAAATAAAGTTTAACACCCTGTATCTCGGTTAGTACGAACTTTTGGACTAAGGTAAGTATGGCTAAATCGTAATATTTTGACCTAGAGAATCTACAGTTTAACTATGTACCATTAGTTCTGGGACACCCTGTATATTTCAGGCACAGCACTTCTCTGAATTGGCCTCTGCATGATTCCCCGCACTCAACACCTAACATCTCTCTTAGCACGCACTTCTGCATAAGAATTGGCCTGTCCTGACACCCGGCTCGCTCCCAGAACATTATGTCATATTTAAATACTGAGTAGAAAGTTGCATAATATATTAAAAGCAAATATTTTTGATCCAAGTACCGACGAAGTACTCTGAAGGAGTAGGAGATTCTTTCGATATGCACATCATTCAGAGGTTGGTTGGGTGCTTCTTGACTCAATTGTATAAAATATTAAAAAAACAGTTTTTTCTGCATTTGAAAGCAATCTGTTACAATCGAACCACTCCTGAGTTCCTTAGTATTTCTAGTTCAAGTAGGTTTACAGAAAAATTCTGACGTTATTATGAATCGATCGAATAATCACAATCTGAGGGCACGGCAGTGCCTCGCCAAGTTCGCGGGCCGTAACCATCTTTTCTTGAAACATTTCAGCCGATATTTGACCTACCTAAAACTCTACTTCGGATAACAACCCCTCCAAGTCATGGAATTCCATAAAGTAGTTAAGTAGTTACGAAATTTCAAATAGATATATAGGTGTAGATCATCAATATTCTACTGTACTTCCAGATATGCTACAAAGCTGAAATTTGGCAGACTGATAGAAATTATGACCAAACCTCTGGAAAAAAATCAAAAAACCCCAAAATTTTAATTTACTCCCCTCCCCTATACATTTAAAATTATGTAAAAGTAGCATTGCCCACTTCCAGAAATGCTAGAGAGTTGAGCTTTGGCAGACTGATAGGAACTATGATAAAACTATAGGAAAACACCCCAAAATTCTAATTTACTTCCCTCCCCTATAAATGTAAATTTAAGTAAAAGTAACATTGCCTACTTCCAGACATGCTAGAGAGCTAAGCCTTGGAAGACCGATAGTAAATATGATAAAGTTATAGAAAAAAATTAAAACACCCCAAAATTCTAAATTACTTCCTTCCCCTATAAATGTAAAGTTATGTAAAAGTAACTGCGCACTTCCAGAAACGCTAGAGAGCTGAACTTTTTAAGACTGAAAGACAATATGATAAAACTATATGAAAAAATTTAAAAACACCAACATTTTAATTTACTTCCCTATAAATGTAAATTTATATAAAACTAATATTGCCCACTTCCAAAAAAGCTAGAGAGCTGAGCATTGGAATGCTGATAGAAATTATGATAAAACCATGGGAAAAAATTTAAAAAGTCCAATATTTCATTTACAGTTATGTAAAAGTAACATTACCCACTTCCAGAAACGCTAGAGAGCTGAGCATTGGAAGACTGATAGGAACTATGATAAAACTATAGGACAAAATTTAAAAACACGTCAATTTTAATTTATTTCCCTCCCCTATACATGTAAAGTTATGTAAAAGTAACATTGTGCACTTTCAAAAACGCTAGAGCGCTGAGCTTTGGAAGGCTGATAGGAACTACGATAAAACCATGGAAAAAAATTTAAAAACCTCAAAAATTTAAGTAAGGCATTGCAAAAGTTTTAAACAATATTCCGCATATTTTACTACTTAAAAAATTAAGTATTATCCAATTCCTTTAAAAAAGAAGTGAAATCATAACAAAAACATTTCATGAAAAAAAAAGCTAAGTACGCGAAAATGGCATTCCGTAAAAAGAATTGAGATAAAAGTAAAGCCATGTTCTCCAATACAAATTTCAAAATGAAAGGTTCTTACTAGTGGAAATATTTTTCTAAACTTGGCTATTACGGCTGTAAATGACTCTTAAGCACAGTGCTAAATTGAACATAAAGAAGTTTGGCTGTAATAGCAAAGTTTAAAAAATCATTTCGAAACTAGTAAGAACCTTTCATTTTGAAATTTGTATTGGAGAACTTGGCTTTACTTTTATCTCAATTCTTTTTACGGAATGCCATTTTCGCGTACTTGGCTTTTTTTTGCATGAAATGTTTTTGTTATGATTATTTTTTAAAGATTCTTCTTAACTCGTCCTATTGCTTAGCCCACTTTGAATGCTACTAATTGCTCGCTATGCCACTGCCATTAAAGTTACTTAATTATTGTTAATCATCCTTAAAATTGCTGGCAACAGAAAATTAGCGAAAGTACATGCAGAAAAACCAGTATCAGGTTATTTTAAACAGTGGCGCACCCAGGAATATGTCTTGGGGGGCCCGAGGCCTCTTGGGGGGGCCCGAAGCCTCATAATGTCGAATATTAAGCTATTTTTTGTGTTTTTTTTCTGAAATATGTCGAAAATATGTAAAAAAGTCTAAGGCTTGGGGGGGCCCGGGCCCCGGGCCCCCCCTGGAAGCGCCCATGTTTTAAATACGAAGAGCTAGGTAAGCTAATGCTCGAAAAATTACCTGGCTTTAAGTAAATATACAGGATCAAAGGGTCTAAAAACTTCAAAGAGAATTCGAATTAAGTTATAGCTTAACCTTTTGGTATTTCACGTTTTTGAAACGGAATTTTAACATTGAATAATAAGATGTTTCAAAGAACAAGAAGTGAGAAAAATATTTTTCTATATAATAGATGTAATGTTAGGTAGATTGTTAACTGTGGTATATAAAGTTAGGTTCGTCACTGCACCGCGGTTTTAAATAAAAACATTTTTTGCTACCCTACAGCAAAGGTTGCTATTTACCCATAATACTCAGTTGTCCTTCTTTTGGGAGATTGAAATCGGTTTTAACCTTAAAGTGCGTATACACTGTACTGCCCTCCTTATGAAGAATGCAGTAACTTCAAACTTGACGATTTTGAGATTTTTATATATTATGGTGTAGCAACCAAAATTTGAAGAAATTTTTTTTTATGAAAAAAACGCATAACAAATATGCAGTAACTGGAAAACGTCACGGTCTTCTAGCCGAGAACGCAGCAACTACATAATGCGCTGCATTCTTGTTTAGCAAGAAGGATAAAACTAGTCAAGAATGCAGTATTTGCGAGTCGGTCAACAAATACTGCGCTCTTGAGTAGAAAGCTAGCACAAGTATTCTTCTAGTTTTCTAGCGATAAATGCAGCAAATACTACGTTTACTACTAGTAAATGAGGCACGCTGCATTTCTGCCTAGAAATGTTGATTCAAAGCTCCATGAAATACTTGTCAAGAACGCAGTCTCTTCGATAAAATTTACATTTTTTTTTTAAACTTAATGAAACCTAGGCAAACCATACTTTTTTATGATTTCTCATCATCCTGCAAAAAAAAGAACCCCAAGGCCCCCCCTGGGTGTGCCCATGTATTTATTATTGTATGTATGCACATCAAAAACGTACGTAAAATCAATGATTTGAACTTTAATTTTTTTCCAATGAACGAAGATTATTGACTCCATTTACACGAACATTAATAATATGAAATGGTTTTTAAGTGTCGAAAATATCAATGTTCATGTAGATTGAATCAATTAATTGGCTGAAAACCGTAGGTACATTTTTTTCTGTGTGTAACTCGCCTAAATAAAGTTGGATTGTTTACTGCGATACCTGCCCCTCAGTAAAGAATATCAAATCTTATGGATTTGAGTCTGACCGTTGTCAAGACATTATTTGTAAACCGTGCTAATTGAATAAAAAATTACAAAAATAATTATTATTATTCTCTTGGGAAATACTTATCCCTTAACAAAAGGTATATAAATGATGCGATTTCTGGCTAAAGGCCTTTTCTAAAAGGAATAAGATAAGAAGTCTTTTTTATACTTACCCCAAACAATTTTTACAAAAACACAAAACGATCGTAGCAAAAATCCCTTCGTTTTGTGCTTTGTTCGTGTAACGAAAATATTATTAAATCTTTATTTTATAAGATTACCTTTTTGTCATAAAATGTCGTTTTTGGGGAAAAGATCTTAATTTTTTCGGTCACGTATATCCAAAAAGGTAGACTGAGACTGATTTAAAAAAAAAGACTGCTATAAATCTGAGTTACCATATTTTTTATTACCCAACTGACAACATCAAGTATTCTAGTAAGCATTTATTTCTTTTTCTTTGATACAAGCGCGTGCCTAACTTTTGGGTTGCCTGAGGCAAATGAAAAAGCTGCTGCCCTTCATTTAAAAGTTTACATCTCGTGGAATCGCTTTTTTTACAAGCTTTTATTTAACTTCACCTGTATGTATGTGGGTATGTATGTATGTAATCAAATCTCGCAACTCATTTTTGAAGTACTTCCAAACATCCGATTGACTTCAAATTTCGCATAGCGTCTTAGTTCCGATGACAATACAATAATATAGTTTCATCGGGTACCTACCTCCCCCTTAACGTGGGGGGGTGGAGAGGGGGTAAAACTTCAGTTTGTCCGATTTCAACCAAAATTGGTATCTGGGGGTTTTTGAGGATGAGAATTACGAATTTTTGGTCAAATTATAAAAATTCAATATGGCGGATTCAAAATGGACGATTTAATGTCACGTTTTTTCTGATTACTTTTAACTAACTTCCACGTATCCAATTGCTTTCAAATTTCGCATACCGTCATAGTTCCGATGATAATCCAATAATGTGGTATCACTGACTGCCTACCTCCCCCTTGACGTCGAGGGCGGAAAGTTGGTAAAATTTTAGTTTGTCGGATTTCCACCAAAATTGGTATCTGGAGGATTACGAATTTTTGATCAGATTACAAACATTCAATATGGCGGATTCAAAATGGACGATTTAATGACGTGTTAGTGACATGCTCTCCCACTAAAAAGGGGGGGGGCATAGAAGAAGTAAGGCTTTAGTTTGTTCGATCTCGACCAAAATTAGAAATGCAAAGACTCAGACAAATCTAAAAATTAAAAAATAAATTTAGAAAAAAAAACTTTTTGAAAACAAGCTTTTATAAAATGGACTAAAAAGCATAAAATAATTTTTTGAGTATTCTGATATCATAATAATAAAAGCGATGGGCGTATTAAAGGAAATTTACCCGTTTTTGTTTTAGCCTTAACAAGGCTATAAAAACTCGAAGTTTAGTGAAAATCCAAATTCATTATATTATAGCAGAGAAATGTAAGGGTAGATAATTTAACCCAACCCAACCCTACTCAAGCTATCCTTAAATTTTTCTGATATGGATGGACATTATTACGCCTGCTTCATATTAGGCAGATCATCCGCGACCGGCAGTGTGTAGATTTATTTTGTCACATTGAAAAATAAGAGTCGGCCCATCATCGGTTGTGGACGATCCACCAAATCCGCATGGAAAGGCACCTAATATTAAATACGCCCATCGCTTTTATTATTATGATATCAGAACACTTAAAAAATTATTTTATGCTTTTTAGTCCATTTTATAAAAGCTTGTTTTCAAAAAGTTTTTTTTTCCAAATTTATTTTTTAATTTTTAGATTTAAGTCTATGCATTTCAGCTAGCGCATCGATATTGCAGGGAGTCTTTCCTGTCAATTTTAAAATATCTAAGTCTTCAATGTCGAAATTCGACAAACTAAAATTTTTCCCCGTCTCCGGCCTTCATGTTAGGGGGGAGGTAGGCAGTCAGGGATACCACAATATTGAATTGTCATCGGAACTATAACGGTATGCGAAATTTGAAGTTAATCGGATACGTGGAAGTCAGTTGAAAGTAATCAGAAAAACGTGACATTAAATCGTCTATTTTGAATCCGCCATATTGAATTTTTGTAATCTGATAAAAAATATCGTAATCCTAGTAGGGTCTCTAAAACCTTAAATTGCTGTAGGAATAAATCAATCAGAGGAAGCAGAAACACCGTGACAAGACTTTTCCGAGGAGCAAGACTATCAGAAAAACTTAATGAATGGGCTATTAAGCTTCGCGAGGTCCTCAAATATCCTAAATTAGGAAAACTCGCAGCAGGAAATACAATAAGCTAAGCAGGTGCAGTGTCAGGGTCTATAGGCAGGTCTAGGCAGAACTGAATGTTCATTTTAGTATTAGATACCTACCTACTCTCACGTAGATAATAGGGAGTTATTGCAATAAAGCCAGGCTGTAATAGTATCAGGAATTATTTTGACACTTTTACATTGTAAGATCACCTGTGGTCTTTCAATATTAGGCCTTTGTTTATGATACGGAATAAATACTGCCTTCCTCTATTAATGAAAAATAAACGACTTAGTTTTAAATTCGACTTTGGTATGTCAATTTTGAAAAATCAACTGTCAGTTTTTAATGTGAAACTGTCAGAATAATGGTACTTCTAATTGGCTTTATTGCAATAAGTCCCTAATAAAAACAAAATTCCACTTATATTTTCTTTCATCCCATTAATTACCTAGTCGTTCTCCTGATTGCTACGGATTTAACGTATTAGTAACAGGCCAAAAAAGTGAAATTTAAATTTTAAATCTAATTTGCGGGTCGAGAGCCCACAGGATTACCTCAAATGCTAAAATACTTCCCAAGCACAGTTTGTTTAGTTACATGGGTATCGTATAATGGGGAAAATCGAGACGATTTTAAGATATATCGTTACTTAGGTGTTAAAACTTTGTATCTAAAAAAACCGCAATTTTCGGGAAATGAAAAATATGCGGTTTTCACATCTGACTTATTCCGGTCGCGAGACACGAGGGATTTATATTTAGCGCAACGCAGTTTTGTTACCTAATCAAGTTACTAGATTTTGAAATCGATGGAATATGAATTCATATTCTTAATAAAACTGCTTTTGAGATACGAGGTTTTCACATCTGGGCGACGATATTTGCAAATAACTTTTTTTCTAAAAACGATATCGGCTTCGAACAACCGCTAAAATATGGCTTACTATTAGAACTTCAAAAGTAGACAATAAACACATGTGTCAGTTTAAGAGGTGATTTTATATCTTTTTTTAAGTAGCTGTCCCGATTGGCACCGCAAACGAAGTCAATCGGCACATCTTTATAATAACAAAAACATTTCATGTAAAAAAAGCCAACTACACGAAAATGGTATTCCTTAAAAAGAATTGAGATAAAAGTAAAGCCAAATTCTCCAATACAATTTTCAAAATGAAAGGTTCTTGCTAGTTTGGCCGGAAATGTTTTTTAAACTTTGCTGTTACAGCCAAACTTCTTTATGTTTAATTCAGCACTGTGCCTAAGAGTCATTTGATTTGCAGCCGTCCTAGCCAAGTTTACAAAAACATTTCCAAACTAATAAGAACCTTTCATTTTGAAATTTGTATTGGATAACTTGGCTTAACTTTTATCTCAATGCTTTTTACGGAATTCTATTTTCGCGTACTTTTTTTTACATAAAATGTTTTTGTTATGATTTCACTTCTTTTTTAAAGTCATTTGATAATATTTAATTTTTAAAGTAGCGGAATATGCGGAATATTATTCAAAACTGTGGCAATGCCTTATTTAAAATTTTGAGGTTTTTTCCTCATGGTTTTTTATCATAATTCCTATCAGTCTGCCAAAGCTCAGCTCTCTAGCGTTTCTGGAAGTGGGCATTGTCACTTTGCAACTTTTACATAATTTTACATATATAGGGGAGAAGAGTAAATTAAAATTTTGGGGTTTTTTGATTTTTTCCAGGGGTTTGGTAATTATTTCTATCAGTCTACCAAATATCAGCTTTGTAGCATGTCTGGAAGTACAGTAGAATTTTAATGATCTATACATGAGTGAGTGAGTGCGTAAGTGATAGAGTGAGTGAGTGAGTGGCAATTTCGACGTTTTTTAGTATTTCGTAACTACTTTACTACTTTATGGAAGTCCATGAAACTTGGAGGGGTGGTTAACACTGTGAAGATCTACGACTGTGCAAAGTTTGAGATTCGTAGCTCCAAAATAGAGTTTTAGATAGGTCAAATATGGGCTGAAATGTTTCAAGAAAAGATGGTACAGCAGTTGCGCGAACTTGGCGAGGCACTGCCGTGCCCTCAGATTATATTAGAGTAGATCATCGATTGGTCTCTGTAGTAAGACCAATCGGGACAAAAAAGGTTTAACAAATTATTTTGCAAAAAAGAAACGGAATAAATTCGAAAAATAAAATATTTTAAAAAAATGTTGAAATCTTACAAAAACTACAAAATTGGCCCAATTTTTAAGAAGAAACTAATTTGCTGACTAGGTAAGGCGGCTTAAAAAGTTTGGGTACTATAGTTCTGGTAAACTCTTATCTCAGGTACGTTTTTATATTTCCAGACCATTTTTACTAGCATTTAGCATAGCGTAGTATAGCCATTATTATTATTTTTTGTTTATTTTTTAAATTTTTTGTCATCTAAAAGACACTTTAGCCTGTAAACTTCCTGATTCGACCTGTATTCTGGCCACTCTGGCAATCAGCTTAATTGTGAAAGTGGTTATTATCTCTAAATCCAGAGTCACAAAAACTAATTTATAAACACTGCGCCAACCAACCCCGCTCTCACGTACCTGTTACACGCACAAAGTACTGTAAACTGGTACTTTCCGCACGCAAATAAGTGCGACAAAGCCAGTTTTTCGCACGCTCGTTGGAAAATAATTTTTTAATAGTTAACTAGCAAATAGAGTAATCTAGATTTCAATGTTATAAATGATAAAAAGTTGTTAAATTTGCAAACTAGTAGCAGTAGCAAAATAGGTCTTTAAAATAAAAAAGAAACAGATACAGAAGTAAGGGACAAAATCAGTATCATACCGCGGAATTACCTGAATGTGCCCGCAGGAGCTGCTGATGCCCCCCGATTATTTCGTTGTTAAATGGAAATTTTAAGTCCCTTTGTGTTTTTTAAATTAACTGAGGTAAACATGTCGCCTACGCAAATAAATTGGTGGAATTAGCATATTAAATAGTAATTTATTGGATGGAATTTTATTACGGAATATCCTAAGTAGTTGTTGACATCTTTGCTTCCTCGTTTTTTGACGTTTTTGAAGAAGATACCGTATTTTTTACCCAACTGCAGCACGGTAAAAGGAAGGGTAATTTCGATTGGGATATGTATGTAGGTATGTAAATATGTATGTTTGTGTCAAGCTAGAGGCTAAACGGCCAAACGGATTTTGACAAAAAAAGGTGTCGTTGAATTGCTGCTGATCCCGAAAGTGCTATAGGCTATATTTTTTTAAACAGGAATCAACATGGCGGTCTTCAGACGCCATTTTGTCACATGATGTATGCTTTAAGGCATACAAATATATCCTCTAATTTGCTGTAGGTATTTTGTAGTCCTCCCTGCTCCCACCTATCTCCCCTCCTCTAATTTCCCCCACCCTATTCAAAAACCATATTCGCTTAATTTTATCAAATAAGGGGTTAAGGGTCCATCTCACCGACTTTTTTTTCGTTACTTAGCTTAAAGCATTTCTTAATATAATCATAATATGACGTAATAAGGAACCCTTAAGGCTAAGTAACGAAAAAAAAAATCGGTGCGATGGGCTATTAATAGCCTTTATAAAAGTACATTATCATCCAAATAAAATAATATTAGTTTTAAAAAAATCGGTTAAATAAAAAAGTTGATATATTTTCCAAAATTCTTCTGTTTTTCATTTCTGAACCGCCATATTTTGGCGTAAGTTTGACAGATATCCAATAAGTGAAATTGTATTCAAAAGGTAAGGGTCAGTAACTTTCAACCTCTGTGTATGAATTCTTAAATGAGTGAGAAGGGGTACTTCCTTAAAATCGGGTAAAAGTCAAACTGCGCATGCGATTTCACTTGATTCCGCATCTCTATTGGTCCTCGCTCGAACTTCGAAGAGTACTCGCTCGAGGAGATTTCAAGAATAACGACACTGGAGTCAACCTTGTATTAGCATGAAAAGTACAAAAAGGCCTTTAAGCGAATAGAGTAAAATGAGGTAGCTTAAGATAAAGATCGATTCTTTAGATTTCCGCTTTTTTACAAAACCACGGAGAAAAGTTATGGATGTTTTCAGTAAAGCGACGAAAAACATGGATTGGATCCCTTAAAAGAAGGGGAATTGCCTTATTCCTATTTTAAAAATGCCAGAATTTGTCCAAGAGACCTGAACAGGACAAAATTGTTAATAAATTAAGCCAGATTTACCTAAAAATAAAGGTAATAATGCATTTGCACCATAAAACAATCAATAAATTACCAAAAAAATATGCCTGGCCCCTCCACTTTTTTCAAACCATATAAAATTCTTTAAAAATCCATAATATGTTTGTTTGTGATGCCCTGATAAAAAGTTGTCCTTGCTTCGTCGTCGTCCGACCTATGGTTTCTAAGATACAGAGGTTGAAAGTTTCAGTTTTGAGCTTTTGTGCATTTTTCACAAAAAAACTATTTCAAGTCATTTCTACCTATTCTGAAAAACGATATTATTGTTTGTTTTATATTAAACGTTAGGTCACAAGTAGAGCTTCATACACAAACAAAAAAATTGGACCAATTAACAATTTGCTACATTCAGTGGCGTTCCGAACATAAAAATTATTAAAAAATATTTATTCAAAAAACGACGCTTTACAGAATTAACTATAAAAAAACACAAACGGTGGAATTTTTTTCGTTTTTTGTTTATTCAGTGGCGTGCAATTTACCATGATACATGTTCGAAATCCTAACTTCTTTTGACATTGATTTTTTCGCGACATTAAAAGTAAAATAAGAAATTTAACAAAATGATCTGTCAATTTGACATTGGCAGGTTAGTGAAACAAGCTAAAGGTGAACTCTATATGAACAAAAGTTATACCGGGTGGGCCAAAAAAAATTTAACAATATTTTTTTTTTTTATAACTTTTGAACTATACAATCGATTTTAATGGGACAAACTGCACTTGGCAGAGAATTAATCAGAGTTTTGATTAGATATATTTTTTGTACGACATCTCAAAATCCAAGATGGCGGATCAAGTGAAATTGTTCCCTTCAAAGATGCTTGTTTATTCTTGTGTTGCGAACATGTTTAAATTATTTTTTTAAATCATTAAAAAAGCTGCACCCTTGACACGCACAACAAGGTATGAATCAGCAAAATCGGTTTAATGGTTCTGAAAAAATTTTTTGTTTGATCCATTATTTTGAATATTATAAGATTGCCTTGCCAATCACGTCTGCATTTCTTTTTTTATAAATTTATTACTACTAAACCAATTTTTATGAAATAAAAAATTTCCTAGTAAGAATTGATTGCTTTTTAAATATCATAATTAAAATTTATCGTCATCTTAAAATTTAAGATGGCGAACAGAATCATACTTGATTCTTCAAAATGACGTGTTTATTCTTATTTTGAAAAAATATTTTAGTTTTTTTTTTTGATTTGTAGAAAAGCACTACTTTTCTCCCGCAGAATGGGGTAAAAATTAGTAAAATCGGTGTAGTGGTTCTTAAAAAATATATTTTTGTTTCAACCATTGTTTTACAGATTGTATAGTTCAAAAGTTATAATGAAAAAAAGATCGTCCGGGTTTTTTTAGCCCAACCAGTCTAACTTTTTTTCTTGTAGAGCTCACCTTTAGCTCGTTTAAGTAACCTGCCAATATCAAATTGACAGATCATATTGTTAAACTTTTTAATTTTACTTTTAATGTCGCCAAAATGTCAAACGAGGTTAGGATTTCGAAAATTTATCTTCGAAAATTGCACGCCACTGAATGAATAAATCATTAAAAAAGTACTGTGAGCAACAAAAATCATTCCATTAACCTCAAAATTATATTTGTTTAAAAATTATCTTTAAAAAAAAGTGAAAGTATTTTGTATTTCTAAAAAAAACTTTAAAATCCTAAAAAACTTAAAGTATTACAGCGTTTTGTGAAAAACTTTACAAACCGATTTTTCCAATATATACATATTCTGGTTTCTCTGGGAGAAAAAAACAGGATAAAACAAAAGAATCTCCACCGTTTATTTCTTTTTTATAGTTAATTCTGTAAAGCATCGTTTTTTAAATAAGTATTTTTTAATAATTTTTATGTTCGGAACGCCACTGAATGGAATAATAAATTGTTAATAGGTCCAATTTTTTTGTTTGTATATTAAGCTCCAATTGTGGCCTAACGATTGGGTCTCCCCACAATTTAAGGGCACGCGCCGCCGGTGGTGGTTAACCAAATTACTGCCCCTTACCGTTTCGAAAACACGTGGCTCGCCCCCCCCCCCCCCCCGTATCTAAGATTTTTTTAGCTATTTTCTACATATCATGAATACAAACATAAAATAGAATAAAATACGGCCTCATGAGGTCTTGCCCCCCCCCCTAAACTGTCGTAACTGTCTCGGGCCCCCCCCGAAACTTTTTTCTATATACGCCACTAGCTGTATAGATAGAATTTTAAAACAAATCCTTTTTTACTATCTTTCAGAATGCGACGACGAATCCCGTTCTCTGGACTTCGACCAGCCTTTGTTAGGGAACACTCACACATTATTACCCCTGGACGCCGACTACCGCAGTATCAACGCCGCCCTGTATCCGCCCGATCTACTTCCTTTCCCCCCACGCGGAAGTCAAGTTTCACCTGCAGGATCAAATGCCTCCACTGTCGTCATTGATGGCAGGTATGTTGTGTTGTTCTTAAGGAATCCCAAGAGACTTTATCAATATAGCCAGAGACATAATATATTTAGTTTGCGTATATTTTTTTACAGGGTGCTTCAAACTTCTATACCATAATTTTTGTGTTGGTTGGTTGCGTAGCGAGTTAAGTCCGTCAAGCGTCCAAGTTACCTCACATATCGTCGTTGATCTTACAAACTGACGTATCTCAAAAAAATGCAGTTTTGAGATGACCATAATACTACCTTATTTGTGTCATTCTTTCATCTCACAAAGTGTCGTAACTCATAAAAATCCTTTAAATAGCACCCAAATCATTAGATCCAAGAACATTGTTAGTGATATAAATCTAATATAAACTAAAAAATCCTGTATATAACATTGTTAGTGCTCCTTTTTCTGATTTCAAAAATTATAATATGTTGACATTTAGTCCAGCCGTTGTTGAAATATTTTATTTATCATTTGCATATTGACAGCAACAAAAAAAAATGGACTGTCTTTGAGTTGTTTTGATGTGTACATTTTTATACACCTACAGTCAGCATCTTTTTATCCAGAGACAGTGACAGTTTTACCTTTAATTTTAGACCAACATGACATATCTACTTTTTAATTCGTTGCTTGTTAGGAAATATGTTTACTTCATGTCAAAGTTACGAAAGTATAACTACCTATTGCAAGGACTATAGGCACAACAATAACATATCATTGATAAGTTTATGTAAACGATTTTTTTTTACCTTTCTAGCCCGCGTAGCAATGGCTAGAGAAGGTATTATTTTTGAGATAACGTCGAAAATGTGTTATTTGGGTGTATGTTGACCTATCTTAGCGTCGTAATGTCTGTCTGTGTATTTTATTTCTGTCCGTAACACGATAGCTCCTAAACCGCTGAACCGATTTTCATAAAATTTTCAGGTTAAATAGTGTTCGACACTCTAACGGACTGATTAGATTTTGGTCAAAATCCATCAGTGGCGGATCCAGTATTTCCGGGGGGGAGGGGCGAAAGTAGCAGCAAACATCAAATGGTTTTTGATAGAAATTGAGATGTTAGTAGCTAAAGAAGATTAATAGCGCCACAGGCGAAATTTAAAATAAGATAAGTAGAATTTGTGACAAATTTTTAAAAAATGATGTTGCTAAACTAAAAAATAAGTTAATATGTTTGGGAAGGGGGGGCCCTCTGCCCCCCCCCCTGGATCCGCCAATTAATGCATCAATATGCAGTTTTCGGAATATAGTAGAGTACAGTTTGCTCGATAATTTGTGTTATAACCAAAAACTTCGTAAGAGCTTTAGTTTCTGAGATATTTACAAAAAACTGTTTTGAGTGCTGATATATCATGGCTTGACTAGAAATGTGCTAAATGGCTAGCTAGTTAGGTAAGAGATCCGTCATGGATCCATTTATTTTTTTTCCGTTTTTTAGATTTTTTGAAGGTAGCTTTGACAGTCTGTATCTCCTCAACAAGACATTTTATAAAAAAAAATTCTAAATGCTTTAACCCCAATAAGCCAGATAATTATTTGGCGGTATCAGATTTTCTTTTTTCATTTTTCCCTTCATATTTTAAAAATCTTGGGTGTTGACCTCCATGTTATATAAACTTCTTTTATTGTTTTGGCTTCCTTTATCACCCGGTAAAATATTGTGAGGCATCGTAACTTGTACACCCAAAATTAAGAATTTTATTTGCAAGTTTCTAAACAAAACTCTGAACAACCTTTGGCAAAAAACTACAATATCCAAGAAAAGATTTAACACGCCCATGTCTGACAAAATGTTCATAATATTATAACAGACATCCTGTGTGTCTCCTCTTTCTGCCGTTTACTTTTCAGATAAAAGGAATTGAATTTCGGTAATAAGGAAGCAACCTTTTTTTTGTTCGTTTAACCTGATAGGGTTTTCGTTGCTCCAAAAGGCTTAATATCTAAAAAAGAACCCATTTCGGTGCCTTTTTGTTGAAAAGAAGCGGACTTGGGTGGTTAAAGATCAAATAAACGGAGAATCTAATACCTTTCAAACAAACTAGCAATGCTTCGTGTTTATAGTATCCCAAACGCATTTGCAGTAAAAACAACCTGTTTCATATGTAAATTTTTTATAAAAAATTCATGGTGTAAAATACAAAAAAAAACTCTAAATAAAATATTTCTTCTAAACCTGGATCATTGGGTGAAATTCCGAAAGCAGAGGCGGCATTACCCCTTTGAAAAGATATTATTAATCTGTTGGGTGAAATTGTAAATTAATTGCCTCTAAATTCACCAAAATATTTTTTAAATTTAGTGAAGGCGCTAGAGGTAATTAAGTATACAAAATATGAGGACCGCAGCAGCGCCGGTTTAAGGGTCTACCGGGCCCTAGGCACTAGTGGTAAGACGACCCCTCCCCTTTTACAAAGCCCCGTAAAAAAAAATAACCTTTTTCATACTTCTTCAAAAAAAAATTAGTTTAGATATTTGAACCTTTATATGACAGGACCAAAAATCTTGTTCACAGGAACAATTATTACAGAACCTCACACAAAAAAAATAGGTAATATCGGTCGAGACAGACCTTAATATTCCTATGTATTTTTTCCAAGACATCTGAAATTTTCCCCAGTCTAAGACTTTTTTAACCCGGATTTGAATTCAGCGCCGAAAAATATATGAAGATCTTCATATTTATTTTTTTGTGAAATTATGTTATTAAAAAATATTTTGTGGAAAAAATACACTAGACACACGCACGTTGTCGCAATCATAAGATAAAGAAACTAAAAATTCTTTTGAGAAAGTTAGTGGGCCACTCGTGGTTCACTGACACTCTTCATGTGCTGTCAAAAAATTGCCCCAGTGCAGTTTCAAAAGAATATGGACGTGCACTAGTGCAACACGAGCTCGGAGAGCCCTTGCAAAAAAAATGTGCACTGAGTGCAACACTGGGCTTGTCAGTGGGTCAAAAGAATACAAAAAATTGCAGTAGTTCATATACGTAATATTCTTACGTATATGCAGTAGTTTGCCCAAAAGAATAAGAAAACTGCACCAGTGGCGCATTAGTGCTACACTTTTTTCCTAAAAGAATTCGCCATAAGTCTTATCCCCGAAAGTTTAAACAAAAAGTAAAAAAATTTAAAACGTAATTTTTTTTTTTTTTAATTTGGGCCAATTTTTAGTAAATTATTAAATAACTAGATTTGAAGAGAGTTATTTTTAAAGAAAAAAACCCATAATAAAATAAAATGTTTTTTTTTTTGCCTTGTATTCTTGCACCAAAATAAATTTAAAGTTGAATTTAGTTTTTGGCTGCGGGCCCCTTGAAGCTCCGGGCCCTAGGCAAGTGCCTAGAGTGCCTATAGGATAAGCCGGCACTGGACCGCAGTTTCATAATGAAATCTAAGTATGTGAGTGTTCCGAAAATTTCACTAAGTTGATGCCCTAAAACCCCAACGATACAGAAATGCAACTGCAAACTGTGTAAAATCTTACCTAAAAATAAAATAAGTTTTTTTTTAAATATTTAAAATTTTCTCAAAAACTGAAAAACATGTATCTATCTTAATTTTAATATCCCTTAGTTGGGGATATCTTTAGGGCGAATACCCGCACCCGTTTATTAATAAAATGCCGTTAATTACTTAGACGATGTGAACGCTGCGCGTACTAAAAGGAAGAAAAGGATCCAACATTAATGCAAGACAATAAAATTTAGATAGAGATTTAGAAAGATATATAAATCAGTGAGGTACGGCTAATGACAAACTCTCCAGCGGCGTCCGTTTTTTTGCGGTAATGTAAACAAATGAAAAAAAGAATAATGTTCATTACGTGATGTACCCGATTTTCTTAAAAACCAAGCACTATATAAAATACTCTGCCAATATATGGGCCCCTAAGCTCACACTAGGTACTATAGTTATAGTGTACGTTTGAGCTAACATAACTAAAAACTGAAATATATTTTATTCAACTCCAGAGTAAATTACCTTTTGTTTGATACCACACAAGCCATGTTTTGACTTAAACTCAAATTTTTGAAATCTACCCCCACCCTTAAAAAAACAAAAACTAAAATGTATTTTGTTAAACTCCGGACTCAATTACCTTTCGTTTGCTATCACACACGCCATATTTTCAATTAAACTCTAATTTTAAAAGAATATACCCCCTCCCTTTTTCTTAAATAAATTAAAATGTATTTTGTTTAACTGCAGACTCAATTACCTTTCGTTTGATATCACTCAATTACCTTTCGTTTGATATCACACACGCCATATTTTCACATAAACTCTAATTTTTGAAATCTACCCCCACCCTTTTATTGGGTTTGTTTTCGGTGGATTTTGTTCATTTTTAAATGGGACCATCTCGACCCAAGACCCAGCCTAGGTACCAAATTTCATTAAAATCGGCCAAGCGGTTTTTGAGTTATGCGCGTTGGTCGTTACAGACATACAGACAGACAGACAGACAGACAGACATACAGACAGACAGACGGCGCAACAAAAAAGTTTCAAAATCATCTGAAACGCAAAGATATATAAAAAATTTTGAAATCGGAGCAACTTTTTTTTTCTCAAAAAAATTAGGATCACCATAGCTCACACATATACTATAGTATAGTATATGTGTGAGCTAAAAATCTAATGTTATACTTTATTGTAGACAATAAAATTTCCTTTTCAACGATGTGTAATAAGGCAAGATGAGTTTTATCTACCGCGTGAACAAGACCACATCTAGGGGGCTTTGTATAAGAGGACACAAAATATATAGAGTATAGCATTAATTAATAATAGACCGCGATACGGACGATTCCGGAATTTTTTCGAAAAATGATTTCTTGCTTTCCTGTCCTCCTTTTGGGGAATCGAAATCGGTAATCTCCTAATCCTCTTAAATTGTTGGCAAACATGTCCTAACCTATCTCATGAGCGCACCCAGGAGGGGGGACCGGGGCCCCCTCCACGCCTAAGACTTTTTTAGATATTTTCCACTCATGAAAAGATAAAATAGCATAAAATATGCCATCATGAAGCATTGGGCCCCTTAAAAGCCTCGACCTCCCCCCCTAAGGCATATTCCTGGGTGCGCCATTGCCTGTCCATTGGGGACGTTTTTGTAGAGGAAATAGGTCAGGGGGCTCTGGAAAGGTTAGGGTAGGTTTGCTGTCAATTCACAAAGGTTAGGATAACACCGATTTCGAACTCTCAATGGTAAGACAGGAAATAAGCTCTCTTAAGGAAAATTTTTCGAAATAACCGTCTTTCAAAAAAAAATGTGCTTAAAATTTAAAAAAAAACGGATTCGAGAAAAATTTTATTTGAAAAAAATATTTTGGGAAGAAGTGTCATACAAAAAAAATATTTTCAAAATAATATTTTCGAAGAAAACGTCATTTGAAAAAAATGTAATTCGAAATTGCGGTTTCCGAAAATAATGTATTTTATTTAATTTAGGTTTTCCATTAAAATAACAAAAAAAGTGTTTTCGATAAACGTGTTGTCGGAAAACGGACAGTGATCCACCCCGTGTAATTAATGCATTTAAATAAAAGTGACTAAGTTGACCTTTCGTAAACTAGGTAAGGTAAACGGGGGTATTTCGTCAGCTTAAAGATTTCGTTTTACAAGTTTTAGCTCTAACTGTATGTATTTTATTTAATATTTAAAAATCTTCGTTTTTTATTTTTTTAATATACAAAGAATTTATTCCTGAATTAAAAAAAGGTTGCTAAATTTTTCTAACTAAAGTATATTTTCTTTTAACAAATAAAAAGTTAAAAAAATACACATGCTGCCAGCTTCGTCATACATTTGGTTCTATTTTCGTAATGGTTATGAGGCTAATTTCGTCATGCCCTAGAACATGCAATTATAATCGAAAAAAAAACAAAATTAAAAGCTGTTTCTACTTAAAAGAAAATCTATTTTGTTTATTCAATATTTATTTTTTATTAAGCCCAATATCTTTTTTTTCAAAATACAAACGCTTAACCTATTAGTAACCAATCAAAAACTGGTAAACTTAAACAAGATAAACTAGAACATTTTTTTATTAGAAAATTTATAAATCTAACTAAGGTACCTACATTAAAATTATTTAAATAACATATAATATCTTTGTAACTAAATTATTTCTTAGGCCGTTTAGTCAGGTACATTAATCTTTCTTTGATGAGACATTACCGTGCTTAAAAAGCTTTGTGAATTTTTTTGGTATTCCAATCACTTCGTACAGTTTCTTGTCTTTGTCGATCAGTTTTGGTTCTGTGATAGAACGTACAATGTGTTCTTTGGAATATTACAAAATATCATCATTTTCTGACCAGTTCCATACATTTAACTCTAAAACCTTGAGTTTCAGCGTTTGCTGAAACGGCAATCCCAGGGAATAAGTTTTCTTCATAATTTATAACCAAGTATTCTCCTACTTTTGAATTTGTCTTGCGTCTTGAATTGCATGTTATATTTTTTTAATTTTAAATTTATTTCCTTTTCTTTTTGCTTTTCTATTCTTTTTTGCTTTCTTTCTTCTTTTTGTTTTATTTCGTTTAATTTTTTTCTTCTTTCTTTTCTTGGTAAAGCTGCCAATCACCAGATGAAACTACGGAAGGTACTTTTTTTTTGGGCTTTCGTTTCTTTTCTTTTCTTTCGCTTACTGGTGGTTCTCAAAAAATATATTTTTTAGAGGTAGTTCTTACACTTAAATTGTCTTATTTATCCTCTTTATTTATTGTTTGAGGATTTTAGTGTTTTTCTAGAACTTCGTTATCAAATTCTATATTCTGTTTTTCCTGCTTTTATTTTGATCTTGTACATTCACTATTGTTTAAAACTTTTTAATCTGTTCTCTGCTTACCCCAGCAAGATCTGTTTCGCAAGGTCTTACTTTCGAATTGTCTTCTTTATCGTCTTTGTTTGGAGTTTTTTGAGCATGATCGTAAAATCTCTCGTTTTCATTATTTTTCTCTCTATTCTGCTCCAAAAATCATTGTTTATGTTACTTGTTTGGTGATTTTGGTGTTTTTCTGGAACTTCTTTATCAATTTCTCTATTCTGCTCTTCCTGCTCTCCGTTTCTCGTACTTTAATTTTGATCTTGTACATCTACTATTGTTTTTAACTTTTTAATCTGTTCTCTGCTTATTCCAGCAAGATCTGTTTTGTAAGTTCTTACTTTTGAATTGTCTTCTTTATCGTCTTTATTTGAAGTTTTTTGAGCATGATCGTAAAAACTCGTCGTTTTTCTGGAACTTCTTGATCAATTTCTTTATTCTGCTCTTCTTGCTCTCTATTAAGGCATGGCGCACCAACTTTTTGCATATGATAAAAGTTACCCTACTGAATAAAAGGGGATGTTTGGTCAAGCTAATTTAAAAAAAAGAAGTTCTTCTAATTTTTGGTCTAAAATTACCATTTTGCCAATTTTGTCGTTATATTTATGGTAATTTCGTCACCTTTTTTATTTGTAATATATTACATAAAGTAGGTGGAAAATGGTATGACGAAGTTACCAGAGAAAAATATTTAGGGTTTTCCCTACCGACTCGGTATTTTTTTATTTTTTTTTTAAATCGGTATTGGAGAAAAGGCTTTCTAAAAAATAAATACCCTTTCGGACAATTTCGTCAGTAACGACGACATTGCCACCAGACCCTCGTACGGTGTTGTGTATTTCGTCACCATCTTTTTTTCTACAAAAACTAAAAAAATATATCAAATACATCTCAAAACGTAAAACTTAGTCCCACTTGAACCTTAAAAAAACATAAATAAGCATTAAGCTTGTTTAACGCTGTTTCCTAATAAGATTTATAATGTGATGAAAGCGATATACCTTAGATGGAAAATGCACCTACTGACCGCGAGTCTGACACACAACTAATAATAATAATAATATTTTATTTGTCATTTAAGGTTTACAATTTTCTGGTAATTTAACTTAAGAAGAATAAATAAACAGTTGTCCACAAAACACACCTTGTTAGTGGGGGTTGTTTAGCATAAATAATTAATAATAAAATATAAAATTAATTCAAATAAACCCAAATAAATAACTACAGATTTTTCCCTGTTTATGTTCAAAAACTTAATTTACATGCAGGTATTTGTGCAAAACTATTTGGATTTCTTAATAATAAGCGTTTTTTCTGAAACTGACGTTTACCTTAGCTGCTTGTACTTTTACGCTTTTCTGCTCTCCCACGCAATCCTTATGGCCCATAGAAAAATTGTTGTATAACAATTAGGGGGTAACCGAAAATTAAATCAATTTTGTTAAATCATTAAACTTACCAATTTTGTTACAAGTTTCATCCAATTTTCTCAGAAACTAAGCTTTTTGAAAAAAAATTATTCCACAGTGTGCGGTGAAGTAAAATTATACATAACCGACTGAAATAGTTTACCTAAAATTTTAGTATTTAACTACATAAATATTTAATTGTAGGTACTGATGGTTTTTTTTGTTATTAGAAATTTTATTTTATTTTTTTTGTAAGAATTTTTTTTTGTAAGAAAGCCCACGCGCGAGAATACTCTTGTGGGCGTAAACGTACCTATTTATTATAAATCATTTTTTTCTTGTAAAGAACATTGTAAATTTCAAACATTAAATGCTATATTATAATAATAATAATAAAAACATAGATATTTTTATAGGTAGTTTTAAAACGGTTTTTTGAAGTTTTATATTATGCTTATAGGTAAAATATTGTACCTAACTCATGCGGAAAGTGCCTTTACCGCCCTTGACGTCTTGATCAGACTCCGCTGTGTCGTTCGATCAACTGCTGTCGCGTGCGGTAAAGTATTATTTCCAACACTTGTTTGGTAAATACCTATTGCCTGATTAGAGGTATGGTATGGGACGGTTATATCCTATTGTTTCTGGAATATATTTAATGTATTTATTGGTAAAGTCAACATGCTTTTGTCAATGTTGTAACATGGTAGATTCTCTCTTTATATGTATTAATCTCCAAAAAAACAAGAAACAGCCTTTAAACTAACTTAAATAATTTTTTTTCAGACTTCCACCTCACCAAGGCCCTCAAAGCCCGCTGCAAAGTCCCATCTACGATCAGCTGAGCATCTACAGAACCCTACCTTACAACCGGTCGCACAGCCCGTTTGTCCAAGGTATGGGCACGCTGCCGAGGATACCTCGGACCCCGGTGGTAGGTGGCGCTGGATACGTCACCATACCCAGAAGGCCACGTCAACAAAGCTGGAGTTCGGAACCGCCTGGTGATGTTATCGCCGAGCCCTTGTATGACAATCTTGGATTAAGAACCAGTGCTGGAGGTATGTATCCATCTGTCTATCTATTTCGCCTTCTTCGATCCATCTTTGGACATAGGGCTCCCCCAATATCTTTAACACTTCTCTGTCTGTCGTCGTTTTCATCCATCTAGTTTCCACATGTTTCTTTAAATTGTCCGCCCATCGCCTTCCCCTACTTGTTTTATTTTCCCCAGGTATCCAGTTTACAATAAATTTGTTCTATCAATCGTCTTTCTGTCTGATTTTATGACCGTCAATCAATTTTCATTTTAATTTTGCTACTTCTCCTCTGACATCTCTTACTTTTGATTTATTTCTTATACATTTCCATTGATCTTTGGGCTTTTGTTACCTTATCCATGTTTGTGTGTCCAGGTTTGGGATCCATAGGTAAGTACAGGAAGGATACTATTACACTTTTGTTTTGAGGTACTGAGGATATTTTTTATTTTTTAATATAAAACGCTGCCCAGACCAATTTTACTCGTCTCTTGATTTCAGCTGTTTGGTTTTCTTTTTTAGGTTAATAATTTTTCGCATGTATATATATATTATTCTACTTGTTCTATTTTTCCTCGGTTTATTCTAATCGTGATATCTTCATCTGTGATTGTTATGATTTTAGTTTTAGTGTAGTTCGTACTCAAGCCTATATTTTTAGCTGCTGTATCAATTTCTTCTTTCTTATCTGTTATTAAGGCAATTCTTCAAGTATTTTTCGTTTCCTTTGATGCCTATTTCTTCCCAACTTAAGTTTTTAAAAACATCTTCTAGGGCCTAATTAAATAGTTTGGGGAATATTGTGTCACCCTGTTTGACAATTTTTCTTATGGGGATCGGCTTGGTTCTTTCGTAGATTTTGATTGATGTTGTTGCCTCGCTAGTTATATATATTGGCTATTAAATCTGTGATCTATATTCAGCTTTTAATTAACGATGCTTTTACTGCCCAGCCCTTAATGATATCGAAAACTTTTTCAAAGTCTATAAACATAATATATACTGGAATGTTGTATTCGTTGGCCCATTCTATTAGGGTTTTTATAGTTAGTAGGTAGTATCTGTTAATATTTTTGGGAAGAGCTTATAAATTACATTAAGGAGTGTTATAGGTCGATAGTTTTTAGGTCTGCTCTATCGCCTTTCTTGTATAAAATAATGTTTATGGATTCTTTCCAGTTGTTTGGTATTTTGATTTTGTTGTATTTTATTCAGGAGAATATGGAGGGTATTAAATACAGTTTTACGACCTTACTTGAGCATTTCTGCCATTACTCCGTCTTTTGCAGGTGATTTTTTATTTTTTTTAATGCTTTCTTTATTTCCGCTTTGCTTATTTCAGGTTTATGCTCTTTATTTTTATTTGGAGTTTCTTCGTGGTTTCTCGCGATGGTTCCCTTTTTGTTTGGTATAATTCTGTATAGAACAATTGTTTGTTGCTATGCTGTTCATTTCCTTTATTTTAGTTATTTCATATCTACCTAGAGTCGACCTTAGACATTTCATATTTCTCGTATTTTCCATAACTCTCTCAACTTTTATGTCTTGGATCTTTCTTTTATTTTCTTTCATCATTTTTCTTATAGTTTTATATATTTCTGTGTATTCTATCGATGTTCTTTTTCCTCCTTTCTTAAGGTTTCGCCTTTTTTCAATCAATGTCTATATTTCTTCTGATATACAATTTTCTCTCTTTTTATCTCTTTTAGCGATATCTTTTCCTACTTTGGTCATAGCTTTTGTTAGTGTATCATTTATTTCATCTATATTATTATTTTCGCATCTTAGGTTTTGGGTTAGGTCTTCCTTTAGCATTTCTTTGTATACAGCTTTATTTTGTGTAAGTTTATTCATATCAAATTGTTCATTGTTATTATTATTTTTTCTTTTCATTCGATATTGCTATCACTGCAGATTTTTGTTCTGACCATCCTGTGATCACTGCCTGTTGTAAGGCTGTTTAGGACTGTTAGATCTCTAACGATATTTTTCTCAGTAGTCAATCTGTAATCAATTTCGTTTTTCGTTATTCCATTAGGGCTGGGCCATCTCCACACGTTGCGGTTCCTTTCTATAGAACGAAATCCCTTATTTTAATTTCTTGTATGTTCATTTTCTAACCTAATTTTTTAATTCATAGCTTTGGAGATGTCTTCATAGAATGGTTCAATGTGCTCGTCATCTTAGGTAAAATAGGAGGCGTATACTAGGATAACTTTAAGTGATGTTCTTTTTATTTTAAGTGTTAGATAGGCAACGCAATCTGTGATTTCTTTAATAGTTTCGACGTGTTTACTTATGGCTTTATTTATTATGAATCCTACTCTGAACTTTTTGTTATCTTCGTTACCTTTATGATATAGATTAACGGAGTTCGGTTTTATCCGGTTTTGGGACCGGGGTTTTTAACAAGCCTGCAATGTCCAATTTTATTCTTGATAGCTCTTCCTCTAGCTCATTAATTTTTATGTCGGTGTTCATTGACCTAATGTTAGACGTTTGTATTGTTAGTTTGACTAGTTTTTTCATAAGCGAATTTTTGCCTCCCCCAGATTCCATAAGCCAGACCATAGAGGTGTATATATATATATATATATATATATATATATAGATATATATATATATATATATATATATATATATATATATATATATATATATATATATATATATATATATATAGATATATATATATATTTTTATTTTTTTTTAAACTTTTCTTTTTTCTTGAACCATATATTTTTAGTTTTGTTGGTTTCTTGGGAATGTGGTTCATTAATAAAACTAGCAAATACACACTCGCATTTATTGACGTTTCAGTCTAAAGACCTTCTTCAGAAACTAAAAAGAAAGGAAACAACGCTTTAGGATATTTGTTTTCTAAGCAATTATTTTTTAGAGAAAAATATATAAATAAAATTAAATAATTAAAATAAAAATAAAAAGGACTCACCATTCACTCACATTTTCACATTACATTGTGTCAAAAACAGTTTTAAAAAGACAGTCACACTTTTACACGAGAAACATTTTAAAATTAAATACAAACAACTAATATGCATATGAAGACTCTTAGATTGCCATTGTGTGTGTGTGTGTGTGTATGTGTGTGTATATGTGTTTGTGTATGTGTGTGTATGTGTGTGTGTGTGTGTGTGTGTGTGTGTGTGTCTGTGTGTGTCTCTCTGTGTGTGTCTCTCTGTGTGTGTCTCTCTGTGTGTGTGTGTGTGTATATATGTGTGTGTGTTTGTGTGTGTCTGTGTGTGTGTCTGTGTGTGTCTCTGTGTGTGTGTGTGTGTGTGTGTGTGTGTATGTATGTGTGTGTGTGTGTGTGTGTGTGTGTGTGTGTGTGTGTGTCTGTGTGTGTGTGTGTGTGTGTGTGTGTGTGTGTGTGTGTGTGTGTGTGTGTGTGTGTGTGTGTGTGTGTGTGTGTGTGTGTAAGCGCTGTGTTGTGAAAGGTATAATGATAAGGTTTTTTTATTCTTTTTATAATTTTACTTTTTCCGATTTTGTTAACTATGTTTCGGTTCGGTTCGAAAGGGTGTTATTTTTTTGGTAATAAGTAAAAAAATATTGGATTTTGTTGTTTTATGTCAGTCCGTGAGTTGATACAATTATTACTTTTTTGTATTTCAATTATTAGCTACTACATAAAAAATTAAACAGACTTTAAAAATAAAATTAAAAACATAAAATTACCTGATGACCACATATTAATATCTCTAGATGTAGTATCTCTATACACAAACATTCCAACAAAATTAATACAAAAAATAGTTACAGAGAAATGGACAGACATAAAAAAATACACTGACATACCACTAGATGAATTTTTAAAAGCAATAAATCTAACATTAAACTCCACATATTTTTCCTACAACAAAAACTTTTACAAACAAATTAGCGGCTGCGCAATGGGTGCCTCAATATCAAGTGTCATAGCACAATTAGTTTTACAACACCTAGAAGAAAATGTTATAAAAAACTTGGATTTCAAGATCCCCTTCTTTTTTCGGTACGTCGACAACTGCGCATGTGCTGTACCAAAAACAAAAAAATTATATTTTAAATTGTTTTAATGTCTATCACAAAAAACTTCAATTTACAATAAAGACAGAAACCGATCAAAAGATTAACTTTTTAGACCTGACCTTGCAAAGACAAAACAACAAAATAAAAACTGAGTGGTAAACATAAAAGAAATGTGGTCATCCAGATCTTTAAATTTTAAATTACAGCATCGTTTTGGCCAACAAAAATCTGTTATAATTGGTCTCGCAGACAGAGCGATACAGCTATCTAATCCAGACTTTCGAGAATCATCTATAAAAAAAGCAAAAAACACTTTTCCTAAACAACTACCCTGAATCTTTAATTGATAAAACTTTTGAAAATAGAATCTATTTATTTTACAATAAACTTCAACATAAAAACAAAGCAACAAATACAAAAAATAATAAATATCTATCAATCCCATATGTACCAAGGCTATCAGAACAAATAAGCAATATTTTTAAACCATATAATATAACAAAAACCTATAAAGGTTACAACTTATCTACAAAAAATTTCAGTCAGTTAAAGTCTTCGATCCCAAAGGAGAAAAAAAGCCACATTGTATATCAAATACACAATATCTCAAAAACCGATTAATATATGCTGTTAAACAGAATTTAAATTAAAATATTTTATTGCAACCTAATACCCCGTTTCACCAATGCATGCCCACCCCGATTAAAAAAACGCATCACGTGATGGCCCATGGATTTGCACCGGTTTTAAATGCAGCGTCACCTGATGCGTGTTTTAAATCGGGTGGAAACAGGTTATAAGAGTCTTCGTATGAATATTAGTTGTTTGTATTTAATTTTAAAATGTTTCTCGTGTAAAAGTGTGACTGTCTTTTTAAAACTGTTTTTGGCATAATGTTATGTGAAAATGTGAGTGAATGGTGAGTCCTTTTTATTTTTGTTTTAATTATTTAGTTTTATTTATATTTTTTTTTCTAAAAAATAATTGCTTAGAAAAACAATATCCTAAAGTGTTGTTTCCTTTCTTTTTCGTTTCTGAAGAAGGGCTTTAGATAATATTAACTATACATAAAGTAATGCCTATACCGACTCTTTCGTTTTAAAATTTAATTTAGTCACATTTTAAATTACCTTTTTATAGAAGAAATACCTACAGTAAGAAAATTTATCTAGCATTTGCCTTCCCGAATTTAAAATTGATTCTTGTTTTTATGCTAAAAGCGTTACGGTTCTCTTAATCATCGAATGTAAATTAGAATTCGTTCGTACTTCTATTAAACTCACAAAATGGGATTTTTCTTTTTATTTTCCTTTAAAAAAAGTTTGCTGGCCCAGAAAATCAAACACTACGAGGTCTTGCTAGAAAATTGCCCTTGCTGAGATATAAACTACTGTTTTTTATTTTTATATATACTATGTCCGCTTCCACCACAATAAATACACCTTAAAAATGTTTAAAATCAAGTTAAAAAACTCAAAACTTGGAATTCTGAAAACTCTTTTGAATACGAGGACTGTCTTTTATATTTTGCATATAGGAACATAGAGGGCAACACTGATCGAATGTCGTTAGTAAAACTTAACCTCAATCTTTACTTAACCTAAATTCAAAACGTCAGTGCGATACATTCAGTTTTATAGCTACAGTGATTTTTTTAAGTTAAAAAATCAGTCGCAAAATGGAATTAAACCAAGAACATTTTCGTGCTATAATTTTTTACAACTTTCGAAGGAAATTATCTCAACAAAAATGTCTTGCCGAGTTGGTATGGAGAGTTCAAGCCTGGACAGATTAGCCTTAGCGACGATTCAGGAAAACATCGATGCTGTGTGCATGCTCAACACGGAAGATCGACGTCTGACATATCGCGAGATTGTAAGCCTTTTTCCTCGCAGTAACTACAAGTTACCAGGTAACCTGGTTGCTCGTTTTCTGTTTTTCTTCGCTGAGTAACACTTACTATGACGTCACGAGTAACCACACAGTGTAACCAGCCTAGCAGACGTGGTTGCTGAAATATTTTGAGGTTAAGATCGTTTTTTTTTTGTTTTTTTTTCATATATATATTAACAACGAATTATGTTTGGTAACGGTAGAAAATGAAGCACATCCCTTGAAGTTGGTACTATATCAATTCAACTGCAACTAGTCTTAAAATGTAATGCCTTTGGGGTTCTGTGGTACTGCGGCCTTACCCCAGAATACCAAAGGAGCACCCTGTTTCCACCCCGATTCACAAAACGCATCAGGTAACGCTGCATTTAAAACAGGTGCAAATCCATGGTCCGTGATACGTTTTTTGAATCGGGGTGGGCATGCATTGGTGGAAACAATTAATTATTTTCTGCATATCGGAAATTGCTGGTAAAAACAAAAACAAACAATTGGAAATGTCATCCACAGCTGACTGTCTGACGTCATACAGCGTTTACTCCGAGTAACCGTGACATCATTTCGAGTAACTTAAATGAGTGACTAGTAACCTCGAGGAAAAAGGCTTTGTGTAAGAAAATTAGTTTCCCGCTGGATACCGCATCTGTTAACCGAAAAAGAGAAAGAAGGTAGGGTCAATTGGTGTCGGAAAACTCTAGACCGCTTTGCGGCAGGAAACTCGAAAAACGTGTACACCATTGTCAGTGGCGATAAATCGTGGATTTACTCATATGAACCCGAAAATAAACGTCAATCGTCTGTTTGGGTGTTCCAAGTAAAAGTCAACAAAAGTCATCCGTTCTCGAAGTGTATCCAAAAAGATGGTCGCAACACTTGTCTTAAAAGCAGGTCATGTAGCAACAATTTCTTTGGAAGATCAAAGGACTGTTACTGCCGATTGGTACATCACCATTTGTTTGCCGGAAGTCATCGCTCAGCTTCGAAAAGCGAACCCCGAATGAGGAATCATCCTCCACCAAGACAATGCAAGTTCGCACTAAGCACAAAAAACCACTGAATTTTCAACGCAACAAAACTTCGAATTGTTGGACCATCCTCCATGCAGTCTCAACGGTTTCTACACTTAAATTATTGACAATTGGTTAAAAGTAAATAAATTAAAATGAAATACATATAAGACAAAACGTTTAATAATAGGAAATTATAATGATAATTTAAAGTTAAATATTTTTGTCGAAAAAAGTAAACTAAACATAATTAATTCATTTAAATATCTTGGTATCATAAGACTCAAAATTAAATTTCCACCAACAGCATGAAAAAATGATAAACAAAATTGCTAGTAAAATAGGTTATTTAAAAAGAGCTAGTGAAAATTTAAGTACATGGTCAAAAAAAGTTATATATAATACAATCATATTACCACACTTTATTTATTGTTCCACAATTTTATATTCGGCAAATCAAAGCGTTTTCGAAAAATTACAGATTTTACAAAATAAAGCAATGAGGATAATTTTAAATGTAAATAAATATACAAAAATAAGTCTTATGTTATCAAAATTGGAATGGTTATATGTAAAAAATTTCACATTTTATTTGGTTTGTATTTTTATCTATAAAATTCAACATAATTTACTTCCAGAAAATTTAAAATCATTTATTACTATAAACTTTGAACAACATTCATATTTGACTCGAAATAATTCAAATTTTTACGTTGATAATTGCAGATCTAATTTAAATTTAATTCAATTTTTTATAAAGGGCTTTTAGAATTTAGTCAATTAAAAATTGAAATAAAATCAAAAACATCTATATCTTTATTTAAAAAATCTTTAAAATGTTACCTTTTAAAAAAACAACAAAGTTATTAATTTAATTTAATTATAAATATTTTTGTACATAGTAGCAAAATGCTAAATAAAATATTTACTACTACTACTACTTTTCCGAAAATCATGAATGGACTGCGGAGTCAAAGATTTCAATTTTGACAGTATCGACAGACGAGTGAATTACAGCTTTGACAACTGGTTTGAGCGCATGCAAAAGTACGTTAATTTTCATAGAAAGTACTTCGAGAAACAATAGTCTTTAAAAATTATCTGCTATTTTATTCCAGCTGTATATGCAAAACTTAAAAGACAACCCTCGTATTAACTCTAATATAGTCGCAAATAGCTAAATCAAGACTCTATACTGCTTTCAGCGGCGTATACAAAAAATTATTAGGCATTAAAACGTAGGAAAATATACCATTAGAAAAAAAAAACTAATTTAGCAGTTGTTAAGTATAGAAAAATAAGGGTTTTCGGGATAAGCCCCTCAGCATATCCCGTCGGTCCATGATCTAAAAGTTAAAAGAAGAGGGGAAACAGGAGAAGAAATGATACCCCACAGTTGGCGAAAGAATAAACTTGCGTTAGGGCATCGACATTGTATTTTTGAGAAGAATGTGCTCTACGACATTCCGAAAACCGCATTTTTTAATTTTTTGAACTGTCAAAAAACTATTATTACCATTTATGAATTTTGACCAAAATCTAATCAGCTCGTCGTAGTATAAAACACTATTTTACCTCAAAATTTCATGAAAATTTGTTCAGCGGTTATCGTGTTACGGACAGACATACACACAGACAGACATCACGACGATACAGCAAAATAACACATTTTCGGTGTTATCTCAAAAAAAAATTCGTCGAAAACAGTACCTTCTCTAGCCATTGCTGCGACGAGTCGTTAAATACCGAGATGAATTCCAAGACGTGCGCAAGCGTTGATCTGTCACTTCTGCCAACCAATCAACTGAGAGATATTTCAGTATGGTTTTATACAGCAAAACTTTAATAATTTCCAGTTCTTTTTGATGAAAATTCGTCGTTTTTGTGCTGTGAAAATGCCGGTGACGTGCAAGTTGTGTGACAAATTATTTAGTGCCCAATTTAATTTGAATAAACACTGTCAAAGTAAACATGGCATACAAAAACAAAGGTATTCTATGCAGAAAGTGTTTTTATGTTTAGATGCCTAGAATGTAAATGCTCCTTCCAAAAAACTTGGATCTGTGTGATCATTTGAAATACAAACACAATCAAGAAATACTTGAAGAAACATTGAGTTGAGAGTCAATACACCCATGGCAAAACAAAATAAACGTGAAAGGCATAAGATCATATAGAAGAAATACTGAATATTTCTCAAAAAATATTAATCGCAGCACATAGATATTGTATATTTTTGAAATCAGAAAGAAAAGACGAATCTTAAAATGCAAAAATATACCGGGTGTTCCCTCTAAAAAAATCGACTTCATTGTCACACCCTGTACAGGGTGTCCCAAATTCGTTGTTTTTTTGTGGTGTCGGGTATTTCTAGGGGAGATAGAAAAAAAACTAACACCCCTTTGCGACGCGCAAATTTCAAGAGAAGCCTAAAGGTGAAAACCACATTTAGATATAGCAAGCCGTTTTTAAGCTACGGAGTGTTTTTGTCTCCATTTTGGGAGGGGGTCTATAACTTTTTTGTTTATGAAAATTTTGTTTTTGTGTAAATAGCTTTCTTATAGATCTTTTCTTGAAGAATTGACAGATGTAAACGGTTTTTATTTATCTCTTTTGGTTTTTAAGATATTGCATAAAGTTGTTATTTTTCTTACAGAATAACTCTTTTTTTATTCGATTTTTAAAATCAGCTTAAAATTTCCTTTAAAATGATGTATCACACTCAATATTTTATTTTTTTATTGTTTTCTTTATTTTTATTTTTTAATCACCTCTTTATTATTTTTTATTTTTATAATTTTATAATATTAAACCGAACCGAACCGAACCCATTAAGCAAACTAAAATATGTGGTAAAAATAAAAAAAATACAAAAATATAAAGAAATAAAGGAAAAAAATTAATTTTATGTGATATCTCAAAAACTAAACGTGACAAATAAAATTTAATTTAACAGTTGAATTCCTCTTAAAAAAGTGTCTTAAGAATTTTTTCACAGAAATAAAAAATATTAATAAATAAACAAGTTATAGACCCCTTCCCAAAATGCAGACTTTTTAAAAACACCCCGTTGTTTACAAACGGCTTGCTATATCAAAATGCGATTTTCACCTTTAAGCTTCTTTTGAAATTTGAGTGTCACAAAGGGGGATCAGTTTTTTTTAGCCCCGCAAGAAATACCCGAAACCCCCCAAAAACATCGAATTTGGGACACCGTGTACATGGTGACAGATAGAAAAAAATTATGTTGGCTTTTAAAGTTGTCATAATTAACCAAAAAAATCTCAATTTATTTTCAATGATAAAGTTGCTGAGTGCTCCGGTTATAAAAAACCACCCGGTACCTACATAAAATCATACCTAAAAATTGGAATTGACCATTATTTTATACCTTGAATTTTTTATTATACGTTCAGCTCTTCGATCTCGCGCCAATGACGGTATTCGCGCCAATAATTTAAATTAGACATTTTGACGTTAATTTTGGCGCATGCTCCTTTGATGGAATTCATCTCGGTATTTAACGACTCGTTTGCTGCGCGGGCTAGAAAGGTAAAATCAGTTTTTTGTAAAAAAAATTGCCCGAACAATTTTTTTTTTAAATTTAGATATCTATATTTATTGTTCCTATTTTGATACACGACCTCTCCAAATTTCACATTGTTGCTGTGATTTAATGTTTAAAAAGCTCTGTATCTAGAAAAAAAGAGTTAAACCTCATATTATATGAACTTTTTTTCTTATTTTGATCTCCCCTATTCTTCTCATTAAAATATTGTGAGTCATAACACCAAATCTATGACCACGTTCTTGGAAGGGGGCCTTAACCCCAAACGCCAATGTTGTTAAAGGACTTTTTGCGCAGAAAAGGAAACCTCTCTCTTTTCTCGCTTTGTTTTGCTTTATTCTTGACTTGCCAAAGCCGTGATTTAAAGGCTGCAAAGCGGCCAGAAAACCGCTGTTCCGCAATGCCCGCAATGCATTATGCAAGACCTAATTACAGAATGGAGAGTCGTTTCCAGAGACATATAACTACGAAATGCCAAACCTACTTTACCATATAGGAAAAATCTATACTGACCGGCCTATAAAAAGAAAAACTAATTAAACAGATGTTTAAATAAGAATTAAAACGTGAGTGTTTAATCCCCCGATCTCAGCAAACCCGGCGGCCCTTGCACTTAACTTGTTATTTTGACATTTAGGGCCTGAGGACTGTTCACATCAAAAAAATAGAGGCCATGACCCTGAAAAAATCAGCTGTTCTCCGGGGGCTGACTTTTACATTGGGTCTTATGAGAGATCAGATGTTTTTTAGGATATTTTCAAAATGGCACTACAGATTTCCGCCAAATTTCAGTGAAATATTCTCAGACACCATCCCGATATTCTACCAGACTTTTGTAAGGATGCAAGATGATTACAAGGTTAAAATCTTCAAGATTTAGCATTTCTTATTTTGAATTCAAATTACCCGGCATGTAGCGTATGCCAACTGTTATATTTGACATGTATTTGACTTTGTCATCTGTGTTTGTTACATTCGCTTCTGCTTTAAATTTATTTTTTGTGTGAGCTAATGAAGCGGCTTTGGAAAATTAATTTACTATACATTTAAAAAAATTGTTCTGCAAGAATATAGTAAAAACAAACTCAAAACCGGCTTTATTTAAAAATAAATCAAATATTCATGAACCGTCATTCCAACTTCAATATTTTAACGACAAACAGCTGTGTCGTGACATGACCATCAAAAAAAAATCAGCCCCCGATATGACGTCAATAAAGTGGAGGATCGTGGCCCGTCCGTTTTGATAGCCCTGGTATGATATATTTAATTGAAACAGAGACGCGACCACGCGACGGATGCGACGAACCCATCAAACTAACTGAAACTCACATTTTTTGGTTATTTCACTAAAATAATTTAAGTTGTCAGAGCTGAATGTCACCCAAAGATTATAGAATATAATATATCTGGGGGCACGGCAGTGCCCCGCCAAGTTCTCGTAAACTGCTATACCATCTTTTCTTGAAACTTGTCAGCCCATATTTGACCTATCTAAAACTCTACTTCCGAATGAGCTACGAAACTCAAACCAAACTGCACAGTTGTAAATCTTCATTAACAACCCCTTCAAGTTTCATGGACTTCCATGAAGTAGTAAAGTAGTTCCGAAATTTCAAAAAACGTCGAAATTATCACTCACTCACTTATTCATGTGTAGATCACCAAAATTCTAGTGTACTTCCAGACATGCTACAACGCTGAAATTTGCAGACTAATAGAAATTATGACCCAACCCTTGGAAAAAATCAAAAAACCCCATAATTCTAATTTACTCCCCCCTATACTATACTATGTAAAGTTATGTAAAAGTAACATTGCCCAGTTCCAGAAACGCTAGAGAGCTGAGCTTTGGTAGACTGATTGGAAATATGATAAAACTATTGGAAAAAAAAATTAAAAACCCCAAAACTTTAATTTGTTTCCGTCTCCTATAAATGTAAAGTTATTTAAAAGTTACATTTCTCACTTCCAGAAACGCTAGAGAGCTGAGCTTTGGAAGGCCGATAGGAACTATGATAAAACGATTGAAAAAAAAAACATCCCAACAACGTCGAATTAAAATTAATTAACTTTCCTCCCCTATAAATGTTAAGTTATGTAAAAGTAACTTTGCACACTTCCAGAAACGGTAGAGACCTGAGCTTTGGAAAACTGATAAGAATGATAAAACTGTATGAAAAAATTTAAAAATACCAACATTTTAATTAACTTCCCTCCCTTATAAATGCAAGATTATGTAAAAGTAACATTGCCCACTTCCAGGAACGCTAGAGAGCTAAGCTTTAGAAGACTGATAAAAACTATGATAAAACTATAGGAAAAAATTAAAAACACATCAAAATTTTTAATAAGGCATTTTAAAAGTTTTGAACAATATACCGCATATTTTACTACTTAAAAACTTATTAATTTTATCCAAATCCTTTAAAAAAGTAGTGAAAGCATAAAAAAACATTTCATGTAAAAAAAGCCAAGTACACGAAAATGATATTCCGTAAAATAAATTGAGATAAAAGTAAAGCCAAGTTCTCCAATACAAATTTCAAAATGAAAGGTTCTTACTAGTTTGGAAATGTTTTTCTAAACTTGGCTATTACGGTTGCAACTGATTCTTAGGCATATTGCTAAACTGAACCTGAAGATATTTGCCGATGTTTTTATTGTTAAGTTCACTTTTTTTTGGAATCGACTTTTTCCATGTGTGCTTTTTTCCTGTGCGTTATTTTTCCTGTACGCTTCTTGCCTGTGCGCTTATTTCCGGGATTCTAATAAAGCAAATAAACAAAAATATATATTTTTCAGCCTTAACTTATGTATATAGTAGCTACCAACCCCAACCTCGACACATTTCTTCTTTTTTGGGCTCTTACCCAATTTACCCCCCCCCCCCCAGAACCGTCATGGTCTCTAGGGGTAGTTAGGTAATTGCATGTTGTTTAAAGAAAATACCCAAAGATCGACGGCAAAAGCGGTTTTAATTATTTTAAGTCTTTTTCATGAGTATATGTAAGTTTTAGGCAAGTAACTTTGGAATTTCTATCACGGAGTATTTCGAAGTATAGTCCTATTGGCTGCAGGACATAAGACAAGACCAATGTCAAAGAAAAAAGCAATAAGGAAATTTACCGTGTAACTCACAGAATTAAACAAGTTTGCGTTGCAGGCTGCCTAAACATGATAAAAAATCAAATTAGTTATTTGGTTCTAAGAAATAAGGGGCTTACTGTACTGTAGTGTCTGTTTAAGTTATTGCTTAATTTATACCGCCCCAGCATACATCAAAAGAACCTCAATTCTTTTGATTTATAACTGGCTTTACTGTTTTACAGGACACTCCTCCACCCGATCTCTAAATAAAGAAGTAGCCGCCTCAACTCCACGATCAAACCGGATGTTTCCACTTAGTCCGACTCCGGCCATTGACCCTATTGAGGAAACCCACGAGGTCACACCGCCAAAACCTAATCCTAAACCTCGTTCAGAACACAAAGCCACCGATAAAATGGATAAACAACAAACACCTGCTCAAGCGCAAATAACAAACTCCAAGCCGGTCGCGCAAAAACCGCCAAACTTGTTGCGCAATCAGCTACTGTGCCGAAAAGCGACGCACAGAATTCAGTTTCCAATGAAAAGCCAAAAGCGCAACTAAGGCCGAAGATGCCTCAGAAGCCAACAGTTAGTCAAACATTACCGAGAAACATGAACTCAGCAAGGTTAACGCCCTCGAAAACACAGTGGGCTATGGACAATGCTGAGAAGTTGCTTACTCCTTCCCAACGAAATTCCGTTGCCAGTACCGATGGGTCCACATTAGAAGGTAAGAAATAATCAGAAAGGTCCACACGCACGCGGTCTAGGACAACTGGGCGCCGCGCCAACTCGGCGCCGCCAACTGGGCGCCGGCCAACTCGGCGCCGAAGAAAATTTTTTTTTTGATAAAAGGTGTAGATGAAAAACAAAATATATTATTTGTATAAAAACATCTTTAAAAATCCTTTACGCAATTTTTTTGAAATTAGTTTTTGTTAAGTAAAGTTAAATCCATTAAGTCGACTGTTGAATCTTGGTAGTTGTAGTGTTTGGTAACCTGGTAGCACTACAATTTACGTTTTTTATTACAACAATGGCGGATCCAAAATGGCAGTTTTCTTTATTTTTAAACCGATTTGTCTGAAACTTGAAAGTTTGCAGTGCCTGAGTTCACTAAATACAGTTTTATCCTCAAACTTAAAAAATTCAAAATGGCGGATTTTCTTATTTACTAACCGATTTGTCTCAAACTTGGAAAGTTACATTGCTTGAGGTCATTTAACAAAATTTTTTAATCAAACTTAAAAAAATTACAATGGCGAATCCAAAATGGCGGATTTTCTTATTTACTAACCGATTTGTCTCAAACTTAAAATATAACATTGCTTCAGGTCATTTAACAAAATATTTTACTCAAACCTAAGAAAATCAAAATGGCGAATCCAAAATGGCGGATTTTTTTATTTACTAACCGATTTGTCTCAAACTTGAAATATTAAATTGCTTGAGGTCATTTAACAAAATTTTTTACTCAAACCTAAAAAAATTAAAATGGCGGATCCAAAATGGTGGATTTTGAACTTGAAATATTACATTGGAGCCGCCATTTTGATGTTTTTAAGTTTGAGTAAAAAATTTTGTTAAATGACCTCAAGCAATGTAATATTTCAAGTTTGAGACAAATCGGTTAGTAAATAAGAAAATCCATTTTAGAGTCGCCATTTTGATTTTTTTAAGTTTGAGGATAAAACTGTATTTAGTGATCTCAGGCACTGCAAACTTTCAAGTCTCAGACAAATCGGTTTAAAAATAAAGAAATTCGCCATGTTGGATCCGCCATTGTTGTAATAAAAAACGTAAATTGTAGTAGAAATAAAATTTCGGACTTCCATTGTCTTTATTTATTTTAAAACACGACGTTTCGGTTAGTAAGTATCTCTAACCGTTATCAAGTGTAAACTAAACAATCTAGTCTCTACTACTTATACTACTTGGTGTGCAGTCAGGTGTGACGGCCCGCCCCCTTTTTTAATCCTAAGACGCCTGTTTTCCTTAAGGAGTGGTTTCCATATGTTTGGTATGTCCGTGCTTGGTTGACTGAAAATTTCTTTATTCTGCATTATATACGCAGCTTCAATAAACTTTCGTTTTCGCCAATGCGACTCCTTATGTAAAACTTTAGCTTCTGACCACTGAATCCTGTGATCATTTGACCATGCTGCTAAACCGGATTTTTCAATATCCCATAATTGGGTACTTTTTATATGTTCATTTACTCTAACCTGAAGAGGGCGTTTCATTTCACCTACATATGATTTACCACACTCACACGGGATTTGGTAAATACATTCCTTATTATTTGAGGGATTGTCTGGTTTTCTTTTAGTTACAAAAACTTGTTATCGTATTTCCCGAAGAAAATACTGTTTTTATATTATAGTGTTTAGCTATTCGTCTTATGTTTTCTGAAATCCCTTGAACATATGGAATGTTAATAACACCTAACGGATTATTGTTTTAAGAATTTGGTACATTTAGTTTGTTTTTAATTTTAAATATCGTTGAGTTTATTAATTTCTCGGAATAACCATTCTGTTGTAAGTCCTTTTTAATGTTGTTAATTTCTGTGGTTAATTCTTCTTTATTACTACAAATATTTACGGCTCTTAAATACAAACTTCTTATAACTCCTTGTTTTGTTGCAACAGAATGATTAGACTTAAAATTTAGGTACTGTCCCGTGTGTGTAGGTTTCCTATATACAGTGGTTTGAATGTTTCTGTCTAATCGTTTGACAAGAACATCCAAAAAAGGTAAGGCCGAATCTTTTTCAATTTCCATGGTGCACTTGATTGTTGGTCGAATACCGTTTAAATGGTGTAGAAAATTTTGTAGTTCGTCATCATTTTCCGGCCATATAATAAATGTGTCATCCATGTATAGTAGCCATAGTTTTGGTTTGACTCTTGCTGTGTTGATCGCATGGCCCTCGAACCACTCCATGTAGATGTTTGCTACCACTGGCGAAAGAGATGAACCCATTGGGAGTCCATCACTTTGCGCGTAAAACTTATCTTTCACTTGAAAGTAAGAGTTACGGAGACAGAGCTCCAAAAGATCCATCACCCCCTCCACCGATAGCGTTGTTCTCTCGTGAAGTGTATTATCAGTTTGTAATTTGTTTTTAATGATACTGAGTGACTCATTTATTGGCACGTTGGTGTAGAGACTTTCTACATCAAAACTTACAAATCTATCGCCGGGATCTAATTCGATACCTTTTAAAACCTCCACAAAATGTTCCGAGTTTTTGACAAAAGATTCGGACTTACCCTGTAGTGGTTGAATTATGTCCAACAAAAACCTCGACAAAGTGCTTGTCGGTGAGTCCCTGGAGCTGGTAATTGGTCGCAGTGGTATATCCTTCTTATGGATCTTTGGTAATCCATAAAAATGTGGTGCCTTACTGTGGTGTGGAGTCAGGCGGGATCTAGCAGCGTCCGGGATATTTTCAGCATACTTCTTCAAAGTCCTGTAGATGCGTCCTTCTATGGTGGTGGTTGGGTCTTTGGGTAGTTGCTTGTAGTCTCCTTTCTCCAGAACTTCTTGGATCTTTTTGTCGTAAGTCTCGACATCCATGATCACCGTTGCGTTTCCTTTGTCGGCCGGTAGAATCTTGATTGATTTGTCAGCCTGCAGGTTCTTGATTGCCCGTTGTTCTTGACTGGTGATGTTTGTCTTTTGTTGCTTCTTTCTGTCCAACGTTGTTCTTACTTTATGGCGAAACTCATCAGCTTCGGGTTGAGGTAGACTAACGGTCTCTATTGCCGCAATAATTTCCAGTGTCGGTGTCTGTGCCGGTGCAATGGCGAACTTAAGTCCCTTACTGAGTACCAATTCTTCGTTGGTGCTTAGAGTCCTTTTGGAGATGTTCACTATAGTGCTTGGTGTTGTTGAGTCTGTTCTATCTTGAGTACGTGTCTGTAGTTTCTTAAGTTTTTCTCGGTGAGTTGATCGTATCTTCTGTCGTTCTCTGTTGCACGTACTGTCAATTTTACTCAGTATCGGTTCGTAGTCTTCCTCCCATGTGTGTCGTCTAATTTCGTCAAATCGCTCCTCCATGTCGGCGTTGAAGTTGGCTTTTCTCCATCAATGGTAACTGATTTGGGATCGGATTAGTGCTTGGCTTGTCCTCTCTAAGATCTTCTTCGTTCTCACTCCCGGAAAGTTGGCTTTTAGGCGGAAACCAACCGGAATGACACCACTGTCGCGCGCCTCGCACAAGAATGAAATATGTTCTTCTTCCTTTATCACTTTAAGTTTGGTCTTCTCGTAGCCTCTGAATAGATTGTTGATTCCGGGTCCGTACCGTTCTTCAACTCTTTGTTTGAAACTCGTAGACAATGATTGTGTAGAAATAAAATTTCGGACTTCCATTGTCTTTATTTATTTTAAAACACGACGTTTCGGTTAGTAAGTATCTCTAACCGTTATCAAGTGTAAACTAAACAATCTAGTCTCTAGACTACTACTTATACTACTTGGTGTGTAGTCAGGTGTGACGGCCCGCCCCTTTTTTAATCCTAAGGCGCCTGTTTTCCTTAAGGAGTGGTTTCGATATGTTTGGTATGTCCGTGCTTGGTTGACTGAAAACTTCTTTATTCTGCATTATATACGCAGCTTCAATAAACTTTCGTTTTCGCCAATGCGACTCCTTATGTAAAACTTTAGCTTCTGACCACTGAATCCTGTGATCATTTGACCATGCATGATCTGCTAAACCGGATTTTTCAATATCCCCTAATTGGGTACTTTTTAGATGTTCATTTACTCTAACCTGAAGAGGGCGTTTCGTTTCACCTACATATGATTTACCACACTCACACGGGATTTGGTAAATACATTCCTTATTATTTGAGGGATTGTCTGGTTTTGTTTTAGTTACAAAACTTCTTATCGTATTTCCCGAAGAAAATACTGTTTTTATATTATAGTGTTTAGCTATTCGTCTTATGTTTTCTGAAATCCCTTGAACATATGGAATGTTAATAACACCTAACGGATTATTATTTTGAGAATTTGGTACATTTAGTTTGTTTTTAATTTTAAATATCGTTGAGTTTATTAATTTCTCGGAATAACCATTCTGTTGTAAGTCCTTTTTAATGTTGTTAATTTCTGTGGTTAATTCTTCATTATTACTACAAATATTTACGGCTCTTAAATACAAACTTCTTATAACTCCTTGTTTTGTTGCAACAGAATGATTAGAATTAAAATTTAGGTACTGTCCCGTGTGTGTAGGTTTCCTATATACAGTGGTTTGAATGTTTCTGTCTAATCGTTTGACAAGAACATCCAAAAAAGGTAAGGCCGAATCTTTTTCAATTTCCATGGTGCACTTGATTGTTGGTCGAATACCGTTTAAATGGTGTAGAAAATTTTGTAGTTCGTCATCATTTTCCGGCCATATAATAAATGTGTCATCCATGTATCGTAGCCATAGTTTTGGTTTGACTCTTGCTGTGTTGATCGCATGGCCCTCGAACCACTCCATGTAGATGTTTGCTACCACTGGCGAAAGAGATGAACCCATTGGGAGTCCATCACTTTGCGCGTAAAACTTATCTTTCACTTGAAAGTAAGAGTTACGGAGACAGAGCTCCAAAAGATCCATCACCCCCTCCACCGATAGCGTTGTTCTCTCGTGAAGTGTATTATCAGTTTGTAATTTGTTTTTAATGATACTGAGTGACTCATTTATTGGCACGTTGGTGTAGAGACTTTCTACATCAAAACTTACAAATCTATCGCCGGGATCTAATTCGATACCTTTTAAAACCTCCACAAAATGTTCCGAGTTTTTGACAAAAGATTCGGACTTACCCTGTAGTGGTTGAATTATGTCCAACAAAAACCTCGACAAAGTGCTTGTCGGTGAGTCCCTGGAGCTGGTAATTGGTCGCAGTGGTATATCCTTCTTATGGATCTTTGGTAATCCATAAAAATGTGGTGCCTTACTGTGGTGTGGAGTCAGGCGGGATCTAGCAGCGTCCGGGATATTTTCAGCATACTTCTTCAAAGTCCTGTAGATGCGTCCTTCTATGGTGGTGGTTGGGTCTTTGGGTAGTTGCTTGTAGTCTCCTTTCTCCAGAACTTCTTGGATCTTTTTGTCGTAAGTCTCGACATCCATGATCACCGTTGCGTTTCCTTTGTCGGCCGGTAGAATCTTGATTGATTTGTCAGCCTGCAGGTTCTTGATTGCCCGTTGTTCTTGACTGGTGATGTTTGTCTTTTGTTGCTTCTTTCTGTCCAACGTTGTTCTTACTTTATGGCGAAACTCATCAGCTTCGGGTTGAGGTAGACTAACGGTCTCTATTGCCGCAATAATTTCCAGTGTCGGTGTCTGTGCCGGTGCAATGGCGAACTTAAGTCCCTTACTGAGTACCAATTCTTCGTTGGTGCTTAGAGTCCTTTTGGAGATGTTCACTATAGTGCTTGGTGTTGTTGAGTCTGTTCTATCTTGAGTACGTGTCTGTAGTTTCTTAAGTTTTTCTCGGTGAGTTGATCGTATCTTCTGTCGTTCTCTGTTGCACGTACTGTCAATTTTACTCAGTATCGGTTCGTAGTCTTCCTCCCATGTGTGTCGTCTAATTTCGTCAAATCGCTCCTCCATGTCGGCGTTGAAGTTGGCTTTTCTCCATCAATGGTAACTGATTTGGGATCGGATTAGTGCTTGGCTTGTCCTCTCTAAGATCTTCTTCGTTCTCACTCCCGGAAAGTTGGCTTTTAGGCGAAAACCAACCGGAATGACACCACTGTCGCGCGCCTCGCACAAGAATGAAATGTGTTCTTCTTCCTTTATCACTTTAATTTTGGTCTTCTCGTAGCCTCTGAATAGATTGTTGATTCCGGGTCCGTACCGTTCTTCAACTCTTTGTTTGAAACTCGTAGACAATGATTGTGTAGAAATAAAATTTCGGACTTCCATTGTCTTTATTTATTTTAAAACACGACGTTTCGGTTAGTAAGTATCTCTAACCGTTATCAAGTGTAAACTAAACAATGTAGTCTCTAGACTACTACTTATACTACTTGGTGTGTAGTCAGGTGTGACGGCCCGCCCCTTTTTTAATCCTAAGGCGCCTGTTTTCCTTAAGGAGTGGTTTCCATATGTTTGGTATGTCCGTGCTTGGTTGACTGAAAACTTCTTTATTCTGCATTATATACGCAGCTTCAATAAACTTTCGTTTTCGCCAATGCGACTCCTTATGTAAAACTTTAGCTTCTGACCACTGAATCCTGTGATCATTTGACCATCATGATCTGCTAAACCCGATTTTTCAATATCCCCTAATTGGGTACTTTTTAGATGTTCATTTACTCTAACCTGAAGAGGGCGTTTCGTTTCACCTACATATGATTTACCACACTCACACGGGATTTGGTAAATACATTCCTTATTATTTGAGGGATTGTCTGGTTTTGTTTTAGTTACAAAACTTCTTATCGTATTTCCCGAAGAAAATACTGTTTTTATATTATAGTGTTTAGCTATTCGTCTTATGTTTTCTAAAATCCCTTGAACATATGGAATGTTAATAACACCTAACGGATTATTATTTTGAGAATTTGGTACATTTAGTTTGTTTTTAATTTTAAATATCGTTGAGTTTATTAATTTCTCGGAATAGTAGTTAATTTCAGTGGTTAATTCTTTATTATTACTACAAATATTTACGGCTCTTAAATACAAACTTCTTATAACTCCTTGTTTTGTTGCAACAGAATGATTAGAATTAAAATTTAGGTACTGTCCCGTGTGTGTAGGTTTCCTATATACAGTGGTTTGAATGTTTCTGTCTAATCGTTTGACAAGAACATCCAAAAAAGGTAAGGCCGAATCTTTTTCAATTTCCATGGTGCACTTGATTGTTGGTCGAATACCGTTTAAATGGTGTAGAAAATTTTGTAGTTCGTCATCATTTTCCGGCCATATAATAAATGTGTCATCCATGTATCGTAGCCATAGTTTTGGTTTGACTCTTGCTGTGTTGATCGCATGGCCCTCGAACCACTCCATGTAGATGTTTGCTACCACTGGCGAAAGAGATGAACCCATTGGGAGTCCATCACTTTGCGCGTAAAACTTATCTTTCACTTGAAAGTAAGAGTTACGGAGACAGAGCTCCAAAAGATCCATCACCCCCTCCACCGATAGCGTTGTTCTCTCGTGAAGTGTATCATCAGTTTGTAATTTGTTTTTAATGATACTGAGTGACTCATCTATTGGCACGTTGGTGTAGAGACTTTCTACATCAAAACTTACAAATCTATCGCCGGGATCTAATTCGATACCTTTTAAAACCTCCACAAAATGTTCCGAGTTTTTGACAAAAGATTCGGACTTACCCTGTAGTGGTTGAATTATGTCCAACAAAAACCTCGACAAAGTGCTTGTCGGTGAGTCCCTGGAGCTGGTAATTGGTCGCAGTGGTATATCCTTCTTATGGATCTTTGGTAATCCATAAAAATGTGGTGCCTTACTGTGGTGTGGAGTCAGGTGGGATCTAGCAGCGTCCGGGATATTTTCAGCATACTTCTTCAAAGTCCTGTAGATGCATCCTTCTATGGTGGTGGTTGGGTCATTGGGTAGTTGCTTGTAGTCTCCTTTCTCCAGAACTTCTTGGATCTTTTTGTCGTAAGTCTCGACATCCATGATCACCGTTGCGTTTCCTTTGTCGGCCGGTAGAATCTTGATTGATTTGTCAGCCTGCAGGTTCTTGATTGCCCTTTGTTCTTGACTGGTGATGTTTGTCTGAAAATATCCCGGACGCAGCTAGATCCCGCCTGACTCCACACCACAGTAAGGCACCACATTTTTATGGATTACCAAAGATCCATAAGAAGGATATACCACTGCGACCAATTACCAGCTCCAGGGACTCACCGACCAGCACTTTGTCGAGGTTTTTGTTGGACATAATTCAACCACTACAGGGTAAGTCCGAATCTTTTGTCAAAAACTCGGAACATTTTGTGGAGGTTTTAAAAGGTATCGAATTAGATCCCGGCGATAGATTTGTAAGTTTTGATGTAGAAAGTCTCTACACCAACGTGCCAATAGATGAGTCACTCAGTATCATTAAAAACAAATTACAAACTGATGATACACTTCACGAGAGAACAACGCTATCGGTGGAGGGGGTGATGGATCTTTTGGAGCTCTGTCTCCGTAACTCTTACTTTCAAGTGAAAGATAAGTTTTACGCGCAAAATGATGGACTCCCAATCGGTTCATCTCTTTCGCCAGTGGTAGCAAACATCTACATGGAGTGGTTCGAGGGCCATGCGATCAACACAGCAAGAGTCAAACCAAAACTATGGCTACGATACATGGATGACACATTTATTATATGGCCGGAAAATGATGACGAACTACAAAATTTTCTACACCATTTAAACGGTATTCGACCAACAAACAAGTGCACCATGGAAATTGAAAAAGATTCGGCCATACCTTTTTTGGATGTTCTTGTCAAACGATTAGACAGAAACATTCAAACCACTGTATATAGGAAACCTACACACACGGGACAGTACCTAAATTTTAAGTCTAATCATTCTGTTGCAACAAAACAAGGAGTTATAAGAAGTTTGTATTTAAGAGCCGTAAATATTTGTAGTAATAATAAAGAATTAACCACTGAAATTAACTACTATTCCGAGAAATTAATAAACTCAACGATATTTAAAATTAAAAACAAACTAAATGTACCAAATTCTCAAAATAATAATCCGTTAGGTGTTATTAACATTCCATATGTTCAAGGGATTTTAGAAAACATAAGACGAATAGCTAAACACTATAATATAAAAACAGTATTTTCTTCGGGAAATACGATAAGAAGTTTTGTAACTAAAACAAAACCAGACAATCCCTCAAATAATAAGGAATGTATTTACCAAATCCCGTGTGAGTGTGGTAAATCATATGTAGGTGAAACGAAACGCCCTCTTCAGGTTAGAGTAAATGAACATCTAAAAAGTACCCAATTAGGGGATATTGAAAAATCGGGTTTAGCAGATCATGATGGTCAAATGATCACAGGATTCAGTGGTCAGAAGCTAAAGTTTTACATAAGGAGTCGCATTGGCGAAAACGAAAGTTTATTGAAGCTGCGTATATAATGCAGAATAAAGAAGTTTTCAGTCAACCAAGCACGGACATACCAAACATATGGAAACCACTCCTTAAGGAAAACAGGCGTCTTAGGATTAAAAAAGGGGCCGGGCCGTCACACCTGACTGCACACCAAGTAGTATAAGCAGTAGCCTATAGACTAGATTGTTTAGTTTACACTTGATAATGGTTAGAGATACTTACTAACCGAAACGTCGTGTTTTAAAATAAATAAAGACAATGGAAGTCCGAAATTTTATTTCTACACAATCATTGTCTACGAGTTTCAAACAAAGGGTAAATTGTAGTGTTACCAGGTTACCAAACACTACAACTACCAAGATTCAACAGTCGACTTAATGGATTTAACGTTACTTAAAAAAAACTAATTTCAAAAAAATTGAGTAAAGGATTTTTTAAAGATGTTTTTATAAAAATAATATATTTTGTTTTTCATCTACACATTTTATCAAAAAAAATTTTTCCTGCGCCAAGTTGGCCCGGCGCCCAGTTGGCGGCGCCCAGTTGTCCCATTCCGACACGCTGTAAAGCCCGCATTTAGGCTGGTTAAGTCGAGCCGAGAATTTCATCTTTTGCCTATCTGCGGTTACATTAAATTTATTTTGAGGCAGGCGTTCTAGAGTAATTAGCTCAGACGAGAAATGATATTAAAAGGCACATTAAATTATGTTACAAATACCTATATATTCATTTCGAAAATTTTGTACAAAATTCGCAAAAACAAAGCAATGTCAATAGAATGTTTTCAATAATAACATCAATTAACAATATAAAACATTTAAACACAATTTTTTCCTAGAGTCTAACCACAATATAGTTTTTTACTTTGGGTCTGGCACATAATTGTTCAATTCAAGTTTAAAAGGCATCTTATTTCCCTTTAAACACCAAACACTGGTATTAGAGTCTAGGTTTTACAAGTTCCTATAAAAAAATTACCTCACCAAATAATGTCCAGGAGCCACCATAACAATTAATATTTCTTATATCTAAGGCACCATTTTACCTTTCAGCACCAATTTTCTTGCTCCTACGAGTTTCTAATTAAACAGTTTAACTTTGGTTTTGATACTCATTTTTTTATTATTAATATTTTCACTTTTTATAGATTATTTCACCAACTAGGTGTTATCTTTCTTTATGTTAATTGTTTCACTGATTTTTTATGACTAATTTTTAATAAGCGCGAATCGTCTTTTATATTAAAAATTGGTTGTGTTTTAAGACGCATGTTCAACACTATTTAGGCAAATTTGACCAACAAGGTAATAAATTTTAATCTGGGTGACAGGTTTAACCTATTTCTCCAGAAGTGTGCTCATTTAATTTCTTATTTTTTAATATTTTTAATTCCGAGAAAAACAATAATTCAGCCACCTGTTTGTGCTTGGGCTCCAAGAAAAGAGGTCAATAATTAAAAATTATTTAATATTTAATATTTCGGCTCATTCCAATGCTGGCTCAGTGTTATTTTCTTGGTAACCTACTTTACTAATTTAAAAGGAATTTTGTTGTTTAAAAACATCTTGGATCTATTTAGTTTATGCAGGTGTTTCTTAAATTTCAGCACCGACTTGGTTTAATAAAATGAATTTCATTTTTAGTTTTAAACGGGATCGCGCTATGATCAGATCGGCGGTCGGGTCGTCTAAAGTGTGCGCCAGATAAATAGTGACTTGTTCTTTGTTAATATATAATACTTAAAGTGTTTGCTATCTATCTTACAATGATTTGAACATTTATACATAGTTAGTTTTATTTGTCTTTTAAATAAGTTCGACATTTTATAGTCTAAATTATACGCATTTGTAATGACGTCACCAGGTGAGAAAAAAACGTATGGCGTAAATATTTTTGCCAATCAATGTTTTTTGATTGACAGTGACGGATACTTCACATAACCAATTACCTACCTATTTAAATCATAGACACTACTTTTTTTTTAAAGTTTATTGTCACCGCTGTTTATGATATACTAAACAAAGATAAACAAAAATGACGTCATTACAAATGGGTATAATTTGAACTATACCTTGTTGATAAACAGTTTTTTTTTATTTTTATTTTTTATTTTAGAGATTTGATTTCTTATTGCTTCTTTTTTTAAAACAATTTATGATGTTTCGTTTTCGGTTAAATAAGGTTTGTGTGCTGCCGGTTAAAACTTTGAAACCCTCTTAATTTTGAGTTCTTTACAACGCACGGTCCCGTTCGGTGTCGGATTTTATAGGTTCCCACTAAATACAAAAACATTTTAATAACGTCAAAATAATGTTTAATTGAAAAACATAACGTTAGGTTACCTAAATGCATAGACGAATGGTGGTTAAATGTTAGTTCTAACGTAATATTCATAATGCAAAAGAAGCTATAACTCACTTTCTGAAGTTAGAAAATTAATCTTATGTTTTTCTAACATTGAAATTAAAATGTTTTTCCATCAAAAAACGAATGTTTTTTTAAAATGTTTTTCGAACTATAAAGTAAAAAAACCTGTTTTTTAACAGTGAAAAAGAAATGTGTTCCTAACATTCAAAAATAAATGTTTTTTTTAACACTGAAACAATATATTTTTTTCAAATATCTCCAAAGATAAGGTAACTTAAATAACGTAAATAAATTTCTTCTAAGTAAAAAAACCTGTTTTTTAACAGTGAAAAAGAAATGTGTTCGTAACATTCAAAAATAAATGTTTTTTTAACACTGAAACAATATATTTTTTTCAAATATCTCCAAAGATAAGGTAACTTAAATAACGTAAATAAATTTCTTCTACTTTGAAAACGCAGAGCAGCAAATTCCGTTTATTAAATTTGAAATTTTATGTAAACAATCATTTTGTACCCCACTTACCGACGGGCCAACCTTCCGCGCACCGTTCATTTCGCCGCCGGCGCCAAAAAAGATTTACTAAACCAAAAAGATACTGTTGTATTTATATTTTGACCGCCGCCATCTTGGATAATATCAGACATATGTCATTTATTATGAAATATTTACAATCGGCGACCCCCATTTAGTATAAATCAATATATTACACGGCAATAATAGTTGTGTCAAACAAGAACAAAAAAATCACTTTTTTATCTGAACTTCGGCCGCCATCTTAAAATGTTAAATGTCAAATTGTAACTTTTTATAAATTTTTACAAAATCTGGCTTACTACTGATAACATAAAATTTTTTGTAAAAATTTAATTTGGTCTACTGGTTGTAAAGGTCTCTTTTATTTTTGACAAATTGAGCGCCATCTTTGTGTCGGCTGGGAAACTTATTATTTCATTTAAGCAGGTTTAAAGAACTGGTCAGTAGCTTTAATATGAGGTATTAAAAATAAATATCGCACAAAAAATAAAGAAAATATCGAAGAAAAACGATTTCTTTTAAATAAAGCCGCCATTTTGTTTTGCTGTGGAGGCAAGCATCCTGCTAACTACAGAGGATGCCTTGTTGCTAAGGAAATACAAAAATTGAAAAATAAACCTAAGAAACCGAATCTCATACCAAACGTGAGTACAAATAGACAAAACCAACAGACAAGAAACACAGTCACACAAAACTCTGTGACAAGAACATACAGCCAAGTAGCAGCAACAGCTACTATACCTGATATTAATATCAGTAGTCAAAATACTATGGAACAAACACTACAATTAATTTTGGAGAAATTGAACAAACTTGATGAGCGATTAACTAAACTAGAAAGTAGCAATAACGGAGCTACCAATATGCCTCAAAATGGTCAGTAATCTTAGAATCCTAGCTTGGAATGCCAATGGTCTCTTGCAACATCAGCAAGACTTGCAAGTTATTCTAGACATAGAAAAAATTGACGTCTGTCTTGTGTCAGAAACGCATTTCACTAACCAGTCTCACATTAAATTTAAAGGTTATAAAGTGTATCATACAACTCACCCTAGCAATACTGCACATGGGGGAAGTGCTGTAATAATTAAAGAAAATATATCACACTATGAGGAGATGGGATATAATACCATAGAGAATCAAGCTACATTAGTAAGTGTAAAAACCAAAACATATACATTAGTCATAAGTGCTGTCTATATACCACCAAGGCACTTACTAAAGAAAAATCAATATCTTAATTTTCTCAGAAAATTAGGAAACCGTTTTATAATTGGAGGTGACTTTAATGCAAAAAATACCTACTGGGGATCTAGACTGACGAATTCTAAAGGAAAAGAACTTTTGCAAGCTATTAGTGAATATCAATGTGAGCCGATATCAACTGGTAAGCCCACATACTATCCAACAGATCCAGGAAAAATTCCAGATCTAATTGATTTTTTTATAGTAAAAAATATATCTTTAAGTTTTGTAGATATAGAAGAAAGTTTTGATTTACACTCAGATCATTCACCTATTATTCTAACTCTTAGTAAAAACATAATAAAGAAAGAAGCAAATATCTCACTAGTTAATAAACTGACTGACTGGATTAGTTTTAAACAAAGTCTGTCAGAAAAAATAAACCTATCAGTACCATTGCAAACGCCAGAACAAATCGATAAAGAAGTTGATTATTTTGTTACAAATATTGAACAAGCAGCTTGGGAAAACAGTCCAATACCAAAGAGAATTTTTAAGGGAAAAAACTATCCAAAGGAAATTAGAGACCTTATATTGGAAAAAAGGAAACTAAGAAGAAAGTGGCAACAAAGCCGTGATCCTCGGGACAAAACAAATTTCAACAACATGACGCAGCGCATTAGGCGAGAAATTCTAGTAATAAAAAATGAATCTATTAACCATTTTCTTAATGAACTTACAGATGATAAAAATACCGACTATTCCCTTTGGAAAGCAACCAAAGATTTTAAAAGACCAATTATCCAAATTCCACCCATACGAAAATCTAACAAACAGTGGGCAAGGAGTAACGAAGAAAAAGCAGATATTTTTGCAAGTCATTTAGAAAAAACATTTCAGCTCCACGAAGCACCAGATAAACACTTTCATTTAAATGAACCCCATCAAATCGAGGACCATATTAAGCTTACATCACCAAAATAAATATTAACAGAAATCAAAAATATTAATTCGAGAAAAGCCCCAGGGTATGATCTTATTAACGGGGTAGTCATAAAACAACTCCCCAGAAAAGCTATCGTAAAACTATGCAACCTAATTAATGCGTCTTTTAGGCTTAGGTATGTACCTAAACTGTGGAAAGTTGCAGACGTTATCATGATTCCAAAACCGGGAAAACCACTCCATGACGTGTCATCTTACAGGCCAATATCTTTGCTGCCAATTATATCCAAGCTCTATGAAAAAATATTGCTTAAAAGAATAAAACCCATCATAGAAAGACAAGAAATTATTCCATCTCATCAATTTGGTTTCCGAGACAAGCATTCCACGATAGATCAAGTACACAGAATTACTAATATAATAGAAAAAGCACTAGAAGAGGGAAAAGTTTGTTCTGCAGTTTTTCTAGATGTAGCACAAGCATTTGACAAAGTGTGGCATGAAGGCCTTAATTTTAAACTAAAAAGGTTTCTGCCAAAACAATATTCGGATATTTTGGAATCATACATATCTGATAGACATTTTAGAGTAAAACAGGAAGACTCATACTCAAATTTAAGAGAAATTCAAGCAGGCGTGCCCCAGGGTAGCGTACTAGGCCCTTATCTATACTTATTATTCACTTGTGATATCCCAAAGCCAGAAAATTGTCATTTAGCAACATTTGCCGATGATACTGGTTTATTGACGGTAGAAAAATCTATTGAAAAATGCATTGAAAAACTTCAGGATGCAGTCACCCAAATTCACAGTTGGACCACAAAGTGGCGAATAAAATTAAATGAAACCAAATCAATTCATGTTGATTTTACAAACAAAAATATAAATCACATACAAATAACAATTAACAACATTCCAGTACCATATTCGAATCAGGCAAAATATCTAGGTATGACACTTGATGCCAAATTGCGCTGGAAAGCACATGTTAAGAAAAAAAAAGAAGAACTTGAGATAAGGTATAGAAAAATGAACTGGCTAATTGGAAGGAAGTCCAATTTAACAATTCATAATAAGTTACTGCTTTATAGACAAATACTGAAACCAATATGGACATATGGTAGTCAACTATGGGGTTGTGCTAAAGAGAGTAACATTCTAGTTGTACAGAGATTTCAAAATAAAGTATTAAGAAACATTGTGAATGCACCTTGGTACGTTCGAAATAGTGACCTTCATCGAGATCTAAAAATCGAAACTGTAGCAGAGACTATAAAAAAGTACGCAAAAAGCCATGAAGATAGACTCCATCGGCATGTGAATGTGGAAGCAATTCAGCTTCTAGACAATACTATGCTAGTTCGACGACTAAAAAGAGTGAAGCCGTTTGAGCTAGTAAACTAAGTGAATTACACATAAAACAAAATAATGCTATAAACACAACATAATTGTGAGTTACAGACTAAACAAAGCGGGGAGAACTGTTGAGTGAACCCTAAGTTTAAATCTGACTTTTCTAGTAAATTAAGTTAAAACAAAATTGCTAATTAGTCTTACTGACTAGATTGTAATAAAAAAAAACACAATGTGTTTGACAAATAAAAAATAAAAAATTGTTTTGCAGTGACAGGTGTAATTTTTTTTTACATTTTTACATTGAGTATATCTCACTTAAAGTAAATTTATCAAAATTAATTTAATTCCTCTTAAAACAAGGAAATCATTTTTTTTCTTAAGTCCGAAAAATCGGGGATCCTCGAATGAAAATTTAGCTTTTGGTGTTAGGTACTGCTATGCCAAATATAAAAAAATATACCCTTTTTGCAGCTTTATTTTACATATTTACTCTACTATCTTATCTGACCGCCTAGTTGATATAATGGTTAAAAAAATCATAATTACACTAAATACACCAAATTAACTTATTCCTTATTCTAGGTATGAGCATGTGCGCACTCTATTTAAATTTAAATATAAATAAAAAAGAGAATCAGTGGCATTAAAGTTTACATTTATCTAAAAAGACTGTAAAGGATATTTAGAATGTAACTAGTAAGAAAAAACTGAATTTGTAAAGTTAATAGCACAAAGCATAAATTTTAAATATACCTACCTGGTTTTCAGGCACATTGTGACACATCGATGTGGTTGTGGTAATTAATGCTTTCTGAGAAGATCGGCGCGTTACAGTGTTTGTAAAAACTACCAGAACGATTGTCACAGTTGTCAAAATTTTAAGCGTTTCAAAAACTCCTTTTGTAGCTATTGTTATCTTTAGTAAAAATAAGCAAAGCTACTATCAAATTTGATTTTATTTTTGCTGACCCAAAAACACTCTAATATTTGCGAAAATTTTTTGTTTAATTTTGAATTATTTCTGATGCATACCTGACTTTGGACAAAGAAAAATAAAACAATTAATGTTTATTTAATTATATAGTCTGCTGCTAACACTATTTGGCCAGTAGATTGCATGCATTTTTTTTAACGTTGCTTTTCAAACGCCTTTGAAAATACGTTTCGAATCCTTATAAAGGTACTGTGACTTTGCTGCTATACATTTTATGTTAGCGGTGTTAAATTAAGGGAAATTACTTATCAGCTTTTTTTTAGGTAAGATCAAGAAAATCCCTCCACGACCTCCACCAAAACCGAAAAAGCGGCCCTCCTCAACAGGACCTCTCTTCGAGGATGAAGGCGAAGACGGTACAGAGGTTTGATTAAACGTTAAACTAGTGCTTACAAAGGCACTAGTTTTTGTGCAGTGTTAAACAGGACTATGATGGGTCGAATGTAAAATTTAGGTAGAAAAGAAACTGATGTATAGGTATACCAGTGGCAAAAAGACTGAAATTTTTGGTAAGTAAAAGATCACAAAATGTTAGAGCTTATGGAGCTTAAAAAAGGAGGATAGCACACGAGTTGCGTAGAATGCACTAAGCGGCCCCCCACATCAATAAAGCAAGTGTCAGCGCCGCCGCTGGTGTCACTGGTTTTTGAAATGCGTATACCATTACGCCAGCATTTAGTAAGAGGTTAGACCTAGCTTTAACAACCAGGGTATAAATTTCGGTTTATATACCAGAACTAATTTGTTTATTTAATTATTTGTGAAATTCTTAGAGCACGTATACACCAAACTACTCTGCGAATGCACCGTATCACGGACGTCCTTTTTGACAATCTATGCGTGCAAAATGTCCAAAATTGTATAAGTTCGTACCCATGAGATAAAAAACACACTATAAACAAGCCGCCTCTGCATATTTTTTGCGTCAACAAACAAACAAATTCAAACTTTTCACTCGAGCGAACTCACCCGCGACATCAGCCAGTCGACCAGTTTGATTATATTGATATGTCATTTGTTTATAATAGTTAATGTGTTTCAATTATGGATCAAATGCGTAAAGGTTTGTACATTTTTTATTTGTAACTTTGGTTCATTTCATTTATTATACGAAAAGTAACCTAAACCGACCTAAGAAAAAGCCACTTATATCCTAAGAAAATTTAGTTATGGTTTTGTATTTTCTGGACTAGAACTAGTGTTCTTGGTGGTCCTTGGTCTTAAAATTGTTATTATCGTATAATATGGAATATTTATATTTAGATTAAATAAGTTTTAGCTGCCGCTCTTTGCCGTAACCTTTTTCAAGCTTTTATTTAACTTACAGTGTATGTTTGTATGTGTATGTGAGGAATCTTGGAAGTCAATTTTGACCAACTTGTAGACATCGGATCAACTTCAAATTTGGTACACATTTAGAATTTCAGTGACAATAAAATATTATGGTAATACGAAGTTAACATCTTCCCCCCTTTGAGGAGGGTGGGGGGTTGTACCATCTAAGTTTATCCGATATTGTCAAAATTTTGTGTGTGGGGGTTATTGACAATGGGTATTATGAAGTTGAAGAATAGTACATATAATTAATTTCTTTTTACTTTGTTAAATTAATTTTTTTCGTATAATTTCTTAAATTTTATTTTTAATAAAAGAATAATATATTTTAATTTGTTTTAACAAATTATAGAGAGTTTTGGTACACAGAGTTCCGGTGCACTTCGCTCAGTTTAGTACATTTTACATGGAACAAAATATTTTTTGTTACTTCTTCTTTCATTAATAACCATAAGTTTTTTATTTTAATTTTTAAAATACCCTTTTTCAAAAATTTTGGCCAATCTGTATAAAATACACATTTTTTTCTCACTGCGTATAGCATTTTTGGTAAGTACCTATAACTTTTTTTTAAACCATGACAATTTGACTTTAAATTAACTTAGACTACATTTTGCATATGCACCGTAAGCACTTAGGCGCGATTATGGGTCTAATCGCGACTAAGTCCTTGTTGCTCACATACAAAACAACAAAGAGTGTGAATGGATTAGCTAAACCGTGTTAAGTGCATTCCAGGGTAATATAAGTGACCATTTGTTTATGAAGTTCAATCAAATCAAAACTTCACTCACATTTAACAAGTGATAATATTTACATACAATAATTTATCCCATGATTTAAAATTTCTTTTATTTGCGATATAATTTAATATCAACAAATTGTACTTCGACATTTGCACTTAAGTACAAGAACGTAGCAAGGGGGACTCCCTCTTCCGAAATGTTCAGTTCAAAAGTTGACTTAGATGGTGTTCGTTAGACAAAACTACACCTATAAAAATATTATTTAATAATGAAAATGATATTAAACAATATCTGGACCCCCCTCTCCCGAACCAATTTTCTGCCAATGTGTTTGTGTTAGTACAATATATTTAACATGTATTAAAGAACATCGACCAAGTTTTAGCACGCAATAACACGATGATAATTTTGCACGCATAGATTGCCAAAAAGGACGTCCGTGCGTATGTGCGCCACTCGCACGCTTCTTACACTCCGCGCGCAAACACGGATTTGTCCTGTTTTTGTGTTTTCAAGTTGCGCGCACCGTTTGCAAGCCGTTTGCCAAAAACCACCTTTCTTCGGCTCCTCTTTGTGTGTTCGCAGATCCTGTGAGACGGCATTGGCAGTTTGTTGTCGAGTTTTCATTTCAATGCGTGTTTGCCGTTTTTTCGTGGTTCGTAGAAAGTTCGTTGAAATGAATTCGGCGAGCGGTGCACATACCGTCGCCTTAATGCAGAACTATTGTATGTCACAAAATTAAGTTTTTGCAGGAGAGCATTTTTTTAGTTTGACTTAGCATGAGTCGAGATATGATCGGTTAAATTGTTCGGGCGGATGGTGTGGACGTTTCTTCACTTAGACATCCAATAGTTCTGCATTCAATAAAGCGCGGTTGGAGCTATACGTTTCCGCGGAAAAACGGAAAATGGGAAAACTGGACATATAATAGTTCTGCATTAAGGCGACGGTATGAACGGCGCGGCGCACATGCTTCTCATTCTCGGAGCAGTTTGAAGTGTACGCACTTTTACATGTAGTCAGAGCATATTATTTTAAAAGGCTTTCCGTTTTCGGTCTAGAAGCAAATCATATTACTTTTTGGCAACAGACCATTTTCCCCTACTTGGACCCCGCTGAATCCGAATATCTCTGTTGCCAACTCGAAAAATTGACAGGGACGGAGAAAATCCCCTCCAAGCCCCCAAAAACGTTTTTTTTCAGTTTTATGCAATTTTCTCGAAAACTAACCTGTTTGTCAAGAATTGCAAATAACAGTTTTTTGTGGAGAATAAAATTCCCTTTCCAACGATGTATTGGTCAATAAGGTTAGGAAAAGCAAGTAGCTCTTCAGTGGCGTACGTAAATTGGGATTATTTAGAAAAAACATGTTTATTATAGGTTTTTCAAAATTTTCTCAAAAACTACACTTTTTAGGAAAAAATATGTAGTATACTTTATTGTAGAACATAACATTTTCTTTAAAAAACTTTATTAAAATGTAAAAGGTCGAAAGTACAAAAGGTCGAAAAAAAATCGACAAAACAAAATACTAAAAATACAAATTTACCGTATCAAGTCGAATTGACCTGTCCAGTCGATGTGGACCCGCGGTCGTACTTTCGATCTTTTGTACTTTCGATCTTTTATACTTTCAACCTTTTGTATTTTCGACCTTTTGTATTTTCGACCTTTTGTCCTTTCGACCTTATTTTTTCGACCTTTTGTACTTTCGACCTTTTGTACTTTCGACCTTTTATCCGCCGCTCTTTATTATCCACCGAAAAGCTAATAAGACACAAAATTGATTAGTTTGGATTGATCTTAAATAATTTCTTTAAATTAAGAACACCACTGGAGCGGTAAATATAAAATAACTTCCACTTTGTTATACATCGTTTAAAAGGAAATTTTATTGGCTATGGCGAAGTATTGAACATATTTTTTGATAAAGAGCTTGGTTTTTAAGAAACTTGAATAAAACCCATGAAAAACATGTTTTTTTTAATGATTTGTTGAAATCACCCCCATTGACGGACGTCGCTGGGGAGTTTGCTATAAGTCAAACCCCACCGAGTTTTACATTTTTGAAAAGGGAATTTCCCTGTCTACAAAAAAATGTAGAACAAGTTTTTTCATGTTAAGCTTAGTTTTTGAGAAAATTACAAAAAACTTGTAACAAAAATGGTTTATTTTCTGTTTTTTCAAAATTAATTTAATTTACGGATGCCCCTGAAGTTTTATTTATAAAACCGAGTTAATCATGTTATACGTCATTTTGAAGGAAATTTTATTGAGTATACCAAAATGTAATACATGGTTTTCTGTATATATTAGTTTTTAAAAAAATTAAATAAATCTTGGAAAAAACATAGGTATATTTTCAACTTTTTTTAATTACTTCAATTAACGGACGCCGCTGGAGAGCTTGTTATTAGTCTAACTTTATTAAGTTATATTAGGGAATTTTATTGTCTACAATAAAGTATATTATACATTTTTCTCTTAGAAGCTTAGTTTTTGCAGCCATTTAAAAAAAAATTATATGTTATTATTTTTTAATTATACAAATATATATTTTGAATGTACACCTGTGACAATTTGGGCTTTCCAGCGGCAATTTAAAATTCCGCCGCCATTTTGGCCGCCATCTTGAATATCTCAGCCCCTGTCAATATTTCGAGTTGGTAACAGGGATATTCGAATTTAGCGGGGTCCAAATAGGAAGAATTGCCCATTTGCCAAAAAGTAATATAAAATGCTTTTAGAAATTGGATTTTCCCGAATCTTGCCTGAACTAATGTTCTAATATTACAAACATTCCTAAGCGGATTTCATACAAAAACAGGTCAAAAATGCATATGGAATTTTTCGCACCATAATCGTAACTCTTTGTGATTTTTTAAAGTATAATGTGGCAATTTTTAAGCCTCTACAAAGACACTTTTTGTACAGGGTGACATTTTCTCTAATCTAGTGTAAGTATGAATGGAAAGAACTTTTTAGCTAGCTAGTGTACATATGGATTTTTTTTTACTTTTTTACGACAGTGCCTTAAAATAGTGAAAAAAGAATAAAAAGATAATTAAGTAGATAGTAAAAATATAATATTTAAATAGATAAAGTCTCTATTAGTAACGTTTGTATTTAAAAATATTTAGCTAAAATCAATTTGTTAAATAGCAACCTAACTTATTTTAAAGAGAAATTTCTCGAATGAAAGAATCTTTAAAGTTATATTGCGGTTATTCGGGTCCATATTATTAAGATATTTATTTACGAGAATACTTATACTTACATCACCCAAACAAGATTTTTTTCCTCAATTTGTAGCTTTCTTGGCAAAAAAATTGACATACCCTGAAATGTAGGTAGATTTTTAAAACACACAAGAAATATTTTGAACATGAAACTTCACCAGAAGTATAACGTTACACAATCTGTCATCATTTTGCGTATAATATGCAAATGCAAGAACGGCCGTCGGTTTAAAACCGCATGCGCCAGTACAGCCTCTGCATATGCGCAATATGATAACATTTATGCTCCTCTCTAAGCGATCCTATACTCCTATACCACCGACATGTATCGCAGTGACTGTCTGAAAATCTGAATTTTCCGAATTATCAGAAATTGATGCATGAAATGAATGAATCAATATACGGGCATCAGATTTTCCAATACAAGCTGTTAGGCCCGTTTTTCCAATTTGCTTGCTCATGCATATTTTGCATGTAAATTGGAGCGTACTTAAACCAATGTCGTTAACTTGTAGGGCAAAACTAAAGATTATAGAATATAATCCTAAAACTTGGCTTATACCTCACATTTAGAAATTCGACGTTGCTGGCGCACCCAGGGGGGGGGGGGCTCGGGGCCCGCCCCCCCCAAGCATGATTTTTTTAGATATTTTTCACATATTTCATAAATAAAAAATAAAATAGCCCCCCAAGGCATATTCCTGGGTGCACCACTGCTTATCTGTCTTTTTGTTTCCTCGTTAGAGATAAATGGGTAATATGATAGGTCAAAGCTTCCATTTTACATGCTGTAATTATCTAAAATATTTTGTGTCTATTTTTCTGTATCAATACCCCTTTTACTATTTATCATTGAATTCTTTAAAAAAGTATTTTTCTCTTGAAGGGGTAAATTCATTTGAAATTTGAGTCAATACATTATTTTAATAAGTTTTTTTTGCGTACAGTTTCCTAAAAGTAAGAGTTCTTAAGTACAGGTTTTTTATTTAAAAGATTAAATTTTATAATGGTATAGCCATGACAATCTGTTAACCAATACAAGACCATTTAAATTAAGCTGTTTAAAGTGCTTAAAAAATAGATTTATTTCAAATCTCCACATCCTAGTTTTGTAATATTTTAAATAAAAGTATAAAATAAAATAGGTACTTTTGAAATCAGTATTATTTATACAATTTTAATTAATACAATTAAACCTACCTTCTATTGTAAAAAGATATAAACCAAACCAAACCTCTCAACCAGTTGCACCAAAGTTTAACCTGAACAGTAACTACCTAATAAAATCCCTGTGCGGCTGCTCCAAACTTTAATTTGGCTCAACTCTCCAGTAACTTCGGTAAAAAATTTAAAAAGTAGTAGCCCCTCCCACTCCTAAAGTTTATAAAACTTCTGCAACATTTATAGACATCTTGATTTCTCTAATTATTCTACCATACTTCTCAAATGGCTTTGTTAATATAGTTTGTATTTTGTTTTATAAGTTTAGATGGGGCATTTTAGTCGTAATATTTAACTGGGTAATTTTCCACAAAAAAAATTGGTGCAAGTTAACAATAAGTAAGTACTTAATCTTTATTTCTGCTGAATTAAAGTACAGAAAAACTACTGTAACTATTGGGATGATTTGCTGCTAAGTAGGTACAGCTCTTCCATTTGAAAATTATATTAAGTAGCGTGCGCTTTCCCCAACTACTAATACTTTGAGGCGAAACTTGGCAACGTTGCACTCAAAGATCAACCTCTCGTTATTCTTGCGTAGAAGACATAGACATAAGAATTATGTATATGGTAGACTAATGAAGATGCTTGAATACGATAATAATAACGGCTTTTTATAATAATTAGTCTCAAGTTAAAGAATGATTGAATTGAATAAATTTAAAGGCTAAAATAAAGTAACTACTAAAAATTTGGCGCTTTTTTTGTGAATTTCTTATAACAGGACGGATTGCCAATATTACCATATTATCATTTCCTGTATGACTAAAATAAATTCTCAACAGTAAAAACCTTTTATTTTGGGGAATTCTGAAGAAAATTTTTCATTCGTTTGAAAGGATTTACAAAGGATATACTTTTCAACAAAAAACTAAATTTGTACATACTTACCAAAATATTTACCTGCCCTCCTGTTTTCAAAGGTTCCCCACTCTACACAAAATTAGAGTAGGAAAGGGTTTATTACCTTATCCTTATAGCCTGTTATTCGTGGACTACTTCTGTCTACCAATTTACTAGGGCCACTGGCTTTCATTATTTATCGTAGGAATGTTAGTAGTTGCCCCTGTTGGTTTAACACAGAATACTGCGTTGCCAAACTGAAGCCCTAAACTGTCATAGGCCGTGTGCCTCTCGCAAATAAGTATCATTTTCAAATGTGAGAGCTGTACCTACTAATTTTATAAATATTTGATGCAACTTGTTGATGCTGGTAAAGTTATATTTTTGCGTCTCCAGTTATAAGGAACGAATTCTTGTGATTTACGAAACTAATTTTTAAGACAATATTATTCATAGTTGTAAATATTTCAGTTTTGTTTTATGCTAAATATTAATAATGTAATTTTGTTCGCATTTTTAAGTTATATTTTTTTATTTTTCTATGGAATATTTCTCTTTTCGTTTAATCATTTACATTCGAGCTTTTTATTTGAACATAAATTATAGAGATTAAAAAAAAAAACATCTTACCGTTCTTGCCCTATTAAATATTTACTTTTTATGGGTAGGTATATGTATGTATCTATATGTTTTTAATTGTTCGAAAAAGGGTTATTGATTAATATAAAATAGTAATATAAAGTAAAAATTATTGTATTGTTCTTCTTTTAAATTTTGTAAAATAGAATTTAAGCGATGCCGATGGACGGAATAGGATGTTTTTGCTTTGTAAAAAATAAAAATATTCCGATTTGCTTGTAGATAAAACTTATTATTGTCTAATCACATATAATTGTACAGTAATATTTTTTATGTGTCTAAAACATATTATAGTAATTATTAATATTGATAATAGCATGCTATATTCAATGTTATTAAAGATAACAAATATATATATAGAAATTACAAGTAAATGCAGCGTTTTTTTTAATCGCCACCTTACTTAGTTTACTCAATCAGCAGCATTAGGAAGACATTTAAAAAAGTTTTTCCTAAAAATATTTTTTTATGTTCATATAAATCGACAATAATTTCAAGTTAATTGTAATTTATTGTCTCTCCAACAATTTAGATTTTTTTATTGTCAACGATAAGATAACAAATATTCACTTCAGATATTGACAATGGGTTTATCTCTCATAAATACACTGGTCTAAAAAGGACAAATTACAATGCTTAAATAACTTATGACTCCGGTTCCTGTTGCAAGTGAAATATGGAACCTTTTTACTACTAAATTGAGTCGCCGTCGTGGTGTAGTGGGCGCAATGTTTGTTTCCCACACCGGCGGTCCGGGTTCGATTCCTGGGCTAGGTACTTGGTTGTTTGTATTTGTTTAAAAATGCTTTGACTCTGCTCAAACTATGCGAAACTGGGCGATTGATCCTGATTGGCTGGAAAGTCCCAGTATAAATAAAAAAACCTACTAAATTGTTTAAAAAGCTAAAAACTGGAATATCTAGTCTCTGACATTGTTGACCATTCTGTGCATGCGCAGTAACTTGGAACGTGTCCGCTGACTTCGCGTCCTAAATATAACTTTATGGTGCGTGTCCATTTGAAAAAAATATTGTTCTCGAGAGCTTGGATACGCACCCTTACAGGATGTCTGAAACTCGAAAGGAAAGGAAACGGTAAGAGATAAAATTTTGGTTAAATGAGAAAAAGTTGCGCTATTTTAAGCCGAATCAGACGGTATCGAAATTAAAAATATATACAGGGGTTTTCAAAATATCGTGTAAAAACCAAAAGTTGTGTTTTTCGAAAAATTGACATATCTCCGTAATCTTGTTAGTAGTTTTGTTTTAGTAACTACGCTTAATCGAATAATATTAACGAACTTTTTGGCTGCCATATTGGATTTATACGCCATTAAATAGAGCATAAAAAGAGATAATTATGGAAAATATGAATTTATTTAAAAAAAAACAGTTTTTTTGCTTAGTTGACTGTGAAACAAATGTTGTAATGTTTAACTATAACTATGTGATAAAATTATGACAACAATTTAATTTATCTGTAAAAATATTTTTAACTTTACTTTTTTGTCTTTTCCCAAAAAATAATGAAATTTCTTAAAAGAATCAGGCACACTTCTTATGGAATTTCTGTATGTATGTATGTTGTAGACTGAACCTTTCTTATTAAAAGTTTTTATTGGCTTAACTTAAATTAATGACCAGTTTTTGAAATACAGGGTGTTGAAAGTGATAATGTCCAAGAAGCATAATAGCTCTGTAGATGGGTTTTTTAAACATATCCACAATGTAACTATTGCATATGTTCACGATTTATTTATTATTTTCAATTTGTACCTTTAAAACATTATCTACAGGATGTTTAAGTAAATATTACTCGAATGTTTTAATGAGAAACAAGTATAATTTCTTAGAAATTCCTAAGAAATCGAGTGTGGCAAGTAAACGTAAAGTATATTTAAATGAGACCTGCTATATTTAAGATGGAGGGAAGTGCGTCTCACGTATTAAAGTGTTAACAATAGCGACTGGGCATTATTAATAAATAATTACTTAACTATTAGAATTACCTTTCTCGGAGGTAACTAATTATTTTTTCTGGTGTCCCTTTTTGACAAATGCATTTACAAAAAGACTTGCCCTAACAATACTGATTATACGAAAATTTGTTTAAATTGATTGTAAGAACAGCGCTTTAACACTCAACCCCTTGCTGCTATCCTGCATTCGTCCCTTTGTTATATACGAAAGAAAAATGAGACGGTAGCTTTAGGAAGTTGTTATACAAAGCTTTAAAGAGGCCACACACGCTCAGTTTTTTTTTACTTTAGTACCTAATTATAGCAACAATTAGAATTTTAAAGTGTATCATCATGCTTTTGACGATACCAAAAATTTCACATAAATTAACTTAATTTTGACACCTACTCTTCGGCTTTCTAAATGCAAGGTATTTTAGGATTCATAGTACAGAGTAAAACGGTAGATTCCCTTGGATAAAATTTTGAGATTTGAACAGATTTACCTTATTTCAGAATTTTATAATAACCGAGATACAAGACGTTAAACACAGAGAGAAGGTGCTATATTTCGGATAGCTTCATAACTTTCCTAACCCATTATAAAGGCCAACCTACTGTAAAATCCCTTCTACCAAACTTTTATATAAGGCCATCAAAAAAACACAGTTCTCGACCCTGAAAAAATCAGCTGATATCCAAGGCCTATTTTTTACAATGAGTCTTATGGGAGAATAAAGGTTTTTTTTAAAATGGCACTACAGATTTTCGTCAAATTTCAGTTAATTCCAACACCATCCCGATTTTCCACTAAACTTTTGTCAGGATGAAAGGTTATTAAAAGGTTATGAGGCCTTCTCACGAGCTAATAAACAGGGGCAATGCTAAATTGCCGATATCTACATGCAGGGACGCTGAATTGCCCCTACGAATTGGTTGGTGTGTTGGCCGCTTTAAAATATTAAGAATTTTTTCTTTTTTAAGTGTATTATGATCTTTGTATATGTCAAACTATTTTTCTTTTTTTAACAATAAAATTAATTTAAAATCCAAAAGAACCAGAATAAGAATACTTTTAAAATTTCAAAACAAAATTACACTACACCCTTTTTTGAGAGGGCTGTGCATTTCAATAACAATAATTTTTTTATGTGATATCTAAAACCGACACATCTATAAAAAAATCAGGCCTCAGCTTGTGACGTGAACAAAATGGTAGATCGTGGCCCGTCCGATTTGGTAGCCCTGGTTTATGGATTTTGTAAATGTTTTTTCCGGTTATTCTTTCCTCGTGTTCTTAAGGTAGTTTTTATGCAAAGTAATAATTTAGATAAATAAGGTAGATCAAACATTTTAGTTTTTGATGCGTAAAATGGAATTTCAATTGTAGGTATTTTGTGTTAAAATCTAAGCTAAAATTGATTAGTTGTCTAATTTCAATTACTGGTAAGTATCCAACTTAATTTAGTTTATTAATTGCTTTATTTAGTTATTGCTTCTGGAAATAAATAACATTTTATTAGCAAGAATGAAATGAAGAAGCCTCATGATGTCAAATTTTAGGGTATTTTTTTGTGTCTTTTCCTGAAATATGTGGAAAATATGTAAAAAAATCTAAGGCTTGGGGGGGCGCGGGCCCCGAATCCTCGAATCCCCGAATCCCCGAACCCCCCCCCCCCCTGGGTGCGCCCATGCCACAGCACAGATGTATACATATACTTACATTAAAGCCAAAATTTAATTTGAGTTACATATTTGGTTTCGTAGATATCCCTGGCAATATCCGAAAAAAAGCTTTTTATCATATTTAAATTTTTGATTTTTTTAATTAACTCATAAAACCAATATATTTGCATACAATTTTAGGATTGAGTTGCTGGGAACTTTTACGCAAAAAAGGTTAACCTTTGAAATGGCGCTCCGAGCAACGGATAGCGAGATCTTTGTATTTAAAACTTTTATTCCAGCCTGTTTGCAATGTAGAAATCAAACTAAAAATTTAAAAAAAAAACGTTAAATATTAATTGTTAACATAGTAAATTACTACACCTACTAAAACTTTAAAAAATCTAACTTAGTTTCGTGTATTTACTGTAATTTTGTAAATAAAAACATAAATATCTAAAATTCTACACTAAGGCACATAATACTTACAATTGTTCTAATGTACCGGTAGTAACGCACTGTAGCGAATCCAGGGAGGCCACAAGGACCCGATCTTCCCCTCTCAGACATAAAACTTTTTTTTAACTTGTGCAGCGTCAAATTTTTTGACAAAATCTACTTAATTTTAAAAAAAATCGTTTTGGTGCTAAATTTCACAACTCACGCCTATAAAAAACCGCAAAAATAAATATTTTGCAGTTTCCTGCTAATTCGGCCCCTCCCCCAGGAAATCCTGGATTCGTCACTGGTAATGCAAGCGTTCTGTACAATTATATCAAAAACAAAAAAATCAAATTCCTCGCATCAAAAAACCTTATTCAATTCCAAAATTGTATGTAAAAAATATGTATAATTAAGTTATTTGAAAAATTCAAAAATCAAAAAATATTGTCAACACTCTATACAACGTTGAATATTAACTTTTGAACTAAGGTAAGTGCGTCCAAATCTATATATTTTTAAATAAGTAATCTAAAGTTTTACGCAGTAGATACTATTAGTTTTGGGACACCCTGTATACCTTGATTGATTTTTCCGTGTAAAAATGTTTTAAAAATCTTTAAAAAATTGTAGTAGTAGTAGATATATTTGACACCAAAAAATAAACTACCCACTACTAAAAAAGGAGGCTTGTTATTCGTCGATGGTTTGACTTTTTCTAGTCGATGATCTGACACAAGGCAGGCCATTTTAGTTGATAAAAAAACCCACTACTTATTCAATTTTTTTGGATGGGTTACATTTTTACAATTTTTTTTTATTCAAAATCGAATTATTCAATTTTAAATCAGTTTGATGCCTAACGTAAGCTAATTTATGCAATTTATTATAAATACTTAATTTTTTCATAAATTTTTATTAGAATGTTTTTTGTGGAAAAATGCATATCAATACATATATGCCCAAAGTTTATACTTAACGTTTAAGTATGTAATTTAATTTTTAAATTCAAGTATATTGTAGTCTTTAATTTTCTGGTAAAGAGGTTTTCCAGGCACAAAAAGTACCTTATTGTCACGAAGGTGCACCCAGCCCTAAAATATATACCTTACAATGTATAAGGGGTTAAAGCCAATTCAACATTTGCAAGACAACCTGTAAATCAATATAAATCAATTGACGTCAATAGAAACAAATGCAATTCAGCAATAAAAGTTTATAACTAGAATCGAAGTAGGTTACACAGGGCTTTTTGATAGAGACTCGCGAGAACAAAGTACGGTGAGGCGAGGCGTTGCTTCACCGCGCCAAACTAAAAGTTTCGGGCTTTTTTCCTATAAACAAAAATCAGATCGTGTACTCGCGTGAACTTAACCGCTAGACGGACGGGTGACACTTTTTGGAAGTTAACCGTGGATTTGATGCTAGTTGGGAACGAATCTAGTAGATTCAGGTAAGTTTGGGTGTTTGTCTCTTGGAGCTAACGAACCAAGCCTTTGTAAAGCGAGCTACTTAAATTGATTCTGAAATACAACAACTTTTTACCAAAAAGTGTCACCCGCCCGTATACCCTATCTGAATTTTGTTATAGGAAAAATGGCCGAAACTTTTAGATATGCGCGTCGGGGCAATGCCTCTCCTCACCGTACTTTGTTCTCGCGAGTCTATCTCAAAAATCCCTGGGTAACCTACTTCGATTCTGTCAATTGATTTATATTGATTTACAGGTTATCCCAAAAATTAATATAATGCTACCTATAAATATTAATAATACCTTGCAAATGTTGAATTACCTTTAATCCCTTATGAATTGTAAGGTTTATATTTTAGGGCTGGGTTCACTTTGTGACATTATGACTGGTTATCAAGATACATGAGCAAGTTTGTGGAAATTTCCCTTTTTTAAGCAACGGAGTAGTAATGTGCACAGATTATCCAAATTGTGTAATACTTATCAAGTTTGTGTAAAAAATATGTTTGTGTAAAAAAATGCAGGTATACATAATTTAAATAATAATTAAAAAACTTAATCTATTTTGTTGGAAATGAACATAACATATTTGTTACAACAACACAAGAAAAAATTCTTAGAAGTGAATATTAGAAACAACATTTCCAAGAAAACAACTCTATAACTTTAGATAACCAGGTCCAGACGTACGATCGTTTTGTGTTCAGAAGCCATTTTGTGCAGAAAATCATGAACTGCATTCTTGATTTTAATTGAAAATTTTTAATTTAAGATTTTTATTTTAATAAAAGGTGTACATGATTATTTTGAAGGGTTTGAGCATAGGTTTATAAAATTTGATTGCAGAGTTACCTATTTATCGATTGTTTATTTTAAACGACAGTTTTGTACCACTATTTGTGATGATCAACAGCTATAACTACTAAAAAAGGAGGCTTAAGTTGGTCGGTGGTCTGACAGGGTAGTTTAATAGGTCGCTGTTTTGACTATAGCCATTGTTCGTCACATATAAAGGAATAAAAACACCAGTTAAAACAAAGATGGTTGCTTTAGGTAATCTATTTGTTTAAAAAAAGTTGGACCTAGTTGCTTACAAGCGCGGATTTGGGGGGCAACGTGGTAATTACCCCCCTAGAACAAAAATATATGTAGTTTTAGTTAATAAATATAGGGCTAACCGGATATTAACCCCCCAGAAACAAAAGTACCCAAATAGTTTTTCCATCGATCATTACCCCCCTTAAATTTTGATCCAGATCTGCGCCTGGTTGCTTAAGTACTTAATCAGAGGCTGATATTGGATGTTTTACTCTATTGTTTTATACATGGTTTTTGCAGTATTTGGTTTGTGAGAAAAGAAGTGAATATATAGCTGATATCAGTCTTTGCAAATATTATTTCATTTATATTTTACACTTTTTGTTAGCCTGTTTGAAGGATTCTTATAAAGCTTTAATAAAACAAAGAACTATGCGTCAAGAGAATACATATATTAAAACTAAAACGCAATAAATTTGTTTCATAACATTAGTTTTCGGCAAAAGAGACTGGATTTTGCCGATCAAGCTCCCTCTGCGTCGTGATGTTAACAGTATGTTAGGTATCATTACTTAAATATAACATTAAAGAATATAATATATTTTCTTATTATAAATATTATTAGATACTTTCGGGTTTTTCTTAATAAATTATAAATGATCACTTAATATTGATTGAGTCTTCCAAGCAGTTTATGCCAAAAACCGTCGAGAAATAACTTAACTGGGATTTACATCTCGAATTTTTTTGGAACTGGGGAAAAATCAATAAGGGCCTAGTAATTTTTTAGTTTTGATATGTTAGCAAATTATTCTTTATTTATCAAAATTTTAAATTTTGTTAAATAAAGAAGACGTATAACGGCATCACTACTTATATGTGTAGCTGGGATATTATAACCATTTTCTACCAAGCAGTTCAAAGAAAGTATGTTTTTTGTACTGCCTGGTACAGTCTGACTACCCCAAACCATCAAAAAATGAAATAGTACTTAAATCAATCTTTAATGGTCCAGGCTATTAAATCATTCAAAGTGTGGAATTACTTACATCGACCTCACAAGGGTCGATATTTGGAAAGTGTCTTTACATTCGCACTTATTTTCACTTATCGTAGGTATATTTCTAAACACCTAAAGCGGCATGTTGAAAGTCATTAATTTATTATGTTTACACCTATAGTTTAACTAAAATCAAATATCGGAGTCATTGATTTTGTTTTTTTAGATTTATAAAGTTAACTTTACATTATCTTTAATAAGAATAAATACATGATTTTTTTGTTTAAGTTTTGATATCTCGTAAACCTGTATCCATGGTGCGGTGGTCGGTAGATAGTCCGTTTCGGACCCTGCGATTTTTTGTGTGTTTTTTTGCGCCAAACGCGAGGGTCCATCCATCGGGGCGCATTATGTTCCAGTGTCGGGGAATTAAAACGTGTTAATGCCCTTTTTCGCCGCCACTGGGAGCTTCTCTCCGGTAAGGAAAGGGTTGAAATCATTTTGGTCCTAAAAATAAATATTGATGGTCAGTTCGTAAAAACATCTAAATTAAAATAGGCAGTTTGTAACGGCACCGGTTCAAAAGAGCGATATTTAAAACGGAGACATTTAAAACAGCGACATTCAAAAAAACGACATATCAAAACGGCGACATTCAAATGGGCGACATATCAAAACAGCGATATTCAAAAGAGCGACATCTAATAGAAACAGCAACATATCAAAACAGCGACATTCAAAAGAGCGACATATCAAAACAGCGACATTCAAAACAGCGACAATTCAAAACAGCGACATTTAGAAGAGCGACAATGCAAGAATCAATATTAAGCAACACAAGTCTTATGACTTGCCACATCCGGTATTTCAGTAAACCTTATAGTAACCACGATACACTAATGGCAAATTCTTTTGGGAAAAAAGTGCAGCACTGGTGCGCCATTAGTGCAGTTTTCGTATTCTTTTGGAAAAACTAGTGCAATTTTTTGTATTCTTTTGACCCACTGACAAGCCCAGTGTTGCACTCAGTGCACATTTTTTGGCACGGGCTCTCCGAGCTCGTCTTGCATTATTGCACTTTTGTATTCTTTTAAAACTGAACTGGGGCGATTTTTTGGAAGTGTCATTGGACCTAACTTTCTCAAAGGAATTCGCTATAAGAAAACATCAAAAATCGTCAAATTAGGGTACTGCCAGTCACTTTTAATCAACGTTAAAATCAAAAGTTCTTCGCAAAAGAACAAATCGATTCTATACCACATACCACGAGGGCTATATGTTCAGTTCGGTTTGGTTAGGTTCGGTTCGATTTGATTTGGTCAAGAAGTTTTTTTTTGAAGAAATATGTTAGGAAAGAGACCCCTTAGTCGAACGGTTGCTATTTTTTAATATCGCTGTTTTTATTACATGTCGAATTTTGAATATCGCTGTTTTGATATGTCGCTGTTTTAAATGTCGCTATTTTAAATCTCGCTATTTTAATATGTCGCTCTTTTAATCTGTCGCCCTTTCGATATGTCGCTGTTTTAACATGTCGCTCAAATGAGACCGCTGTTTTGAATGTCGCCCTTTTGAACCGGAGCCGTTTGTAACATGGCTGGGCAGGAATTGCCTTGAAAGTCCTTGAAAAATTACTTTGAGCAGAATAGTGGTTGAAGTACAGTACAAATGTACAGTGTCCCAAATTCGATGTTTTTAGGGGGCTTTGGGTATTTAAAGGGGAGAAAAAAAAACTGACCACCCTTTGCGACGCTCAAATTTCAAGAGAAGCTTCAGGGTCAAAATCGCATCTTGATATAGCAATCTGTTTTTAAAATTTTGCACAAAAATATGCATATCTTATTTAAATATTCGGACGTCCCTTTTAGACAAGCCGTTTTTAACGGCGCCGCGATTTAAAACATACACAATTTATTTACAATCAAATTTCAAATTTGTACACCGTGTATATACACCATATATATCCATATAGCTCTTGTAAAAAACGCCGAAATTTATATATGCAATAAAAATAATATTATTCCGCTAAGCATCGTACACGGATAAATAGCAACCAAAAGGGCATGCTCCATATGCAGCGGATCCAGGATTTCCGAGAGTCTGTATTTTGGGAGGGGGTCTTTAACTTTTTTATTTATGAAAATTTTGTTTTTGTGTAAAGTGCTTTATTATAATCTTTTTCTTGAGAAATTGACAGATGTAAACGGTTTTTATATATCTTTCTTAGTTTTTGAGATATTGCATGAAGTTATAATTTAGAATGACATGTGACAACTGAATATTAAATTTTTTTGTTGTTTTGATATTTTTGTTTTAAATTATTCTTTAATTTGATCGTTTTAAAATGTTTTCAACCCAGTCATCATATTCAATTGTAAAATAAAAACAAAAAATATTTAAAAAAAAAACAAAAATACACTTATAAAAACCAAAAAGAAAATTTGGCATTATTTAAAAAATGCTTTCTAATTGGGACTTCACAGAAACTGGAAGCACTTTAAAGTGTTTACAAGCAGTATAAATAAGAGCCCTAAACACTTTTTTTAGTAATTGGTGATTGCAAGCATTTTGAATTCTCTTACAATGATTTTTCCAAAGGGCTTGATGCTTCGTGCTTTAAGCACTTTTTTCGAGTGCTTTGTCCAGCCCTAACCTACTAAATATAATATGCCAGTGGGAGGGGCTTAGGTGTTTTAACATCCGCGTTTCAAAATACGGGATTCTGCAGAGTAATAAAAATCCGAGCCCTTTTTTGCAGGCTTACTTCTTGTAAAAGTTATTATTTAAATCTTGTTTAAATGACTTCCCTTTTAGACAAGCCGTTTTTAGCGGAGCCGCAATTTAAAACACCTCTTAATTTGTTAACAATAAAATTTCAAATTTGTACACCCTGTATATATACACAACACAAGAAAATTTTATAAATAGGAAATTATATAATATTAGCTTATAGCTTTTGTAAAAAAGCCGAAATTTATAAGGTTTTGCAATTTAAATAATATTGTTCCGCTAAGCATCGTAGACACGCTGATAAATAGCAACCAAAAGGACATACTTGATATGCAGCGGATCCAGGGTTTTCGAGGGGAGGAGCCAGGCAAGCATCGAAAACAAAAATATTTTTTCTTTGCTATTTCTAATTCAGGAGATATTTTGAAAAATAAAGTAATTTTTTTCAAAAAATTAAACATTAGCCGCTTAATGCTTTGGCCTTTTACTATTTTACTATTTATAACCAAGAAATATGTTTTTAATGCCTAGATACTCCAATTTGGATATAATCATAATAATTTAAACGCTCAAAAGTTGGCGGACGAAATAAAATTGTACCCTTCAAAGATGCTCGTTTATTCTTGTGTTGCGAACATGTTTTAATATTTTTTTTAAATTACTAAAAAAGCAGCATTCTTGCCACGCACAATAAGGTATGAATCCACAAAATCGGTTCAGTGGTTCTAAAAAAATATATTTTTATTTTAACCATTGTTTTGAATATTATACGATTGCCTTGCCGATCATGTCTGCATTTATTTCGTTATAAATTCATTACTACTGAACCGATTTTAATGAGATAAAAATCATGATCAAAATTTATTAACATCTTAAAATTTAAGATAGTGGACAGAATCATAATTGATTCTTCAAAATGGCGGTATTAGTCTTATTTTCTAAAAACGTTTTAGTTTTTTTTTTTTAATTTATAGAAAAGCAATACTTTTCCCCCGCACAACAAGGTATAAATTAGTAAAATCGGTTTAGTGGTTCTCAAATAATCTATTTTTGTTTCAGCCGTTGTTTTACAGATTATTCGATTGCATTGTCAGTCCTGTCTGCATTAATTTCTTTTTAATCTCATTATTACTGAACCGATCTTAGTGAAAGAAAAAAAATCGTGGTGAGAACTGATTGCTCTTTAAAGTTCATAATTGAAATTTGCCGCCATCTTAGAAGTTAGGATGTCGGAAATAATCATACTTGACCATTCAAAGAGGCACATTTATTCTTATTTTCAAAAAATGATTTAGTTTTTTTTTTTAATTTATAGGAAAGCACTTAATTAATTTTTATATCTTTATGCTTTTTTATAAATTAAAAAAAAACTAAAACATTTTCGGAAAGTAAGAATAAGCACGCCATTTTGAAGTCAAGTATGATTCTGCCCGACATCTTAAATTCTAAGATGGCGGCAAATTTCGATTATAATCTTTAAAGAGCAATCAATTCTTAACATGATTTTTTTTATTTCACTAAACTTAATTTAGTAATAACGAAGTTATAAGAAAATTAACGCAGACCGGACTGGCAAGGCAATCGTATAATCTGGAAAACAACGGCTGAAACACAAGTAGATTTTTTGAGAACCACCAAACCGATTTTACTAATTTGTAACTCGTTGTGTGGGGGAAAAGTAGTGCTTTTCTATAAATTAAAAAAAAACTAAATCCTTTTCGGAAACTAAAAATAAAGACGCCATTTTGAAGAATCAAGTATGATTCTGTCTGCCATCTTAAATTTTAAGGTGGCGATAAGTTTTGATCATGATTTTAAAAAGCAATCAATTCCCACCAATGTTTTTTATTTCAATAAAATCGGTTCAGTAGTAATGAATTTATAAGGAAATAAATGCTGACATGATTGGCAAGGCAATCGTATAATATGCAAAACAATGGTTGAAACAAAAATATTTTTTTAGAACCACTGAACCGATTTTGCTAATTCGTACCTTGTTGTACGTGGCAAGAATGCAGCTATTTTTCTAATTCAAAAAAATAATTAAGACATGTTCGCAACATAAGAATAAACGAGCATCTTTGAAGGGTACATTTTAATTTCATCCGCCATCTTGGATTTTGAGATGGTGAACAAAAAAAATACATTCAGTCAAAACTCTGATTAATTTTCTGCCCCATTAAAATCGATTGTGTAGTTAAAAAGTTACAATTAAAAAAAATTGGCCGGTTTTTTTGGCCCATCGGGTATTTTATCTTTTAAAATAGAGATCATTGTTTAAAGCTTACCTTCTCAATATAGCTGTGAAATTTCTTTGCAACCAAGTTCTTGTGTGGAAATCCTTTGTTAAGCTGCATGTAGCAAATACGAAATTTAAAATTAGAAATACGATAAAAGTAAAAAACAAACTCGTCTGAATAAAGGATCAATGGTTGTTTATCTGAAAGTTGCTTGCAATGTTGTCAGGTAGGTAGTGTTGCATTTGGGAAGTCCGCAAGTAAGCTAACGGAATAAGCAAATACGTTAAAGCATAAATACATGTTCAAAAAATCGAAAAGTGAAGAAAGAAGGAAGAAATTTAAATTCGCAGACGCGAATTTTTAAGTGGGCATACGTGTGTTTTGTCAAGTAGACAGACAGCTGTTGTGTGGTTGGATGCCATATTTTTTGTTTGTTTACATTTTCCGGTGTTTTGTGTTTTTGGTGTAAAATTATGTTTTTTTCTGTGAAAAATGGGAAATAATTTACCTAAAAGATGTGCGGTTTGTGAAAAAATGTCAGGGAGAAAAGGGAGTGCCAGTAAGTTCTTGTACAGTCGAACCTCTCTAACTCGAACCCCTCTATAACTCGAACCTTTTAAGCGGTCCCTGCACTTTTTACATGTATTTTAACCTATGTAGTTTGAGTTTCTATAACTCGAACTCTCCATAACTCGAACTGTTTTGGTTGTCCCTTCAGGTTCGAGTTATAGAGGTTCGACTGTATTTTTCTTTATAATTTGTTAATAAAGTTAAGAGTGGTTTATAGATACCATTAAACATTTCATGGCATCCACAATAAATCTGCACAAATAATTTTAGAAAAACTACCATTTTAATCCACAATTTGATATATTTTCACCGAATCAACTAGTATTTACAAAAAAAAATAATAGATAAAACCCTAATAGTTCAGGCAAGATTCGGGAAAATCCCCTTTCTAGAAGCATTTTATATTACTTTTTGGCAAATGGGTAATTCCCCCTATTTTGACCCCGCTGAATCCGAATAACCTTGTTGCCAACTCGAAATATTGACAGGGGCTGAGATATTCAAGATGGCGGCCAAAATGGCGGCGGAATTTTGAATTGCCGCTGGAAAGCCCAAATTGTCACAGGTGTACATTCAAAATATATATTTGTATAATCAAAAAATAATAACATATTATTTTTTTGAAATAGCTGCAAAACCCTCCAAAAACCCCCCCAGACCCCCCAAAATCTGAAAGTTTGAGGTTTTTTCAAATTTTCCTAAAAACTAAGCTTCTAAGAAAAAAATGTATAATATACTTTATTGTAGACAATAAAATGCCCTTTTCAACGTGGTATAACTTAATAAAGTTAGACTAATAACAAGCTCTCCAGCGGCGTCCGTTAATTGAAGTAATTAAAAAAAGTTGAAAAAATACCTATGTTTTTTCCAAGATTTATTTAATTTTTTTAAAAACTAATATCTACAGAAAACCATTACATTTTAGTATACTCAATAAAATTTCCTTCGAAATGACGTACAACATGATTAAATGAATTAATTCAGGGGCATCCGTAAATTAAATTAATTTTGAAAAAACAGAAAATAAACCATTTTTGTTACAGGTTTTATCTAATTTTCTCAAAAACTAAGCTTAACATGAAAAAACTTGTTCTACAATTTTTTGTAGACAGGGAAATTCCCTTTTTAAAAATGTGAAACTCGGTGGGGTTTGACTTATAGCAAACTCTCCAGCGACGTCCGTCAATGGGGGTGATTTCAACAAATCATTAAAAAAAACATGTTTTTCATACGTTTTATTCAAAAACCAAGCTCTTTGTCAAAAAATGTGTTTTATACTTCGTTATAGCCAATAAAATTTCCTTTCAAACGATGTATAACAAGGTGGAAGTTATTTTATATTTACCGCTCCAGTGGTGTTCTTAATTTAAAGAAATTATTTAAGATCAATCCAAACTAATCAATTTTGTGTCTTATTAGCTTTTCGGTGAATAATAAAGAGCGGCGGATAAAAGGTCGCAAGTACAAAAGGTCGAAAGTACAAAAGGTCGAAAAAATAAGGTCGAAAGTACAAAAGGTCGAAATTTTGAAAGAAGACAGCTGTTGTTATAATGCGAAACTGTCAATATAGTGCCCGGCACAATTTGTGCCTGGCTTTATTGCAATGGGTCCCTATTAATTAGAAAGATTTCTTACACATGCAATAAAAACTTTAAATGCAAATAACTTGAAACCCGTTCGTCGGGGTTGTTGATGCATTTAGAACATACCTACTTTTACAAATGAATTTTTTATTATAGATTGTGAATTTTAAAAAAATCGATATTTATCCCTCCACCTTTAGACAATACCTTCTAAAAAACATGCGACCATTTATAGTCTAAATTATACGCATTTGTAATGACGTTACCAGGTGAGAAAAAAACGTATGGCGTAGATATTTTTGCCAATCAATGTTTTTTGATTGACAGTGACGGATACTTCACATAACCAGTTACCTACCTATTTAAATCATAGACACTACTTTTTTTAAAGAGTTTATTGTCACCGCTGTTTATAATATACTAAACAAAGATAAACAAAAATTGCGTCATTACAAATGGGTATAATTTGAACTATATGTACGTAACGATACCTTTAGCGTTTGTTGTAAAAGCCTTTCAAAGTCCAGCTGCCCTATGGGGTCTAGAGCCCGATCTTTAACAGAGGGATTGGACAAACTTGGACAGTCAAACATGTGTTCGGAGTCACACATGCAATCTTGCATGGCTTGGTATCTTCTGCTGTAAATTGCCGTATTTTCAAAATCCTCAATGCATCCTTGTTCTTCTGTAAAAAGAATAATAAACCGTTAGGGTAAAAGCTATACTCACCATGAAGATTCTGCTTAGAAAGAGAAAAACTAATTTACCAGGTGTTTAGATGAAAATAGAAACATATGGGTTCCTCTATCTCATTGCTAAAGAGATACCTGATTATATTCCTCCCAGAATCATTCGAAAAATTTTAAAAAACATGGATAAAAAGCCTACAAGTAAAAAAATTCTCTGGGACTGTTTCCTGAGGACAATATTTTAAGGATGGAATCTTGTGAAAAAATTATGAATCGTACAAATCAGAATCAAAATGTTGTCAGTAATATTTTATTTACTGACGAAACTACTTTATCCCTACACAATGCGAACTAATTGCTTGCTACTGGGCAAAAAAAATAAACATTTGACGGTAAATGTGCGAACACAATACCCTCAAAAATTAAATGTTTGGTCGAGGGTTCTTGGAGATAATATCATCGGGCCATTTTTTATTAAGAAGGAGTAGCTCTGCGTATAGCATATGTTAGGCGTGTAAGGGTTTTGAAATAACACTTTTATGAAAAAAAGTGTTTAATATTTTTTGATAAAACTTTTGACAATTAGTAAAGAAAAGACTTTAGCGCGTACATAAATTCTGAAAAAAAAAAACCTTAACCCTCAAAAAACCTAATTTTTAGTTATTTACGGATACATTATTTTCTCTAGAACCGTTTCACTTATCGCAGTGGGGTTTTAAATGCCTGGTGCTTCTTAAAAGTGCCAAAAAGGTTTTTTGTAAATTTGCAAAACACCGCCCAAAAATTTTTTATTTTAAAACTACAATATTTAATGTCAGTCATTTAACTAAATTAAATTAATACGAATAAAGAACAAGAGGTATAGTTTTTGCAAAGCCAGTTGCACAAAGGTTAGGACATGGGCGGCGGTAGATATACTCATGAAAATTATTTCATTTAATTATGGCGTAAACTAAAGAAATAAAAATAGATAATAAAACTTTCTATTCCTATACCTACAGAAACGACACTGATTTATTTTCTAACTCTGCATACTGCCGACTAAAGGGGTCCCGCAAAGAACACCTGAAAGCAATTAATAGCGCATCTCAAAAAAATCTGCCAATCAGATGCCGTCTACCCACCTGTGCTGGGTCGGTCAGATAACAAATACTTTGTGCTCGACCCGCAAAGAGCGCGCCTTTTCTCTGTCGGTAGGGTTGAAATTATACCAGGAAGATTTTATATGAATTTGGATAACTTTTGAAGGGCAGATTGAAGCAAAATTTCATGAAATCGATAGAACCCCGTATTAGGAGCATTTCAGGTGACTTTGCAAAAACTATATATGTATATGACTTCAAGCAATTCCCATTTTAATTATTTTTTATTAAAGTTATGTTTATTCTTCCATATAGTGTCTCGAAACTTACGAAGGGTATTGTTTTCCGTAATCCCATACTTACCTATGTATGCCTCTGGATTATTTATACTTGTGATTTACCTTTGTATCCGATGGGACATGGGTTGGGTGGATTGCAGTAAGCAGGCAAGGTGGACTCCGAGTCGGGTTTGACGAACTTTATTCCTTGAGGCATTACAGAATTGGGATCCGAGGGACCCAAATTGTACTGGTTGCCCCACAAGCTGCTGTGCTGCAGATATTCTTGGTCCCTAATACTTGGATGCATCATACTGAAGTCACTAAAATATTTAAATATTGTTGCTAATATGAATGTAAAATATCATCAGTTTGCAATACTAGTTTACAATTTAAGAAAAAAATTAAATAAAAAAACACTTAACTGCTACATCTACTTGTAACTACTAGTGGCAGTTGGGTACAAAATTGATAGGTATACTTATAATGTCGTACGACATGATTTGACTATTAGTTTTGATGCCCTTCATGTAAAAAAAAGCCAAGTACGCGAAAATGGCATTCCGTAAAAAGAATTGAGATAAAATTAAAGTCAAGTTCTCCAATACAAATTTCAAAAGGAAAGGTTCTTACTAGTTTAGAAATGTTTTTTAAACTTTGCTATTACAGCCAAACGTCTTTATATTCAATTTAGCACTGTGCCTAAAAGTAATTTACAGGCGTAATAGACAAGTTTAGAAAAATATTTCCAAACTAGTAAGAACCTTTCATTTTGAAATTTGTATTTGAGAACTTGGCTTTACTTTTATCTTAATTCTTTTTACGGAATGCCATTTTCGCGTACTTAATTTTTAAAGTAGTAAAATATGCGGAATATTCAAAACTTTTGCAATTCCTTACTTAAATTTTTGAGGTTTTTTAATTTTTTTCCATGGTTTTACCGTAGTTCCTATTAGCCTTCCAAAGCTCAGCTCTCTAGCGTTTCTGAAAGTGCACAATGTTACTTTTACATAACTTTACATGTATAGGGGAGGGAAATCAATTAAAATTGTCGTGTTTTTAAATTTTGTCCTATAGTTTTATCATAGTTCCTATCAGTCTTTCAATGCTCAGCTCTCTAGCGTTTCTGGAAGTGGGTAATGTTACTTTTACATAACTTTACATTTATAGGGGAGGAGAGTAAATGAAAATATTGGACTTTTTTTTTTATGGTTTTATCATAATTTCTATCAGCATTCCAATGCTCAGCTCTCTAGCGTTTCTGGAAGTGGGCAATGTTAGTTTTATATAAATTTACATTTATAGGAGATGGAAGTAAATTAAACTGTTGGTGTTTTTATCTTTTTTCATATAGTTATATCATATCGTCTTTCAATCCTAAAAAGTTCAGCTCTCTAGCGTTTCTGGAAGTGGGCAGTGTTACTTTATCATAACTTTACATTTATAGGGGGAAGGAAGTAAATTAGAATTTTGGGGTGTTTTAATTTTTTTCTATAACTTTATCATAGTTACTATCGGTCTTCCAAAGCTCAGCTCTCCAGCATGTCTGGAAGTAGGCAATGTTACTTTTACTTAACTTTACATTTATAGGCAAGGGAAGTAAATTAGAATTTTGGGGTGTTTTAATTTTTTCCTATAGTTTTATCACAGTTCCTATCAGTGTGCCAAAGCTCAACTCTCTAGCATTTCTGGGATTGGGCGATCCTACTTTTACATAACTTTAAATGTATAGGGGAGGGGAGTAAATTAAAATGTTGAGGTTTTTTTCCAGGGGTTTGGTCAAAATTTCTATCAGTCTGCCAAATTTCAGCTTTGTAGCATGTCTGGAAGTACAGTAGAATATTGATGATCTATACATGAGTGAGTGAGTGAGTGAGTAAGTCAATGAGTGGCAATTTCGACGTTTTTTGAAATTTCGTAACTACTTTACTACTTTATGGAATTCCATGAAACTTGGAGGGGTTATTAAATCTATGGAGATCTACGACTGTGCAGTTTGAGATTCGTAGCTCATTCCGAAGTAGAGTTTTAGGTAGGCCAAATATCGGCTGAAATGTTTCAAGAAAAGATGGTTACGGCGCGCGAACTTGGCGAGGCACTGCCGCGCCCTCAGATATCGGTTCAGCCGTTTAGCCTCTAGCGCGACGCAAACATACATATTTACATACAGACATACATATCCCAAACGAAAAACATTACCCTTTTTTTCGTCGTGCTGCAGTTGGGTAAAAATAATAGTAAGCGCCAGGTATATAGTGGCGTACGCAGAAATAAATCCCGGGGGGGGGCTTGAGCGCGGACGGATATGCAGTGAGGGATACTGGGGGGGGGGGGCTTGAGCGCAGATTCATATATTTTAATCTTGATGATGGAAAATGCATGTTTTAGGGGGGGTTAATATTTAGTGGGCCTGGGGAGGACTCCAGCCCCTAAGCACCCCCCTGCGGACGCCACTGCAAATATAAGAGCCCACTCCACCACGTTTAAATCTCTATTTATGATTTTCAAAAAAAAATACAGTTGTGGAAATTGCCCAGGGATATTATCAAATGAAATTAACACATCGGATGCAATTTCCACGTATTAATTTTTGAAAATTTTTGTTCTGAAATTTCTAGTTAAATTTGCATGATGAAATTTTTCCCTGTAATTTTGAAATAGGTATCCTGTTATTAATTTGATACTTGTTTCCATACGTTCAACCAATCGGTTGAACAACGTACGTTTTAGCGAAATATTTGACTAAATTGGAAATCAGAATGACTGCTCCTTCAAAGGGTGTTTTCTAGCAATTTTTAAATGTTTTAAATTTGTAACGGCATGCCTGTCCTGGTGAAAATTGACTTTCAAACCACATATCATGCAATGGTTACTGATGTAGGTACCGATAGCATAGACATGGCTCTCGGTTAAAAAAAGGTTATAAATGTTTTATATGATTTTGACGAGATTTTTTGGTTCTTGGGTAATAATTTATTTATTTTCACAAACTACAAAATCTTTAAAATAAATTTAACTATTACAACTTTTTTTTATTTTTTATTTATTTATACTCGTACTTTCTATCCAATCAGGATCAATCGCCCAGTTTCGCACAAACAACCAAGTACCTAGCCAGGAATCGAACCTGAAGTTTTTCTATAAGAATTTAAAAGTAATAATAATTAATAATTGGACGAAATTTTAACTGCAGGTAATAGCACACGAATTTTGTAAGGTTTGCCAAGATTCCTATGACAGTAAAAAGTTTTTACAGGTATAGAAGACGAAGAATTTGTATAGACTTGATACTTTTATTAGTAAATACTGGTGTAAATGTTTGCGGACCTATGTTTACACGACCATTTGTCTCGAAGTCACTTAAGGAACTCAATACTAAAATTATATCATTGAATTTCGAAACACCCTGTATTTCAAAAACAGAACATGTTTTTTCAAAATTCGATATGAACTTGTAGAGGAATATAGATTTCTTTGATAGCTAAGTAAGTATGAATTATTAAATTATATTATGTATAAAAAACAAGCAAAAAAACAGACGCTATAACTTTTTAAATAGAAATGTTATTTTAAATTGATTTTCTAATGATTCTACCTAGCACTTTTTTGCATTGCGAAAGATAAAATTTAAAAATATTGTCGTCCGTAAAAGCTTTGCAGCTCGCATTTTCGAAACGCAATTCCAGCAAAATATAGGTTCATTAAAAAGATTTAACACAAGAGCGTAGACAACAACAACTCGATGTTTTTTGCTGGTTTTAGGTATTTCTAGTCGAGATACACAAAAACGAGTGGACACGTCCTAGGCTCGATTTTCAAGATGTCTTCAAATATCAAAACCGCTTCTTGATAAACCTCGTAGTTTTTTAGCTACAAGGGGATTTTGAAAAATTTGCATTTAAGGAGTTGGCCTATAACTTTTTTATTTGTAAACATTTCATTTTGGTGTAAGATCCTTTTTCACAAGTTTTTTTATGGAGAATCCAACTGTCAAACCAATTTTTATCTGTCACTTTAAGTTTTTGAGATATTACAAAAAGTTTAAATTTTCTTACGGAATGACTCATTTTTTGTTTTTGTTTCGAAATCTACGTCAAATTTTCTGTTTAAGGTTATGTCATAAATATTTTGAAAACTGCCTAACGAACTGTCATTTGTGCGTTTTTTCCCTTGCGCATATTTCTTCTACGTTTTTCTCATTTGCGCTTATTTTCGGGAATTTAATAAAGCCAACCAAAATATTTTTTTAGCCTTTAAATGATCTGTAGCACCTAATATATTTTCTGGGTGTCTGGGGAGGTAATTACCCCCTGTAACCACCCCCCCCCCCGGTAGATCCGCCGGTGGTGTGTCTATCCCACTTTATAGCGAAAATATAATAATATAATTTTGACGACCTTTTAAAAATGTTTTTAAGGTCTCGGCGTCGCGGGATAACAAAATTATTATTTTATATCCTTTTAGGATAAAAGTCAGTTCGTTAGGGCTTAAATTAAATAAAATCTTTGACAAAGCTCAAGAAGGTATGGGACTGAAAGAAAATGGAAAGGGCTGAGGGTTTTTACTTCTATTTATTTTTTTATTTTTTCGAAATTAAATAAATTATGCGCTTGTTACTTTTTTACTGGGGCGCATAATCAAAAGCAAAAATTATCAGAAAAATTATTATTTATGTGCGATTTTACTAATGCGCACAATAAGAATAGAATTTAACACAAAAAATTCTTTATTATCGCGATTCTACTGAACCAAAGTGCCCCCTATTTTCTTCTTCAAACGCACCCATAAAATACAAAGTTCTCGTAGCTCTCGAGAAAAAATGATTTTGCTTCTCTTGCTAGAGCTTCCCTGCGCCAACTCAACTCTGAGTTGGCATAACCACAGTAGAAATAAAAAGAAAAATGGTTATTTTAATGAAATTTAACACAAAAATCCTTTATTCTCGCGATTCTACTGTTGAAGATCAACTTATTGAAACGTGTTTGCATTTATAAAGAAAGTCCAGGTTCAGTTAAAGTTTACTGGAAAAGTTGGAGATGACGATATTTTATGTAGGATGTGAGGTTCACATCTACCAATCAACATGTACTATTTAATCACATGATCTTGTTAGCGCTTTTGGCAGCCTTGAGCAGCGCAATGAAAATAAAACATCCAACTGAGTTTGTGAGTGCTTAATTTTGAAGTTCCAACCTCAAACTACAGCCTCGGCTCCAAACGAACCTCAACTAAACCTCAACTGCCTTTATGAATTCAGCTTAAAGCAAAGTAGCCCTTATCATTTTACAAGTAGCGCCATCTATCAAATACACGAAAAACTAACAAAAAGGCAGGCAAGAATTGCAACATTTTGTCAGTCTCTAGGCAAATCTCACCCCAAGCTCTCATAATCCAAAGGAAACATCTGCTCTTCCTCTAGCTCTCTGCTGAGTGCTCTTCCATTCATCGGCATGCCAGTGTCTCCTTCTCCGGTTAGATCTAAATAGGACACGTCCCCATTTGAGGACAGATCCTGTTTTCCATTGGTGATGCGATTGACCAAGTCGTGAAGAAATATGTTTGACATAAAAGTTTCCTAAAAAAGAAATAATTGATCGATATTTTTTCTGCAGATGCAGGTCTATATTCCTCAAATAAATGTCTATACTAATTTTAACAAATTTTGTCTTTTAAAACGTTTCAGCACCGTACAATGTTCCCTGTACGGTATTTTTAGGTGAAGGTTTTATTAGCTCACATTACTACTATACTATAGTAGTGTGAGCTATGGTGATCCTAATTTTTTCGAGAAAAAAAAGTGGCTTCGATTTCAAATTTTTTTATATATCTTTGCGTTTCAGATGATTTTTAAATTTTGTCGTGACGTCTGTCTGTCTGTGTGTAACGACCAACGCGCATAACTCAAAACCGCTGACCCGATTTTAATGAGTCTTTGGTCGAGATGGTCCGATTTAAAAATGAACAAAATCCACCGAACGCAAGCCAAATTAATAGTACATTTCAAAAATTTGAGTTTTTGTGAAAATATGGCGTGTGTGATGTAGTACCTAGTGTGAGCTCAGGTGCCCATATATTGGCAGACTATTTTTCTTTATTATTATATATTTACAATTGAAAATGGCCGGACACGGATATGAATGATTTTTGAAATTATGGGTAAATGACGCAAGTGTACAGGCTAAATTATACGCATTTGTAATGACGTCACCAGGTGAGAAAAAAACGTATGGCGTAGATTCTTTTTTATATTTACTATCGTTGTTGGGCTCAATTTTGTTGCATCTGCGGCTCGCTGTATCACATTCTCAAATTGAAGTGCGAATAGTAAGGTTCATTAAGAGAGGACCATGAGCTTTAGTGTTTACTGTGTAATTTGTCAAAAAACAGAGAAAAAGGTAAATACATTTCGAAGAGGATGATATCTGTGTCGTTATCTTGTTTACTTTCATCCGATTTTGAGGAAGTTCTCCTTCTCACTTGTTTAAGAATTCATACACTAAAGTATAACAAGGATAGATAGCGAATTTGTTCAATTTATTTTTCCATAAGTAATTAAACATACCTTTCCAGGTGGGTAGTAGCACAGTACTCCCGTTATGGAGCACACTAGGAAAAAAAGTTTCATGGTGGTAGAAATTCACGACCTAAAAAGAAAACATTTTTAGTACCATGCAAATCAAACTCGGTAAATAGTATATTATACAAAATTTCTTTGATTGTTCCCATTCTAACAACGTTGAAATGACCAATATTGGCCCTATCTCTGTCGCTTATATAGGCTGCTGATTAAATCTAGCTCTGTCGTTCTACCCTGCTTTGCGTTTTAGTGTCCCAGTCGGAATGATCTTTCATTATTACGCAGACGCAGTGCTTACCACTACCACAACGAAATGTTAAATACTTCCAAAAACTCCCTACTATGTTTAATATGAGCATTATGAGCAGAGTGCCATAGTTTATTATAGCGAATTGCTTTGGAAAAAAAAAACATAGCACTAGTGCAATTTTCGTATTCTTTTGGGAAAACTTATGCAATTTTTTTTATTTTTTAAGCAACTGGCAAACTCTGGATCCGCTAGTGGACTTTATATCATTTAGAAAGTGATTCTGTTGACCATTTTTAAAATGCGTTTATCTTGATAGGTTCGACATTTCTATCGAAATAGTCCAAAATAAAAAGTGAAAATATTGAAAATTTACCCCAACTTGCAAAATAGCCAAATATACCATTAAATATTGGTTTTCTAATAGTTAGGGGAGATTGGAGTAAAATGATCCCCCTAAGACTTTTTGATATTTTGTAACGTCACATATATTTTTTTAGTATTTTTTTTATTAGAGTAATGATTAATCCTTTGCCCATCAAAAACAATGCATGCTATTTTTCCATGATCTTTAATAATTAAAAAAACTTCAAAAAATACAAAAAGTCAAAAGGATCATTTTACCCCACAAAAACTTAATTTGTGAACTTCAAATAAAATACAAAACTTACTAAAAGAAATTATATAAACTTTTACACTAAATTATAAACTAATTCCCTTTTTGATTTTGCTTAAAGGACACTCGGAGAACAAGTCGCATATAACATTTTTTCATCTTCTTTGACACCTGCGCATTGGTCGTGTGCCCACCCTAAGCATTACATGCATCTGATCCAACCTTTCCCTACAGTTGATTGAAGGTATTCCTCAGAACAGTATAAACACACTGTAATATTTTCCTTCTCATGTTCTGTGTCTGAGGAACTAGACACAATATCCTTTTTAATTATTTTCTTTTGCTGACAATTCTTCTTCTTTTCAGGTTTTTTTTACCCTTTATTCTGCTTTTTTGTCTGGATTAAGGTTTTCTTGTTCAGGTCTTCCTCGAAAGAGTTTTTATATGGTGTGCTTGTCAGTACAATACTACCGATGGACCTTCTTTTTGTAGCGTTTCGTTTTTCTTCTAGCTTTGGAAGTTGATGGCCTGTTTGAGGTGAAACTAAGAAGGATGAGTCATTTAGTTTTTCTGGCGTTTTTGGATCGTCTAGAGAAGACTTCTGAGAAGACCGGTTTTGCGAAATCCGTTGATTCCATTTTTGGGATTGCAAGCTTTAAGGTAGCCTTCACAAAAAATTTGAAATACTGTCACAGTTCTTCCAGGATGCTGATTAAGCCATTTTTCTAAAGCCTGATCCATATAAATACTAAGTGGGCCCATTACTGCGACGTCCAAAGGTTGCATCTTATGCGTGCAGTGAGACACAATATAGTGACAAAATTGTCTCTTGCGTTTTTTATGACATTGAGATTTTTCGTATGAGATAAATGGCCATCTAATACAAGTAAAGCAGGAACTTTGGTAGGCTTTACAAAGTGTCATTACAAGTAAAGACTTTGCCAGGAGGAGCACCATCTTTTAATTCTACCTTCATTCTTTTTCTGGTACAAAGCTGCCTGCAGCTGAAACACAAATAACTGCTCGTAGAAACTCCACGCTCTGCTGAAGTTACTCGTGCTACTTGCTTTGAATCCTTTTTGGCTGAGATTTTTGAGTTTCGTGAAGGGACTGTTGAGAGAGACGTCTCGTTCACATTGAAGATCCGGTGAGGAACAAAATTAAATTTTGACTGTGTGTCTCTAAGCAAATTAAAAATTTTTGTCACAGCTGGCTTGTTAAATGCTTTAGCTCTAGCAGCCGATGTAAGCTTCAGGACATCTTAAAGATATTTTTGGATGCCTTTTTCTAAAGCCAGACAGCCAATCTTTATCAACAGCTGGCTCCTTGTGGAAAAATGGATGCTTAATTTTATTTTTTTCCGCTAATTGGTGCGCCAACTGCCGTAGCTCTCTACTTGTCAAGCCATACATTCTGGACTCAAAATCTAAAATATGTGAAACTATTTCGAGCTTTTGCTCTTGCGAAAAAAATTTTTTTGTCCATCTTCGATATCTTATTTTTGTTTAAAAATCGACGTTTCAGGAACATTCTTGCGGCCTTATAGGCATGCCTCTTCTGACCTCCTCCAATGCGTTTTTCATATGTTCCTCCTTCCAATTTTGCCTCTCAGTCTTACGCTTATATGTTCGCGACATTTTCTGAAAAAAAAATATATATATGTAAATAAAATCTGATAGTAAACTGCATAAAACCTACTCTCTTATACTAAAAATGACAAAAAGGGGCCGCGCAGGGCCTATATTTGCCACATTTAGAGCATAATCTACCGTTGTTATAAATAGCAGCCTAAAAATTAACTTAGCGGGGCAAAACGATCCCGGGATCATTTTATCCCGCATATGTGGGATCATTTTACCCCGAACTGTACTTTTAACACATAACCTCAAATACTATTTCCATAAAACGACTGACATAAAAGAACTATCTGATTAAATTTGGTTATATCAGGACATAAATTACGCCTAGAAGATTTAAGAAAACTATATTTATTAAAAATATTCACTGCAAGATATACCTTACCTTAGATTAAAAGCACAAAAAAACTTTCTTTACTCATCAAAGTACGGAATGCAACTAACACGTGTTTTAAAGCATCAGCGATCACTAAATTTCTCGCGTAGCACTGTTTTTAGTCTTCGGTTGATAGATGGAGCTGCTAGGTTCGCTAGAAATCGGGGGATCCTTTAAACCCGCGGAGATCATTTTGCCCCACTCTCCCCTATAACGTTATAAATATACTAGCATTTTGCGCAAGTACCTTTAATATTTATATGTAGGACATAATTTTGGTCTTATCTCGATTTTGAAAATTAATATTTACATATTGTAGGAATTTATATCGTTTTAAAAAAATATACCTACGTCACAAGATCGTGAACTAACTTTACAGGTTTCCCCATGTAAACTTCGTGAGCCAACCTGTAAATTTTACGTTTTCGGTCTAGTAACGTAAATACCTAATGTGTTCATACCGACATTTCACAGGAAATACAAAAAACTGCCATAAATACAATTGGTTTATTAAATGGCCAATTTACTTTAATGATGGTTTGAGTTAATATATTTTAGTGTAGCGTAATGTCCGATGAAAAAATTATTTGTGCATAATTTCTTTTTTTAGGGGGTTATTTATTAACCAAAAGAGCATATATGTTTGGGGGCAGGGTAATTACTACGTCACCCCCTCAAATTCGTGCTTGCCCCCATATCTTTGAGCCAATTTCTTAAGCCTAAATCATTTTTTTTGTAGTCTGGAGAGTTTATCTGTGTACTGGGTGGAAAAAAAATATGGCTTATAGTAGGTACGTGGGCACAATAGACCCACATGTACTTGCGGTGCATGTAGGTCCAGTAGGGCCTGCCGCCACTTTAGAATACAAAATAAATGGATCCATGACGGATCTGATACCTTCCTAGCTAGCCTATTAGCACACTTAAGTGAAGCCATGATATATCAGCCTTAAAAATAGTTTTTTGTGAATATTTCAGAAATTAAAACTCCTACAAGTTTTTGGTTACAACACAAATTATTGAGCAAAATGTGGTCTACTCTATTCCGAAAACCGCGTCAAAAAACTGTCATTAGCATTAATGGATTTTGGCCAAAATCTAATCAGCTCGTTGAGTGTCGAACTAACTAAAATCGGTTTAGCGGTTTAAAAGCTATTATGTTACGGACAGACATATACAGACACACACACATACACACACAGACAGACATCACGACGATATTGCTAAGATAGGGCAAAATATATCCAAATAACCGCAGCCAACGCTAAAGACCCGCCATGGCGCGTTATAAGCAAGTCGGCGGTCACGTAATCTTAGGAGTTCCAGGATTCTTACCCCTGATTTATAAGTTGCCGTTCACGGTTGACGCTCACGGTTCACAGTTCGTAGACGGATTTTAGCATTTATAGGCTGCCATCTTCCGTTCGCAACCGTTCGGTAATAATAACCTAAAAAAACTGTTTTTTTTCATAGTTCTTTTGTTTAAAATGGAGCCTCTAACCTTTTCTGACTTTTATAATAAAGAAAAAAAAATAATAAAGAAAAAAAAATAAAAGGAAAATAAAAGAATAAACCAACTAAGTATGACGTACGTGGCCGACTACGAATCTCGAAAGGCGAAAGATAAAGATGAATTATCTCCATTAACTTCAAGTCGAAATCAATGATTATCTCCAACTTTTGCGAACATCAAGGCCGAACTTTGGTCAACTTTAACGAACGGCAACTTATAAATCAGGAGTTATTGTATTGCTTAATATATTATCTGTTTTCACACAATTTAAATAAATTGACAAAAAAATTTTGTTCTCATATAGGCAAAAATTGAAAAAAATATTTTGCTGATGTATGTGTTTATTATAGATAAAAGAACTGAATCTATGAAATAAAAAATTATATAAAATTTGCTCTCTAATATCTTCAGGTATATTAGGTACATAATATCGTTAGTTACTTCAAATCTATACAAGTCTTTTAAAATTGGACATAGCAAACATAGCTTTAAGTTTTTTAATTTTTCTTATGTTCTTATTCAAAGATTTATTAGCAAACACTAAATCATTATGCTTTATAATAAAATTATTTTAAAAAACTTTACATGCCCTTAAACTAATTTTTTCAAGATTTGACAATAGTTTTTCTCCACAAAAACACTCGCTAGAGTTATCTAAAGAAAATTTTTTAATATAAAACATTTCACAATAATTTATTAAAAAGAAACAAGTGATTTTGTGAATAAGTGAGATGGTTTTCACGTTCAATAAACTGAATTATTGGTCGTCAATAATTTTTTGAAAAATTATCCAGCACAAAGTTTAATATATATTTCATCAATGTGTAAGTTAACTACCAACTCATGTTCTTTTAAAAGCTGTATCTTACTTTTTAAATATTGCACACTACCGGAGAGATTACTATCTGTTAGCGATATTTTACAAATCAGTTTTTTAATATTGCGAGGGTGCAGAAGACATATTACCTTAGTTTTGTAAATTGACATGTATGCACTGGATGACTGGATAAACAAAGATGAAGCAAACATTAAAGTGTATCCACAATATTTTCGATTCTCAGGTGACCTTTTCAAGAGACCTAATTGTTCAATAAGAAATGACAATTGAACATATTTTTCACTCTCACTATCGAAAATGTCACTAAAGATGTCTATTACTTGATCAATCTTATCTTTTACCACTTCTTTCCTGTTGGCAACTTTCATTTCAATAAACTGCATTAGCTCTTCAAGTGTATCGGGGTGCTGTCCAAAAATAAAACTCCAACTTTTGTTTGTTTCATTTACAAAAAATGACAGATAACTCTCAACAACTAGAGATGCTAACAGTGATGGATTGTTGTTCAAAAATGTCATCAGGCACAGGCCGACTGTGTCACGTTCTTGGGTAAAAATCCAATTTTTGTTTATTTTAGTATTAGAACAATAAAATTTTGAAATGTCCTTAATATTTGATAAAACTTTTGATTTCTTATGAGCTCAAAGTGTTTCAAGACTTTCTTGTATTTCAGTTTCCAGTTGTTGCCTCTCGACATCAGCTAATCGAACAGTAGATACAGGTTGTCTACTTAGGTATTTCGGAACATTTTGAACACTCTCCATTTACAACACACTTATCAAACCAAATAACCTGCTCGTTAGGAAAATGTTTGCTGCAAACTTGTGGACGTTTTAAGATACTTAAATCATTAGGAAATTTTCGCAACCAAATTTTATTCATTTGTTTATCCACTGGCAAATTAAAAGTTGACACATATTCGGTTTCAGTTTTATATTTGGACCGACAACCAACAACACTACAAGTTCGCGGCATTGTTGTCTTTTTCGTGGGCTGCGTTATTTTAATAACTTTGATAAATTTCACATAAAATTCGTGCCCGAATTAAAAAAAAATCGACGTAAACAAACACACCAAAACTGAAAACACACATGTTTTATAATGTCAGCTAGCCGGGAGGCGTTCTTTTGTGACCCTCCTACGGTCACGTGATATTTTCGCGCCCGGGCCGGTCTTTCTCGTGGGCTGTGCAAATAACATATTTTCGGCGTTATCTCAAAAACAAATAAAATTGTCGGAAATAATACCTTCTACAGCCATTTCTGCGCGGACTAGAAAGGTAAAAATGACTATGGCAATCGATCAAGAACAAAGCTAATTTTTGAAGAAAAAAAATGTTTCATATCAAGGTTTATCGGAATAGCGACGATATTGTTTGCCCGCAGGTAGAAAAACGATAACTGCGCGAACAAACATAAATATATTGATATGAAATCACGAAATAATTAAGGTCCATAGGTTAATTGTTGGTACCACACAACGGAAATCAGAAACAAAGCACTCACCAGTTTGCAGCCAATTTCTCCACGTTCTAGGGGCCCCTTTCTGGATCTAATGATGGCACCACGTAGCTGAAGGGCTAAAGTTTCTAGTTCTATGCTTCAGTACACCAAAATCGAGCACTTTCAAGTGTAGAAATTTGTAATAGTTGGAGAAAGAAATTAACACGCCATTTTCTCGAGGCGGTAGAAAAAGGATCTCGCTGATTCTTGGTGCGCATGTCCAATATGCGAAAAATGTACTCTGTCCGTCATCCAATTGTGTGGTTTTAAAATTTACAAACAACCGCGAAATTTAGCGGGAGCTAACATAACTGCCTCCAAAACACACAATTTTAGAATATCAACCGAACAGATATAGATATAAGAAAAATGATCGACCGATAAATATAAATGAATGAAAAACAGATAAGTAGCGTAAGTTTATTTAGAAATAACGAAAACCCGAAAAAAGGCAAAATTAAAAAAAAAATAATAAAGAATTACCTTTTGTAATAATTGACTTCAATAGGTAGAAAAAAATAAAATTACTTTTAATTCGGCAAGAGGCACAGTTTTACAACTGGCCGCTTGTAAACACCGGTAGCCGTTTGTACCGTCGCTACACGCACTTGACCGTCTCCGCCGGGATGCAATTCGAGAACCCGACCGACTGGCCATTTCAAAGGTGATTGGATGTGATCACTCGTTATGATAATCAAATCATTTAATTTGATATTTGGAGACGAATCAGCCCACTTGTGTCGCTGTTGTAGCGTATGCAAATACTCTATAGAATACCGTTTCCAAAAATCATTATGTAGTTGTTGGATTAGTTGCCATCTCGAGAGCCGAGTTAGGGGAACCTCGGACAAATCTGACTCCGGAATTTCTGAATTAAGGGGTTCAAGGGTCAAAAAATGCCCAGGGGTAAGAGGTTGAAGATCGTGTGGGTCTGAAGAGGCGGGCGATAAAGGGCGACTATTAAGTACAGCTTCTATGCGACAGGTAAGGGTGGACATTTCCATGATGGACAACTTCTGGTCGCCGACAACTCGAACAAAGTGAGTTTTAAAACTTTTGACGCCAGCTTCTGCCAGGCCATTGAAATGTGGACTGAGAGGGGGTCCCAGATGCCAACGAATAGAAAGTCTGGTGGACGCACTTCTTGCGTAATCAAGTAATTGGTTACGAAACCCTATAAAATTACTGCCCTGATCTGACCAGCATTGCGTCACGCTTCCACGTCTGGAAATGAATCGATGGAATGCACCTACAAACCAGTTCCATGGTTAATTCCAAATGCACGCAATGTGTGGCAGTACAGACAAACACACAGACATACGATTTGAAAGCTTTACAACCACGGTAACGATGAGGAGTCACAAAGAAAGGTCCACAAAAGTCGATAGCTACACTCGAAAAAGGTTTAAGTTGATTGATTCGATGAGCGGGAAGTGAACTCATTATGGGCGGTCTATAGGGTTTAGGGTTGATTCTAAAACATTGCAAACATTTGGATATGGTTCTTTGAATTTCCCGTCTGGCAGAAAATATCCAAAATTGCTGTAAAAGCAGATTATGTAATGTTTTAAACCCAGGATGAAGGTATTGTCGATGAGTGGACTCGATAAGAAGAGTAGTTAAACGATGGTTACTCGAAAGTAAGTAAGTTTTGCAGAATAAGACAAAAGGTCAGATTTTTGTAATCTGCCACCGACTCTAATGATACTATTTTCATCAAGAAAAGGTGAAAGTTTTCGAAAAGGTTTCGGTATTGGTTTATCCTTAGATAACGCGGAAAAAAGCTCAGAAACGCAAGAACCTTGAACGCGTTTGATAAGAAGGTGTAACGCACTTTGCATTTCACCGGTGGTAGGAATAACAATATTTTCAAAAATAATTTTTTGGTCCGGTGGCTTAGTGGGTTTTTGATAGGAATGGTTTTGAAAAAGGTTAACTATTCGAAGGACATAACAAATGATACGTTGAATTTTTGATATAGATGAATATTTGATAAGAAGCTGATCTAAGAAGTTAACATCAATTATCGCATTGCAACAGACCCTTGGCTTTCCTCCAGATTAATATCTCCGAAATCAATCGGCATTTTTGATTTATGAAAATCGGGCCATTCGTTTTCGGGACACCACAAAAACGACGGTGCGTTCCACCACATGTCATGTGAAATGAGCTCTGAGGGGGTGGCCCCTCGTGACGCAATATCGGCTGCATTTAAAGCAGAAGGAATGTAGCGCCATGAGTTTGAGGGAATGATTTCTTGGATTCTACTGACTCGATTTCCAACAAAGGTTTGCCAGGGATTAGGAGGGGATGAAAGCCAGTGCAATACGACTTGCGAATCGCAGAAAGTAACGATATTTGTAAAAGTTATTTTTCCTTCATAGCTAGATAAGACGAAGTCAATTAATTCGCTTAAAAGAAATGCGCCTAGGAGTTCTAGGACTTTATAGGCGCGACCCTAGATTTTGCAGATATGAGAGAAACAGATATATTGCTTTCCTCTTCTACACGAAAATATACGACGCCTGCGTAGCCTCGAATTGAAGCGTCACAGAAGCCGATGATTTGACAGGTATTGGTTTATGACAGTTTGATTTGTCGGGGTAATTGAAAATTGGAAAGAAGCGGGAATTCAGAACGAAGTTTGTTCGAAGAGTCGATGATAGAAGAATCTGGTTCTTCGTCCCAGCCTATTTTCGATATCCACAACTGTTGCAAAATAAATTTTGCTTGTAGCAACAAGGGACAAAGAAAACCTAAGGGATCGAAGATTGTTCCTATGATAGATAAAATAGAACGTTTAGTTGGGGGTTTGTCCTTCATTCGGCATTGATAAGAAAAAATGTCGTTTTTTGGATGCCATTGAAGGCCTAAAACTTTGATATAGTGTGGTTCATCCTTGTCAAAAGAGAGAGGCATTTGACGATCGGATTCTGGCAATGTTGCCAATAACTCAGGACAATTGCTTGCCCATTTTTTAAGTTCAAATCCTCCCGACTTTAACAAATCATTGAGTTCCCTCTGTAGGGAAACGGCTTCAGAAAGCGAAGGACTAGTTCCCAAGATATCGTCGATGTAAATTGACGTTTTTAGAACACTACTAGCCATAGGAAAACGTTCCTTTTCTCTCTCTGCCAGCTCATTTAATGTACGCATGGCTAGAAAAGGTGAGCATGTCATGCCAAAAGTGACAGTAGAAAGTTCCCACACTGAAAGTGGGTCCTGTGGAGAAAACCTCCACAATATCCTTTGATAAGGACGGTGATAAGGATTGATAAGGACTTGATGGAACATCTGTTTGATATCAGCAATGTAGGCAATAGGATTAAGACGAAACGTAAGGAGTAAAGAAGCAATATCCTTTTGAAGTTTCGGTCCAGATAACAACGTGTCATTGAGACTTATATTCTTTGGGGTGACTGCCGAACAATCCCAGACTACCCTTAATTTTGTACTTAAGCTTTCCGGCTTTAGTACGCAATGATGTCCCAAAAAACATGATACGTCGACTTTTGGTTGACTAGGTAAAACAAGACTCATATGATTAGAATCGATATAGTCTTGCATGAAACTAGAATAGGCAGTGTACAGATCAGGATTTTTGAGTAATCTATTTTCTAGAAGTAAAAATCTACGATAAGCTTGCGGATAAGTATTTCCTAGGTCAGGGTTTATTTTATCTTTAAACGGAAGATCTACCATGAACCTACCGCTCGGTTGTCGCACGACACTCGCAGTAAAAATTGATTCCGCTTGTTTTTCTTCCTTTGATAAGATTTGTTTTTTAGGCAAATGTTCGATTTCCCAAAACCTAGGGATAATGACCTCTAAAGGAGGTGAATGACTCGTTAAAAAACAACTGGTTCGTTCCGTAAGACTACCTACTTCGTCCACTTTTCCCATGACGACCCAGCCAAAGATGGTTTCAAGGGCGGAAGGTTGCCCTATTTGTCCAAGAACCCTGCCCTCCTTGAATATCTGTGCGAATAGCTCGCAACCAATAACTAGGTCCACAGGTCTAGATTTGAAATAAGATGGGTCGGCAAGTTTAAGGTTTTTCAAGTGTTTCCACTGATTGTCGTTCAAAGTGAATGTAGGCATATTGGAACATAATTGTGGAATGACAAGTGCTTCCAAATTAAGTAAAGGAGTGACCTGTCCTTGTGGCTTAATGTAACATTGAACGAGCCCTTTGGAAGTAAAAGAAGACATTTGATTTAATTCGAATATTTCAGTGGTGTAACTTCGCCTAGGAAGATTAAGACGCTGAATACACTTTTCACTGATAAATCCTGTCTGTGATCCAGAATCAAGCAGTGCCCTTACAGGTTGAAAATTTCCGCAACCGTCCATAACATCTATTATGGCGGTGCATAAAAGAAAGGTCCTAAGGTATTTAATGACACATGAAGATTATTGACAGGTGGTGTGTGAATGACAGGACTAGTATCTTGGCTTCCAGACTCTTTATTAGTTTCTAAGATATGAGTTAAAGTGTGGTGCCTTTTACTATTGCAAGTTCTGCATGAATATTTTGATTTGCACGTATCTACCCCATGCGAGGGATGAAAACACGCTAGACATAATTTTTTCTGCTTGACGAAAGATAGGCGATCGATAGGTGAGAAGTCACGAAATGTTTGACATTTCGAAAGCACGTGACCTTGATTACACCGGAGACATTTTATTCCCGTACTTGAATTAGTTGAGGTGCCAGCCAGTCCTATAAAAGGCGAATTGGATGATTTATAGGTAGGCTTTTGCCCAAACTGATTTTGCATAGAATTTGAATTTTGATAGGTAGGCTTTTGCCCAAACTGATTTTGCATAGAATTTGATTTTTGACAGGTAGGCACCTTTTTGGGTGCTGTTGGTTGAGGAAGTGATTCCAAAACTTTACATCTTTTTTCTAGAAATTGAAAAAGGGACTGAAAAGTGGGAATTTCGGTATTAGTATTGGCGTGACTCATTTCGAAATTTGAACGCGTCGGAATATCCAATTTTTCTAACAAAATGAAAAAAATAATAAAGTCCCAACTGTCAACGTCAAAACTAAGTGATTTTAAAATTTCTAGGGATTCTGAAAAGGTGTCAATTAAATTTCGAAATTCTTTAGCTGACTCGTTTTTTAAGGTAGAGTTCATAATTGTGCTTAAAGCATCATTTGCGAGGTCTCGCTTGTTTTGATATCTATTGACTAATTTGTCGTAAGCAATTTTATAATTTTGATCAGATAAGCTAATCCCTGATATCAATTTTAAAGGCTCATCCTCGAGATATGAAAATAAATATTGAAGTTTTCGGACATTACTTAGACTTTGATTTTGATCTATAATGTTATTAAAAAGATCGAAAAAGCTTGGCCATAATTTTTAATCACCTCGAAATATGGGAATACCTAACTCTTTGAGTTTTGGAGTTTCGTTTTGTCGAACATATGATCCCGAAAAGGATGGGGCCTCAACCGGAAATATTTTAGAGTACACGCATAAAAATATTTACGAGCTTCTGAAAGGATCGCATCCTGCGTTTTAAACTCCTCGTCGTCCGAGTCGTCTATCAACATAATGACATCATTATGTGCCAACATGCATTTATCGAAAGTTTCATCCAAGTCGGAATACCTCACTTGAAACTCGTTTCTCGCTTTTGCGTCCGTTGCCGCGGTCTGTGAAAACACATAACACTCGGTGATCGCAGATAAAAAACCCTTGCGTTTTTGCACGGCTTTTTTGATAGACATGATTTTAACTTTGAAATGACGAAATTGTCGGTAAATATACAATTAACGCTAAATTAATGCTTCTGAAATAGAAAAATGACGAATTGTCGAAAATATGCACTAATTTATCGCAATTGATGAAAATTGTTTTAAATATCGAAATGATATGGAACACATCTAATCACAGAAATGTCGGTAAATATACAATTAACGCTAAATTAATGCTTCTGAAATAGAAAAATGACGAATTGTCGAAAATATGCACTAATTTATCGCAATTGATGAAAATTGTTTTAAATATCGAAATGATATGGAACACATCTAATCATAGAAATCGTGCTTGTTTGTTTTGATTGCTTCTCGATTTTTGTTTACTGAATGACCACGCGGTAGACCCTGCGTTACCATAGCAGCGGACCAAAAACAGGTGAACTGCGCCGATACCGAAGGTCGAGCGAAAATCTTTCTCGGTTCAATACGATTGGCAAAATTCAAGGCCGTATGATGTCGGCGAAAATGTGAAAATGAAATGGCCGACTTATTAATACCGTCGTATGGAGTAAATTTAAATAATTCGGGTCGAAGGAACACTTATGTTTGCCCGCAGGTAGAAAAACGATAACTGCAGTGGACTGTATATATTTTAATTAATGAAAGCGCGAACAAACATAAATATATTGATATGAAATCACGAAATAATTAAGGTCCATAGGTTAATTGTTGGTACCACACAACGGAAATCAGAAACAAAGCACTCACCAGTTTGCAGCCAATTTCTCGACGTTCTAGGGGCCCCTTTCTGGATCTAATGATGGCACCACGTAGCTGAAGGGCTGAAGTTTCTAGTTCTATGCTTCAGTACACCAAAATCGAGCACTTGCAAGTGTAGAAATTTGTAATAGTTGGAGAAAGAAATTAACACGCCATTTTCTCGAGGCGGTAGAAAAAGGATCTCGCTGATTCTTGGTGCGCATGTCCAATGCGGGAAAAATGTACTCTGTCCGTCATCCAATTGTGTGGTTTTAAAATTTACAAACAACCGCGAAATTTAGCGGGAGCTAACAGATATTTCTTGTTTTTTCATGAGCTACACGGAATATGGAGTAGTTTTTACGTGGGACGTTTTTAATAAATATGCATTTATTTAATATTATTTACGAGTAGCTTTATTTAGATTGTTCCTACGCCTGGCCCGCTCACACAGCTCTATTTATAGTTATAGCTAACCTTGTTTGACTTTTTGTCCACGGCGTCAGACTTAATTTGCCAGAATGGGATATAAAAATAAATATGCTACAGCACAGCCCCCTCAAATTAACAGCCCTGATCCTTCTTTAAATTGCAACAATTCGAAGGCTGACGTTTCTTATAATAGGGACTTATTGCAATAAAACCAGGCAATAATAGTGTACATACCAGAGTCGAATTTATAAATCCAGTCGTTTATTTCCATTAATAGTAGCGGCACTAATAATTCCGGCTGTTATAATACACAAAGGCCTAATTTTGAAAAAAGACAGCTGTTCTTATAATGCGAAACTGTCAGAATAGTCCCGGCACAATTACTGTCTGACTTTATTGGAATAAGCCCATAATTTTTTTGTCAACCTCTTATTTGTTGCAATGCAATGGTGGCAACGATATTGAATAGAGAAGATGCGCTGCAGCAATTCAATCTGCCTAGCAAAAGTGGTTGCACTAGGCGGAGCCTATCCTGGCACCAATATGGCGCTGATTCCAGACCCGGACTACAGTAATTTCCTTTTTAATAGGGCATCGCTATTAAGAAATAGGGCATTGAAATGCGTATAAAAGAGACACTCTCAATAGCCAAACATCTAGATTTAAATTACTAAATATAAATCTTTCTGAATTCCTGGAAGCTTTGCAATATAACAAGCATAAGTTTTATTCTGATTAAAAACTAACAAAAACCTGCCAAAAAATAAATATCAATTGCAGCGGTGGGTCCAGGGGGAGGGGACTAGAAGCAAATGCCTCCCGCCAAGAAGTTTTTCTATATACGCAAAATAGGTGAAAAGTTTAAATAAAAGCGTCTTTTTTTGTCTTATTATTATTAAAATTGTCCCTCTTAGTCATACTGGTATATTTTTATCCTGAAGAACGAACCTGCAGAATTTTTCGCCTGCGGTGCCAATGGTGTTATAAGTACCTACTTACCTGTCAATATGATAAAAATATAAAAAAAGTAAAAAAATTAATTGTGGCAGATCTGAAATAATAAATAAATCATCGATTAAAAGGGACAGATTAGGAATAAAAATTAAAAATTAAGGATGAAAAGTGACAGATCAAAGAAAAAAACCCTAAAATAACCTAAAAACCCAAAAAAAATGTGTATAAACCTCGCAAAATTGTCTTTTTAACCCCTGGCAGTTGTAGTCCTCGCAACGCTCGGGTTAAAAAGTACCCAGCTTATCTCTTGGTATATAATATAGTCATAACCGACACAGCAAAAGCACTTCTAGATACGCCACTGATTTTATAGGTATCACAAATGCAAAATCCGTAGAATTTGAACAGGGTGTCCCAGAACTAATGGTACATAGTAAACCTGTAAGTTACTTGGATCAAAATATTAAGATTTAGCTACACTTGCCTTTGCCCAAAAGTTGATACTAGCCGAGATACAGAGTGTTAAACTTCAGTAAATTTTGTACTGATCAATATTTTTTCAAAAAAGTTTAAGGCTTTTGTGTATATTGTACAGGGTGTTCTCCGGATTACTACGATTACATTAAAATCCGTGTTACTTTTTTGTGCATTGGTATATACTTTTTTTTATATCATTTTCCTCATAATTATTATGTAAAAAAGTTATACTGTTTTCATGGCGCTCAGAGCAACGGTTTTCGATATTTTTCCATTTAAAGTTTTTTATGCATGAGTAAAAAGTTATTAAAGGAAGTAATAGGTGAAACAACAAAATTTTTACCCATGCAATACAAACTTTAAGGGCAAATATCTTGAAAACCGTGTGAAAGGCTTTCGCGGCCATCGTCCAATAGTGGGTGTGCTTTCGGGCTGTTCGGCCGTCGTCGTCGAACAGCCCGAAAGCACACCCACCATTGGCCGCGAAAGCCTTTCATAATTTGTACGACGCCTCTACGGGGAGGAAGTTTCCACTCTTCATCTACGCTTGGTCGCACTACGCAAGAAGAAAGCGCAACTACTTTCTTCTCTGACTTTCTTATTACACTGTCGCGATGAGAAGGTCACGCCGAAATTCCTGAGATTTAAGCATACCATGAGAACACCACAAGCCTACAGAATCTATAGAAGAACTGAAGATGCCCTTTTAACAGAACGGATCCATTCAACGAAATCGCAACTCGCACGCCCAGACCAACGACGACGGCCGAACAGCCCGAAAGCACACCCACTATCTTGAAAACCGTTCGCACGGGGCGAAATTAAAACATTTTACCTTTTTTACATAAAAATAATGGGAAAAATAATATTTACACCGAGGCACAAAGAAGTGACACTTATTTTAATGTAATGCTAGCAACCCAGAGAACACCCTGTACAATTTACAAGAACATTTTTACCGAAATCGAATTATCACAAAAAAATCAATACTGAAATTTTTTTAAAACTCTTAATTGGTTAGAAAGTAATTAAGGAAAGTAGACGTCAATTAAGCATGTCACAAAATTTTTACCCATTCAATAAAAACTTTAAATGCAAAAATCTCGAGAACCGTAGCTCCAAGCGACATTAAAAGAGTATAAGTTTTTTATATAAAAACGACCCTGAGAACACCCTGTATAATGTACAATTACCGAAAACGAATTGCTCTTCCCAAAAAACCCCAAATTTTCTTGCAAATATAGGTATTGCTAAGTAAAAAAGATATTAAAGCAAAACAAAATGAAAAAAAAAGTTTAACGTCGTGTATCTAGACTAATATGAACTTTTGGAACAAAGGCAAGTGAAGCCAAATCGTAATATTTTGATTCAAGGAATCTACAGTTTTATTATATACCATTAATTCTGGGACACCTTGTATATAATAGTCTTATCTTTTATAATTTATTACCCACCTTTAATACTAATTGTACTATTATAAAAATATATTAAATTATATAGTACGGGCCTGTATTATGTTTACAATTACCTATGAAATTTACTTATCGCCTTGTCGGTGGCAGAGTAGTGCCGTGGTATGGTCGTCGGCTTCACATGCAGAAGGTACCAGGCTCGCGTCTCGAACGATGCAGAAACAAAAAAAAATCTGTCGCCTTGTCGCTGATTTCCTTTTCAGCGTTCAACAGCCGCCATCGAATAAGCATGCGATGCGATGCACGCAAAAAATATAAGTCGACATTGAACATCGAGAATATACGCAGGTGTAGTCCAGGAGCCGACGACACGCAGCCAGCCGAGGAACAAGGGATAATAACCCAGGAGCCTGCTATAAGTGCTATATAGTCGGAACCAGGACGGCGCCAGCATATATCTCCTACAGTCAAACCACGACGACCACGACTGTTGCGCTGAAAAGGAAAGAAGTCTACCGTCTATAACCAAGTTCTGCTGGGACGATAGCCATGTTAGATAGATGCAAGTCTAACATGTAGCAGGACCACCTTTCGGAAGGGGTGTAAAAGCGTGGGTCCACTGTATATACTTGCTACGCAGTATAAAGATCCCTGCCCTGGACAAAGAGGTGTGAGGCAAAATTAAGTCCTCTTAGAGAAAGAAAACTTGCATCCTAAGGGGCACGTGCATCAGTTTGAAATATGATGTACGGACAAATCGGGGTTTGCGAAAAGGGCGCGCAGTGTGCCTAGTCGCTAGACCAAAAAAATGGTCTCCCCACCACTACTACTACTACTATCGTCTTGTCGACTTCTACAGCTACGCACTGCATACGAAGTCGTTCTTAAACTTCACAATTACTAAAACCCAAGAAAAACGGCACAGAAATCTCGAACAGCTGACTTGACGTAAAGCTAGCACAAATATGGCGGAAGTGAAACCGTTTTTAAAACAGGCATGACGCCTTCTCCCTATTTAACCTCCTTGAATGGTTGCATCTCAGAGAAGAATCAGGCTTGTTAATTTAAGGGGGCTGTGGCGATAGATGATAGATATCCAACGGAACTTGTTTAATAAACCGTGAAAAATCCGCAATATCTTCTGACTCGCATGGCAAGGCTGAACAAGCCAGGCCCTTGCCCGGGGCAGCAACCTTGAGGCGGCAAATATTTTTTAAAGAAAACAAATAAACTAATAATATTCATTTGAATACTTTTGAAAAATTATTTGGGTGGAATTTTAGTAAAATTTTAATATGTTTCCAAAGTTATAAGTAAAAAAACACGTTTTGAAAGATAACTAGGGGTGGATTAGTGACCAAATCCAAAACCGAACTAAAAATATCGTCGTCAAACCGGTGATTCCGGATTTTTTAGACATCCTGTGTATAATAATATGTACATAGCCATAGCTTACGGACTAAGCTATCCTTTAAACTAACTACTAAACCGAGACCAAAAGCTTTTGATTTTATGGCATTTTAAGTATTTGAACCCTCTAGTAAAGCTGTAAAATCCTGTATGGATATAAACCTGCATAACTTTCTTTATAAGCAAATACCAATTTTTTGTGACAAATAAAGGACATTTAGCACATCTATTTACAAACTTAAAAAAAAAATCTCTTCGGCGCATGCGATGTGTTATGCCCGCAGTAAGAAAAACGATAACTGCAATGGACTGTATATATTTTAATTAATGAAAGCGCGAACAAACATAAATATATTGATATGAAATTACGAAATAATTAAAAGGTCCATAGGTTAATTGTGGGTACCACACAACGGAAATCAGAGACAAAGCACTCACCAGTTTGCAGCCAATTTCTCCACTTCCAAGGGGCCCCTATCTGGATCTAATGATGTCACCACGTAGCTGAAGGGCTGAAGTTTCTAGTTCTATGCTTCAGTACACCAAAATCGAGCACTTTTAAGTGTAGAAATTGGAAATAGTTGGAGAAAGTAAATTAACACGCCATTTCTCGAGGCGGTCGAAAAAGGATCTCACTGATTCTTGGTGCGCATGTCCAAAATGCGCGTAAACGCACTCTGTCCGTCATTCAATTGTGTGGTTTTAAAATGTACAAACACCGCGAAATTTAGCGGGAGCTAACATAACTGCCCTCCAAAACACACAATTTTAGAATATCAGCCGGACAGATATAGATAAAAAAAAATGATCGACCGATAAATATAAATGAATGAAAAACAGATAAGTAGCGTAAGTTTATTTAGAGATAACGAAAACCCGAAAAAGTTAAAACAAACAAACAAAATTAAAAAAAAATAATAAAGAATTACCTATTGTAATAATTGACTTCAATAGGTAGAAAAAATTTAAATTACTTTTAATTCGGCAAGAGGCACAGTTTTACAACTGGCCGCTTGTAAACACCGGTAACCGTTTGTACCGTCGCAACACGCACCTGACCGTCTCCGCCGGGATGCAGTTCGATGACCCGACCGACCGGCCATTTTAAAGGTGATTGGCTGTGATCACTTGTTATGATAACCAAATCATTTAATTTGATATTTGGGGACGAATCAGCCCACTTGTGTCGCTGTTGTAACGTATGCAAATACTCTATAGAATACCGTTTCCAAAAATCATTATGTAGTTTTTGGATTAGTTGCCATCTCGAGAGCCGATTTAGGGGAACCTCGGACAAATCTGACTCCGGAATTTCTGAATTAAAGGGTTCAAGGGTCAAAAAATGCCCAGGGGTAAGAGGTTGAAGATCGTGTGGGTCTGAAGAGGCAGGAGATAAAGGGCGACTATTAAGTACGGCTTCTATGCGACATGTAAGGGTGGACATTTCCATGATGGACAACTTCTGGTCGCCGACTACTCGAACAAAGTGAGTTTTAAAACTTTTGACGCCAGCTTCTGCCAGGCCATTGAAATGTGGACTGAGAGGAGGTCCCAGATGCCAACGAATAGAAAGTCTGGTGGCCGCACTTCTTGCGTAATCAAGTAATTGGTTACGAAACCCTATAAAATTACTGCCTTGATCTGACCAGCATTGCGTCACGCTTCCACGTCTGGAAATGAATCGATGGAATGCACCTACGAACCCTTCGGTGGACAGTTCCATGGTTAATTCCAAATGCACGCAATGTGTGGCCGTACAGACAAACACACAGACATACGATTTGAAAGCTTTACAACCACGGTAACGATGAGGAATCACAAAGAAAGGTCCACAAAAGTCGATAGCTACACTTGAAAAAGGTTTAAATTGATTGATTCGATGAGCGGGAAGTGAACTCATTATGGGCGGTCTATAGGGTTTAGGGTTGATTCTAAAACATTGCAAACACTTGGATATGGTTCTTTGAATTGTCCGTCTGGCATATAATATCCAAAATTGCTGTAAAAGCAGATTATGTAATGTTTTAAACCCAGGATGAAGGTATTGTCGATGAGTGGACTCGATAAGAAGAGTAGTTAAACGATGGTTACTCGAAAGTAAGACGGGGTGTTTTGCAGAATAAGACAAAAGGTCAGATTTTTGTAATCTGCCACCGACTCTAATGATATTATTTCCATCAAGAAAAGGTGAAAGTTTTCGGAAAGGTTTCGGTGTTGGTTTATCCTTAGATAACGCGAAAAAAAGCTCAGAAAAACAAGAAACTTGAACGCGTTTGATAAGAAGGTATAACGCACTTTGCATCTCACCGGTGGTAGGAAAAACAATATTCTCAAAAATAACTTTTTGGTCCGGCGGCTTAGTGGGTTTTTGATAGGAATGGCTTTGAAAAAGGTTAACTATTCGAAGGACATAACAAATGATACGTTGAATTTTTGATATAGATGAATATTTGATAAGAAGCTGATCTAAGAAGTTAACGTCAATTATCGCATTGCAATAGACCATTGGCTTTTCCTCCAGATTAATATCTCCGAAATTAATCGGCATTTTTGATTTATGAAAATCGGGCCATTCGTTTTCGGGAGACCACAAAAACGACGGTGCGTTCCACCACATGTCATGTGACATGAGCTGTGAAGGGGTGGCCCCTCGTGACGCAATATCGGCTGCATTTAAAGCAGAAGGAATGTAGCGCCACGAGTTTGAGGAAATGATTTCTTGGATTCTACTGACTCGATTTCCAACAAAGGTTTGCCAGCGATTAGGAGGGGATGAAAGCCAATGCAATACGACTTGCGAATCGCAGAAAGTAACGATATTTGTAAAAGTTATTTTTCCTTCATAGCTAGATAAGACGAAATCAATTAATTCGCTTAAAAGAAATGCGCCTAGGAGTTCTAGCAGATATGAGAGAAACAGATATATTGTTTTCCTCTTCTACACGAAAATATACGACGCCTGCGTAACCTTGAATTGAAGCGTCACAGAAGCCGATGATCTGACAGGTATTGGTTTTAGACAGTTGGATTTGTCGGGGTAATTGAAAATTGGAAAGAAGCGGGAATTCAGAACGAAGTTTGTTCGAAGAGTCGATGATAGAAGAATCTGGTTCTTCGTCCCAGCCTATTTTCGATATCCACAACTGTTGCAAAATAAATTTTGCTTGTAGCAACAAGGGACAAAGAAAACCTAAGGGATCGAAGATTGTTCCTATGATAGATAAAATAGAACGTTTGGTTGGGGGTTTGTCCTTCATTCGGCATTGATAAGAAAAAATGTCGTTTTTTGGATGCCATTGAAGTCCTAAAACTTTGATAAAGTGGGGTTCCTCCTTGTCAAAAGAGAGAGGTATTTGACGATCGGATTCTGGCAATGTTGCCAATAAATCAGGACAACTGCTTGCCCATTTTTTAAGTTCAAATCCTCCCGACTTCAACAAATCATTGAGTTTTGTTTGAAGGGAGAGAGCTTTAGAAAGCGAAGGGCTAGTTCCCAAGATATCGTCGATATAGATTGACGATTTTAGAACAGTACTAGCCATAGGAAAACGTTCCTTTTCTCTCTCTGCCAGCTCATTTAATGTACGCATGGCTAGAAAAGGTGAGCATGTCATGCCAAAAGTGACAGTAGAAAGTTCCCACACTGAAAGTGGATCCTGTGGAGAAAACCTCCACAATATCCTTTGATAAGGACGGTGATAAGGATTGATAAGGACTTGACGGAACATCTGTTTGATATCAGCAATGTAGGCAATATGATTAAGACGAAACGTAAGGAGTAAAGATGCAATATCTTTTTGAAGTTTCGGTCCCGATAACAACGTGTCATTGAGACTAATATTTTTTGGGGTGACTGCCGAACAATCCCAGACTACCCTTAATTTTGTACTTAAACTTTCCGGCTTTAGTACGCAATGATGTGCTAAAAACATGATACGTCGACCTTTGGTTGACTAGATAAAACTAAACTCATATGATTAGAATCGATATAGTCTTGCATGAAACTTGAATAGGCAGTGTACAGGTCAGGATTTTTGATTAATCTATTTTCTAGAAGTAAAAATCTACGATAAGCTTGCGGATAAGTATTTCCTAGGTCAGGGTTTATTTTATCTTTAAACGGAAGATCTACCATGAATCTACCGCTCGGTTGCCGTACTACCCTCGCAGTAAAAATTGATTCTGCTTGTTTTTCTTCCTTTGATAAGATTTGTTTTTTAGGCAAATGTTCGATTTCCCAAAACCTAGGGAGAATGACCTCTAAAGGAGGTGAATGACTCGTTAAAAAACAACTGGTTCGTTCCGTAAGACTACCTACTTCGTCAACCTTTCCCATGACGACCCAGCCAAAGATAGTTTCAAGGGCTGAAGGTTGCCCTATTTGTCCAAGAACCCTGCCCTCCTTGAATATCTGTGCGAATAGCTCGCAACCAATAACTAGGTCCACAGGTCTAGATTTGAAATAAGATGGGTCGGCAAGTTTAAGGTTTTCCTAGTGTTTCCACTGATTATCGTTCAAAGTGAATGTAGGCATATTGGAACATAATTGTGGAACGACAATTGCTTCGAAATTAAGTAAAGGAGTGACCTGTCCTTGTGGCTTAATGTGACATTGAACGAGCCCTTTGGAAGTAAAAGAAGACATCTGATTTAATCCGAATATTTCAGTGGTGTAACTTCGCCTAGGAAGATTAAGACGCTGAATACACTTTTCACTGATGAATCCTGTCTGTGATCCAGAATCAAGCAGTGCCCTTACAGGTTGAAAATTTCCGCAACCGTCCATAACCTCTATTAAGGCGGTGCATAAAAGAAAGGTACCTGAAGGTCCTGAGGTATTTAATGACACATGAAAATTATTGACAGGTGGTGTGTGAATGACAGGACTAGTATCTTGGCTTCCAGACTCTTGATTAGTTTCTAAGATATGAGTTAAAGTGTGGTGCCTTTTACTATTGCAAGTCCTGCATGAATATTTTGATTTGCACGTATCTACCCCATGCAAGGGATGAAAACACTCTAGACATAATTTTTTCTGCTTGACGAAAGATAGGCGATCGATAGGTGAGAGGTCAAGAAATGTTTGACATTTCGAAAGCACGTGACCTTGATTACACCGGAAACATTTTATTCCCGTACTTGAATTAGTTGAGGTGCCAGCCAGTCCTATAAAAGGCGAATTGGATGATTTATAGGTAGGCTTTTGCCCAAACTGATTTTGCATAGAATTTGAATTTTGATAGGTAGGCTTTTGCCCAAACTGATTTTGCATAGAATTTGATTTTTGATAGGTAGGCACCTTTTTGGGTGCTGTTGATTGAGGAAGTGATTCCAAAACTTTACATATTTTTTCTAGAAATTGAAAAAGTGACTGAAAAGTGGGAATTTCGGTATTAGTATTGGCGTGACTCATTTCGAAATTTGAACGCGTCGGAATATCCAATTTTTCTAACAAAATGAAAAAAATAATAAAGTCCCAACTGTCAACGTCAAAGCTAAGTGATTTTAAAATTTTTAGGGATTCAGAAAAGGTGTCAATTAAATTCTTTAGCTGACTCGTTTTTTAAGGTAGAGTTCATAATTGTGCTTAAAGCATCATTTGCGAGGTCTCGCTTGTTTTGATATCTATTGACTAATTTGTCGTAAGCAATTTTATAATTTTGATCAGATAAGCTAATCCCTGATATCAATTTTAAAGGCTCATCCTCGAGATATGAAAATAAATATTGAAGTTTTCGAACGTTACTTAGACTTTGATTTTGATCTATAATGTTATTCAAAAGATCGAAAAAGCTTGGCCATAATTTTTTATCACCTCGAAATATGGGAATACCTAACTCTTTGAGTTTTGGAGTTTCGTTTTGTCGAACATATGATCCCGAAAAGGATGGGGCCTCAACCGGAAATATTTTAGAGTAAACCCCCTTACACGCATAAAAATATTTACGAGCTTCTGAAAGAATCGCATCCTGCGTTTTAAACTCCTCGTCGTCCGAGTCGTCTATCAACATAATGACATCATTATGTGCCAGCATGCATTTATCGAAGGTTTCATCCAAATCGGAATACCTCACTTGAAACTCGTTTCTCGCTTTTTCGTCCGATGCCGCGGTCTGTGAAAACACATAACACTCGGTGATCGCAGATAAAAAACCCTTGCGTTTTTGCACCGCTTTTTTGACAGACATGATTTTACCTTTGAAATGACGAAATTGTCGGTAAATATACAATTAACGCTAAATTAATGCTTCTGAAATAAAAAAATGACGAATTGTCGAAAATATGCACTAATTTATCGCAATTGATGAAAATTGTTTTAAATATCGAAATGTTATGGAACACATCTAATCACAGAAATGTCGGTAAATATACAATTAACGCTAAATTAATGCTTCTGAAATAGAAAAATGACGAATTGTCAAAAATATGCACTAATTTATCGCAATTGATGAAAATTGTTTTAAATATCGAAATGATATGGAACACACCTAACACACTGAACATGTGCTTGTTTGTTTTGATTGCTTCGAATTGTTTACTGAATGACCACGGTACGTTACCATAGCAGCGGACCGAAAAACACGTAAACTGCGCCGCTACCGAAGGTCGAGCGAAAATCTCTCTCGTTTCAATACGAAGGCCTTGATCTCGGCGTGAAAATAAATGGCCGACTTATTAATACCGTCGTATGGAGTAAATTTTAAATAATTCGGTCGAAGGAACACTTATGTTATGCCCGCAGTAAGAAAAACGATAACTGCAATGGACTGTATATATTTTAATTAATGAAAGCGCGAACAAACATAAATATATTGATATGAAATTACGAAATAATTAAAAGGTCCATAGGTTAATTGTGGGTACCACACAACGGAAATCAGAGACAAAGCACTCACCAGTTTGCAGCCAATTTCTCCACTTCCAAGGGGCCCCTATCTGGATCTAATGATGTCACCACGTAGCTGAAGGGCTGAAGTTTCTAGTTCTATGCTTCAGTACACCAAAATCGAGCACTTTTAAGTGTAGAAATTTGAAATAGTTGGAGAAAGTAAATTAACACGCCATTTCTCGAGGCGGTCGAAAAAGGATCTCACTGATTCTTGATGCGCATGTCCAAAATGCGCGAAAACGCACTCTGTCCGTCATTCAATTGTGTGGTTTTAAAATTTACAAACACCGCGAAATTTAGCGGGAGCTAACACGATGTTTGAAATAGGCTTTTTATGCAAAACTTGCTGTATTTAAGATATCCTCAGGAACCGATTATTGTAGAAAAAGAAAGTAAGAAGCACATCCTTCCCCCAGAAAAATAAAATACAAAAACAGATTTTAGAATATTTCGCTAACATTAAATTATTATCATTATATTGCTAACCCTTTAATAGATATCAAGAAAAGAGTAAAACTTGTATCGTAATGAGAAAACTATAAAAAGAAAATTGTAAAATCAATGTTTTTATATATAGGTACCACAAATTTGCCAAAAATTATTTAAGAAAAACTTGGAAACTTAAAAATATTTTACAAGCCGTTAGTTCTAATCTTTAATAAATGGATCCATGAAGGATCTGATACCTTTCTAGCTAGCCTATTAGCTCACTTCATGTGAAGCCAGTGGCGTATATAGAAAAATGTTTCGGGGCGGGCCCGAACAGTTTCAGGGGGGGGGGGGGCGAGATCCCATGAGTCCGTATTTTATGCTATTTTATGTTTGTATTCATGCAATATGTGGAAAATATCCAAAAAAACCTTAGTTTGGGGGAGCCCGGGCCCCCCAGGCCCCCCCTTATATACGCCACTGTGTGGAGCCATGATATATCAGGCTTGAGAATAGTTTTTTGTAAATATCTCAGAAACTAAAGCTCTTATGAAGTTTTTGGTTATAACAAGAATTGCAAAATGCGGTCTACTACATTCCGAAAACCGCATCTTGGTACCACGGATCACCTTTAGCATTTTTTGAACTTTTTGGTTTTTTGCTTGTTAGGCTGTCGAACACTACTTTAATCGAAAATTTTATAAGAATCAGTTAAGCGGTTTAGGAGCTATCGTGTTACGGACAGAAATAATATACACATACACACACACACGCACACACAGACATTACGACGATATTGCTAAGATAGGTCAAAACCCACATAGCACAAAAATCACATTAACGTTAAATTAACGTGAACTAAAATAACAAAGGTATTTTCTACGAGAAAACAACCTCATACCATGTAATATTTGTTTTGTTAAATCTACATGTCTAAAGATAACTTAAAAACAAGGAGGAATCAAGCTATAAAAAATGTAATTTTTGCTGAAGTTTTTGATGCTGTGTATATAACGTCTTTTTTACCCTCGTTATTTTCATGTGCCAAAATTACACTTGAAAAGTCCTCCACATTGTTCTAAAACGCCACTTGATTAAACTTCTCAAACCTACTACCTTTTTGTCACGTTTTTTTAAAACCTTCTTTTTAAATTAAAAGTGACGCGAAGGGAAGTTTTAAAAGTTCACTAGTTTAAGACTACAATTCAAGACAATTTTAAAGTGTGGCGCTCAAGGCAAGACAAAATATCTATACATACATTCTGTTTTCTTTATACTGGACGCTCGGAAGTGAGGGTCAAGACTTCCCAAAGAAATCGAATTTGGGACACCCTGTATAGTGGCGTCAAGTGTCATAACAGTGCAGGACTAGGTATTCTAATTAAAAAAATGTGCCACAATGTTGGTAGCCGATAAGGTTTGAAACGGTAGAAGGCCAAGGCCCTGCAATGTGACGCCGCTGATGTCATATACAAGGGAGAGGGGGTGTCAGAATGAAAAAAAAGATTTTTTCCTTGATGCAGAACAACTTAACTTAATAAAATGTATATTGATTCACTACCCGGGCCTATACATATACATACCGGGTGGGCCAAAAAAAGCCGGACAATTTTTTTTCATTATAACTTTTGAATTATACCATCGATTTTAATGGGACAAACTGCACTTGGCAGAGAATTAATCAGAGTTTTGACCAAATATATTTCTTTGTCCGCCGTCTCAAAATCCAAGATGGCGGACGAAATTAAATTGTACCCTTCAAAGATGCTCGTTTATTCTTCTGTTGCGAACATGTTTTAATACTTTTTTTAAATTGGTAAAACAGCCGCGTTCTAGCCACGCAAACAAGGTATAAATCAGCATAATCGGTTTAGTGGTTCTAAAAAAATATATTTTTGTTTCAACCATTGTTTTGCATATTATACGATTGCCTTACCAATCATGTCTGCATTTATTTCTTTATAAATTCATTACTACTGAACCGATTTTAATGAAATAAAAAACATTCCAATGAGAATTGATTGGTTTTTAAGGATCATGATCAAAGTTTACCGTCATCTTAAAATTTAAGATGGCGGACTGAATTATACTGGATTTTTAAAAATGGCGTGTTTATTCTTATTTTTCGAAAACGCTTTAGTTTTTTTTGAATTTATAGAAAAGCACTACTTTTCTTCCCCACAACGATGTACAAATTAGTAAAATCGGTGTGGTGGTTCTCAAAAAATCTATTTTTGTTTAAACCGTTGTTTTACAAATTATACGATTGCATTGCTAATCCTGTCTGCATTCATTTCCTTATAAATTCGTTATAACTAAACCGATTTTAGTGAAATAAACAAAAACATGGATCGGATCAAATAATTTTATAAAAAATAATTGCAGACAGGATTGGCAAGGCAACCGTATAATTTGTAAATCAATCCTTAAAACAAAATCAGATTTAGTGAGAACCACTACACCGTTTTTATTAATTTGTACCTTGTTATGCGGAAGAAAAGTAGTGTTTTTCTATAAATTAAAACAAAATCTAAAACATTTTCGGAAAATAAGAATAAACGTGCCTCTTTTAACGGTCAAGTATGATTCTGTCCGACATCTTAACTTTGAAGATGGCGGAAAATTTCGATTATAATCTTTAAAGAACAATCGATTCTTACCCTGACATCTTTTATTTCACTAAGATCGGTTCAGTAATAATGAGTTTGTAAGGAAATTAATGCAGACAGGATTAGCAATGCAATCGTATAATCTGTAAAACATGGGCTAAAACGAAAATAGATTTCTTGTGCGGGCAGAAATAGTGCTTTTCTATAAATTCAAAAAAAAACTAAAACATTTTCAGAAAATACGAATAAACACGGCATTTTGAAGAATCAAGTATGATTCTGTCCGCCATCTTAAAATTTAAAATGGCTGTAAAATTTTACCATAATCTTTAAGAAGCAATTAATTTTCACCAGGATGCTTTTTATTTCATCAAAATCGGTTTAGTAGTAAGGAATTTATAAGGAATTAAATGCAGACACGAATGGCAAGGCATTCGTATAATATTCAAAACAATGGTTGAAACAAAAATATATTTTTTTAGAACCACCAAACGAATTTTGCTGACTTGTACCTTATTGTGCGTGTCAAGAATGCAGCTTTTTTACTGATTTAAAAAAGTAATTAAAAAAAGTTCGCAACACAAAAATAAACGAGCATCTTTGAAGGGTACATTTTAATTTCGTTCGCCATCTTGGATTTTAAGATGGCGGACAAAGATATATACTTATTCAAAACTCTGATTAATTCTCTACCAAGTGCAGTTTGTCCCATAAAAATGGATGGTATATTTCAAAAGTTATAATGAAAAAAAATTGTCCGTTTTTTTTTGGCCCACCCGGTATAAGTAGGGCCAAGGCCTCCGCAGACTTAAAGAAGAATTTTTCTTTTTGGCATTTATACTTCTCGGCTCACTCTAAAACTTCTAAAGGCAATAGACAAGATATTCGAGCATATTTTTTCAAAAAAATATAAAAAATCGAAGGGATAACTTTTTCAAATTGGCGATTTTCTTTAATTTATTATCTTGTACTAAGGTCACTGATGCGATTTTTTGTCATTTTCAATATTTTTTCTTATTTCTAAACAGTAGATAGTATTTTTTTGTAAAGTTCGTATTTTTTCAGGAAAAATCATAAACCATAGATGTTTTGGCCAATTAAGAAGATAAAACACCCTGTAGATTTAAGAAATCGCAACATTTTTTAAAAATTTTTATCTTGGTGTAATCGGCACTCATAGGGAAATCAAAAAATTAATTTTTATTAAAATCAAAATTTTTAAGTGCAAAAGGTGGCCGGTTTGATATGGAAAGCCCCATATCGTACCCCTAATTCTGAAAGGTCGTAACCCACAAAAAAAATTAAATTCATATTTTTGCGTCATAGGTTAGTAATTATGCATAGCTATACGCTGCTAAATCCTCGCAACCAAAAAAAAATATAAAACGGTCATTCCCGCGATTTGTAATAAGTCGCATAATGCTTATAGTACAATGAATAGAGGAGTTTTACCCTACAAAAGGTCCGGTAGTTCTGAGTTTTGGATATGTTATTAAGGTCATAAGGCTAGTTAAAAATCTGAGTTTTCGTCACCCCCACCCCTGTGCTTCCTCCGCCATCTTGAAAAAACTATCAAAAATTGGCACTTTTTGTAGTTTTTTGCCTGTACCTTCGTTCCAGTACACTAAATCGCAAAAAGAGTTATATGAAATTTTTTAGAGGATATAATTATCTACAATTGGGTGGTACTGCGGTTGTTCTGCGAGCAGTAGTAACGGAGGAAATTTCCAAAAATGACTAAAATCACGTGCTTGGGCAAATTTTCAGATTTTTTCTACTTTAGACGGCATAAGCTCCGAAATACTTTGTTCTAGGGTAAAAGTTTTAAGAACATATCTTGTAGAGAATTTTATCAGCTACAAAATCAATTCTTTAAATGTATTTTTAAATATTGTAATGGCGTGGGAGTAACTTTTAACTTAAAGTAAGAAAGTTAGAAAATAATCATTTTTTAAAATTTAGTGCTTTAAACGGCACGTTTTTTACTTATTTTTATTTTTTTGTATAAATTTAGTGACGTACAAAAAGGTGAGAGAGCTTAGGAGTCAAACACCTCCTTAAAGTAACCACCTCTTCAAAAACCCCCCCAGACCCCCCAAAATCTAACATATTTAGGTTTCTCAAATTTTCTCAAAAAATACGCTTCTAAGAGAAAAATGTGTAATATACTTTATTGTAGACAATGAAATTTCCTTTTGAAAAAGGTACAACTCGATGGCGGTCAACTATTTATAAACTCTTCAGCGGCGTCCGTTAATTGAAGTAATTTAAAAAAGTAAAAAAATATCCATGTTTTTTCCATGATTTATTCGATTTTTTTTTAAACCAAGGCTTATAGAACAAAATGTGTTATATATTATTGTAGCAAATAAAAATTTCCTTTAAAATGCTGTACAAGAAAGTCGGATTGGTTTCATGGTTATAAATTCAGAGGCGCCCGTAAATTTAACCAATTTTAAAAAATCGCAAATTAAAATATTTTTGTTACAAGTTTTATCTAATTTTTTCAAAAACTAAGCCTAATTTAAAAAATGCTATGATGCACTTTATTGACAGTAAAATTCTTTTTTCAACGGTGTATTACTCGATGGGGTTTGACAACGAACCCGCCAGCGACGCCCGTAAATGGGGGCCATTTAATTATTTTTTTTTAAATTATGTTTTGCACAGGTTTTATTTGATTTTCTGAAAACCATGCCCTTTATCAAAAAAATTGTTTTTACTTCGTTGTAGATAATAAAATTTCCTTTTAAACGTTGTGTAACGTGGTAAAAAATATTTCATATTTACCGCAGTGGTGTGCTTAATTTAAAACAATTTTTCACCAAAAAAATTAATTCTGTTACACATTTTATTCGATTTTCTTAAAAACCAAGCCCTTTATCAAAAAATGTGTTTTATACTTTATTGTAGATAATAAAATTTACTTTTAAATGGTGTATAACAAAGTCGGATTGGTTTTATGGTAATAACTTCACAGGCGCCCGTAAATTAAACCAAAATCACAAAAGTTTCATCTAATTTTTTTAAAAACTAAGCTAAATGTGAAAAATTGCTATACTGCACTTTATTTACAAAGACCCAATGGGGGTCATTTAATTTTTTTTGTAATTATGTTTTGCACAGGTTTTATTTGATTTTCTTAAAACCCAAGCCCTTTATCAAAAAAGTATTTTTACTTCTTTGTAGATAATAAAATTTCCTTTCAAACGGTGTATAACATGTTAAAAAATATTTTATATTTACCGCTCCAGTGGTGTCCTTAAATTAAAACAATTTTTTAAAATCACCAAACAAATTAATTTTGTTACATTTTTTATGCAATTTTCTTCAAAACTAAGCTTCTTACGATAAAATGTTCTCTTCTACTTGTTGGACAATAAAATTTCCTTTTAAACAATGTACCACAAAACGTAATTAATGTTATGGGTAACACATCAGAAGCATCCATTAATATCAAAAATTACCAAAAAATTTAGTGCTTTAAACGGCACGTTTTTTATTTTTTTTTAAATTCTTTTGTATAAATCCAGTGGCGTAGAAAGTAGTAAGGGGGCTTAGTGGCTAAAGCAGCCCCCTTTCTTACCTGACACCCCCCCCCTCTTCCTCGCGCCACTGAATATTGACCCCTTAAAAAAGGTCCGGTACTTCTAAATGTTATGTGGGCCAGTAGGGTAGTTAAAAATCTGGGCTTTCGTCATTCCCCCCCCCTGTGCGCCATCTTAAAAAAATTCACAAAATTTGCGAAAGTGATGATAATTGTATAAACTCGGATCTTTAACTGCTGTACTGACTTGCACAACGTTGTTTAATGTTACTTCCACCCCTTCAAAATAATTATAAAAATTACTTAAATACAGTGTTTTGTAGATAATTAAATTCTCTACAAGATATGTTGTTCAAACTTTTACGTTACAACAAAGTGTTACGGAGTTATTACCGTGTAAAGTAGAAAAAAAATGAAAACTTGCCCAAGCACGTGATTTTAGTCATTTTTAAAAATTACCTAGCTCCGTTACTACTAACCGTAGAACAACAATGGTACCCGATTGTAGGTAATTATGTCCTCTAAAAAACTTCATATAACTCTTTTTGCGATTTAGTGTACTGGAACGAAATTAAAGGTAAAAAACTAAAAAAAGTGCCAATTTTTGATGGTTTTTTCAAGATGCCGGAGGAAGTACAGGGGTGGGGGTGACGAAAACTCAGATTTTTAACTACCCTCCTGAGCTTAACAACATATCCAAAATTCAGAACTACCGGACCTTTTGTAGGGTAACCCCCCTATTTTGGCCTCTATTCATTGAACTATTACCCTATGTAATTTGCTTCTAACACTTCTTATTCCTGTAAAATTTTGTTGAGTTGGGTTACGACGTTTCAGAATTAGGGTGACGATATCTGAAATAAACGTGTTTTTCTAGCAGCTTTTAAAATCAACGTTTTTTTTTCTCATACGTTTTTTACGTGTTAAACACGTGATTGTGTTATGTGGAAATACATTTAATTAAATGACACATATTCGGCGTTTTCTAAAAAGAAAAAATTCGTCGAAAATAATATCTTCTGTAGCCATTGCTACGCGGGCTAGAAAGGTAAAAATTTAACAAAAAAAGAATAAGATTTGTAGTGTAATTAGGGTGAGTGTACATATTATCGACAGTGTAAGGGAAATATTGACTTTCGTAGGCAATAAAAAATTATTCTGAACTACTAACGAGCTCATTTTTTTTTTCTTCGATAAAATCAAGGGTCTATTTTACTAAAATTATGTTTTTTTATGTTTATTTTTAACCGTAATAAAAAAAAATAAAAAAATTTAAAAAAGTAAAAATGTTCCTTATATCGACACTTTTTAAAATAAAGGGTCCATGTTATCGACACAAAATTGAACTTATTACCGACAGTTTTTTTTTACTGAATATTTTTATTTTATTTAATATAATTAACAAGTACCTATATTAAATAAAAACATTTGTAGCCGAAAATATCGTATTATTATACATTTTTTAATTTAACATCTTATTTTACAAAGTAGATACGAATCTGCCTAACAAAATCTGAAGTATCTAGATGTAATAAAAGAACCCATTTACTTAAAACTCATTTTCAAAATACTTTTAGTAAGTAATATATTATCAGACTGCTTTCCTAATTAACAATAACAAAAATAAACATTAGATTTGAACTTTTTACATTAATTTTTAAAGAAAATAAAAAAAGTCGGTAAATACCTACTTTATACAAACAATTTTAATAAACAATTGATATTTATTTTGTACCTTATTCTTATTTTATTTACACAAAAACTTCATCGACTGTATATAAACCTCTCTTATTTTTAATTTGTGGTTCTTTAATTTTTCTAAAAATAAAGGGATCCTTAATATCGACACAACAGAGGGTTATATCGACACTTTAGTTTAATTTAACATACTGTAAATGCTATAAAAATTAACACATTGTCGGTTACAACTAAATACCTCAGAAATGATTTTGCTATAATAAAATAAATTTTTAATATTTTTTTATTAAAATTGTAAAGCACAAATTTGCACAATATATCGACATACGAATGAACCTTTTATCGACAAACAAATTTTCTTTAATATAGCACAAAAACTATGAAAAAAAGTATGTGTCGATATTATATCAGTACATCAAAAAAGCTTTTCTTTTTTTTTTAACAAAATTAAAAACACCCGACTCATGTAAATAAAAAAATAAGTTAAAAAATGTCTGTGTAAGATCCTTATTATCGATGGTAATGGCGACATTCCTTTTTTTAGATATAAAATATATATATGACTTCTTTTTGTCTTTTTTATAAAATTTAACCCTATCCTAACAACCAGAATCAATTTTTTTATACGTAAATATAAAATTATTTTAGTTATATTAGTTCAAATCTTACCTGTTTCTCAACACCATTAACAAGCGAACCGGCCACATCAAGCACTTTTCGTCAACTGTCACAATTTCCCGCTAATTTTTGAGAGATGTAATGATGATATGTTATATGCAGTGCTGCCAACATGAGCACAAATAATGACTTTTTTTTATAAAATAGACTTTATTCAGGTACAAGGTACCTGGATCTTATTATTTAAAACAAACCAAAAAACTGTCGATAATATATACACTGTCGCTAATATGTACACCCACCCTAGATACCTTGAAAAAAATAGTAAAATCAATGTTTTTGATCAAAAAAGCTGAAATCCAAATTTTTCGAAAAAATACGTCATCATTCCTTGAAATTTTGATTGACGTATTTAAAAAATATGTATTTAATTATTTTTCTTATTTTATAATTTTTCAAATGAAGTAACACATGTAAAAAATTTTAAAAATATTTTTTTTTGTATTGATGTATGTCAAAAAAATATGTTTTGTTATATTTCTTTTTTAATTACTTCGCATATGAGGTAAAAAATTAAGTGATTTGTGAATAGATCCCTTTCCGGGGGTACGATAATTTTTTTGGCAAAAAATAAATCCCGTTTAAAAACTCAGTTGTGGTTAATATGTTTATGCTTTTTTCCAAAAATACAAATATTAATCCGCTGAAGGCAGCGTTTCATTATAAGTCGCCACCCTATATATATAGTATATATCTAATATGGCTCAACAATAATCTAATCTAATATTTTTTTTATAAGACAAGAAAGACTGTTTGAATTCCTATAGCCAATAATAGCAATGGGTATTGTTCCACCAAAAAAGAAACTGCAATTTAAATATAGAAACAATGACAGATAGATACGACGTTATTTTTGAATTCTGTAAAAGGGTTTTTTTAAGGCCAAAGGCCAAAGATCGCAGATTTTTAATTTTAAAAAAATGTTCAACTCAATTTTGAAAACAATGTAAAAAAAATGCTTTCTAAGAAAGGCAAAATTAAAATTCACAACTAAAAATTTTAAGAACAAGTACCTAAAATAAAATCTACTGCTTCATAGTAAAAGTCTGTTATTAACATGATTTTTAAAAATTAAATTAAAAAGGTAGTACGCATCCAGAATTGTTTAGTACTTCAAGTAAAATACTAGAAATTGTATTTTAAGTCCTGTATTTGAAGTACATCTAAAGTCCAATACTTGTATCTACTTGTTACTTAACGTATTCTTACAATGTAGTTGATTTTGTCAAGAAAAGTACTTTAAGTAAGTACACTAAAATGTACTTCAAGTACACTAAAATGTATTTTAAATACAGGACTAAGAATTTTTGTATGTATTTGATATTTAAAGTAAATTTAAAAAGAAAATGTAATTAAAATTTCAAGTACTTTTAAAAATCTTAATGTACTTGTACTTTAAGTACCCAATAATGTATCTGTGACAGCTCTGTATGTATTTATATATATTTAATTATTTATCTTTTGTTTTGTCTAAATTATTTACCTGGAAACTTGACCTAACCCTCTCACAGTCTTATTTTGCTTTGATCTCAAAAAATCTGAACACTTTTGTTATAATGACGACAAAGAATTCTATAAAATACTTGACGCCCCTGCAATAACGTGAAAACACGCCTTCTGATCTCTTATCCAGGCAAAAAAATCAATAGACGTAATTTATTGTGGCAAACTTAAACCATATGGAAAACCTAATAAGCATATGTTAAGTTTCTACGAATAAAACATAACTGTAAACTTCCAAAAACATGCAATAATACAACACAAAACTGAAAAAAACAATAAAAGGGCGTATGTACGACTTACCCTAAGGGCCGAGACACACAGAGCAGGAGAGGGTTGAACCTCCTGTTTTAAGATTTTGGGATATCACAAAAATCAATAGCAGGGATGCGCGCGAGTCCTGTTTTAATGAAGCCTGTTTCCTCTGCCTCTGATGGACCCTTCTTGACACGGGAAATGTAGAGAACTTTATCTAAAAGCGTATTTCTGGATAAAGAATAGCTGGATTATTAAATCATGAATACAGAGGCGTCGCAAATAAAGTTAGGTAATCATTTTTTCTAATAAATTTCGATACAAAGTTTCTTACATTTAAAACAAAACTTTTACTGGGTGGACCAAAAAAAACAGAGATTCTTTTTAAATTACAACTTTTGAACTATACAATCGATTTTACTGGTACAAACTGCACTTGGCAGAGAATTAATCAAAGTTTTGACTAAATATATTTTTTTGTCCGCTATGTCAGAATCCAAGATGGCGGACGAAATTAAAATATACCCTTTAACCCTCGCTTATTCTTGTGTTACAAACATGTTTTAATTACTTTTTTAAATTAGTAAAAAGGCTGCGTTCTTACCGCGCACAACAAGGTACGAATCAGCAAAATCGATTCAGTGGTTCTAAAAAAAATATATTGGTTGCAACCATTGTTTTGGTTTTAATGAAATAAAAAACATCCAGGTGAAAATTGATTGCATTTTAAAAATCATGATCAAAGTTTATCGTCATCCTAAAATTTAAGATGACGGACAGAATCATACTTGATTCTTTAAAATGGCGTCTTTATTCTTATTTTCAGAAAATGTTTTAGTTTTAATTTATAGAAAAGCACTACTTTTTCATGACACAACGACGAAAAAATTAGTAAAATCGGTGTGGTGGTTCTCAAAAAACTATTATTGTTTCAACCATTGTTTTATCATCATGGAAGTCGGTCGCAGTACAACCCATTCCAAAGAAAGGAAAAAAAGACAGATCCGTTAAACTGTAGACCAATTGCTCTACTTCCGGTGATATCAAAAGTAATGGAAAGAGTTGTGAACAATCACCTAACCAAGTACTTGGAAAACTACAAAATTATCAACGACAAGCAATACGGATTTCGAAAATATAGGTCAACTGGCGATTTACTTACATACGTCACTCACTTATGGCAAAAAGCGATTGAGTTGTGGGGTGAAACAAGAACAATTGCCTTAGATATATCTAAGCATTCGATAAAGTCTGCCATAAAAATCTGCTCAACAAGCTCAAAGCAATGGGATTGTCGCCGAAACTTTACACTTGATTTAAAAGTTACCTTAAGGATAGATCCATTTATGTTGCACTGGATGGCCAGAACTCCAACTCTTACCAAATAAATGCTGGTGTGCCACAGGGAGCAATCCTTTCACCAACACTTTTTCTGATTTACATAAATGACCTCATAGATAAAACAGCCGATCCACTTTATTGCTTTGCAGATAATGGCAATGTAGTCTCCTCACTCATACCACCCACATGTCTCTCTTAAACTAACTCCAATATCGCAGACAAATAACGACCTGGAAATAATAGAGGACTGGGGCAACAAAAACCTTGTACAGTTCAACGCGCAGAAAACCCAAGCAGCTCTGTTTTCAAAAAAGACCAGCACCGATGAGCCAAACATCATGCTATCTGGAAGTACTGTCACATTGCAGAGCCAGTTGAACATCTTACTAGTCACTGCAGAGACCAACATGTCTTCGCACAGTCACGTGGCAGATATAGCTAAAAGGGCGTCCCAAAAGCTTGGGGTGCTATTTCGTACAAGACATCTGTGTCCACCAAGCCAACATATATGGAGTGCGGCACCCAAACATACCTTAATGCTTTAGAACACCGTGCAAAAACGAGCTATCAAGCTGATCAATGACCCCGCACTTACCCGTAGCTTGCGGATAGTCTCGAACATCGAAGAACTGTGGGCGATCTATCTCTCTTCTGAAAAGTTGGCACGTAGAGCACGGGAGGAATAGCACCTACTAGGCGAACATGTCAAACAGACGGTAACTATCAAGTTACTGTCAAAATAGAGGCACCAAGAACCTCATTATATCAGAATTCATATCTCTGGAGAACAGCATCACTGTGGAATAAACTCCCTGCAACAGTTTTCCCTGCAGGTTACAACCTAAACCGTTTCAAAACCAACATACACCAACACTTCTGCGCACTTGCCGCTTCTCGAGCGTGATAGGGATCTCCTTGCGAGTGCGCATAACCGTAAAAAACATTGTTTTACAGATCATACCATTGCATTGCCAATTCTGTCTGCATTAGTTTCCTTATAAATTCGTTACTACTAAACCGATCTTAGTGAGATACAAAAATCATCGTGAGAATTGATTGCTCTTTAAAGGTTATAATCAAAATTTGCCGGCGTTTTAGAATTTATAAAGAAATTATTGCAGAAACCATTGGCAATGCAACCATATGATTTGTAAAACAATGGCCAAAACAAAATTAGATTTTGTGAGAGCCACAACACCGATTTTATTGATTTATATACCTACCTCGTAATGCGGAAGAACAGTAGTGCTTTTCTATAAATTAAAAAAAAAACCTAAAAGATTGTCGGAAAATAAGAATAAACGTGCCTCTTTGTAGGGTCAAGTATGATTCTGTCCGACATTTTAACTTCTAAGATGGCGGCTACCTTCCATTATTTTCTTTAAAGAATAATCAATTATCACCATGATTTTTTTATTTCACTAAGATCGGTCCAGTATTATTGAGGTTATAAGAAAATTAATGCAGAGAGGATTTGCAATGCAATCATATATTTTGAGAACCATTACACCGATTTTAGTATTTTGTACCTCGTTGTGCGGGGGCAAAGTAGTGCTTTTTTACTAGTTGAAAATAAAACTAAAACATTTTCAGAAAATAAGAATAAATACGCCGCTTTGAAGAATCAAGTATGATTCTGTCCGTCATCTTAAATTTTAAGATAACGATACATTTTGATCAGGTTCTTTAAAACGCAATCAATTGTCACCAGGATGTTTTATATTTCATCAAAATCGGTTTAGTAGTAATGAATTTATAAGGAAATAAATGCAGACATGATTGGCAAGGCAATCGTATAATATTCAAAACAATGATTAAAACAAAAATATTTTTTTTTTAGAACCACTGAACCGATTTTGCTGATTGATACCTTGTTATGCGTGGCGAGAACGCAGCTTTCTAACTAATTTAACAAAATAATTAGAACATGTTTGCAATATAAGAATAAACAAGCATCTTCGAAGGGCACATTTTAATTTGGTCCTCCATCTTGAATTTTAAGATAGCGGACAAAGAATTATAATAAGTCAAAACTCTGATTAATTCTTTGCCAGTTGCAGTTTGTCCCAATAAAATCGATTGTATAGTTCAAAAGTTATAATGAAAAATAAAGTGTCCGGTTTTTTTTTACTCACCCGGTAGGTACCAAGCGCGGATCTAGGGGAAAATCTAGGAGGGGGGGGATTAAAAGTCAACGAAAAAATTATTTGTAATAAAAAAAAATTTCTAGCTGGGGGAGGGTAATTCGCCTATTTTCCCTTTAATCAATAACAAAAAGTGCATATTTTTCTATCGGGGGGTAATTACCACGTTACCCCCCTGAAATCCGCGCCTGGTAGGTACCTGGGTTCCTACATTTTCTTTTGGGTAATGATAATGTACCCTAAATTTTAAGGGATGTTATAATTTCTTTTGGTCAGAATCAACCTGTTTTTGTCAATACTTATTTCGGCTATACAGTTTTTGGGAAAAAATATGTCTTTTTCAGTTCCGCTAACCTTGATCTAGATATTATTAGTTTTTATGGTTGGCTTACCATTTAAAATTAACTGGCGATTCTCCATCGATAGCCTTAAAAAGATTTTATTTTCATTCAGATAGATTCCTGCTTAATAAATTTTCGAGAAAGGGGTTAAAAAATAATTTAAAAATGATTTACATATCTTTATAGTGAACAAAAACGATGTATTATTTTTTAGAATGAATGAAAAAAACATTTATAAATATTTCTTCAAAATTTTTACAGCGGTATATATTTAGGTTTGTCAGGGACTTTAAAAATATTGTAAGATTTCATGACTAAAACATCATTACATATTTTGCAATAGGATTTTTAGTTGTAATTTATAAATTATCGAACAAAAGGCCATTATCGCATAGCTACTATCGTACATCGTACATTCGTTATATTACCGTACAAAATCGATAATTATCGTACATCTAGCAACACTGGTTCGTTAATTCCATTTTGCTCAGACTAATCTGTAATCACGTGACCTAAAATCCGTCACGTCTGAGATGCAAATACCGAACGCAGCTGGTGTTTCAAACCTGGTTCAGTAGGATATCGAGATGTGTTTTGTTTTCTGTATAAACATCATCGATGACCGGTCAATCGCTTATTGCTTTTAATTCCGTATACAGTTTATTACACGTTTTAATACAAATCGAACTAGATACAAAAGTTCATTTCTTTAGATTGTTTAGGGTTAATGTGCACTTGCTTATAAACGTAACTTGTGCCATTTTTTTGACAATATTTTTGATGAATCTATTTAGCCTTCTTCGATCTATCTTTGGACATAGGCCGTCCCCAATATCTTCCACTCTTCTCTGTCTATCCCCGTGTTCATCCATCTAGTTCCTGCATGTTTCTTCAAATCGTTCGCCCATCTCATTTGGGGTCTTCTCGTACTTCTTTTATTTTCCAAGGTCTCAAAACTAAAAAAGGAAAACCAAACGGCTGAAATTAAGAGACGAGTAAGATTGGCCTGGGCAGCATTCGGTAAATTAACCTACATATTAAAAAGAAAAAATATCCTCGGTACGTCAAAACTAAAGTGTATAACCACACATTGGTGTGGATGTACTCACCTATGGATCCCAGACCTGGACACATAAAATAAAACATGGATAAGGTACCAAAAGCCCAAAGATCAACGAAAAGACACATGTTACATGTAAAACTAACAGATAGAAAGAGGAATGAATTGATCAGAAATAACACAAAAGTAAGGGATGTCAGAGGAGTAAAATTGAAATTTGCCGGTCATATCACACAGAAAGGCGATCGATGGAACAAATGTATTGTAGACTGGAGGCCTTGGGAAATTAAAAGAAGTAGGGAAAGACCCCAAATGAGAATGGCTAGATGGATGAACACGGAGACAGACGGAGAAAAGTGGACGATATTGCGGAAGCTCTATGTCCAAAGATAGATCGAAAAAGCCTAAATAGATTCAGATAAAGATGATGTTTTTAAATCACTAATTTTTTTATAGATTCCACCGAACCCACCAAAACGTTGTAATAGTGACAGCACTGAAACAACAACCACCGTGGAAATTCATCATGTCCAAACCACCAGTCCGTTGCCCTTGCCAGCGTACCCAAGTTCGGACACTTTAAGCATATCTTTGGATAATCAGGTACGAAGAAAATTTTGTTTTAGACTTGGAAAAGGTGGCCACTTTTTTTGCAAAGTCAAATTGCCAGAATTGTTGAGTTTTTCCAGAGTAACCAACACTAAAAAATATTTTGCTAATTTGAAGAAGCACCAACCTATACAATTAATTTCGTCAAACTCTCCCAACTAGCATTTTTTATTTGAAACTCAAAGAGACAATGATTGAGTAGAAACAAAATTTCGGACCAATATCTTCATTTATTTTAAAATAAATAGACATAAACGTTCTGTTCAAAGCATTTTATGGTTGCTTTAACGCCTATTGTCGACATGGACAAGTTAACGACTTCCCAACGTTAACCACAACTACAGTCATCATGGCAACTATTTCGCAACAATATATTTTACCTTCAATTTTGTGGGATAATTTTTAGTTGTGAAGACATCGACTACAAAACGTTGGTCTCAACCAGTAACCGTGTGTCACTTGCTCGACTCGATCTTAACGTTGACTGGCCGGTTCGATACTGTCATGAACGCAATTTTCCCCACGCCATTTTGTTTTAAAGTATGAACGATTTAAAAACAGGACCTTAGAGTAAGATTTTCTTACTCTGAGAACAGGACGCTATTGCATTTAAATTATAGGAAATTCAAAAATACCCAAATTTCTTATTTTTCTTTTAGCGAATTACCAGTATCCCTCTATACTATTTAGGTAAAAATTATGTAGAAATAATTTTTATTAAAAAAATTGAATTTTATTTTCTGATTCTTCAGGGTGACCATTCTCTACCTCCCCCACCAGCGCCCGGTACGCCACCTGGCGCCATGTCTTCGCATTGCAAACTGAATACGTCACAATCGTGGGGTGCCGAAGAGCAAGAACTGATCAAATCATTGGCGTTACAACATCGGAATGGGTCGGATGCCAGTTTTAAGGTGAGAATCTGACATACTTTTAGACAGGGTTATGGTCATCTTGGGGTTACCTTTCCCTAAATTTTTCTTCGATACCAGCTTACTAAATAGACAAAAAAATATCATTTACTTTTTGGCCTTCTACAAGATTGCTGACAAAAATAAAATGGGATATTTTATTTTAAGATCGTCAGAAACCCGTCGAAAATCAGAAAACCGAATAAAACTAAACTCTAGAAATCTACTATACCATAAAGGTAACGAAGATAACAGCAACTTCGGAGTAGGATTCATAATAAATAAAGCCATAAGTAAACACCTCCATACTATTAAAGGAATCTCAGATCGCGTTGCCTATTTTAAACTCAAAATGAAAAGAACATCACTTAAAGTAATCCAAGTATACTTCTACCTACCATGACGAGCACATCGAATCATTCTAAGAAGATATCTCAAAAGCTATGGAAGAACACAGAATGCATCTTACATTAGTAATGGGACATTTCAATGCCAAATTAGGTGAAAATGAACATAGAAGAATCTAAAATAGGCGATTTTGGATATGGCGAAAGGAATAACAGGGGCGCAACCTTAATGCAATGAATTATTTCTATAGAAGAAAACCGCAAAGAAAATGGACATGGCAGTGATCATAGGAATGAAAATCTGCATTAATAGCAATTTAAAAATTGAAAAAAATTAATAATGACAATAAACAACTTGACACGAATAGACTTACACAAAATAAAGCTATATACAAAGAAAGGCTAAAGGAACAGCTAACCCAAAACTTAAGATACGAAAATGAAACTATAGATGAAATAAATGATACTAACAAGACCTATGACCAAAGTGACAAAAGGTGTCGCACAAAAAGATAAAAAGAGAGAAAATTGTATATCAGAAGAAATAAAGAAAGTGATGGAAAAAAGGCGGAACCTGGAGAACGAAAGGAAAAAAAACATCGATGGAATATACAGAAATAATTAAAAAATAAAATATATGAACGGCATAGAAACTGACGTTAAAGAGGATATTATAAATATCACACAACTATTCTATATAGAATGATATCAAACCAAAAGGGAACCATCGCGTGAAACAATGAAGAAACTCCAAACAAAAATAAAGATCATAAACTCAGAACTACAACCTGAAATACGCAAAGCGGAAATAAAGAGAGCATTAAAGAAAATTAAAAATAACAAATCACCTGGAAAAGACCGTGTAACGGCAGAGATGCTCAAGTACGGTGATACAGCTGTAGTTAATACCCTCCATATTATTCTGAAAAAATAGTAAAATAAAAAATAACCTCAAACAACTGGAAAGAATCCATAACCATTATTCTACACAAGAAAGGCGATAGAGCAGACCTAAAAACTATCAACCTATAACATTCCTTAATATAATTTATAAGCTTTTTACGAAACTATTAACAGACAGGAATTTGCTGAAATAAAACACATAATATATTTTTTCTCTTTTTTCAGTCGAGTTCCAGCACAGAATCCGATTCGCTTCCCTTCGCCAATGAAAATGCCGGAACGATTCGAACACGGGCAAACACGGCGCAGCGACAGTCCGAATACCGAGCCTCTCCGCAGACAGTGCGCACAGGGTTGCCGCCCCATCCGTCCCCCACTCCTAGTCGGCCGCAAAGCGTTGCCGGTACACTGCCGAGCAATTCAAGGTAAGAGAGAGTCAAACAAGTTTCGTGGCTAATGGGGTAAAAAGAAGTTTATGTTTCTCTCATATTTTTCCATGGGTAGCTTGAAAGCTTAACCTCACGGGGGTCCAAGATCTAATGGACACCTAATAAGTGTTGACAGTTAACTGTTTCGTCCTTATGGGACTCCTCAGAACACTGCTTGGTCAATGTGACATCCTTGCGAAGTTAATTAGACGGTTTTGTCTCTAATCCTATGTAAATAGTGAGAAAACTCTCGCAAGAAGCGCCATCTACCGAGATACGAGAGAAACTAGAAGAGGAACAGCCGAAAATAAACTGCTATACATATCGATCAATAAAAAGATCGATTGCAAATAAAAAGACACAAACCATTCGTGACCTATGACAGCTCTCCAGATCAAAGCTGATTAGCGTTTTTTTTTTCGCCATCAGACACGTGAGCGTCAATCAGCGGAATTTTTAAGTCAAACAATACTAACAAACGTGAAATTTAGTACCCGTAAAGAGTAAGTGAGAGACAGTGAGTGAGCGAGAGACCTGAGGAGACCCATAAAGATAGTTTCCGGTCTTGTGTCTTACGTATTTTTGTAAACCGACATACTCAACATGTAAATATTAAGGTGTTTACTCAAAAGCTAGTTTATTTATAGCTATCAGAAAACCAATCGATTATTTTTTTTATTTAGTCGGTTTAAAACGTTTTTCTACGTTGTCCGACGCCTATTCTCCACCTCCTTCGATCCTGAAAATCATCTTCTGTCAGATTTTTTTGACTCATTGATCTTTGGATTGACTGTTGCCATTCTAGTTTAGGTCGCCCTCTTTTTCTGCGCCCTATTGGTTGCCATTCTAGGACCTGCTTTGGTAATCTTTCGTCGTTCATCCGTTGTACATGGCCGTACCATATCAGTTGTCTTTTAGTGATGTCATCCGTTATGCTCCCTTCGATTCCCATTCTTTCTTTTATGATCTCATTTCTTATGTGATCTGTTCTAGATATTCTCATTGATCTTCTTATTGCATCCATTTCGACACTTTCCATTTTTGTTTTGTATTTTTCTGTTACGCGACAAGTCTCTATTCCATACAACAGCGTGCTTTTCACCATTGTTTCATATATGTTAAATTTTACATTCTTTTTTATCTCTCTGCTCCATAAAATACTGTTAAGACATCCAATAACCTTTTTTGCTTTTACTATTCTTTTTTCCAGTTCTTTACAGTCTGTTCCTGTCTTATCAAATGTGACACCCAAGTATACATACTCATTGCATGGAGATATTACTTGTCCATTGTCTAGTTCTAACTCACTGGATTCGTTTCCAATACATAAGTACTGTGTCTTGTCCACGTTCACTGTTAATCCCCACTTTTGGTATTCTTCCATTAACTTTCTCATCATATACTCCATGTCCTCTTTATCATTAGCTACAATTACTTGGTCGTCAGCAAACTGTAGTGTGTATATGGTAAATCGGTCGTTAAGTTGTATTCCCATGCCGTGCACTTTCCGTTTCCAGTTTTGTAGAGCTACTGCGATATATATTTTAAAAAGAGTTGGAGAAATACAACATCCCTGTCCTAAGCCTTTTGCTACCAGGAATTCTTTTGAAAATCGATTTCCAATTTTAATTTTAGATTTTGACCCTTTGTATAGTTCTTTTATCGCTTTTATGTATGTATGATTGATATTAGCCTGCTCTAGCACTGTCCATAGTTTTTCTACTGGAACGGTATCATATGCTTTTTGTAGGTCCACAAAGGTAACATGAGTCTCTATATTTCTGGCGCTCCTTTTCTCAATTACTTGTTTAAGACAAAAAACATTATCACTACAAGATCTGCCTGCACGAAACCCACTTTGCTCTTCTTCTTCTTGTTCATGAAAATCCTTCTCTATTAGATCTCTAAGAATCCTACCGTACAATCTAGTGAGAGTACTAGTTACTGAAATTCCTCTGTAATTGTTGCAATCCAGCTTGTTTCCTTTTTTATGTATTGAGGATATGAATGCAATTTTCCAATCATCAGGTACTGGATGTCCGTTTATGCATTGATTGATAATATATGTGAGATTTTCGATTAGTTTCTCTGATCCATATTTGAGCATTTCAGCATATATTCCTCCAGGTCCGCTAGCTTTTCCGGATTTAAGTTTTTTAATACTATTTTTTATCATTTCTTTTTCGATGATTACTTCCTCTCCGTGTACTTCTATGTCTCTCCTCGGAGAGGCTGCCAGATATTCGGGTCTCGTTTCCTGCAGCAGTCCCTTGTAGTTCTGTCCATTGTTCTGATTTGATGATCTGGATGTTTACTTTTTCTTTTGTTGGGTTTTTTACTGTAGAAATGAATTTCCATACTTTAGAACTCTGCCTACCTCCAAATTTCTCAACTATCTTTTGGTTTCCCTGTAGATTTCTAGGTCTCTTTGTTCTTTAGTACTGAGCCATTTCAAGTATGTGCGTTTTTTCTCTTTGACCATTTCCTGTATTTTTTCCGTCCACCACATCTTCCTGCTATTTCTATTATCTTGGTATCCAACAGCTTCGATGCTTGCTTCCTTCAAGCTTTTTATTATGTTTGTATATATCTCTTCAAATAAGTGTTCTGTGTTTATTAATTTTTTATCTAATCGGTTCTGATACAATCCTCTTTGAGTACTTTCGATTTCTAGACTTCTAAAGTTGTATTTTTGATTGTCTTCGATGCATTCTAGGTTTTCATTTTCTTCAATACTTTCGTTCTTATGTGTTTTTCTGAAAGGGAATAATATTTTTGCTTTTACCAGATGGTGGTCAGTTCCATAGGTAATACCACGAAGTGCTCGCACATCATACCACTTTAATTGCGAGTGTTGTCCACCTATAGCATAGTCAATGATTGATTTAAGATTTCTTGTTGGCTGAATCCAGGTATATCGATGAATATCCTTATGCCTAAAAAAACCATTATTTATTTTTAGGTTGTGGGTTTCACACAATTGCATCAGTCTCAAGCCATTATCATTTGTTACTTCTTCTCCAAATGATCCTATCACTTTGCTCTGGGTTTGTCTACCAGTTCGGCTATTAAAATCGCCAAGCATAATTATTTCTCTGGTGATTTTGGTGATAGTCTCATCAAGTTGGTCAAAGAACAGTTGTTTTGTAGCTACTTTTTCGTCATCTGATGGTGCGTAGACTGCTATTATGCTTATATTATGACCAAGCATCTTCATCTTCACTCGAAGTATGTTTTCACTAATGCAATCGTAGTCGGTAATCTTATTTTTTAGGTTTTTCTTTATTAATAAGGATACCCTCTGGCTGCTCTTCTTTCTTTTGGGACTCCAGTGAATATATGGACGAAATTGCCGACACTATTCGTACCTGTTCCTTTCTTTTTTGTCTCTGTAAGTGCAATGATATCGATCTTACAATTCTGCACTTCGGTTGCAATAAGGTCCAATTTTTGATTCACTCCCTGTACGTTCCATGTAGCTATATTCATAGTCCTTTGTCTTTGCTTTTTTCGTCTTCGAGAGTTTCCATCCATTGCTCCGAGGCTTTGTTTAGGCTTTTTGGTAACTGCTTTGTTTTACAAGTATTAGAGAACCAGTTTTATGCCTCAACCCCCTACTTGGAGGGCCAGGATTTTTAATCAAGGTTTTTCTCCTCTAGCCTTTGACGAGCCAACGCCATACTGTAAGGCAACAGCTGTCTTTTATACTATCCCTAAAAGAAAGGGTTGCCACCTACGCTATGATCACCGTACCGAGGTCCATTCTCTCCGCCTTTCATATCGATGTGGTCTTCTCCCATAACCCTGGGAAAGGGACCCTAGACAGGTGCTAACTCTCCGGGTCGGAGAGTACCTGGAATCTACGGAGGGCAGGAATCGATTCATTTCCCCTGATAGACATCTGACGAGGTCTACCCGTACCAAGCGATTAACTTTTAATTTTAATCAGCCATTGACAATTTTCTTTTTTCAAGGAGGATTTAATTTTATCTGATACTCTTTTGTCAAGCACAAGGTCTTTAACATGCTAGCGCCATCTACGCTTTTAATACAGGACCATCCGCTTAACATGACTTCCGAACCTCGGCCTTGTATTGATCATCAACTTTGCCTACTGCGTTGCTGCCCAAACTCCGCTCAAGACAGTGGTTACCCCTACCTCGGGAACCTTGTTCGAGTTTGTAATGGCAGGCATGGGAATCGAACTCACCGCCTTCTGCTTGTAAAACGTGACCATTGAACCACCAAGACCATTGTTAAACTTACGTCATCACCCTGTCATGGATCTTTTTTGTTACAGGTCGGAGCCAGTAGATGTCCTCAACGACATCGGCAACATGTTAGCCAATCTGACAGATGAACTGGACGCCATGTTGGAAGAGGAGAAACGGCAACAGTAAATGAAAGAAGACTGACGTTTTCAGAAGAAGAATACATATATTATGTAAGTTAGAATAGAAAGGGTACTTTTGGGAAGTTTTTGCAAGAAATATTGATTGATAACAAAATTATCTCTTAAATTAGTTAAAAAGTTTTCTACTTTAACAGCAAAATTGTCAGAAATGCAAAAAAATAAAGTACCCTTTATGGTGCGATATCGACTAAGTTAGCAATATATGTAAATACAGGGATTTTTGTTATCAGTGTTATTATTTACGAATTGTAGGGTTTTAAATTATTCAGGGATCTCAAATGAAATATTTCGTTTTTATTAATTGGTTTTAAAAATATCAATCTGATATTACGACCTCTTTAAACTATATAGGGTTTTTAAAGGTCCCTATTTCAAATACGAAAAAGTAAAATTTCTACTATAAGATACCCTGTATATTCTGCATTTAAAATAAAAATTTCTGTCATTTTTCAAGTTTAGAAATATTTGAAAAAAATAATTTTTGGTATTTTTTCCTAATTTATTTTTATATATATATTTCTAAAATAAAATACCAGAAGCTCGGTTTGGGATTCAAGATAAAAACTATATTTTTGTAAATATTAGTAGAGCATATTGTTTTTGTAAATAGGGTTTTCTTTTTTAAATACTAATGTCTGTATAAAAATGTAAAATTTAAACTTTTTTAAAACTAATTTTTGCAGCTTAACACAAAAACCTTTGAGGATTCGTTTTAGATCTTTTAGGAGGTTTATTCTTAAATCTTTAGTTAAAAATTTTATTTTATTAAAAAAAAACTAGGCTATCATTTTAACAAATTCTGTACAAAACTAATCCATTTATACACATAGCTCTGTTTAATGCTATGAGTAAGTTCTGAAAATCAAAGGGAGCCACGGTCTTCTTTAAACAAGATCTACAAATGCAGATTGGAAATCATCATGACTATTTTACTCTTAGTTATTAATTTGTTACATTTAAAGCAAATCTGTCATAAGTTTTTGTTTTCATTATACAGGGTGATAATTGAAACAAAATCACCCAAGATATTTAGAACCAAGAGATAAAAAGTGGTCAAACATTTATAAACTTCTTAAAATTGAATGACCTTTGAAATGCAGAGGTTGTGTCTTTCTATTACAAAACTTGCTCTTAGAGTGGCTCTTATAAAAATTGAGAGATTTTGTACAGTTCCCACTATAAATATTTAGTAAATGTTGCGAATTTAGGTGAAAACAAAATTATATATTTAGTAATATCCGTAAAAATAATAATCTGTGGTTTACTGCTTTTACCCTGGAGAATTTGTAATGTGAGATTTTTAGATGCCTTAAATGTAAAGTGCAACCAGTTGTATTTTTATTAAACCAAAAAACTATAAAATTATATAGTAAAACACACAAAATTGTTTAAACATAATTTTCTCAGCTTTTTCGCAAAATTCTAAACCAATGCGCCATAGATATCTTTAGGGGGGGGGAGGGCAACAGCCCTTCCCTGTTCCTTTCTGGTTCCTCCTTTCCCCTCCGTAAAAACGTTTTTCTTTATCAACACTGGATGGCAGGTTTTTCATTTACAGATTGGTGGGAAATTTCAAAAAAGAAACGATTTTTCAAAACTTTGACATGATCCTAAGTACAAATGGTTGCACTAAAATTAAGGTTAAAGAGATGAAAATGAGCAGGAAATGAAATCCATGTACAATCCATCCATTTCTTTAAAAAAAAGACTGGTAATATTTTTGATTAGCCATCTACCTTAACATTTTATTGCGTTTTAGTTATTATTCATTGAAATCTAGAAATCTTGAGCTTTTCTATTGATATTACGAGGCTATGCAGGGTGTTGTACTAAAAACAGGGGTGTGAAGTTCGCCTGGAACTACCCTATTATGTAAAAGGTACACCCTCTTCAACAATAAATAAGCTCTTTATGTGCCATTAAGTTTAAAAATAAAATAAATCCACAACTTTTAATCAAATAATCTTAACAAGATGTGCTATTTAATAATTACTTTTTAGTAAAATGTATGTTTGCAAGTGTTAGGGGCGTTTTATCATAAGAATTGTAACGATAGTCAAACTATACCATGACCTTAAGTTTGCTACGATAATAATCGACTGACTGTAAAAAATGCTCTTTTTTATTTATTTCAAATTAACTATCATTACATCAGATTAGCGTGGAATTGCCCGGTCTCTATTTTAAAGCAACTTGTTACCTATGGATTTTGTAGAATGGTCCTTTCCAGTTTTTATAGTGCCCAACGTTACATTTGATTTTTTAATTGCCCAACGTCTATGTTTTTAAGTAACCATGACTACATCAGATATCCGTGGAATGTGCCGTTCAATTGTGCATTTTGTCGCGGTATCCTGTTTTCCCTAATTCAAAACTAACTATCGTACACGGATTAGCGTTGAATTACCCGGTGTTCATTTAAAAATAACTTGTTACTCGCGGAAAGTTGTAAAATAGTCGGTTTCACAATGACCAACCTTACATTAGATTGTTTAATTTCCCGATATTTTTAAGTAGCCAACTGATGTTATATCAGATAATCGTGGAATTAACAGGTCTTTATATCAAAATTACTCGTGACCTAAGGTTTGATTTCTAGTCCCCAATGTCTATTTTTAAGTAACTATCGTTACATTCGATACTCGTGGAATGTTCCGTTTTATCATTTTGGTAAGCATAATAATATGGTAGTGGCATCGTCTTTTTCTTTCTTTAAAAGTAATTCATTACATCAGATTAGCGTGGAATTACCATTACATCAGATAAGCGTGGAATTACCCTATTTAAAAAAAAACATTTTTACAATAACCAACGTTACATCCAATTGTTCGATTGCCGGATGTCCTTTTTCAAGTTAATATCGTTACATCAAAATATTCGTGGAATGCCCCTAGGTTTTAAGTAAGTATCATTACATCGAATAATCGTGGAATATGCCTTTTTTTATTAGTGTCAATTTTCAAGTAACTATCGTTATAGTCGATCATCTTTCCAGCAAATTTCACATTAACTATCGTTACATTAGATTATCGTGGAACGTCCCTTTATCACATTTCACGGTAACGGTCGTTACAGTACGTCCTTTATCAAATTTGGAGATAACTATCGTTTCAGTAGATTATCGTGGAATTTTTTTGCTTAACAAAAAAAAATTAAGGAAAGCGATGTTTCCCTTATTGATACAATACTTTCATTATATTGTTTAATTGTTAAAGTATAGATTAAATTGAAATAATAAAATAAAATTTAAAAAAAGCGTTTATTTTATTTATTCATTTATTATCAAAACAAAGATTTATAATCTATCTATCCCTACAAAAATTAAATACAACACATCAGTTCCAAACCTAACGGTGCCACACTACCTTATATTTCCAGCCTAAAGTCTATTTTTAAGTAACTATCGTTACATTCGATACTCGTGGAATGTTCCGTTTTATCATTTTAGTAAGCATCATATGGTCGTGGCATCGTCTTTTTGTTTCTTTAAAAGTAACTTGTTACATCAGATTAGCGTGGAATTACCCTATTTTAAAAAAACTCGTTTTACAATAAGCAACGTTACATCCAATTGTTCAATTGCCGGATCTCCTTTTTCAATGTCCCTAGGTTTTTAAGTAACTATCGTTACATCGAATAATCGTGGAATGTCCCTCCTGTTTATAATTGTGCTTATTTTTCAAGTAACTAACGTTACAGTCGGTTATCGAGGAATTTTCCCTTTTCAAACATCAAGTTTAAGGTCACTATTGTTACATTCGATTATCGTGAAACGCCCCTTCATCAAATTCCACAGTAACTATCGTTACAGTATATAATCGTGGAACGTTCCTTTATTTTATTTCACGGTAACGATCGTTACAGTAGATTATCGTGGAACGCCCTTTTACAAATTTCGTGGTTACTATCGTTACATTAAATTAGCGTGGAGTGTTTTTACTAATGGTAACTATTATTACATTCGATTTTCGCGGAACGCCCCTTTGCCTAATTTTGCGGTAACTATCGTTACGGTAGATTATTGTGGAACGCCCCTTTTAGCATTATTTTATATTGTTATTTTTCCTATATTATCTGTTATTTACCCAAAAAAAATTAAGGAAAACGATGTTTCCCTTATGATACTTTAATGATTATATCGTTTAAATTATTGTTAAAGTATAGATTAAATTGAAATAATAAAACAAAATTTAAAAAAAATGCGTTTATTTTATTTATTCATTTATTAACAAAACAAAGATTTATAATCTATCTATCCTTACAAAAATTAAATACAACACATTAGTTTCAAACCTAATAGTGCCAACCTACCTAATTTTACCTTCTAAACTAAAATCTGAATCTATCTATCTTAATACTAATTTAGGTACTTTTTTGGGATTGATTTTTTAAATTACTTTATTGATGATAAGATACCGTTAAAAAGAAATGGAACTAAGCAAATCAGAATGAAACCAAGGAACCGACACCACTCTTATCGGAACATCAGTGCAATAAATAGCCTTGTATAATCTGCGTTCTAAATAACCCTCGTGGATAACAATTAATGTATCCAAAAGACATACACATCACTGGTTCGGTATCACGCCAAGCTATTGCACACCACCCGACAATTTAACAAAAATTTTGAAAAATATATGCTTAATTTTGAAAATAAAAAGTCACTTTTGGTTTTAAAAAAATAACAAAGCAAGAAGATTTAAAACTGTACCAAAAAGACCAACTTTGAAGTTTTGGACCATAAATAATTTATGTATTAGAAAAGTGAAAATAAATTATTTCAAAAAGCCTATGTTTTATTTACAAAAAATTTAATAAAATGAGACAGAGGCCAAAAATGTTTATGGTCCTTTAAAGAAAAAAATTATATTTAAAACATATATGTATTTTGGAACAGCAAACAAAAGTAACGAATGGAAACAATAAAAAATTAAAGAAAGGCTTCCGCAGAAGCCATGTCCAAAGGTCTAGCCATCTTCCTCTACTGCGGTGCATCTCGGTAAGCCCAAGGTATTGATTGGTGTGAAGCTTACTAAAAGCTTTATAGGACAAACCCCCTAGTACCATGCCTGGGAACAGGCCTCCAGTGCGACCTGCCAGTGGCCCCAGAACTCCACGCCGCACTCACTTGACGCCTCATGCACCGTATACGCAAAGGAATCATAATAGTTACTTGCGCTATTCAAGGTCAACAACTAGACGAGCAGGTGTACAACGATACCGTGTGTATACCCCCACACCAGGATACCCAGTCCAGATGAACAAAGCATCTTTCTGCCACCTTCTTTGCTAAGTTCCTGAAATAGCTGCAGACGCAATCAAACAAAAAAGCCAAAAATATTAATTTAGCGCCGCAGAAAATGTTAAGAAAAGAATCAAAGAAAAATCAAATGGTATCACTTTAAACTGAGACAAGATCCACTAAAAAAAGTTCAAAATGTTTCAAGTTAAGTTTAGAAGTTCCTCAGGCTAAAAAAATAATTATTCAGAAAAAAGCCGTTGGAGTTTTTGATAAAGTGGATCCGTCAAAGTACCTCTAAATCTATACTACTATCTAAAGGGGGGTCTGTATTAAGCACTGCATATAAAAATTTTAAATAAAATTTAGCAAAGGAAATTGTCATAGGTGAAATGCAGGCTTCATATTTAAAATGTATGTTCACCACAGAGAAAAAGAATTAAACAAAAGAGATTCTTGAAAAAAGAAACAATACTATTGTTTTTTTTTGGTTTTACAATTTTATTTATTTCTTTGATTTTATTATTAATTTAATCAATTGTTGTACATTAATTATATTATTGCCTCTGTGAAAATGTCTGATTTCATAAAACTAAAGTGACACTAAAAAATGACTGATTCGTGTTTTACGCTAAAATATAAAAAAGTTTTGTGAAATAAAGTGTCAAATTTCAAATTAAGATTATTCATTCATTTAAAAGAACAGATCAGATATAACTTATGTACCTTCTTAAACCTAAGCCTAGGAGATAAACCTACTATCTGATAAAAGACCCCCTCATCTTTCCTCCATTGATCTCAATTAAGCAAATCAGGCTAAATCTTTGTTAGTGAGGTTGGATTATCACACAAACAATAGCCTCATTTTGCTAACGTACAACACAACGAGTAGAAGCATCCTCGTGGTTTATGGAGGAAATCAAGAAAGTGTCCATCGTAGAGCCATCGTGGCGCATCTCAGTGGCCTCAGGACCCACGCGAAGACCAGAATGCAAGGTCAAGCTCTAACCACCAAAACTTATAGAATCAGATTCGACAGACCACTAGCGCAGCTGATCCTCCTTCCAACTTACGGGACAAAAAGCTTTAGAAATTATATTTAGTTACCTTTATTTATAATTAAACCTGTGCCAAAAGAAGTGATGGACCATAAAAGAAGCTAAAAGACTAGATAAAAATGCCTGTTTTATTACATGAAGTGTCAGAAAAAAAAAACAGGCTAATAAGGTTTATGGTCCTTAAAATTTTTTAAATTACTTAACACAGTCCTTTAGACATAAGTCTATGGGGAAGGGGCGCTAAGGGTAAGGGTATTAGATACCCCGCCACGAACACCCACCGCAGTTCAGTGTTCCGTGACTCCGCTGAAAGTCGGCTTCACCGCACTCGGTGCAAGTCCGATCAATTCACGTACTTGCCAACCTTAAAGCCCAATGAGCCACAGTCGCGGCGTGGCCATGCAAAAAGGCATTTAATAACTGCAGGGATTTTCCCTTCCCGACTCTAGGCCCCATCCATTCCACTTCTAGACATTGTGAGGGATCCATCCTGCATTGCCAAATTAAGGTCGACTTACAGAAAGCTAGAGGCGACTAAGTTCGTTGCTCAAGCAATATACGAGACCTAATACGGAATCCGTATAAACTTGCGCAGCTTGTCAGTAACCTCGCTAACCAGCTAAATTATTAACAATGCAGGCAAAAAAAACAATATTGAAAGACTCGCCTTTTGTCAAAAAATTAAGCGCCGCAGGGGTGTAACTAATTAAAACATTTAAATAGAGAAGTGTTTGTAGCACAGCCGAAAGGGTTTAAATAAAAATTCTTTAGAAAACATTGAGTAGCTGTTCAATGAAAAACTTGAAACTGCAGGCGCAGGCAAATCTCAAAAATAGTGAACTTTAAATGTTACATTGCTGCACAGTAAAAAATAGTGACTTTTAGTTTTGATGGCGACAAAAAAGTAAAATATTAAAAAAGATCATTGTCGCCGCATGATAAAAAATTTGCAGCTTACTTAAAATTACCTAGGAAACATCTTAAATAACTAAGCCTTCTAAAGGAATCTTCGGTTTTCTTCATTAAGGTGTTCCTCAAAAATAGTGAACTTTAAATGTTACATTGGTGCACAGTAAAAAATAGTGACTTTTAGTTTTAATTGCGACAAAAAAGTAAAATATTAAAAAAAGATCATTGTCGCCGCATGATAAAAAATTTGCAGCTTACTTAAAATTACCTAGGAAACATCTTAAATAACTAAGCCTTCTAAAGGAATCTTCGGTTTTCTTCATTAAGGTGTTCGTCTAGAAAAACGAAAATAAATAATTGTTTTCTAGTCATTTGATTTATTAAGTTTGCAGTGGCCAAAATTGTCAATTTCAAAAATGACAAGTAAGACACTTTAGGGATGATAAGTGTCACAGCTTCCTCTATAACAAGCCTGATGCTAGTATAAAATGCAACATTTTCGAAGGCCGACAGATCTAACATTTCGATTAAAGTGACAATACCAAGGAGCGAAACTCAATAAACATACGGATGAGTTTCGCTACGCGAAACTTGTAGCACAAATTTGCATCGCAAATTTGTGCTAGTTACTGGTTTTTTTCGTCGAAACCAAACAACCTTTTCTAGCCATTGCTGCGCGGGCTGGGAAGGTTAAAATAGGCTGACAGGAAATTAATGGAAATGTCGGCCTTTGAAAGTGTTGCATTTCACAGTAGGATCAGGCGTGTTTTAGAGGGTCCTGTGCACTTTTTATCAATAATTTTTGATTGGTTAATGGAAAAATCATTAGAAAGATCTTTGGACCAGTGGAGTTAAGGATGAATTAGACCAGCTAATAGATGGCGCAAACATCGTCAGATGCATCAAAAGTAGAAGATTAGCTTGATTGGGACATGGTTAAAAGCTATAGGATTCATAGACTGCTTGCTTTGCTTAATGTGTGTAAAAGAAACAAAAATATATTGGGGGGTGTGTTGAAATATTTTCCGCTGTTTAAGACCCGTATTGTGTTAGTTAGGGCTGTTAGTGGAAAAGTAGGGGAAAACATCGTGACCTCTCGTCTTCACGAAGTTTTTCGTCATTCCGTCGTGTGCAGCGAAACAAGTGAGAAGTGGGTATTTGTTGTGTACGCAAATTCTAGCGTTCAGGAAAAAGTACAGATAGTTGTCAAGATGTGGCAAATTTATTTGGCGCTGCGCTTGCGTGAAGGGATATTCCATGCCGTAGCACGGTCCAAAAAATAGTGACCCATTTCCAACGAACAGGATGTGCCAATTTTTGCCACAAATGCAGTGGTGGAGAGGCATCTCCTGTTCGTGAAATGGACGAGCAAAGGGAACGGCGCGAATTATGATTTGTGCCGCAGCAGAAGCTTTGCCTCCCTGTTCCAGTAAGGCAATTGCCAATGATGCGGGCGATGATATTTCACCCTTGACCGGTTGAAACATTTTTAAACGACATGGGTACCGGAGTTTTATAGTAAAACAAAACGCAACAAATTTTTCGAGATGATCAGATACGAAAAATGGAGTTTTGGGAAACCCAATGATCTTATATAACTGGATAGGCCTTTACATATATGTAAAGTGAGGCAAAAATATTGATATTTTTTGTAGAGAGAGCACGCTGCGCAGGAGCTGCTACCTTTCCTTTTTCAATTTTACTCTCCGATGATATTCTGTGGTTTTGAAAGTTTGCGGACGCTAGATTTTTAATTTATAACTGGATATATACTGCGATTAGGTACAAACAAAGTTTTTTAAATAATCAAAGCCACTTACTTCAAAAAAGAAAACGGCTTTTCACTCCTATAAAACTTGTTTTTACAAGCAACACATCGTGTTTCCATTTTTTATTTTTGTTCAACAAAAACAATTTCAATAATATACTGACATACACTTTAATGACAAATCACAAATAGGCCAGTAGAATAACCATATTTTAAGGTAAAAAAAAATATATTTACTAACAGGCCTTAAAGCTTTGGAAATTGTAGAGCGGTGAAAAACAAAGTTTAAAAAAATAAATGCGTGAGCATGGGCGTTGCGGGTTAGGTTTTGGGGGGTTGAAAGTTGACGTTGGAGAAAAAAGTAACATACAGAAAAGTTATAGGCCATAAAAAAAAAATTCGAGAAAAATTAAAAAAACCGTAATTTTTTTTGTTTTTTTTTACAAAAATAATGTCAGTTTAACAAAACTTGGTAAGAGTAGAGCTTTTTGGGTGTTTTGTATCCACAATATTTAACAAACAAAAAAATTTTGAAGTTTCTAAGATATTTGTTTTTCTGCTCAAAAAAAAGTATAGGAAAACCCATAAGACCAAAATGGCAAAACTTTGAAAATTCATATTTTACAAACTATACAGTTTATCAAAAAAAAGCACCGAGTTGCAGTATTGTGGCGTCATACAGATACGAAAAAACCACTGAGTGAGTTGAGATTCCAAAAAACGTCATTTAGCGATTTTAAGTATAGGGAAACCCATAAGACCAAAATGGCAAAACTTTGAACATTCATATTTTACAAACTATACAGTTTATCAAAAAAGCACCGAGTTGCAGTATTGTGGCGTCCTACAGATACGAAAACTGACACTGATTGACTTGAGATTCCAAAAAACGTCATTTAGCGAAACCCATAAGACCAAAATGGCAAAACTTTGAAAATTCATATTTTACAAACTATACAGTTTATCAAAAAAGCACCGAGTTGCAGTATTGTGGCGCCATAGAGATACGAAAAAATCACTGAGTGAGTTGAGATTCCAAAAACGTCATTTAGCGATTTTTAGTATAGGGAAACCCATAAGACCAAAATGGCAAAACTTTGAAAATTCATATTTTACAAACTAAAAGTTTATCAAAAAAAGCACCGAGTTTCAGTATTGTGGCGTCATACAGATACGAAAAAACCACTAAGTGAGTTGAGATTCCAAAAAACGTCATTTAGCGATTTTTAGTATAGGGAAACCTATAAGACCAAAATGGCAAAACTTTGAAAATTCATATTCTACAAACTATACAGTTTATCAAAAAAAGCACCGAGTTGCAGTATTGTGGCGTCTCACAGATACGAAAAAACCACTGAGTGAGTTGAGATTCCAAAACACGTCATTTAGCGATTTTTAGTATAGGGAAACCCATAAGACCAAAATGGCAAAACTTTGAAAATTCATATTTTACAAGCTAAACAGTTTATCAAAAAAAGCACCGAGTTTCAGTATTATGGCGTCATACAGATACGAAAAAACCACTAAGTGAGTTGAGATTCCAAAAAACGTCATTTAGCGATTTTTAGTATGGGGAAATCTATAAGACCAAAATGGCAAAACTTTGAAAATTCATATTTTACAAACTATACAGTTTATCAAAAAAAGCACCGAGTTGCAGTATTGTGGCGTCTCACAGATACGAAAAAACCACTGAGTGAGTTGAGATTCCAAAACACGTCATTTAGCGATTTTTAATATAGGGAAACCCATAAGATCAAAATGGCAAAACTTTGAAAATTCATATTTTACAAACTATACAGTTTGCTAATGAAATCAATTCCATTTATGGTGTGAAAAAAATCATTTAAATCTTAACTTGGATAAATGTAAAGTTATGTCATTCCACAAATGCAAAAATCCTATTGTTTTTGATTATTCGATTCTATGTGTTGCCCTAGAAAGAGTTTATGTTATGAGGGATTTGGGTATTTATATGGATATTGAACTAAACTTTATAGAACACATTGAGAGAATATCTAACAAAGCTATGAAGTTGTTGGGATTTGTAACTCGCAGTTTAAGGGATTTTAACAACACATTCACCCTAAGAAATGCCTATATTGCCATAGCTAGGCAAATACTTGAGTATGCAAGTCCTGTTTGGTCTCCCTATTATGAGAATCACAAATATCAATTAGAAAGAGTCCAAAGAAGATTTTTAAGATTTGTTGCTTACAAATTGGAAATAAAATATGAGTCCATCAATTATGAGGATCTCCTAAAACTTTTAAATATTGGTACTCTACAACAAAGGAGAGATCAGCAGGATTTGTGTATTCTTTATAAGATAGTAAATAATTTAATTGATTCACCTGAACTATTATCTTCGATTGGATTTAACATACCTCGTAGTAATAGCAGAAACAGAAGGCTATTTTATACCAAAAATCATCATACAAATTATGGCTATTACTCTCCAATAACAAGATTTTCTAGACTAGCAAATTCTGTGATAGATAGGCTTAGCGTAGATATTTTTAGTACTACTTTTAATACATTTAAAGGCAAAATAAAATCTATCCAGTAAAAGATATATCTATTTAGATTTTCTAGTGTTCATGTTTTTGTTTTAATGTATTCTTTTAAATTAAATTGTTAATATCTTCTCAGGTATGATTGAAAGGATTTTAAACATATTTTTGTTTTATTTAAATTAATTTAATTATGTGATAACTCTGAGTATTAGCAAAATGATCTAATAATGTGTATATTAGTAACTTTTTAGCAAGATTCTATTTTTTTGTTTTTTTTTTCTATTTATATTATTCTATTCTATTCTATTCTGTCACTTCTGACAGAAATTAATTTCTAAACTTACCAAAGGTTTTCTTCCTATTAAAAGTCAATATTCTGTCTTCTCCTATGTGGTGTAAAACAAGGTCTTCAATATTCCATTTGGCATGATGCAGAAGGTTCCATTTAAGTTGTGGTTCCATTCTGAAAAGGAAAATGTTTTGTTTTGTGTTTAATGTTTTAAAGACTTATTTAGTGAATTCAGTTCTAATAAAAAAGTTATATTATATATAAAATTTTAATTTTTAACTTACCAAAGTTTTCTTCATCCTAAATCTACATTCTGTCTTCCTTAATGTGGTGTTAGGCAGGTGCTTCCATTTTTCACTGGGGATGATGTTTCTGAAGTTTCTATTAGGGTTGGCTCCATTCTGAAAAACAAAAAGTTTTTATTTCATGGGAACAAAGGGTTATAAATATTTTATTAAATATTTTAAAGAAACAAGATAAAATTTGGTTTAGTTACTTCTTAAAAATATTAATTTTAAAACTTACCAAAGTTTTCTACATCCCAAATCTACATTGTGTCTTCCTTAAAGTGGTATTAGACAGGGGCTTCCATTTTTCATTCAGGATGATGATGCTGAAGGTTCTATTAGAGTTGTCTCCATTCTGAAAAAAAAAACTTTTCATTTAATGGGAACAAAGGGTCATAAATCATTTATTAAATCTTTTAAAGATTTAATAAGTTTAGTTGCTTCTTCCAAAAATTAATTCTAAGACTTACCATTGTTTTATTTATCTGCAATCTACATTATTTCTTCCTTAATGTGATGTTAGACAGGGGCTTCCATTTTTCATTGGAGATGATGACACTGAAGGTTCTATTAGGGTTGTCTCCATTCTAAGGACACTTATTGTAGAGCAAGCCCTATTGCTTTACGATGAGTGACCTTATTGTAACCCCGGTCCTTCAAACTTTTCACCTCAGCATTTTCATAAAATTCAAAATGTGTTTAACAATAATGATAAAGATATCATTAATCTATCTCTGGTAGATATATACTGTCTCCATATAAGGAGCTGTCCTGTTTGGTAATGAAAGGTCTTGCCAGGTCCAACAGTTTTTCAAAACTCGATTTCATTTTAGTCTGATATTTACTAGATGTAAATTGCCTTTGTCTTTTCTATTAAGCCTTTTTATTAGTATTAATACCTTTGAAAAAACATTTTAAAAAAATAATATTTTCCCATCAAAATATAAACAAAAAAGGTGGGTTAGCTTTTGACGGGTTCATTTGTGGTTTGTTGTAATTTTTGTCACAGATTAGAATCGTTTTCAAGCGAATAACTAGTAATTACTAGTATTTACCACTGCCGTTCAAGCGGCCTTGGTAAATACCACTCCTTGAAGAGTGACGTCATAAATGAGCCCTTTGGACGTCATCGTTTATTACCGGTAATTACTACACTTTTGAGGAAGGTTATTGCGTTTTCTAACCTCACAATCATTTGTTTTGTTTCTTTTTCGGAAAAATGTTCTGTGAATTTTTGAAATGAGTGAAATTTATCATGTGTGCCTCAATTATGAAGGAAAATTGTACAAAGTGATGGCCTCCTCTATATTGTCTTGAATTTACCCAATGTGGACTAATACACGGAATATCATAAAAAAAACAGTATCATTGTAGTCCTCTAACCACAGTTTATCATACTTATTTTTTTTCCAAATTATGCCCTTTTCCGATCAAATACGCCAGTATTTCAGAGTCGGTCGAGAAGAACTTAAGTTCAATAATGGCAAGAAGATTATTATTCATCTAAACTAAAACCAACTAAACTTCTTTAAAAAATCGCAAAAAGCAACAACAAACAATAACCGGTTATAAAAAAAGCTATTCAAGCGGCGTTTTTGTGGTAATAGGCTAAGGGCCTTAACAGCTGATTTTTAATGTCAACCAAGGGATAACCAGAGGTAATTACTAGTTATTCGCTTGAAAACGGCTTAGGTAAATAATGCCGTATTCTATTGGGGAAATGAGTGCAGCACTAGTGCACAACTGGCTCGGTGTTTGCATTCCATTGACATGCACTTTTTCAGTTTTCGTATTCCATTGAGGAACTTATGAATTCAGTTTTGCACTGAGTGCGGCTTTTTTGACACCGGCTCTGAGGGCTTGTGCCGCACCGAAAACTTTTTCCCGCCATTAATTTTAAACGCTTATTATTGTCGTGGGACGTAAAAATGAGTGAAAATAAAGTTGTTAGCGATTTTTTATTATTTTCTTCGCTGCTAAGTAGTAGCAGCGATGAAGATGAAGAAGAACAGTTCTGTGCAATAAAAACAATGAGAACGGAAACCCCAAAAATAAAAAACTTTATTGAAAATGTGGTTTACCGATTTAACAACAAACAGGTAAGTAGATTTGTATGGATTTGGTTGACTGGGGCCCTGGGGCTAATTTTCCGACAGTTGGGGTTTTCTGGCAGCTATGATTATAAGTAAAAATAAATGTATTTTTTAATTCAAGAAACACTTTCGGCTCGAGATGAGCACTGCAGAATTTCTCATAAATAAATTCAAGTAGCCTCAATTTTGTCCAAAAAAAGAACAAGGGGACGAAACCTCATTAGCGCTGAGGCACATGTCTTGCCATTTTTATGGTATGTTAAAATCAAGGACTGTACAGAGCTGTGTACAGTCCTTGTGCTAAAACACCCTTACGTTTAGCTGTTAGGTTAGGTTATGTTCTTGTTGAATGGAAATTTGTTCAAATATATTTTCTTCAAAAACTTTTTTAAACAATTTTCCTTATGAAAAAAATGACTTTCAAAGAAAATTTTTTTGAACAAAAAAAAATTAATAAAATGTTTTCAAACAATTTTTTGTTTGAAGGAAATGTTTTTATATAATTTTCCTTTTCAAGAAAATGTTATTGAAGTATTAATATTACTTTCGAACAAATGGATTTTGAACAACATGTTTTTGACCAAATTCCGCAAGGCAGGAAAGTTAGGTTTAGTTGAAAGGAACTTGTGAAATATTATATATGTATACAAGGTGTTTCGAATACTTATGTTCAAATTTTGGGAGCATAAAGTACACTTCTGGTTAGGGTTTTTTGAAAAACAAGCGCGAAATATAGATAACTACTCTATCTGTTGGTATACGAGCACAAGCCTGCATTCAACAAGGAGGTGGGCATTTTTAAAATATTCTTATTAACTTTTTTTAAATAAAATCATTATTTATTTATTTGACGAATTTTATTTATCTTGGGATAATATTTATCGGCGTGTAACTTTGAAACAAATAAAAATAGATATTGGCGTTGGCCTGATAAAACTACAGGTTGTGTGACATTTTTTTCAAAAATAAGATTTTTGCATAATCAATTTGCCCTATTCATATAGGATATACTATAAAAAATTATTTGCAAGAAAATGTTATATTAACGTTGCTTAAAGCAAGAATAAAAAAGAAGTTCTACAGCTCATAATGGCATACCACACTAAGGTCACTATATCACGATGTTAGGAACTTCGTGATATAGTGACCTTATACCACACGAGTGCAATTTTTCATTTTCCGCGTGTTCCATTGAAACTGCACTCGGTGCAAATTTTTGACAGCACCGTTTCAGTGCCAGTCCACCACCAGTGCTGCACTCATTTTCCCAATGGAATACGGCATAAGTAATTTTTGTTACCAAAAAAGTCACTAGTTAGTCAACCAAAAAGGTTCTGTGCTAAAAAGATGAATGGCATTGCATGGGCATGCCCAAGGATAAAAAACACTGAACCATAGAAAAAGAGTGCTTAATTCCATGGTTCAAAAGCGGCAACAAGTTTACGCTAGCGCCACCCTTGGCTACTGAAAGAATTAAGAATGCGCGGGCGGGCTCGGCGGGCTTTTTAAATGATTTTTTTCTTAGTAAAGGTGCTATTTTTGAGGTCAGGCTAATTTCATGTATGCGAAAAGAATTTGGATATCAAAAATATATTAATTTTAGTCATGTAAACCTGTAAGATATCCAAACTTTTTCCGCATACATAAAAATTTGCATAACCTCGAAAATGTAATACTTAAATAAAAAACAATGTTTTTTAAAAAATGTAATATTTATTTTTTTAAAAATGAGAACTGTTTTAGAAAAATCTAAAAATATTTAACAAATATAATGTTTTTTCTTAAATGTATAAACTAGGTATTTATATTACAAAAAACTGTGGATTTTTAGAAAACTTAAAAATAGTTAAACATGTACCAACTAATAATCCTTAATAAAACCAATATTTAAAAAAAATAACTTTTACAGTCTTCAATTTTCTAATTTCTAGGTTTATGTGGAATTGCTCAAATGTTGTAATGTAATTTTCATATATTCTTCACAATATCCATTCTCCAATCCATTTTTTAATAATAAAGGTGGCCACTTAATGATGTTATCCCATTGTTGATTGTTGCTTTGGATAACTAAAAAGCAAAAAAAAAGCTGCCAGGGGACTCATAATAGTAGGTATTTTATACAGGTGTTAATAAAGTATGTCGCCAAACTTCAGAGGATTATCTTAAGTGATTTTAAGAAAAAAAACTTTGTATAACCATGCTTAGTTTTTGAGATATGGGTTATTAAAATATTAGTTTTTTGTTTGCTTTTTATTTATAACTCGTGCAGTTTTTGAGATATTTAGCTCAAATCTGGAACATGTTTTGTTGTTTTGTTACAAGGCATACATCATTAAGCATGTCAAATATTAGGAAAAACTACAGGGTGATATTTTTTCCGTGGTCATGCCCCCTTTTTTCTCCAGAACTTTTTTGCAGTAAGTTATTGGCAGATTTAAAAATGTAAAATGAATTCCTTGTTTTATTCAGAAATTTTTTGATCTGCAATATTTTTATCTCTAACCATTTTTCAGAAAAGAAAAAGAAAATAAAATAACTTTTTTCAATTGCTATTTAGAAATTACATAAAACTCACATAAAATTAAAATAATGCAGAGTACAAATTTTCCTTTTTTGTCTTTTCTTGGAAACAGTTAGAGTTACAAAAAATTGCAGAAGATCAAAAAGTTTCTGAGGAAAGGTGGCTGTTGCCTCCCCCACCCCAATAAGCCTTCGTGTCGACTCTGTCTGAAATATGTGTTTATATGTAATATAATTTCAGGGGCTAACCAAATTTTTAAGGGGGAGCTTAGCTCTTGAAGCTCTGCCCTAAGTACACTTTGGGCCTATTCTTAAATTATGTAATTGACCCACCTCCACCCTCTGTACAGAATTTTCAAGAAACAAAATACATTAAAAAAAAGTTATGTGTAATACAAGGCCAAACACTGCTACCCCTTTGAGCATTAATTTTGAACATATAATTATTATGTTAAATGGCATTATGTATTTTAAGAATAGGCCCTAGTATGGGTGTGGAAAGAGACAGAACTTATTAACCAATATTTCTCTATTACTTACCTAAATGAAAAATCATTTGCAACCAAGCAGTGTGTACTCAATGTGATTGTAATGATCCATACAAATCCATAATGTCTGTGTACCTAAAAAGTAAAAGCACTAGCTAGAATTATGTTCATACACTAAAGTAAAAGACAGAAGCCTAATGATTTTTAGACATTTTCTATATATTTCATGAATAAAAAAATTAAATAGGTGAAGATATGGCATAATAAGAACTCGGCTAATCTGGAGCAGGAGGTACTGTTTGAGAGGATTTGCCTTTTGAGTGTTTGTGTTGTCTGAATGTGAATGTCCTTAACTAAAAACAAATAAGTGCCTACTAGATTAAATTAAATTTAAGTAAAATAGATTTGATACCATTTAACATCCAAGTCGAAACTATGCACATTTTATAAGAACTTAACACAGGGCTATCAAAATGGACGGGCCACGATCCTCCACTTTGTTGACGTCACATCCGGGGCTGATTTTTTTTGATGGTCACGTTACGACACAGCTGATTGTCTTTAAAATTTTGAAGTTGGAATGACGGTTCATGGATATTTGATTTTTTGTTAAATAAAGCCGTTTTTGAGATTGTTTTTACTTTATTCTGGCAGAACAATTTTTTTAAATGTATAGTAAGCCCTAATTTTTCATAGCCGCTTCATTAGCTCACACAAAAATTAAGTTTAAAGCAGAAGCGAATGTGACAATCACATATGATAAAGTCAAATACATGTCAAATATAACAGTTGGCATGTGGTACATGGCGGGTAATTTGAATTTAAAATAAGGAATGCTAAATCTTGAAGATTTTAACCTTTTAATCATGTTGCTTCCTTACAAACCTTTGGTGGAATATCGGGATGATGTCTGAGAATATTTCACTGAAATTTTGCGGAAATCTGTGGTGCCATTTTGAAAATATCATAAAAAAACGTCTGACCTCCCATAAGACCCAATGTAAAATTCAGCCCCGGGAGAACAGCTGATTTTTTCAGGGTCGTGGCCTCTATTTTTATGTTGGCCTTGCTTAACATTGATATAAGTGTAACATAACATTTATAAGAGTATAACATATAAATTTCTAAAAGTATAACATAACACATCTATAATAGGTGTGGCTTAAAATTAATTAGATTAAAACATTTATGACAATAATAATATTATGATCATTTTGTGATATTATATAAGATATATAAGTAGGTAGATATAATGAAAAAAAAGTATTATAGTATATGTAAACTTGACCAGTATTCTCCCGACGAGCTACCATGCAGCTCAGGGACAGTACTTCAATTGTATTAGGAATTTGTAATGAAACTTTGAAAATAAATTGAAATTTGAAATTTGAAATAACTGTGTCTCGGGTCCCCCAAAGACCTATTCTTGGGTGCCCTACTGACTAAAATATCTACTAAAACTAAAAATGGAAAATGCCGAAAAGGCAATACATCAATAATAACAAAATTATATGGACAATGACCCATAAGAAGGTGCGGATCTACGGGAGGGGAAATTCCCCCCCCCAAATCTCAAACTATATTAAGTTTTTACATACAGAGTACACATCCTGGTCACAATGCAAAACTGTTTTATGCAATATTTATTATGATATCTACCCCCCCTAAATAAAGTTCCTAGATCCACCCCTGCCATAACTGAGGGGTGAACAGCCGAACAAAATTTGTACACCATCCTACAGGACTCAAATAAATTCTTGGTCCTGTAGTGTATTTTAGTGTCCTGTGGAGTCCTACACAGTCTTGTTAAAAAAGTTTGTAAACCTGCTGTGGACAGATGATCACCCCTCCCGAACACACAATGCACCAATACTAATGGATCGTTCATACTCGTCTTTTGTCTAGTCTTTTGTCTTGGTTTAGTCATATGTCTTGTCATAAGAAAGTTAAAACCACTGTTTCTTATGGGAGTGTTCATACAATGCTTTTGCTTTTGTTTTTGATTAGTCTTTGTCTTAAGAGTTGCCAACTTTCAATCCTTAGGACAACGACTAAGACGAGTGACAGACATCAGCTGATATTTGTTGTTTTTTTTTACAGGGCGTCGAAAGAGCGCAAGCGCGCGGCCGAAATTTTGAATACCTGTATTATTTATTTATTTTTTTGGTTGCAACTTCTATTAACATTGATTGATGAATGTTACAGATGTTTATACCTATGCAACAACGAATAACAGCAATTTTTATTTAAACAGTATAAATACTGAATTAGGATATAAGTCATTGTTTTATAAAGGAATCAGATTGTATAACAAATTACCATTAGACATTAAAAATTGCAAATCAAATAATAAGAGAAAAAAAAAAGTACTTGTTGCCTAGTCAGCCTCAGTGGCGTATATAGAAAAAAGTTTCGGGGGGGGCCCAGACCTTAGAAAGACGTATTTTATATTATTTTATATTTGTATTTATGAAAATGTGGAAAATATCTAAAAAAATCTTAGCTTTGGGGGGGGGGGGCATATATACGCCACTGGTCAGCCTGATTGTTTAATATTATATTATATTATATTTTTTTATTTTAGTCTCTATATTATTTTTTTGGTGTATTTTAGTATAGTAACCTTTTCTCATAAAGAAATATGGTAGCAATGTTTTTTTAAGGATAGGATTAAAACATTTTACAGTACAGTGTAAGTACTTGAGAAAGCTGTGTGTTACTAGATTATTCTTTTAGTAGGTAGGTATAGTTAGTTCTGTTGGGAATGATACAGGAATGCTTGTAATGATTTTTCGGTATTATTAGAGAAATATAGCCAGGCTATAATTGTGCCAGGCACTATTTTAACACATTTACATTGAAAACTGACAGTTAATCGTTCAAAATTCATACCAAAGTCGAATTTAAAACTATCGTCGTTTATTTTCAATTAATAAAAGAAGGCACTATTTATTCCGGTTCATATAGTAAACAAAGGCCATGTGTTGAAAGATCACAGCTGATATTACAATGTGAAAGTGTCAAAATTGTGCCTGGCACAATTATAGCCTGGCTATATTTCAATAATTCTCTAATAATACCGAAAAACCATTACAAGCACATTCCTGTATCATTCCTAACAGAACTAACTATACCTATACCACGGATCACCTACCTACTAAAAGAATAATCTAGTAGCACACAGTTTTATCAAGTACTTATACTCTACTGTAAAATGTTTTTAATCCTATCCTAAAAAAAACATTGATGCCATCTTTCTTTATGAGAAAAGGTCACTATAATAAAACACACCAAAAAAATAATATGGAGACTAAAATAATAAAATATAATATAATATAATATAGTACCAAGGGTGGTTTACATAAACAATCAGGCTGACTAGGCAACAAGTACTTCTTAAGTTTTCTTTTAAACATATTATTTGATTTGCAATTTTTAATGTCTAATGGTAATTTGTTATACAATCTGATTCCTTTATAAAACAATGACTTATATCCTAATTCAGTTGAATAAAAATTGCTGTTATTTAACCTGGCTTTATTTCAATATTTTTTTTACGGTGCGCACTCGCAAGGAGATCCCTATCACGCTCGAGAAGCGGCAAGTGCGCGGAAATGTTGGTGTATGTTGGTTTTGAAAAGGTTCAGATTGTAACCTGCAGGGAAAAGTGTCGCAGGAAGCTTATTCCCCAGCGATGCTGTTCTTCAGAGATATATTATCCATTATGTAATAATAAGAAGTAAATAGTTATTAGTATTATAACAGTAGCGCACCCTGGAATATGTCTTGGGGGGGGGGGGGGGCCGAGGCCTTATGATGTCGTATTTCATGCTATTTTTTATGTTTATTCATGAAATATGTGGAAAAAATATACAAAAATCTTAGGCTTGGGGGGGGGGGCGCCCATGATTATAAGTTTGGATTTGTTTTGTTATAGAAATACTGGTATATGTATTAACATTTAAATGTATTTTTTATATTTATGTTTGTAATTTGAAATAGCATGATTTGCTAATATAGATTTATTCAATTCAATTCAACATAGTAAAGCATTTCTAACAACAAATGGCATTAGGAAAATACTAAGCGTTATGTGATAGACAATTCTCTCAAAGTTTTACGTAATTTATGAACGACCCCAATCGAACAGAATAAAATTAGTTTTAAATACAAATAGAAACATAGTCCGCGATTGCAGCGCTGTGCGCTACTGGAACTTGTTGGCTGCGCGGCCCTATCTTTTCGGCAGTCTCTTTTTATTTTGTCTCTGCACTGAACCGCGCCGCAAATCCTTTATCTATTGCCGTATTCTATTGGGGAAATGAGTGCAGCACTAGTGCACAACTGGCTCGGTGTTTGCATTCCATTGACATGCACTTTTTCAGTTTTCGTATTCCATTGAGGAACTTATGAATTCAGTTTTGCACTGAGTGCGGCTTTTTTGACACCGGCTCTGAGGGCTTGTGCCGCACCGAAAACTTTTTCCCGCCATTAATTTTAAACGCTTATTATTGTCGTGGGACGTAAAAATGAGTGAAAATAAAGTTGTTAGCGATTTTTTATTATTTTCTTCGCTGCTAAGTAGTAGCAGCGATGAAGATGAAGAAGAACAGTTCTGTGCAATAAAAACAATGAGAACGGAAACCCCAAAAATAAAAAACTTTATTGAAAATGTGGTTTACCGATTTAACAACAAACAGGTAAGTAGATTTGTATGGATTTGGTTGACTGGGGCCCTGGGGCTAATTTTCCGACAGTTGGGGTTTTCTGGCAGCTATGATTATAAGTAAAAATAAATGTATTTTTTAATTCAAGAAACACTTTCGGCTCGAGATGAGCACTGCAGAATTTCTCATAAATAAATTCAAGTAGCCTCAATTTTGTCCAAAAAAAGAACAAGGGGACGAAACCTCATTAGCGCTGAGGCACATGTCTTGCCATTTTTATGGTATGTTAAAATCAAGGACTGTACACAGAGCTGTGTACAGTCCTTGTGCTAAAACACCCTTACGTTTAGCTGTTAGGTTAGGTTATGTTCTTGTTGAATGGAAATTTGTTCAAATATATTTTCTTCAAAAACTTTTTTAAACAATTTTCCTTATGAAAAAAATGACTTTCAAAGAAAATTTTTTTGAACAAAAAAAAATTAATAAAATGTTTTCAAACAATTTTTTGTTTGAAGGAAATGTTTTTATATAATTTTCCTTTTCAAGAAAATGTTATTGAAGTATTAATATTACTTTCGAACAAATGGATTTTGAACAACATGTTTTTGACCAAATTCCGCAAGGCAGGAAAGTTAGGTTTAGTTGAAAGGAACTTGTGAAATATTATATATGTATACAAGGTGTTTCGAATACTTATGTTCAAATTTTGGGAGCATAAAGTACACTTCTGGTTAGGGTTTTTTGAAAAACAAGCGCGAAATATAGATAACTACTCTATCTGTTGGTATACGAGCACAAGCCTGCATTCAACAAGGAGGTGGGCATTTTTAAAATATTCTTATTAACTTTTTTTAAATAAAATCATTATTTATTTATTTGACGAATTTTATTTATCTTGGGATAATATTTATCGGCGTGTAACTTTGAAACAAATAAAAATAGATATTGGCGTTGGCCTGATAAAACTACAGGTTGTGTGACATTTTTTTCAAAAATAAGATTTTTGCATAATCAATTTGCCCTATTCATATAGGATATACTATAAAAAATTATTTGCAAGAAAATGTTATATTAACGTTGCTTAAAGCAAGAATAAAAAAGAAGTTCTACAGCTCATAATGGCATACCACACTAAGGTCACTATATCACGATGTTAGGAACTTCGTGATATAGTGACCTTATACCACACGAGTGCAATTTTTCATTTTCCGCGTGTTCCATTGAAACTGCACTCGGTGCAAATTTTTGACAGCACCGTTTCAGTGCCAGTCCACCACCAGTGCTGCACTCATTTTCCCAATGGAATACGGCATAAGTTGCATGGAATCTCGTTGGTGTGAACCGAAAACGCGTGCAGCTTTTGAAGATTCATTCAATTTCAAGGTCGACACTCGCGATTCAAAAAACCCCTTGCATCAAAAAACCTGCATGGGCATGCATTGGTCGAAACAGGGTATTTATATATATTATAATCTATAATCTTTGGGGTATTTGTTCCGTGTTAATAACAAAATCTAACTTTTGTTTACAAAAATCAGCTGGACCACCAGTGACGTGGAAAATTCGACATAAGTAGCTGCGTTTGGTATTTGCATCTCAGACGTGACGGATTTTTGGTCACGTGATTACAGATTAGTCTGACCAAATTGGGATTAACGAACGATCCAGATCAAATCGATCAAATTTTTATAAATCTAACCAAAAATATTATATACATGTTGCAACTCATGCCCAGCTATAATTTTGACAAAATTTTCCTGTGATGTCGGAAATTTTTGTTGTCTTCAACATCAAATAATTCGATTTCAATCTTTTTAGATAAAAAAATTATTTTTGTAAACAAAACAAATACACAATATACGTCACAATCTCAGATTAATCTGTTTCGTCGATCAAAATGTACGGAGCAACCAGATTTACGTCCGACTAGTCTGAGCAGAATTACCGAACGATTCAGATCTACCTCCCCTAGATCTAGATGGAATTAACGAACGATTTCGAACAAAAAGATTAATCCGACGTAAATACCGAACGCAGCTATATATATAAGATCCGAACACCGGTCTATTCTATCCAAGGACTATAGACATAAAGGAGTGCAATGCTCGATTGTTTTTTGATTTCAAAAATTATCCTAGTTTGCCAATTTAATCTTTTTTTATCTTTAATAATAACAAAATTAACAATGATGCAGGACACTTAACTTGGAACACCCTGTATATATGCCAGTACGACAATCTCTGTAGATACCTATTTTTTCATTTAACTTGACCTACAATTAAAAGCTTCATAAGATTTTTTTAAATAAAGTTTGCAAAATTTTCACCCTGTAGGTATAATATTTATATATTCCATATCATAATTTTTGAGATAACTTTTTGACAGTTATCAGCTGTTTACCATAACAAATAGCATAGGCCAACGAAAAAAAGGTGTCTCAAAAATAATGATATGAACCTTAGTACCTTTTAGTGTTTTGTGGGTACCTTATAGGTAGTGACCTAAATAAAGGTCTCAAGTTAGGCATTTCATTAACCGTTTCAGGACGGGACCTCTCAGATATTTTTTTGCCACCTGGACGGCAGTTGTTGTTGTGTCAGCGGGACGGGTGTCACACATTTGTGACACTTTTAAAAAGCAGATTTAAAAAAATAAATTTACAGAAATATATTTTATTGCAACCGAACCGAACCGACATCTTGACTTAAACTGTTGTTAAATCGTGGCTAAAACAATAAACAGCGATGCTTACCCCGCTCAATAAGCAACCGCGAGGCAGACGTGCCACCAGTCGTTAAATACCGAGATGAATTCCAAGACGTGCGCAAGCGTTGATCTGTCACTTCTGCCAACCAATCAACTGAGAGCAGCAAAACTTTAATAATTCCCAGTTCTTTTTGATGAAAATTCGCCGTTTTTGTGCTGTGAAAATGCCGGTGACGTGCAAGTTGTGTGACAAATTATTTAGTGCCCAATTTAATTTGAATAAACACTGTCAAAGTAAACATGGCATACAAAAACAAAGGTATTTCCATGCAGAAAGTGTTTTTATGTTTAGATGCCTAGAATGTAAATGCTCCTTCCCAAAAAACTTGGATCTATGTGATCATTTGAAATACAAACACAATCAAGACATACTTGAAGAAACATTGGAGTTAAGAGTCAATACTCCCATGGCAAAACAAAATAAACGTGAAATGCATAAGATCATATAGAAGAAATACTGCATATACCTAAATATTAATCGCAGCACATAGATATTGTATATTTTTGAAATCAGAAAGAAAAGACGAATCTTAAAATTCAAAAATATACAGGGTGTCCCTCTAAAAAATCGCGCCAATAATTTAAATTAGACATTTTGACGTTAATTTTGGCGCATGCTCCTTTGATGGAATTCATCTCGGTATTTAACGACTCGTGACGTGCCGTGTTGCAGAGTGTCAATATATCGACGGCGTCACACCGGTAAGACAGTCGGCCGTCCGACAAGCAAACTTCTTACACCCGGTTCCCACCTACGACTTTCTCGTGGGTGCCCGCTCAGGCGTCATATGATCTCAATATGAGATGTTATGACAGTCATGTGACGCGGGCGCGGGGACGCACGAGAAAGTCGTAGGTGGGAACCGGGTTTTAAGCGGTGTGACGCTCGTCTGGCTGGCAAAACATATTTTAAATTTTGTCTTATGTGTTATGACACCCGCTTAGCAGGCGAATGAATAGGTGTCATAAATATGTGACACCCGTCTGTGTGCCACTATTTTATGTTGTCACATAAGCTGTGACATCCGTCCTGAAAGGGTTAAGCTTAAGGTCCCAGTCATATTTTAATAAATTAAAACAAAAACTAGTTTAAATTGGACCCAGTTTTGTAAAAAGTGTGTTTTGCAGAAAATTAGAAAATATATTTTTTAAATAAATTAATTGTTTTCGCCAAGACATTGAGAAACCGCTATATTTAAACCCTTTTTTTTTTGTTTGAATACTTTCAAAAAACTTGCTTTTTTAGGTGTGGCATTGATTTTTTCGGGCTTGGATGCTTTCTGCAAAACGGAAAATTAGGACCCAGTTTTGTAAAAAGCAACTAACCCACACAAAGTGTGGCTTGGATGATTTCTGCAAAACAGAAATTTTGTAATCAACAGCAAAACAGAAATGGTAAAAAAAAAACAAGTAATTTGTCGGCCAAGTGGTTTGGATTGTCTCTGCAGAAAAATAATTCAAGATTAATAAATAGGTATTTCTTTTAATAGTAGATTTTGAGCTTGAATCGCTAAGATAGCATTTGGTCGTTTTATGCAAAATGAAGAATCGGTCAAAACAAATCGAAAAATAACGTTAGCTCTAATTTCACTAATATGTGGGTTGGTCGCTTTCTGCAAAACTGGGCCCAATTTAGTTTAAGTATGTTTTTAAATGAAAATTCTTATTAATTTACCCTTCTAGATTCTAGAGCAATTGCAAAAACGTCTTTACTCTCAATAAACAAACTCAAAGCTTCGAATTAAATCAAAAAAGGGTTCTTGCAAAAACTTCTTTACTTTCGATAAAGTCACTTTTCTAACTCAAAGCTTCGAATTAAATAAAAAAGGGGTCTTACAGAAATTTCTTTACTTTCGATAGAGTCGTTTTTCTAACTCAAAGCTTCGAATTAATTTAAAAAAGGTCTTTCCCATACAATATAATGCGTTTTGTCCGTATTTTGCCCTCACTAGCCATCTGACTGTGGAATCACTTCGCCCAAGGACTATACCACTGGTGCTAAATCCTTTGTTTGCGTTCGTTGTATATGATGTTATTCGTATTTTCAACAGAGTTTTGTTGATATTTCACTGAATAGTTTGTGTTTTTTGGATTGTTTCAGTGCAGTGCTACTAAGAAAAGACATTCAAATAAACATTTTCACGTTTGGTTTGTTAACAGTGTGTAAAAATTCGATTCAGGACAGAGAAGAACGTTTGTTTACAGGGTAAAAAAAATGGCCACGATTTTCTCAGCAAATGGGCTTCTTGTTTAATAATATCTATCAAGGAAATTACAAAAGATTGTGAAATGAAAAGGAATATTTTTCTAAATTAAATATTATTATTTATATTAATATTTTTAATTTATTGTATGTATCTGTAGTTTTCTGTTTTTTTGTAAAAATGTAATAATAAATACTTTTTTTATGTTCTATAGTCCCGTTTTTTAATTATCTAATTAATAATCTCTTAACATGCTCTAAAAAGCGGATGTAATAATTAAACTATACATTATGTGCATTTTTTTTCTCTTTGTTTTTTGTCTGTTTGTTAAGAACAATATTTGTGCTTTTCCTTTTTTAAATAAATTAATAAATTTTTCGTCTACCTATATTTCCGTTTTTAATTATTATCGCAAAATAATTTCTTTACGTACTTTTAAAACAATTGGACAAATTATACAGGGTGTCCCATAACTTGGGGGCCATAGTGCAGCAGGTGATAGAGGTGAGAGAGATTATTTCTGAAAAAAAAGTTTATATAACATGGGGTCAACACATATCTGTTTTTAAGATATAGGATTTTTAATGTTAGAGGAGTGGGGGAAAAAGGGTTTTGCAAAAAAAAGAAAATCTATCACAGACAGCTGAATACTCAGCAAATTGTGATTCAAAAATGTAATACTCCTTTTTTTAATAAAGTTACAAGTTAAGAAGATACAGGCTGTCAAAATTACCTCCAAAAATGTATAAAAAATAATAATTTTTTTTAAATTAATTTTTGCTTACTTATTCGTTTAAAAAATATCAATAATATTTTATTTATTATTATGTGTCGCTAAAGGTTTGTTTTTATTAACAAAAAATATAAAAAAAACATTGCGTTTAATATGGCATTTATAAAAGTTTATACCAAAAAAAATATTTTTTTCTAAAAAAAATTGACCGACTAATTTTTTTCAAAATAAGTTTTATTTCAATTTATTGCTCTTGTTCTGATACACGACTTTACCCAATTTCATGTTTTACTGCGTTTTTTGAAAAAGTTATTATCAAAAAAGTTTAAAAAATTGCTAAATTTGATGCTCTGTATCTCTACAAAGAAAGAGTTTTGACCCATGCATTATAGGAACTTTTTTATCAGACATGACCTCCTCTATCACCTGTTGGCCTATGGCCCCTAAGTTATGGGACACCCTGTATAGGTACTACATTATGTGTAGCTTTTTTTTCACTTTAAGTATTTAAATTAAATTTATTTAACAAATATTTCAAATATAAAATCATTTATCATCCCTGTAAAGACAATATTTTTAAATGTACAATGCCTCATAAAATTTAATTGGCATAAAGAAAATAGCTCTAAAAGCACATAAAATCCAATTAGCTTGTCTAACGAACTGTCACGATCAGCTGTTTTTCGATCCAAGATGGTCGCCATAGGACAAACAAAGCGTTTTCCCATAAGCCGCAATGTTAACAAAAACGTAATTTAAAAAAAAAGTGAAGCGATTTAATTTACAACAAAGAAGCTGTTTTAAGTATTGAACCTTTGTACACATGGGAAAAATGCGTTTTTCTTAAAAAAAATCAATTGAAGCCAGTAAATCTCAAATAAAAGGGACCATGTTTTGTTCAAAAGTCAGGTTATGTTTTTATTTACTTTTGTTTTTTTTAACTTTTTTTCCAGTTTTTTACTCAGTTTGAAACATTATTATTAGTTTCTGTGCTGTTATGAATTGTGGCAGCTGGGGAGAGCTTGATAATGTTAGTTTTGATGGAATGCCAAGTATTTTGACCTTAAAAAATCATTTAAATGAACTAGGTATCAGCTCAAAGAAGGGAAAAGAAAGTGGATAAGTGCTCTATTACCTGACTTAACAGAGGATAAATTAAAATATTCGAAAGTTTTTTGTCAGGTTTGTTTTGGATAAATGTGTAACTGCCATTTTGGCAATATTTTCTATTGGGATCTTTTTTGTGCTTGAGTGGACCTTTTGCAGAAGTGTAACATAGAATTGTGTTAAAATGTAAGAAATATTTCACTATGATTTTTTTACTATTCTAGGCAAGCAACTTTCAAAACTAGAATACAGCAATGATCATGACTGGGTCTCTCCTGAATGGAGTATTGTTTCAAAACGGTTGAAAATTTTTTAAAATAATGGTTGAAAAAAGGGTCCAGAGAAGAAAGAAAAGGAAAACAATATGAGGTTAAAGTGTGAATAATGAGCTGAACCAAATTTGTACACAATCCTACATAACTCTCAAATAATCTTTTGGTAGTGTAGCACCTTGTATAGTGTCAAGTGAAGTCCTGTATCATTTAAGTTTCTTTTTCTTTAATAAATATTTATTTTACAGACCTCAAAACAGTTTAGAATAAACTGGTGAATTTGACAATCTCCCTAACTCAAACCTCTTTTTATCTTCAACTATTTTGGTGCAAATTTTCCTTTATTTCCATGCTTTTTGACACCTTAAACTTGTACACCGTAAAATTTGTATAGTATCTGACTGGACCTACTACAAGTCCTGTTGTGAAATTTCTATGGTACTGTTCTGAGCTTATTACCAAAAAAAATTTTTTATGGCATCATTAATAATAGATGGAAAAAAAAGTAATCTTTGTTGACTTTGATGACCACAAGAAAAACAAATAAGTTCTCTCAGATATTTTTTTCAATTTCTCTCAAAAAAACTTGGGTTCTAATACTCCTAATGGGTCATATGCTGTTACGCCCAATTGTAGAGTAGAGTATATATTTATTTGCATAAACTTTTAGATACATAATTGAGCAAATATTGTTACAAAAAAACAGTAATAAAAGTAATAGTAACAGTAGTAATACAACAGCGAATATTGCACTGTTGTAAAATTTGAACAGTACTTACTGTTGTGAGCTGATGAACCTTAGGTTTGACCGTACTTAAGCCCTATGTATTATAGTTCATGGAAAATCATATGGTGATGTACGGTGTGTGAGGCCAATGACAAGGAAGAACTGTATTTTAATTTTGCAAGTTTTTTTTTTATTTAATGTTTACTTATATTTTTTTAAATATTAACATATTTTGTAAAGTACTTATTAGAAGTTTGCTTGACCAATCTCGGTTGGAACTCATATGTGCATATTGATCTGTTGGACTGACCTACCTATAAGTTGTGCCTCTTTTTCATATCACTACTGGAGGGTTAAAACAATTAAACTTTGTCCAAACCTAAAAATCATAGTGAAATATTTTTCACAGTTTAACGCTATAGAAGGCCTATTACTTAGCAAAAAGTTTAGTCAAGTACAACAAAAGATCCTAATAGAAAACCTGAATCTGATGAGAAAAGTTTAGTCTATTTCAATTTCGTCTCTGTTAAGTGAGCCTTGAAGTGAGCTCTTTGAATAGAACTGCTTTCCCCTACCTTGGGCAACCTTTAGGGGCCCGATACCTTTGGAGGGGCCCCAGAGGTCTCATGATGTACTTTATGCTATTTTTTTTGTTTATTCATGAAATATATGGAAAATATCTACAAAAATATGTGGTTTGGGGGGGGTCCGGGCCCCTAGCCCCCCGCCCCCTTGGTGCGCCCATGTAATAATTCAAACAAAGTGAAAAAACTAGAAAAAAAGTGAAAAAAAAAACAAATTAAACAAAAACATAACCTACTTTTTTGAAGAAAACATGGTCCCTTTTATTTCAGATTTTCTCGCTTTAGTTTAATATTTTTAGGAAAAACGCATTTTTCCCATATGCACAAAGGATCTGTTCTTAAAAATGATTAATTTTTGAGACTAAAGCTCTTGTCGTTTTTGTAAAATTTACGTTTTTGTTAACATTACGGCTTATGGGAAATCGGTTTGTTTGTCCTATGGAAGACATCTTGGATTTGATCATATTTTTTGTTAGACAGCCCTATATAACGATGGGCGCGCTGTCTGCCCAGCACAAGTGGTGACGTAACAGCGAGTTTGACCTTGAACATCGATTGCAGACAGATTCGGCAACTGAGCAATCCTGTCTAGTGTATAATCGTTGTATTCTATCCACCGTGCGATCCAAGCGCGAAGCGATTCTCTTCTAACGCAGCCTTCGTAAACTAACGAGCCACGAACCAGAAAAGGCAACATCGCAAATTGGCCGGCTGGGAGGCCGATATTTACATGGGAGATATAAACATCTGCTATTTGTTTTGATTGTAGTTTGGCGATTTTGTATTTTTTTTTGTAAAAACTAATAAACTGTGTTTAGGCGTGTTACATTTAATTTTTAAAACAAACAAAACATTTGGAAATCAATATCAGTGGCTATTATTCATGTTAAAAAATATGTAACAAAACCTAGAATAAACAGAAGAGAAATTACTTTTAAACAATTTGTGAGAACAACCCTAAAGTTCGATTCATAGTACCGTGAAGTAAGCAGTATGAAGTGAGCAGTAAGAAATAAAAATGGTTCCTTTCTTACTGCTAAGTTATTACTGTCAAGTTTGAACAACAGGATGTTTGTGGGATAGTTTCTTATGTCTGACTGCTTACTTTACAGAACTATGAATCTAGTTTAAGTGGTAACATGTTAATTTAAACTTTAAATGAACTTACCTTTTTTTCTATCTATTCTATTTAGCCTTCGTCAATCCATCTTTGGCCAAGTTCTCCAGTTTACAATACATTTGTTCCATCAATCGTCTTTCTGTCTGATAATATGACCGGCAAATTTCCATTTTAATTTTGCTACTTCTGCTCTGACATCCCTTACTTTTGTTTTATTTCTTATCAATTCATTCCTTTTTCTACCTGTTAGCTTTACATGTAACATTTGTCTTTCCATTGATCTTTGGGCTTTTGTTACCTTATCCATGTTTGATTTTGTAAGTGTCCAGGTCTGGGATTCATAGGTAAGTACAGGAAGGATACATTGGTTATACACTTCCGTTTTGAGGTACTGAGGATATTTTTTATTTCTTAATATATTGCTTAATTTAATGAATGCTGTCCAGGCCAATCTTACTCGTCTCTTGATTTCAGCTGTTTGCTTTTCTTTTTTCAGTTTAATAATTTGTCCCAGGTCCTATATATTCCTCTACTTGTTCTATTTTCTTTTAGATTGATTGATATTATCAGCATATCTTGGTGGTTCAGAATTGTCCGTTTACTTTGATGCCTATTTCTTCCCAATCTAAGCTTTTAAAAACATCTTCTAGGGCCTGGTTAAATAATTTAGGGAATATTGTGTCACTCTGACACCTCTTCTTATGAGGATTGGCTTGGTTCCTCTGTGGATTTTGATTAATGTTGTTGCTTCACTAAATATATTGGCTATTAAGTCTGTATATCTGTGATCTATTCGGCTATTAATTAAAGATCTTTTACTGCCCAGTGCTCAATGCTATCGAAAGCTTTTTCGAGTCTATAAACACAATATATATTTATATATATTTCCATACCCTCCCTTTCTTCAATTTTTTTTCGCCTGTCGTCAGGATTTTCTCTTACTGGAGGTTTGGGGTTTGACATATACTCGGGTTGAGATTCAAATAGCCGAGGTATTGCCCCATTGTTTAACTTAGGGAATGTTAGTGGCACCTCCTTTTGTACTCCCTCTTTATCCCTAATTATCTCGGTTCTAACAACGTCACTTTTGTCAAAATGTTTCCAACAAACCACTGAACATGCAGTCACAACATAATCTTCTCTGTGAATGGCCCGAAGCCAAGCATTTTTTAAGTCATTTTCTTTTGGGAAGCGTTAGTTGTTTGGTGGCCCTCTTCATTAACCACAGATGCATAGTTACTTTTGCAACCGGGTACACAACACTTTCGCGGCATTTTAAAATTTAAAAAGAAAAAACAAAACAATACAAAAATTCCAAACAAAAACAAACATCTAACCTCACTTATTACCGGTGTACAAAATGTATTTTTTACACAGCTTTTATTAGGTAGGTAATATAATTTTAAGTTCACCACACATCTGACTAAAACCAGAACAGTTTTTTTATTTGGTAACGCGATTTTAAATATACTAAAAGTTTTAAAAAAACATTATCTGCGCAGAAACGGCTAGTAACTAGCGTGGTGGGCGACGCACGTGAACGAAAATGAAGGGCCTCCAGGCTGTGTTGCCGTTTCTTCTGGTTCGTGGCTCGTTAGTTTACGAAGGCTGCGCTTCTAAGCATCGATACCTTAAAGGCGCCGTCCATGAAGAATATTATCCGCGCGGAATTAATTTTTTGGTGAAGGTGCCGGTTTTTCCGCCTTTCTTGCAGCGGATTTTTTAAAATGCGCGGAAATTATGAATTTCTTTAACACATTTTCGTGAACAATTCTGGTGAAATTCGAGCTTGTTTATCTTTAATATAAGAAATGTATCACAAAAGGTCAACATACGACTTGCATTTCTTGATAAAAATGATATTTATTGAAAACATGACATAAACCAAATGGCCGATTTACCCATTTTGATCACAGCTGATTATTATTTTCGCCTCCAGTGATGTCATCGCGTTTTCCGCTACCGTTCGAACAAGTTGAACTTTTTTGAAAAACGCTGTGTTTGTGAGGTTATGTAACAGCCCTATATAACGATGGGCGCGCTGTCTGCCCAGCACAAGTGGTGACGTAACAGCGAGTTTGACCTTGAACATCGATTGCAGACAGATTCGGCAACTGAGCAATCCTGTCTAGTGTATAATCGTTGTATTCTATCCACCGTGCGATCCAAGCGCGAAGCGATTCTCTTCTAACGCAGCCTTCGTAAACTAACGAGCCACGAACCAGAAAAGGCAACATCGCAAATTGGCCGGCTGGGAGGCCGATATTTACATGGGAGATATAAACATCTGCTATTTGTTTTGATTGTAGTTTGGCGATTTTGTATTTTTTTTTGTAAAAACTAATAAACTGTGTTTAGGCGTGTTACATTTAATTTTTAAAACAAACAAAACATTTGGAAATCAATATCAGTGGCTATTATTCATGTTAAAAAATATGTAACAAAACCTAGAATAAACAGAAGAGAAATTACTTTTAAACAATTTGTGAGAACAACCCTAAAGTTCGATTCATAGTACCGTGAAGTAAGCAGTATGAAGTGAGCAGTAAGAAATAAAAATGGTTCCTTTCTTACTGCTAAGTTATTACTGTCAAGTTTGAACAACAGGATGTTTGTGGGATAGTTTCTTATGTCTGACTGCTTACTTTACAGAACTATGAATCTAGTTTAAGTGGTAACATGTTAATTTAAACTTTAAATGAACTTACCTTTTTTTCTATCTATTCTATTTAGCCTTCGTCAATCCATCTTTGGCCAAGTTCTCCAGTTTACAATACATTTGTTCCATCAATCGTCTTTCTGTCTGATAATATGACCGGCAAATTTCCATTTTAATTTTGCTACTTCTGCTCTGACATCCCTTACTTTTGTTTTATTTCTTATCAATTCATTCCTTTTTCTACCTGTTAGCTTTACATGTAACATTTGTCTTTCCATTGATCTTTGGGCTTTTGTTACCTTATCCATGTTTGATTTTGTAAGTGTCCAGGTCTGGGATTCATAGGTAAGTACAGGAAGGATACATTGGTTATACACTTCCGTTTTGAGGTACTGAGGATATTTTTTATTTCTTAATATATTGCTTAATTTAATGAATGCTGTCCAGGCCAATCTTACTCGTCTCTTGATTTCAGCTGTTTGCTTTTCTTTTTTCAGTTTAATAATTTGTCCCAGGTCCTATATATTCCTCTACTTGTTCTATTTTCTTTTAGATTGATTGATATTATCAGCATATCTTGGTGGTTCAGAATTGTCCGTTTACTTTGATGCCTATTTCTTCCCAATCTAAGCTTTTAAAAACATCTTCTAGGGCCTGGTTAAATAATTTAGGGAATATTGTGTCACTCTGACACCTCTTCTTATGAGGATTGGCTTGGTTCCTCTGTGGATTTTGATTAATGTTGTTGCTTCACTAAATATATTGGCTATTAAGTCTGTATATCTGTGATCTATTCGGCTATTAATTAAAGATCTTTTACTGCCCAGTGCTCAATGCTATCGAAAGCTTTTTCGAGTCTATAAACACAATATATATTTATATATATTTCCATACCCTCCCTTTCTTCAATTTTTTTTCGCCTGTCGTCAGGATTTTCTCTTACTGGAGGTTTGGGGTTTGACATATACTCGGGTTGAGATTCAAATAGCCGAGGTATTGCCCCATTGTTTAACTTAGGGAAGGTTAGTGGCACCTCCTTTTGTACTCCCTCTTTATCCCTAATTATCTCGGTTCTAACAACGTCACTTTTGTCAAAATGTTTCCAACAAACCACTGAACATGCAGTCACAACATAATCTTCTCTGTGAATGGCCCGAAGCCAAGCATTTTTTAAGTCATTTTCTTTTGGGAAGCGTTAGTTGTTTGGTGGCCCTCTTCATTAACCACAGATGCATAGTTACTTTTGCAACCGGGTACACAACACTTTCGCGGCATTTTAAAATTTAAAAAGAAAAAACAAAACAATACAAAAATTCCAAACAAAAACAAACATCTAACCTCACTTATTACCGGTGTACAAAATGTATTTTTTACACAGCTTTTATTAGGTAGGTAATATAATTTTAAGTTCACCACACATCTGACTAAAACCAGAACAGTTTTTTTATTTGGTAACGCGATTTTAAATATACTAAAAGTTTTAAAAAAACATTATCTGCGCAGAAACGGCTAGTAACTAGCGTGGTGGGCGACGCACGTGAACGAAAATGAAGGGCCTCCAGGCTGTGTTGCCGTTTCTTCTGGTTCGTGGCTCGTTAGTTTACGAAGGCTGCGCTTCTAAGCATCGATACCTTAAAGGCGCCGTCCATGAAGAATATTATCCGCGCGGAATTAATTTTTTGGTGAAGGTGCCGGTTTTTCCGCCTTTCTTGCAGCGGATTTTTTAAAATGCGCGGAAATTATGAATTTCTTTAACACATTTTCGTGAACAATTCTGGTGAAATTCGAGCTTGTTTATCTTTAATATAAGAAATGTATCACAAAAGGTCAACATACGACTTGCATTTCTTGATAAAAATGATATTTATTGAAAACATGACATAAACCAAATGGCCGATTTACCCATTTTGATCACAGCTGATTATTATTTTCGCCTCCAGTGATGTCATCGCGTTTTCCGCTACCGTTCGAACAAGTTGAACTTTTTTGAAAAACGCTGTGTTTGTGAGGTTATGTAACATAACCTCACTTCGATGTTTATTATTTTTTTGGAAAAGATCTAAATACCTAAAACCTCTTAGAAAATAAGGGTCGTTGGGGAAAGATAGGCTTAATTTCTTGTTAGTTTATAAATATTTGTGTAGTTTCTTTTTGAGACTAAACACTTATTTTCACGTATGTCTTATTTTCAGTTTTTTTTAGTGGAAATAAAAATATATGGAATAGCCAGGCCCTTTGGGCGGGGGCGGGTTTGAGCCCAAGCCTAATAGTATTAATGGTGGGGGGTAACCATAGGTCCGGCAAGTAGGCCCTTTTTGCCATCTAGGCCTAATATCTATAATAGTAGGTATATATATATATATATATATATATATATATTGCTAAAAATAAAACTACAGGGGAGGGGTAACATTGCAATATTAATAAACAACTACTAGAAAATTTAAAAACATTGTGCTGATGGCAAAAAGTTTAGGGCAAAATCATATATATAGGTAACAAAAAAATTTGTGCCGAAAATTTTTCTTCTTGGAAAAATCGTACTGCAGAAGAAAATTCTTGTAAAACTTAAAAAGCTACTAAAAAATTTTAAAGAAATTGTGTTACAGACAAAAAGTTTAGATAAATTAAGTCCTCTTCGGAAAAATCATGATGCAGATATAACAAAAAAAAAATAAAGCCGGAACTTTTACAGAAATTAGTATATTTAAAAAAATTATACACCAAAGTAAATGTTTAGAAAAAATAATCATTTAAAGAAAAAAAGAGGCGCCAAACGCCAAAAATTTGTTACAAAATGCAAAAGATTTGGTTATTTTCAAGAGTATTTGTATTACATTCAGAAATGTTTATGGACTTGGGTCAGTTTGTCCCTGAAATGTATACTCATTTCATTTAGGGCGCTAAGACCCCAGCCCCCCTAATCGTGCCCATTAATTTTCAAGACATTTTGATTTAAAAATATAGACTTTGGTCTTACACATTTATTTAAAAATATATTTATTTGACAAAAGTATACAATTAAACTTTACAATAAAATTGCCACTAGAATAAATAATCATAAACTAAGAAAAATAAAATATTTAGAGTCAATTTAAAAAAATAGGCTCTTTTTATTTTATATTAAATAAACACTAATCCTAGCTTTTCTTAGTACGAAAAATAAACAAAATTACTTAACAAATTTTACAATTTTCCAACACACAATCACATTTGCAAGAGCACCAGTAACCATAATTTAATTTTTTTTGAAGTCTTAATTAAACCTGTGACGAGACAAGACTGTATTTGATTCCTTGCTACATAAATACAGAAAATTAAGTATTTAATTTTTTTATTTCTGTTTCTAAATTGTTTGGTAGATTGTTGAAAAACTTTATAAATGCCTAAACTGGTCTTGTCTCTGTTAGTGATAATCTATGCTTCAGATAGTGTTAATGTCATTGAGGTTACTCGATATTTTATTATGATATCATATTGAGGCAGATAACTAATGCATAAACTGGACTTGTCTCTGTTGATGATAATCTATGCTTCACTATGCTTCTGCTAGTTGTGGTACTGGAACTCGTATTATGATCATGTTGAGGCAGGTAACTATCAAATTTCTAAAAGTTCTTGGTGAGTTCTACTGCAAAACCACCAGACCCTCGACTATGTACATAGGTTATTGATGCCTGATTTAGTTCAAAATATATATTTATAAATGTTTTTAACTTTAACAAAAATATCCGAATAAACAACTTTGAAAATTAATGTTTTGTTTAATTTCACTCGTCATTCTTTTTTTCTCTCTTGTTGACGTTAGGTTGTGGCCAACTGGCCTCCCTGTGATTTAATGCACAGTATACATATTGGTTCCTTGAAAATAAATCCGCGCGGAAAATACTCTTCATGGACGGGTACCTTTAATATGTAAGTTGGAATCGATGTTAAAGTATCGATATGTTTTCACCGATATATCGATAATATAATAGTATCGGGTATCGTTACCACAACCCTACCTATAGGGCTGTCTAACAAAACATATGATTTATTTACCTAATCTGTGCATATGATCAAATCCAAGATGTCTTCCATGGGACAAACAAACCGATTTCCCATAAGCCGTAATGTTAACAAAAACGTAAATTTTACAAAAACGACAAGAGCTTTAGTCTCAAAAATTAATCAGTTTTAAGAATAGATCCTTTGTGCATATGAGAAAAATGCGTTTTTCTTAAAAATGTTAAACTAAAGCGAGAAAATCTGAAATAAAAGGGACCATGTTTTCTTCAAAAAAGTAGGTTATGTTTTTGTTTATTTTGTTTTTTTTTTAACTTTTTTCTAGTTTTTTCACTTATTTTGAATTATTACATGGGCGCACCAAGGGGGCGGGGGGCTAGGGGGCCGGACCCCCCAAACCACATATTTTTTTAGATATTTTCCATATATTTCATGAGTAAACAGAAAAAATAGCATAAAGTACATCATGAGACCTCTGGGGCCCCCCCAAAGGTTTTTGAAGTTTTTTGACCAATGAATCAATGAACTATCAGCCCAAGGTAGGGGAAAGTAGTTCTATTCAAAGAGCTCACTTCAAGGCTCACTTAACAGAGACGAAATTGAAATAGACTAAACTTTTCTCATCAGATTCAGGTTTTCTATTAGGATCTTTTGTTGTACTTGACTAAACCTTTTGCTAAGTAATAGGCCTTCTATAGCATTAAACTGTGAAAAATATTTCACTATGATTTTTAGGTTTAGACAAAGTTTAATCACGGATCATCTTAACAAAGGTGATCCGTGGTTTAATTGTTTTAACCCTCCAGTAGTAAAATGAAAAAGAGGCACAACTTATAGGTAGGTCAGTCCAACAGATCAATATGCACATATAAGTTCCAACCAAGGTTGGTCAAGCAAACTTCTAATAAGTACTTTACAAAATATGTTTATTTAAAAAAATATAAGTAAACATTATATAAAAAAAAAACTTGCAAAATTAAAATACAGTTTTTTCTTGTCATTGGCCTCACACACCGTACATCACCATATGATTTTCCATGAACTATAATACATAGGGCTTAAGTACGGTCAAATTCATCAGCTCACAACAGTAAGTACTGTTCAAATTTTACAACAGTACAATATTCGCTGTTGTATTACTACTGTTACTATTACTTTTATTACTGTTTTTTTGTAACAATATTTGCTCAATTATGTATCTAAAAGTTTATGCAAATAAACATATACTCTACTCTACAATTGGGCGTAACAGCATATGACCCATTAGGAATATTAGAACCCAAATTTTTTTGAGAGAAATTGAAAAAAATATCTGAGAGAACTTATTTGTTTTTCTTGTGGTCATCAAAGTCAACAAAGATTACTTTTTTATCCATCTATTATTAATGATGGCAAAAAAATTTTTTTTGCTAATAAGCTCAGTACAGTACCGGAGAAATTTCACAACAGGACTTGTAGTAGGTCCAGTCAGATACTATACAAATTTTATGGTGTACAAGTTTTAGGTGTCAAAAAGCATGGAAATAAAGGAAAATTTGCACCAAAATAGTTTAAGATAAAAAGAGGTTTGAGTTAGGGAGACAGACAGATGAACCGAACCGAACCAAACTCACCAGTTTATTCTAAACTGTTTTGAGGTCTGTAAAATAAATATTTATTAAAGAAAAAGAAACTTTGATGATACAGGACTTCACTCGACACTATACAGGACGCTACACTACCAAAAGTTTATTTAAGGTTCTGTAGGATGGTGTACAAATTTGGTTCAGCTCATTATTCACACTTTAACCTCATATTGTTTTCCTTTTCTTTCTTCTCGGGACCTTTTTTTTCAACCATCATTTTTAAAATTTTTCAACCGTTTTGAAACAATGGATGAATGGATATTCAGGAGAGACCCAGTCATGATCATTGCTGTATTGTATTGCCTAGAATAGTAAAAAAATCATAGTGAAATATTTCTTAGAGTTTAACACAATTCTATGTTACACTTCTGCAAAAGGTCCACTCAAGCACAAAAAAAGATCCCAATAGAAAATGTTGCCAAAATGGCAGTTGCACATTTATCCAAAACAAACCTGACAAAAAACTTTCGAATATTTCAATTTATCCTCTGTTAAGTCAGGTAATAGAGCACTTATCCACTTTCTTTTCCCTTCTTTGAGCTGATACCTAGTTCATTTAAATCAAGATGATTTTTTTAGGTCAAAATACTTGGCATTCCATCAAAACTAACATTATCAAGCTCTCCCCAGCTGCCACAATTCATAACAGCACAGAAACTAATAATAATGATTCAAACTGAGTAAAAAACTGGAAAAAAAGTAAAAAAAAACAAAAGTAAATAAAAACATAACCTGACTTTTGAACAAAACATGGTCCCTTTTATTTGAGATTTACTGGCTTCAATTGATTTTTTTTAAGAAAAACGCATTTTTCCCATGTGTACAAAGGTTCAATACTTAAAACAGCATCTTTGTTGTAAGTTAAATCGTTTCACTTTTTTTTAAAAATTACGTTTTTGTTAACATTGCGGCTAATGGGAAAACGCTTTGTTTGTCCCATGGCGACCATCTTGGATCGAAAAACAGCTGATCGTGACAGGTTGTTAGACAAGCTAATTGGTGTTCTGTATCTGCGTTTAGTATTTAAGCCGATCACACACAAAAAAACATAACGCGTAAGAAGTTCAACCTTATGGACTTTTCTTACGTAAATCCAATATGGCCGCTGCTATTCGATCGCTGATTGGTTGAAAGCCCGCTATGCGCCATGCTACGGATTACGTAAATTGTGTGTGTGAAGGCCTTACGAGTCGTTAAATACCGAGATGAATTCCAAGACGTGCGCAAGCGTTGATCTGTCACTTCTGCCAACCAATCAACTGAGAGATATTTCAGTATGGTTTTATACAGCAAAACTTTAATAATTTCCAGTTCTTTTTGATGAAAATTCGTCGTTTTTGTGCTGTGAAAATGCCGGTGACGTGCAAGTTGTGTGACAAATGATTTACTGCCCAATTTAATTTGAATAAACACTGTCAAAGTAAACATGGCATACAAAAACAAAGGTATTTCTATGCAGAAAGTGTTTTTATGTTTAAATGCCTAGAATGTAAATGCTCCTTCCCAAAAAACTTGGATCTGTGTGATCATTTGAAATACAAACACAATCAAGAAATACTTGAAGAAACATTGGAGTTGAGAGTCAATACACCCATGGCAAAACAAAATAAACTTGAAAGGCATAAGATCATATGGAAGAAATACTGCATATGCCTCAAAAAATATTAATCGCAGCACATAGATATTGTATATTTTTGAAATCAGAAAGAAAAGACAAATCTTAAAATGCAAAAATATACAGGGTGTTCCGTCTCAAAAAATCGACTTCATTGTCACACCCTGTACAGGGTGTCCCAAATTCGTTGTTTTTTTGTGGTGTCGGGTATTTCTAGGGGAGATAGAAAAAAAAACTAACGCCCCTTTGCGACGCGCAAATTTCAAGAGAAGCCCAAAGGTGAAAACCATATTTAGATATAGCAAGCCGTTTTTAAGCTACGGAGTGTTTTTGTCTGCATTTTGGGAGGGGGCCTATAACTTTTTTGTTTATGAAAATTTTGTTTTTATGTAAATAGCTTTCTTATAGATCTTTTCTTGAAGAATTGACAGATGTAAACGGTTTTTATTGATCTCTTTTGGTTTTTAAGATATTGCATAAAGTTATTTTTCTTACAGAATAACTCTTTTTTTATTCGATTTTTAAAATCAGCTTAAAATTTCCTTTAAAATGATGTATCACACTCAATATTTTATTTTTTTATTGTTTTCTTTATTTTTATTTTTTAATCACCTCTTTATTATTTTTTTATTTTTATAATTTTATAATATTAAACCGAACCGAACCGAACCCATTAAGCAAACTAAAATATGTGGTAAAAATAAAAAAAATACAAAAATATAAAGAAATAAAGGGAAAAAAATAAATTTTATGTGATATCTCAAAAACTAAACGTGACAAATAAAATTTAATTTAACAGTTGAATTCCTCTTAAAAAAGTGTCTTAAGAATTTTTTCACAGAAATAAAAAATATTAATAAATAAAAAAGTTATAGACCCCTTCCCAAAATGCAGACTTTTTAAAAACACCCCGTCGTTGCTATATCAAAATGCGATTTTCACCTTTAAGCTTCTTTTGAAATTTGAGTGTCACAAAGGGGGATCAGTTTTTTTAGCCCCTCTAGAAATACCCGAAACCCCCCAAAAACATCGAATTTGGGACACCGTGTACATGGTGAGGGATAGAAAAAAAATTATGTTGGCTTTTAAAGTTGTCATAATTAACCAAAAAAATCTCAATTTATTTTCAATGATAAAGTTGCTGAGTGCTCCGGTTATAAAAAACCACCCGGTACCTACATAAAATCATACCTAAAAATTAGAATTGACCATTATTTTATACCTTGAATTTTTTATTATACGTTCAGCTCTTCGATCTCGCGCCAATCCCGGTATTCGCGCCAATAATTTAAATTAGACATTTTGACGTTAATTTTGGCGCATGCTCCTTTGATGGAATTCATCTCGGTATTTAACGACTCGTAAGGCCTTTACATCGGATTAATCTTTTTTGATTGAAATCGTTCGGTAATTCCATCTAGATCTAGGGGAGGTAGATCTGAATCGTTCGGTAATTCTGCTCAGACTAGTCGGACGTAAATCTGGTTGCTCCGTACATTTTGATCGACGAAACAGATTAATCCGAGATTGTGACGTATGTTGTGTATTTGTTTTGTTTACAAAAATCATTTTTTTATGTAAAAAGATTGAAATCAAATTATTTGATGTTGAAGACAACAAATTATATAAATTTCCGACATCACAGGAAAATTTTGTCAAAATTATAGCTGGGCGTAAGTTGCAATATGTACATAATATTTTTGGTTATATTTAAGGTTATAACCATTTATAAAAATTTGATCGATTTGATCTGGATCGTTCGTTAATTCCAATTTGCTCAGACCGTTGTTTGATGGTAATCTCCTCAAACAACGTTCAGACTAATCTGTATTCACGTGACCAAAAATCCGTCGCGTCTGAGATGCAAATACCGAACGCAGCTTGTGCTCAGTGTTGCCCAAAGACTGTACACATCTGTGTACAGTCCTTGAGTGTTGCCAACCCTAGGGATTTATCTGTAGATCTACGGATTTTGGATTTCGATCTCCGATATCCGATTTTGGATCCAAATCTACAGATTTTTGACAATTTTTACTAAAAAACGATAAACATCGAAACACAACGGCGGCCGCGCCTCATTCCTCCTTATCAGTCCTCAGTTACTTTTTTTCCTACATTTTAATCATTTTGTAAAAAGGGTTTGCTTGGATCAGTGACCTTATTTTTCTAGACATCTAGCGGACGGTCGTTGCAACATTATTTAGAACGAATTGTAGTACTTCGCGCGTTGTTTGATGGGGAGTCAACCAACGCTTCGCGCCACGAGTTAGTTAAAGTTAAACTATGTTTTACGTTATATGTATGCACTAGAAAATGTTAGTGTTTGTACGTACCTTAACTAAATAAAAAAGGTTAAAAAAGTACGTACTTTTTATTTCTTCGAATTATAACGATTTATCCGTTTAAAAAATTGGCGGCACTGCAAAAAAGTTTATTGGATCCATGGGAACGGAGCAGTAGGTACCCTACCGTTCTCGTGCAATTCCGAAACAAAAAAGTTGTGCACTCCTGTCACTGTCAAAAAAAAGAAAAAATCAAACCAATATAAACTTTTTAATTGTAAAAAAAGCAACTTTTTTTGTTTTTATAGTCTTCTGTGAACCTACGGATTTCTACAGATTTTTCGCGTTCACGCTACGGATTTTCTCATTCCAATAGTTGGCAACACTGCTTGTGCTACCTATTGCTTTGGATGAATTTTTGTTTATTTATAGAGGATTTAAAATGCATAAAAAAAAGTAAAGAACTTGATTTCAAAAATTTGTAAGTATTTAATTTTTCATTTTCTATGGGCCTGGCAATAATAAACAGAAAACAATTTATTTTCTTCTTATCTTTCACCCAACATAATAAAATAGTAAAGATAGATTAGGAATTTGGTTCATTTATCAGTTGTTTACCCATACTTTTGGTTTATTGAAAATTTGGGTCAATAAACCCAAATGATAAAATAATTCACAATGAAAACAGGTTTTTCAAAGTGATAGGTACCTACTTACTTGTCTTTTGACTGCAGGTTCAGTGAGAATTGTGGTTTCTGTCAGTGAAAGTTAGTGTTGTTTTTTGTTTCAGGTATTTATACTCCAGGATACCTATTTTTGGAAACTGCATAATAATGCAATGTGGCCACTAAAGCAAAATTTATTTATTTTATTTTATTTATTTATTCTTCAAAAAAAAACATTGAGCAAATTTTGTTGTCTCTGTAGCCTGTTCCCAAAAATGTTTCTCAAAGTTGTTGTTGCTCTCTTTAATGCTGGTGCTAAACAGTTTTGATTGCTTCAATGAAAACAAAGTTAATATTTGTAGTAGTAGTAGTCGGCCTCCAACTGGTACTCGGCCATCTTTGTCATTTTTATGAAATAAGAAAAATAATGTAATTAAAAAATTCAGTGTTAATCCTATGAACTTTTATTCCATTTTTCCTTTCATACCAAGCATTTTTATATAAACAGAAAACACTGTCATTTTAAAATGACAGTTTGAAATTGCTGGGCACATTGTGTTTGTTTAAGGTATGAAATTTAAAGATTTTTGCTACAGGTAGGTGGTGTGGGAAATAGTATTTTTTAGTGAACTGTAAATTCTCCTTACAAAATTTTAGATTGCATATTATTTGAGAGGTATTTTTGTAGTCATTTAATGCCAAAAATGGTAAAGAAATATCACAACCTAGTTTTTTTTCTGATGGACGACTACTGGTAATGCATAATTCTAAAAACCTACTAGAATATTTTTTTCAAAACCAGTAGTCAGCCCCCTTCAACTACAATACTTTCAGAGCAGACTGACTTCAGGATTTGATTGACCAGGGTTCAGCCATAGTGTTTCTTATGCTGGGTTTATTCAGATAAAAATAAAAATAAATATTAAAATATAAATAAAAATATTTTTGTGCATATGTGAAATCACATTTCGTTTTGATGTAGAATTTTATTTTTATTTTGGTTTTTTTTTTGGTGTTTTACTGCCATTTTAGGCATAATCCAACCGAGGGGTGAACAGCTCTCACAATCGGTGTACACATTTCTCACAATCTTTTCACAATCACTCACAATCTGTCACAATCTTACTACAATCCTTCACAATCCCTCACAATCTTACCACATTCCTTCACAATCCCCCACAATCTTTACACAATCCATCCCAATCACTCACAATCTTTCACAATCCTGCATCCCACAATCCTTCACAATCTTTACACAGTCTGTCCCAATCACTCACAACCGCTCACAATCACACCACAGTCCTTCACAATCCCTCGCAAAGGAAACTATAGACATGAAGACATGATGACCTTTTTGTTTTTTTTGGTTGCAAGAATTTTTGATGGACTGTCGCCCCCCCGCCCCTTCAGGCACGCTACACCGCTGCCCAGTCCTCCACAATCCCTTGCAATACCTCACAATCTTTCACAATCTTACCACAATCCCTCACAATCTTTACACAATCTTAGCAAAAGATTGTGGATTTTCACAATTGGTGTACACATTTTGGGTTAGCTGTTCACCCCTTGAATCCAACTAAAGTCACTGGTTTAATCAAAAAATACTTTTTTTTTTGTTGGTGTTTTATTACCATTTTTGGTAATTTAACTAAAGCCTGGTTTAATAAAAAAATATTGTGCTTAAAAAAATGTTACCCCAGATGTTTTTTTAAGATTATTTAAATTAACTACCTATTTGTTGTTCTAACATTTTTTTTATGTTTTTATAATATTTTAATTTTTTTTGGATTTTTATTAATAAGTAAATAAGAAAGTTTGTTTTGTTCCTATTTTTTTAATTTTTTTTATTATTATACCCACCTATCTAGTATAAAATATCTAGGCCAACTTCTGGTTGAAAATTGGCTGACCTTAACCATTTTTAATATTTTTCTTTTGAAATTGGCTATTTTTGAGTTTTAGAGAACACACAGGCATTACCTAGGAATAGTTTTGCATTAACTATGATGGTCTGCACCTAAGTATATATTTTTATCCTTTTTATAAAAAGAGATCCCAATTCAATCTTTTTCCCTTTTGACATTTTTGATAATCAAAACTTTAAAAATTATTAAATTTTTTTCAAAATAGGTAGGTTATTATATTATTATAACATATTAAGGAATTTATTCTTTAGCTATTAAAAAAACCGTCTTTAATTATTGACATTGATTGAAAATTTCAGGTTCAACAAAAATAAAGCTTCCCTAACACTAATGGCTGTATGTGCCTTTTGGCGCCATTTTTTTATTTAGGAAAATACATTTCATAAAAATATATATACAGGGCTCGACTTCGAACGTTTAGCCTTTATGAAAAGCGTATAAAAAAAGGATGAACTTATGGAAAGCAAGAAGTCAGTGAGGGTCCACATAGCACAAATCAAAACAACGTTAAAAACACATATTTTTTTAAGTTTAATAGGTCGCTTTTTAACGTTATTTTTAAAACCACGTTAATATCACACTGAAATAACGTGGTTTTGAGGTGCATATTCAGGAGCGTTTGCCGCTGTGACTCAAAATTCATTAATAGTTTTTTATTACTAAACAGGAGCAATCAAAGTAAGATTTCCATTTTTAAAAGACGAAGAAATAGTCATTATTATTTATTTCGTTATTTTAGCTTTAATCAGGAAACATTAAATCGAGAAAAATTCAATTTTTTAATAATTTTTTCTTTCACAATAACCTTGCTCTTTTATTAAAGTCGCGCTTAAATGCCGCTCAAGTGTTCGATCTCCTGGCGGCGGCTCACGAAGTCAAGTTGCTAAAAGTCACCATACACTATCCAGGAAACAGAATAGGGGACAACATTTTTGGGGGTAGGGATGTATGACAGCCCTAAATATATTGCCCCTCTACTGGTTTCAGTCTGCAGAAAAAAATGTTGGTCACGTTTTACTACTCCTTTTAAAATTTTATTTTTGCCCCTTAAATGGAGGGGCCATTCCTCTTGAAAAAAAAAAACAATAAGTTGAAATGCGGCGTTATGGTAATTGCAATTATTTAGGTTTTTAAAATAATTGAAAAATTATTTTACAATTATAATGAAATTACAAAAATGCAATTGAATTACTAAAGTGATTGTTATTATTTAAAGCAATCCACGTTTCATACTGAATTTAAGGGGTAAGTTCGGAATGTATTCTATGGTCTCCTAAATTAAGCATTTTCACATTTTGTAAATTATAAGTGAAAGAAATAAATAAAAAATAATTGTCTATCACTTTTTTTTATTTTGCAAGTAGGAAATTTATAATTAAGTTATTTTTTTGTTGTAATGAATTACACAGTTTTCTAAGTACATTCCTGTAATGTAATTTGTAATATAAAAATTTGTAATAGTTACTTTTCAAAGTATTGGTTTCTAACTCTAGTTGAGAATAAATCAGTACACATAAAGACCAACAAATTTGTTATCCACAAAGTTGAATTTGTGGAATATTTTGTTTGTGCGTGTAGTAACCTCCTTTATAATTTTTGCCATGTTAGAAAGCTCTACCTGTACACTTAATTACGGATTTGCAGTATTGAATATTAGTCATACAGTTCAAATTATATCTAACAGATGGCGCTACAGCAATTAAAATCAAGGGGTTTTAAGGATTTTATGCATCGGCGCCTTTGGCCTGCTCAGGCGGTAAGAGTAACGTCATTAGATCGCGAAAAGAAAACCATTTTCTTGAATTGCTAACTTCACAACAGCTATTTATCTCTGTTAGTGCCATTTATTTAAATAGTGATCTTACTTCAATTCACATATTTTTAATGGCGAAACGATCGTTGACGAACCCTGTATAAAACGTAGGGGATGGATTTTTTCAAAAATCTAAAAAATGATTTTAGCCATATTTCATAGTTTCAAATTCCGGCGCCGACCGGAAGTGGCCTATTCAGGCCTAAAGTCCGTTTTTTGAATAGGGATGGGCATAATTTTGCACCGGATTCGGATTCTACGCAAGGAAAGACGTACCTTTTATTTGAAACATTTTTTTCTTAAACGTCATTATTTTTTTTAATATATGCCCACCCGTATTAGACAAACAGACTTCCGGCTTAGATGGGCCACTTCCAGTCGACTCCGAAATTTGGAAACATCTACCACCAATCGAAAGAGCGTACTCGAGTAATTTTTTGGATCATTAAAAAAACTTTTCCCCTAAGTTTTAAAAGGGGTGGACGGATGGTCTGGGACACCCTCTATATATATATATATATATATATATATATATATATATATATATATATATATATATAAATATATAATCTTTAAAGAGCAATCAATTTTTAACATGATTTTTTTATTTCACTAAAATTGGTTTAGTAATAACGAATTTATAATGAAATGAATCCAAACAGGATTGGCAATGCAATCGTATAATCTCTAAAACAATGGCTGAAACAAAAACAGATTTTTTTGAGAACCACCACACCGATTTTACTAATTTGCACGTCTTTTTGTGGGGGAAACGTAGCGCTTTTCTATAAACTAAAAAAAAAACAACATTTGAGGAACCTAAGAATAAACACGCCATTTTAAAGAATCAAGTATGATTCTGTCCGCCATCTTAAATTTTAAGATGGCGATAAACTTTGATCATGATCTTTAAAAAGGAATCAATTCTCACCAAGATGTTTTTTATTTCATTAAAATCGGTTCGGTAGTAATAAATTTATAAGGAAATAAATGCAGACATGATTGGCAAGGCAATCGTATCATATGCAAAACAATGGTTGAAACAAAAATATATTTTTTAGAACCACTAAACCGATTTTGCTATTTCGTACCTTGTTGTGCGTGGCAAGAATGCAGCTTTTTTAATAATTTAAAAAAATAATCAAGACATGTTCGCAACACGAAAATAAACGAGCATCTTTGAAGGGTATATTTTAATTTCGTCTGCCGTCTTGGATTTAAAAAAAAGTACATTCAGTTGAAACTCTGATTAATTGTCTGGCAAGTGCAGTTTGCCACATTAAAATCGATTGTATAGTTCAAAAGTTATAATTAAAAAAAACTTATCCGTTTTTTTAACCCACCCGGTATATATATATATATATATATATATATATATATATATATATATATTATATATATATATATTTATATATATATATTTATATATATATATATATATATATATATATATATTATATATATATATATATATATATATATATATATTTATATATATATATTTATATATATATATATATATATATATTTATATATAATATATATATATATATATATATATATATATATATATATATATATATATATATATATATAAATATATATATATATATATATATATATATATATGATTAAAACCTTTAAAAAACAGACGTTTTCTTGGAGACGCAATAACGATGCGTTTTAAATGGAAGCAATAATGATATAAGGATCTATATATCTATAGATCCTTATGTCTATATATATATATATATATATATATATAGATCCTTATATCATTATTGTTTCCATTTAAAACGCATCGTTATTGCGTCTCCAAGAAAACGTCTGTTTTTTAAAGGTTTTAATAATATATATTTCAGTTTTTGAAATTTCTAGATTAGTCGTCTATTTTTCGTTTATATATATATATATATATATATATATATATATATATGTGTGTATATATACATACAGGGTGTTCCAAGTTAAGTGTTCACCATTGCTAATTTTTTTATTATTAAAAATAGAAAAAAGTTTAAATTGGCAAACTAGTAGAATTTTTCATGCTCTTTAAGATACTTAAATAAAAAAAATAGAGCATCGCTTTTTGGCGTTTTCCAGTTTGTTTTGAGCACCCTGTTTCTTATAATTTTTTTTGATAGGTCTTTCAGTTCTAAACAAAAATTGTTTCATGTGGAGTATTTTGGAAGTTCTGATTTTCTTTATTTTCAATTGAGAGTTAGTGGATATTTTTTATGAACTCAGTGGTGGCCAAAATAATAATAGTACCCTAAAATTGTATGAATATTAAATAATAAAAGTTATATACAGGGTGTTTCACAACTTATCCACAAAATTTTAACCACATATGCACTTAAAACTGTTTGGTTTTTACTTTCTCCAACGTCGATCACAAGGATACGAATGATCCCCGTCTGAAACACGTTCTGACAATCAGGAACAAGTTGTTCCATGCCAATCCAATGCCAATGGATTGACACGTCCTGACAATAAGGAACAAGTGTTCCATGCCAATCCAATGCCAATGGATTGGCATGGAACACTTGTTCCTGATTGTCAGGACGTGTTCCAGATGGGGATCATTCGTATCCTTGTGATCGACGTTGGAGAAAGTGAAAACCAAACAGTTTTAACAAGTTCCCAACGAAAGCCTCAAACCATCAGTATTTTCCCTCGGAGTAGTTGTTTCTGTTGGTTTCACACAGCACATATGCACTGTTACGATAGAAGTTGATTTCTCAAAAAAAAATATAAAAGTACTACAGAAATCGAGATAATAATGTGGTTAATAATTTAAAATAGAACACTCTGTTTAGTCTGTGTATTTGATGTTTATGATTTTTTAATGATTGTCACTCAAGTTTTTATATAGTTGTTATCATCTTTGAGTACAGTATTTTTTGAACATATCTCCGTTTTCATTATTTGTACCTTAACGAAGCCCTAAAATTATAGTAAAACAACAGGTTATGGGCCCAGAAAACGCATAAAATCTATTGGACCGCTGAACTCTTTTTTTTTTTTAAATAGTTCATTTCAAATAAGTCTGCATTTCTGTGAAAATGAATAGCCTGCCGCCAGTAGAACGTCTGAAAGGTCGAGAAAACTATGATACTTGGAAGTTCGCGGTACAAACTTATTTAGAACATGAGGAACTATGGGCCGCTGTTGAAGGTACCGAAAAAGATGAAAAAAAGACAATAAAAGCGAGATCAAAAATAATACTCTTGGTGGATCCGATGCACTATGTCCATGTGCAATCCAGTACGACAGCTAAAGAAGCTTGGGAAAACCTCCAAAGAGCCTTTGAAGATTCTGGACTGACACGGAGAGTTGGACTTCTTCGGATTTTGATCACAACTACATTGGAAAATTGTAGTTCAGTCGAAGAATATGTTAAAAAAATAATCACAACAGCCAACAAATTGTCAGCAATCGGCATGAAGGTCAGTGATGAGTGGGTTGGCACTATTTTGTTAGCTGGTTTGCCAGAAATCTACCAACCCATGATTATGGGAATCGAAAGTTCAGTTACTTCAGGATGTGTCTTTAGTAAAAGGTCCAAATGACTCAGTTGCTATGTACAATTTTGAAAGGTCTAAAGTTTTTCCCAAAGGAAAGTCTTCAGAAAAAGACAAAAACAAAAAGGGACCTCGATGGTTTTCCTGTAATCGTTTTGGTCATTTTGCATCACAGTGTGATAAAAAGAAAGACAAAGACTGTAAAACTACTAAAAACAAGGATGCAGCTTGGTATTCAGCTTTTACTGCTCAAGCAAACGAAAAATGTTGGTTTATTGATTCTGGATGTTCAGCACACATGACATCAAATAAAGAAATTTTGTTCAGCGAGAGAAAAGCGCAGAAGTTGTCTATTGTCACAGCCAATAATGAAGAAATGACAACAGAGACAATTGGAGATGCAAAACTACCACTAAAGGTAAATCAGAACATTTTAAATGTAGATGTAAGAGATATTTATTATGTTCCAGAAGTTAAAGTTAATTTACTGTGTTAGTTAGCCAAATTGTGACACAAGGCAATACCGTTATTTTTGAGTCCAAGGGCGCTAGAATTTTAAACAGTAACAATGACTTAATTGGAACTGCCAGTTTAACAAATAAGTTATTTAAGCTAGATTTAGCTCCGGATGCTGTAGCGCTAATGTCAAAAACCGACGAAAAAGAATGCAATTTGTGGCACCGAAGGCTTGCACATGTAAATAAAGATAGCTTGCAGAAGCTTAAAAATGGCTTAGCTAATGGCATTAAGTTTTCATATCGTTTTGGAGCTGATTTTGTATGTGACACTTGCATGTTGGGTAAAATGCACAGACTACCATTCAGAGAGAGCCAAACAGAGACCACACGGCCGCTAGAGTTGATTCACTCAGATTTATGTGGACCAATTGAAACAGACTCTTTATCAGGCTCAAGGTATGTTCTAACATTTCTTGATGATTTTACCCACCACGCCTTTGTTTATTTTTTAAAAAATAAAAGCCAGGTCACTGAACATTTTAAAACTTTCAAAAATTTTGTTGAAAACCAATCTAGTCAAAAAATTAAAATATTGAGAACTGACAATGGTGGGGAATATCTCAGTAATGAGCTGACAGCTCACAGTACCGTATGCCCCAGAACAAAATGGGAAAGCTGAACGACTGAATCGCTCCATAATTGAGAAAACTCGTTGCTTGCTGATAGAGGCAGACTTACCAAACATTTTTTGGGCTGAGGCTGTTTACACCTAGGTGTATCTGCTTAACAGACTCGCAATGTTAATAAAACGCCACATGAACTCTGGACAGGTACAAAACCTTCAGTAGCATATATTAAAATATTTGGTTGTAAAGCATATGCTCCCAGTCAAAAACGAAGAAAGTTAGATTCAAAAGCAACTTCTTGTATATTTGTGGGATACAGTTTAGAGAGCAAGGCATATAGGCTTTATGATACACAAAAGAAAATAGTTTTTGTATCCAGAGATGTTCAGTTTTGTGAAACGGAAAAAGGCAGTACATTTTTACAAAAGAAACCGATAGTAGAAGAGAAGAAAGAACTATTTTATTTTCCCGAAAGTAAAATGGACCATGAAGAAAATATTGTAGAAGAGGACCAAGAAAGAAAGACAAGTGGAAGTGGGAATTTTTTAGAGGAATTTAGAGACGCAGATTTGTCAGAGCTTGTAGAACAAAATATAGATAGAGATTCAGATTATGAACAAGAAGAACAGATAGTTGTTTCTGAACAGGCCACAAGACCTCAACGAGCGAGAAGGTTACCAGAAGCGATGAAAGACTATGTAACTTATACAGCAGTCTTAAAAGATGATGACGACCCAACTGATGTTGAAGAAGCCTTGAATCGACCTGACAAAGATCAGTGGAAAAGCGCTATGCAAAATGAGTACGACGCGCTTATAGAAAATGGCACCTGGGAGCTAGTCGATCTTCCTCAGGGTAGAAAACCACTGAATTGCAAATGGGTTTTCAAAACAAAAGAAAAGGAAGATGGAACTCAGTACAACGCTCGGTTAGTCATAAAAGGGTGTGCTCAAAGAAAAGGCATAGATTTTGAGGAAACCTACGTACCAGTGGTGCGATGCAACTCTATAAGATACTTGCTAGCACTTGCAGCAGAACATGACTTAGATATAGACCAACTAGATGCAGTCACAGCATTTTTACAAGGTGACTTGACCGAAGAAATATATATGTTACCACCAGAATGCTACAATGAGACTGATAAAGTATTGTTACGGGTTCACAACAACAATTAAAACTCGCAATTGTTGAAAATGATACGTCAATTTATTTCGACAAATTATGTACAAAAACACGCACTTAAACTTACTAATAACTTGCTAACAATTCACTACTTTAATACGCCTATTAACTTCGCGTTAACATCTAGCGATCACTACCATTAGTTATCTCTGACTGCCCGATGCACGACGTCCGGCCCTATATATAACGGGCTGCCTACTATTCGAGAATTTTCCATCCTTGTTCGATTCGGAATTATTCCAACCTTTTCCGGACCGGACCGTTCGCATACCAGTTTGTCACATATAACGCAACTAAAACCTAGATTAAGAATACAACCATAAAATACGTCAACCTAATACTACACTAAACCTAAATAAATTCTAACTATAAAATTTAAATAACTTAAATTTGTAACACTATCCTCTTCTTCAGGTTTGATCGTCTCGATCAACATTTCCCAGGTAAGGTTTTAGTCTGTCTGGATGAACAACTTTCATCTTGGACTTCGGGCTTTTCTGGATTCGGTAGACTACATCATTAATTCTCTTAACAACTTTATAAGGCCCTTCCCATGGTGGTGTCAACTTAGGTGATCTTCCTTTCTTGCGTTGAGGATTGTATAGCCAGACTTGATCATTCTCTTTGAACCCTGAAGAGTTTGCTTTCAGGTCATATCTCGCTTTCATGCGGTCACTGGCTATTTCTATTCGTGCAGCTTTTGCCTTAAACGTTCGACATAGTCATTAACCTCTAAGTGTTCTTCTTCAGGTGAACCAAACATGATATCACATGGTAAACGCAGTTCTCTACCAAACAGGATACTAGATGGAGTAGCTCCTGTCGTATTGGGAATGGCGGTTCTATAGGCCATCAAAAACAATGGAATATATTGGTCCCAATCTGTTTGGTGCTCATCAACAACTTTGCAAAGATGTTCTTCTATTGTTTTATTAAATCTTTCAACCATGCCATCTGACTGCGGATGTAAAGCAGTAGTCCGTGTCTTATGTATTCTTAAAAGGTCACAGAGATTCTGGAAGAGTTTTGATTCAAAGTTTCTTCCTTGATCTGAATGTAGTTCCAAAGGAATGCCAAATCGGCTGAAAACATCATTTACCAGAACTTCTGCAACTGTAGCGGCCTCTTGGTTAGGCAAAGCAAAAACTTCTGGCCATTTGCTAAAGTAATCCATGATAACAAGGATGTATTTGTTGCCCTTTTTAGTTTCTGGAAATGGTCCGGCCACATCAATAGCAATGCGTTCGAATGGCAGACCTACGTTATATTTTTTCATTTGATCTCTGGACCTTGTTTTGGGACCTTGGCTGGCTGCACAAGTCGAACATCGGCGGCACCAATTTTTCACATCTTGAAAGTAATTGACCCAATAAAATCGGTTTCGAATTTTGTCCATGGTCTTATTTATGCCTAGGTGCGCGCCTGATTTTCCACCATGGCATTCGGCTATTATATTGTCTACCATGCTCCTAGGAACCACTACTTGATTAATCACAGTAAGGTCATCGGCACTTTCCCAGGCACGTTTAAGGATGTTTTCTTCTACTATCAGTGAATCCCATTGTGCCCACAGTGATTTGAATATCACCCCTTGGTTTGCGATATCTTGCCATGATGGTCGTGGCTTGTTCTCTTCTTTCAATCGCAAGATAGGTCCTACATCTTGGTCGTTAAGTTGTGTGGTTCTAATCGAAGCCGACATCCATTCTTCATCTGGTTCTAACTTTATCTGGCGCACGTAGGTAATTCCTTCTTTCTGGTCAATTTTCCTGCAATGTTTACAATCCTCAGGGCAAGGTCTTCTGGACAATGCATCCGCATTATTATGCACCCTTCCCGCTCGGTGCTTAATTTGATAATGGTATTGTTGTAGCTTTTCTATCCATCTCGCGACTTGCCCCTCAGGTTGTTTCATTTTCATGAGCCACTGTAACGCAGCATGATCCGTTCTAATCAGAAACTCTTGCCCATAGAGATATTTGTGAAAGTGATCTACGGATTTAATGATGGCTAGGAGCTCCTTTCTGGTAACACAATAATTTCTCTCTGGTTTGGATAGCTTTTTGCGGAAAAATTCGATGACCCGTTCTTCTCCATCTTGTACTTGGGAGAGTACTGCTCCTATGCCATCGTTGCTCGCATCAGTATCTAATATAAATTTACCTTTTGGAATAGGATATGCGAGAATCGGACTAGAACATAATGCTGCCTTCAGTCTTCTAAATGCTTGGTCACATTCAGTATTCCATCTGTAAGAAGCTTTATCTTCTGTAAGTCTATGTAATGGAGACGCTATTTTGGCGAATCCTTCTACAAATCGTCTGTAGTATGTACACAGATCCAAAAAGCTTCTCAATTCATGTTTGTCACGAGGTTGAGGCCATTCTTTTATTGCTTGTAACTTCTTTTCGTCAGTATGGATGCCTTCTCGGGAAACGACGTGACCCAGGAATTCAACTTTTTCTTGGAATAGAAAACATTTCTTTGAGTTTAATTTAAGATTGGCATTTCTGATTCTTGAAAATGCTTCTCGTAAATTGTCTAGATGATCTTGAAATGATTTCCCCATTACTATGACATCATCCAAATATACTAGACAGGTTTTCCAAGTAAGGCCTCGTAGAACGACTTCCATTAGTCTTTCAAATGTAGCTGGAGCATTGCATAGGCCAAATGGCATCACATTAAACTGATAAAGTCCACTTCCAGCAGAGAATGCAGTCTTCTCTTTATCCTTTTCAAACTTGCCAATACCCACTTTTCAGGTCAAGAGTAGAAAACCAATATGATCCTGCCAACGTTGTTAATGTGTCGTCTATTCTTGGCAGTGGGTAACTATCTTTCTTGGTCACATCGTTAAGTTTCCTGTAATCGACACAAAATCTAGTACTTCCATCCTTTTTAGTGACCAACACCACAGGAGATGACCAAGGACTTGATGACTCTTCAATAACACCGTCGCTGAGCATTTTATTAATGAGATTGTGAACTTCTTCTTGTTTGGCCAATGGTAGTCTTCTTGGGGGCTGTCTTATCGGTTGGGCATCGCCAGTGTTGATGGAATGTTGAATAAGGTTTGTGCGTCCCGAACTACTCTTAGTTTCGAAGATATTACTTTGTTCTTCTATAAACTCTTTCGCTTTACTAAATCCTTCTGGAGTGAGATGTTGCCAAGTTGACTCAAATTGCTGAAGTACCTCCATTGGTAACTTGCTTGTATCCTCGGAAGTTGGCTCTTCACATCTTGTTACTTTCTGTACTGGTTCAAATAATGCTACCACCTCCCCCTTATTAATTTTGACACTATTTGGGAAAATATTGGCGACTCTAATCGGGATGTCTTTATCGGTTTTAACTAGTGACTTTGCAACGAGGTAGGTGTTGGATAATTTCTGTTGGCTTATGAGTCCGACACAGCTTGATGTTTTACTTTCTAGCCTCCCAAAAATTATGGTCGCACTATTACCGACCAGTCTTGTTGTACATACTGCCACGACCTTTATTGGTTCTTTATTGAAGTGACTATTTGATAAAATGAACTCTTCATTCCCAAATCTTAGGGTATTAAGTTTATTATCAAACGCAAATCCATGTTTACTTATCAAGTCCATTCTCAAAATAAATTCGTCTTCTATTTCGGCAACCAATACAGTGTGGCGAATCTTCAATTTTCCCAGCTGTAGGTCTATGTCTGTTTGCCCCAACACGTCGGCGGATTCTCCAGTCACAGTCTTAAGTGTTATTTTCTTTTCTGTTGGTCGAATTTTATATCTCGTTGCAATTTTGAACTTAAGCAATGATATGGCAGCACCAGTGTCTACTGTTATATTAACTTTTCTTCCATTAATAAGTCCGTCGATGTTAAGACTGTCAGCAGTATGTTTTAAGCTCTTAATAGAGTAAATTCTGGGGGCTAAATTCCCATTAGCCAACACCCGCCCCTCTGCGTTGACTAGTTTTAGTTTTCCTGATCTCTTCTTCGGTACTCTGTCCCGCTAGATGGCGAGCGAGACCTTATTTGGACGCGACAATCGCGTTGAATATGCCCTGTACGTCCGCATCTAAAACACTTTCCATTTGGAGAGAGACGTCTGTTTTCTTTTAAAGAGTCAATCTTCTCTATCAGTGATTGAAGAATTTGACTTAGCGTCTTTGAGGGAACCTCTTGTTCATTGCTCATTTCTTCACCCTCCTGAATTGAGACAGCCCTTACTTTTGGCCTGGACATATTATTTGATGACTCAATTTCAAGGGCTCGAATCAACACCTCGCTGCTGTTATGGAAGGGTTCTCGACGAAGTAATTTTAAGTCCGTGTCTCGCAAGCCGTTAATAAAGCGATCTACCGTGAAGGGATCTCTGTAATTTTCTGGCATTTCTGGGTAAGCCAAGTACATCAGCCTCCTGATATCCGCTTTATACTCTTGTAATGACTCCCCTGCTCTTTGTTGGCGAACATTTAATTCTGACCAATGTAAATTTCGCAAGTGTTCGTCTCCATACCTTCTTTCTAACGCTGCCACTAAAGCGTTATAATTCTGTTTTTGTTCGACTGGAATGGACCGTAAAAGTCCCAGAGCAGGTTCTCGCAGAGCTACTAACAAAGCTCTAGCTTTTTCGTCATCATCCCAACCATTTGCAGCAGCGGCAGCTTCAAACTGTTGTTTGTAAGTAGACCAGGAAGACGTACCATCAAAATTTGGAGGCTTAATGTTTTGGTTGAAATTTACAACACATCCTTGAGCTTTTATTTTGTTGTGTTCTTTCTGAAGCTGTATAAACTGTTTTGGACATGTCCTGGAATTTTTCTTACATGGTTTGAAAAACTTCTTTCCTAACATTCTGTAGTTTGGTCTCCACTTTTTCTTCAACATTCTGCAATTTGTTTTGTACCTTTTTCTTCTACATTCTGCAATTTATTTTGTACCTTTTGTTCCACACTATGCATTCTTTGAGTTATTTCTTCCTTAAGATCTTCGGTTGCAGTCTTGAACTCTTCTCTCAGCTGTTCGGAGTTGCTCTTTATTTGATCGAAGTTTTCTTGAATGCCATCTAATCTTTGCTCAAATGTCTGTTTCATATCGTTCTGGTTTTGTTCAATGGTCTGTTTCATGTCGTTCTGGTTTTGTTCAATGGTTTGTCTCATATTGTTTTGGTTTTGTTCCATGGTCTGTTTCATATCGTCCTGGTTTTGAGCCATTTGAGCTGCTAGAGCCTGCATCATTTTCTTTCTTCCATCTTTGCCGATCCTTGTCTGGTAAGCATCAACTTTCTGATAAATCACTTAAAACGTTTATTTTAGGGCTATAAAGCGAATGTCGAAATCGGTTTTTCAATATCTCTTCCAATTCTGAAATAGAACCTAATGGAATGTTCTAGAATATACTGGAAAATGCTACTCTTTCTGCTACTAGGCAAATGTAGAAGTCACTTTTTGATTATCTCTTTTGGTTCTCGAATAGACCGTCGTAGAATGTTATGGAATATTCTAGAAATAATTTCTAATTCTTACTTTTAAAATAACTAAGCTACTGTCGAAGTCGGTATTTGTATATCTCTTCTAGATTTTGAATAGAACGTCGTAGAATGTTATGGAATCTTCTAGAAATTCTTTCTAATTCTTACTTTTGAAATAACTAAACTAATGTCGAAATCGGTATTTGTATATCTCTTCTAGTTTTTGCATAGAACGTCGTAGAAAGTGATGGAATATTCTAGAAATTCTTTCTAATTCTTACTTTTTAACTAACTAAGCTAATATCGAAGTCGATTCTTAAATATCTCTTTTGGTTTTTGAATAAATCAATATCGAACTTCTTCGAATATTCTGGAAAAATCACTTACTGTTTTTCTGTCCAATTGTCCTAGCCGGTGGTACTATGTAAGGGTAGTCTTTGCACTATTCAGTTTTGAATATTCTGGCAAAATCACTTACTGTTCTTCTTTTCAATTGTCCTAGCCGGTGGTACTATGTAAGGATAGTCTTTGCACTATTTATTTCTTTTAATCTCACTTCTGACACCAATTGTTACGCGTTTACAACAACAATTAAAACTCGCAATTGTTGAAAATGATACGTCAATTTATTTCGACAAATTATGTACAAAAACACGCACTTAAACTTACTAATAACTTGCTAACAATTCACTACTTTAATACGCCTATTAACTTCGCGTTAACATCTAGCGATCACTACCATTAGTTATCTCTGACTGCCCGATGCACGACGTCCGGCTCTATATATAACGGGCTGCCTACTATTCGAGAATTTTCCATCCTTGTTCGATTCGGAATTATTCCAACCTTATCCGGACCGTAACGTTCGCATACCAGTTTGTCACAGATAACGCAACTAAAACCTAGATTAAGAATACAACCATAAAATACTACTACTACCAAATTGATAAAAACATAACTCTTATATTGGCAATTTATGTAGATGACTTTATCCTTTTATCTAATAATAAGACAGCTAAGGAACAGTTTAAAAGTCAGCTACTCAGAAATTTTAAGATGAAGGATATGGGAGAAGTAAAATCAATTCTTGGTATGAACATAGCTAGGGACAGATCTAAGAAAAAGTTATGGATTGATCAGAAAGCATACATTGAAATGTTAAAAAGATTTAACATGGAAAACGCTAATCCAGTGGCAACACCACTAGCTCCTGGAGAAAAGTTAACCAAAGATCAATCACCGAAAATAGACAAAGATATAAGCGATATGAGAAACAGGCCATACCAAGAAGTTGTGGGCAGTTTGTTATTTGCTTCACAAGTTTCAAGGCCAGATATATGCTATGCAGTAAGTTGTGTTAGCAGATTTAACCACAATCCAGGGCCAGCACTTTGGACTGCTGCGAAACGCATTTTAAGATACCTAAAAGGTACAGTTAACTATAGGTTAGAATTTAATGGGACCCAAAACAGGTTATCAAATGTTTATGGTTCCATCTGACAGAAGATCAGTAACTGGATATATTTTTCTCAAAAACGGTTCCCCAATTTCATGGAACAGCAAAAAGCAACCAACGGTAGCTTTGTCGACAACAGAAGCTGAGTATATGGCAATGTCGAGAGCTGCACAAGAAGCGTTATGGTTACGGGGGCTTAGTAGAGAACTTAGTTCAAGCGAAGAGCCAACCTTGTTATTTGTTGACAATCAAGGTGCGCAAAAGTTAGCCATGAATGGAGGCTATCAATCACGAACCAAACACATTGATGTCCGCCACCACTTTCTAAAGGAAAAGATTGGCATTGGAAGTTTAAAGTTGGAATATGTATCCACCCAGAACATGATTGCTGATTCATTGACAAAGCCTTTAGACAAAGTGAAGTTTTTGAAGTGTATTCAAAATCAGGGACTTATTTTAAATAGGGAGGGTGTTGTTAATAATTTAAAATAGAACACTCTGTTTAGTCTGTGTATTTGATGTTTATGATTTTTTAATGATTGTCACTCAAGTTTTTATATAGTTGTCATCATCTTTTTCATTTTTGAGTACAGTATTTTTTGAACATATCTCCGTTTCCATTATTTGTACCTTAACGAAGCCCTAAAATTATAGTAAAACAACAAATAAAATAATACAGTTTACCAGTTCACTTACTTCTAAAATTTTGCCCTGCTTCTCCGTACGCTAAAACAATCTCCGCTAACTCCTCATTACTGTACTGTACAGCGTGTCCCATTTTCGATGGGATTAAATGGGAAACTCGGTTATTATTAAAGATATCGATTTTCTGATTGCACCTTACCGTGCTCGCTAATACAGGGAGTTTTTGAAAAAATTGTATTTTAATTAATTCCTTGTATCTCGCTTATTTTGCAAGATATTTTTATTCTGTAAAAACCCTTCTATGGCAACTTTTTTAGAGCAAAATAATGACGTTGTCAATTTTTTAAAATATTGTTTAGTTTTTGAGATATGGTGTTTATAATAAAAAAAATTAAATACGGACCTGTTTTGATTGGTTTCATGCTATTATTACCTTAAAATGATAAAACTTTAATATTTTTTTGATTTAAGGTTAAAAAAAACTATTTAATATTTGAAAAAAAAATTATAGTCCGAACCTGGAAATTTCCAACGTAATTATAAATTAAAAATTGCAAGACACACTAGTTGAACGATTTTTAGTATATCTGTTTTGAAATGATAATTAAAAGATTTATAAATAAAGTAAAAAACGTTAAAAAGTTACAAAAATAATATCATACTAATTATTTGATAACCGAACAGCAGGTCGTGAAATTTACAAAACAAAAGCGTGGAATTGACATTGTAATTTGACACTTGTCATTTTTGTGCATGGCTTATAATTATTTTAAACTGGCTAGAAATCGACCATATCCAGATTTTGAAAAATGTGATATGTTTGACTGCTTCATTCAAGCAACAAAATCCCAATATTTAAATGGCAGAAATATTTTTATGCAAAATGCGTTAAGAAAAATTACTCAAAAATACCAACAATGTCTTAAACATAATGGCAATCAGAAAAATTAGTTATTTTTTGTAATTTGTTTTTTTTGTATTTTTCGTAGACTTTGTTTCAAATAAATCTGTAAATTAACGTAAAACCATTTTAATATGCTAAGTATCAAAACAGTTAAACTAAAAATTGTTTAACTAGCTATTTTTAATTTATATTTATGTTGGAAATATCCAGGTTCGGACTAATTTTTTTTTTAAATATTAAATATTTTTTTTTACCTTAAAACAAAAATTTTTAACATTTTTATTGTTTTATGATAATACTAGCATGAAACCAATCAAAATAGTAATAAAAAAAATGCAGGTCCGTATGTAATTTTTTTATGATAAATACCATATCTCAAAAACTAAACAATATTTCAAAAAGTTGACAACGTCATTATTTTCTTCTAAAGAAGTTGCCATGAAAAGGTTTTTACAGAATAAAAATATCTTGCAAAATAAGCGAGATAGAAGGGATTATTAAAAATACAATTTTTTCAAAAACTCCCTGTATTAACGAAACTACGGGGTATAGCAAAAATCTGATTACGCCATTTTTAAGGGCTCAAAAAAAGAGCACAGTAAGGTGCAATCAGAAAATCAATATCTTTAATAATAACCGAGTTTCCCATTTAATCCCATCGAAAATGGGACACGCTGTACATGTGCCATTTTTATAAATAAATATCTAAAAACATAAACTCGCAAAATACGTTCTTTAAATCCACAAAAATCGATCGTTGTTCATTCAGATCACTCACGATATTTTGTTTTCTTTAGTGGTTTGGTACAACATTTGCTACAAGAAATTATTGAGTGTTGTGATATGGCAACGATGAACGCAAAATACAGATATTTATTTTTCATTTTGTTATTGAAATTCAGGGTTATAACTTAATTTCTGCAGGACTTTTATTAATTTTTTTTTAAGACATCAACTTCTTTCGTAACAGTGCATATGTGGTTAAAATTTCGTGGATAAGTTGTGAAACACCCTGTATAACTCCTGAAAATGTCATCACCATTGAACAAGGGATAATATTTGCCAATTTAAAAAATTTATATCTTAACTGTCCTTCGTTCAATTGTGCAATTTTCAGAAGGTATAATATAACGTTTAACCTACCCTTCTTTCGAATGGCACTAGTCGCTTTTGCCTAAAAAACTAGAATATTTTATGTAAAAATTCGCCATAGCTTGTGAACTAAGAAATAGATTGAAGTTTTCAAATATACTTGTTTTTTAATAGTTGGAGCAGGGTCAAATTTTCATACATTTTTAGGGCATTTTTTTGTTATTTTGGCCACCACTGTATTGTAAAGAATCCAGTAAAAATTATTAGCCTTTAGTTTTTGAAGGCAGAAAAAACAGAAATAAACAACACACCTTGAATTATTAAGGAGCTTATACTAACATAATAACTTTTTTTACAGTTTCTTTTAGTTGGAAGTTGGCAGGTACTTTATATCAGAAAAATGAGACTAGTTATTTTAGAAAATTCTAGTACTGTAGCTGAATGGGCGGCAAAATATGTGATGAGAAGAATCAATGATTTTCAGCCTGGACCAGATAAATATTTTGTCTTGGGATTACCTACAGGTAACAGTTGTTTTTTCCCCACATATGTAGGTATAGGTATTATCTGGGGCACAAAAGCATGAAATTTGGCATAATTAGGTAATAAGAACTGTATTTTAATTGTCATGAGGCCTTTGTCACCGCAAAGTCTCAGGAATTAACAAACTGATTTTAATTAAACTTTAAACTTTTAGAGATTGAACACTTTTTAAAGACATTGTCTAAAAGGGATTTAATTAAAACTGGTACTAAAAAAATGAATAGTATTTTTTTTTCAACAAAAACCAAGAGAGTTGCTAGACCTTTGGTTGGTGAGATATGGTTAAAAAACTGCAAAAATTTTATAATAAAAAGTGCAATATGCAAATTTTTATTTAAACTTATAACAACACCTAGTATTTACTGAGGGGTGCTAAGTAAAATAGGAAAACCTAGGTACTAAATTGTTGCTAAAGGTAGATCTGAAATAATTAAAATAAAGAAGATATTATAAATATCACACAACTATTCTATACAGAATTATACCAAACAAAAAGGGAACCATCGCGAGAAACCATGAAGAAACTTCACACAAAAATAAAGAACATAAACTCAGAGCTACACCTGGAAAAGAAGGAGTAACGGCAGAAATGCTCAAATACGGTGGTAAAGCTGTAGTTAATATCCTTCATACTCTACTGAATAAAATACTAAAACAAAAAATAATCCCAAGCAACTGCAAATAATCCATAACCATTATTCTACATAAGAAAGGCGATAGACACAGTGTGCCTGAATGAAGTATAGGTTACATAAAAATGGTTCCAAAAACTAATTGCACATTTTTGACTCTTTCCTGAGTTCAGAGCCATATTCATATAAATCCTAGCTGATCCTCTTCTCGAAATTTTATCAATTTTTTGCCATTTTTCTAGTTAGCCTAGGCGCTGGCTCCTGTCACGTGTGACCTAATATATACGGTCAGTTTGACTATAGGGCATTTTAGCTCACACTACTACTATACTATAGTAGTGTGAGCTATAGTGATCCTAATTTTTTCGAGAAAAAAAAAGTTGCTCCGATTTCAAAAATTTTTAAATATCTTTGCGTTTCAGATGATTTTGAAACTTTTTTGTTGCGCCGTCTGTCTGTCTGTCTGTCTGTCTGTCTGTCTGTCTGTCTGTCTGTCTGTCTGTCTGTCTGTCTGTCTGTCTGTCTGTCTGTCTGTCTGTCTGTCTGTCTGTCTGTCTGTCTGTCTGTCTGTCTGTCTGTCTGTCTGTCTGTCTGTCTGTCTGTCTGTCTGTCTGTCTGTCTGTCTGTCTGTCTGTCTGTCTGTCTGTCTGTCTGTCTGTCTGTCTGTCTGTCTGTCTGTCTGTCTGTCTGTCTGTCTGTCTGTCTGTCTGTCTGTCTGTCTGTCTGTCTGTCTGTCTGTCTGTCTGTCTGTCTGTCTGTCTGTCTGTCTGTCTGTCTGTCTGTCTGTCTGTATGTATGTATGTATGTATGTATGTATGTCTGTCTGTCTGTAACGACCAACGCGCATAACTCAAAAACCGCTTGCCCGATTTTAATGAAATTTGGTACCTACGCTGGGTTTTGGGTCGAGATGGTCCCATTTAAAAATGAACAAAATCCACCAAACACAAGCCAAATAAAAGGGTGGGGGTATATTTCAAAAATTAGAGTTTATGTAAAAATATGGCGTGTGTCATATCAAACGAAAGGTAATTGCGTCTGGAGTTAAATAAAATACATTTTACTTTAAAAAAACGGTGGGGGTAAATTTAAAAAATTAGTGTTTATGTGGAAATATGGCGTGTGTGATATCAAACGAAAAGTAATTGAGTCTGGAGTTAAACAAAATACATTTTAGTTTAAAAAAAAGGTGGGGGTAGATTTGAAAAATTAAAGTTTAAGTCAAAACATGGCTTGTGTGGTATCAAACGAAAGGTAATTGAGTCTGGATATCAATAAAATATATTTCAGTTTTTAGTTATATTCACACTTACACTATAACTATACTACCTAGTGTGAGCTTAGGTGCCCATAGATTGGCAGAGTATTTAAGCACCCATAGGAGTATAAAAAAAGTTTGGTCACGTGGTCAAACTCATGGTCGTTTGGCCGCTATCTTTGAAAATGGCCGCCAAATTGATAGATTTTTTTGTTTAAACATATCTCCCTACCCAGTCGTCCGATTTTAATTTTTTAATGCCTGTTATACTCCTTTTTTAAAGACAAATAAATTTTGACATAACACATTTTTTTGATAAATCAAGTAGTTCTTGAGATATACCAAGTTATTAGTATTTCCGCTCGCAAAAGAATTAAAATAATACCCATGCTCATTTTATTGTAGCTTCAATATTATTGACATTTGTTTTTTTCTGTTACATAGAAGGCTTTAAACTTTTCACATAAGAGGATATTGACTTTATTTTAAAGTTCGATGGATGGTACGCCTAACGACTGCCTTAAAGAGGGTGGTTTCTAAAACCGTTCACAAGATTATAGAAAAAGTGAATTTGCAGCGAAACGATGCATCCTAGCGAAAAACGTTAAAAATAATTTTTTATAGTAGTTTTAATTCCGCTAGTAGAGTAGTAAGGGGGCTTCTGGCGCATTTTAACATGTAACTCTACATAAGAAAAAAAGCTGGTAAGTTTTTGGATGTATCACAGAATATTGCTTAACAGACAGTAATTTTTATGTGACACATCTTGTGCTACTTAATATAACCTTTTAAAGGTTCTGAATTGACAACTTACCTGTTTATTTTTTACTTGACAATTCGTATAATTATTGAGCTGTACTGCTACTCACTATCCTACGCTTGCGGAATTTAAACCCAAACAGTCGGCTACTTGATAAGCGGTTATAATACTTTAACAAATGCCAATTTAGTCATACCAGGCCCGCCATACAGATTTTGGTTTTTTTTGTACAAATTATTTTGTTTTTACCTTGTTTCATTTTAGTTTTTAGTACTATATACTTCTGCTATATTAGCCAGTTAAAGATTAGAATTTTATTTTACTTTCTAATTTTTAGTACTGGGTACTTGGGACAGGTTAATAGTAATTACACCAGATTATGTTTTATTTGTCTATTATAAAAAAGTATTACATAGGAATACAGTTATTCATAATTCCATACGGTATAGATGGAGACTCACAAATTCTATTTAACATTATAGTAGGTATATTATAATAACATTATAGGTACTACTTATAAGTATTATTAAAAAAGTTTATATAATTATTTTTACAATAAATTATATTAGGTCTTACCCTATACATCTGCTAACTTAAATTACATACTTAGAGTTTGCTAAAAATATTTAAACAAACACTATATAAACAAATACCACATTATTAAGATTACATTAAAACTAAGTTTTCACTTAATAATATAGTGCCCCCACGGCAACGTTTCATAAGACTCTTTTGAAATAGACCGTTTGTCATCCAGGGGACTTAGTCCGATTTTTATCTGTTTTACAGAGTAGAGTCTATGTTTTTCGGATCTTATAAGATTTTGCGTAACCATTGTTTCTTGATAGTTATTTAGGCAGTCGACATAGTCATCGAATGATATTTCTGATTTTACAACATTTTGCTTTACGCCTTTAGCTTTCTTAGTCACTTTTGCAGCTTCACTTTTTATACCAGCTACTTTTGTAGCGTACATTTTAGCTCTGAGGCCAATAAAATGTGTCATTATTTGTCCATTGTTTTCATCTTTCATCATCCCTAAAACCTTTTTATTTACTCTAGGAATGTTATATTGATATCTTCAGCATAGTCAGATGTATCAAAGGTGTGACAGCAGTCGCGCCGTATGGACTCGTAAATGTCATGATTTTGGACGTACAATCCTTACCAAAAGCCGGTACCATGTAGTTATAGTGAAAATCATATATAGTTGTTTTGGCAATGTCCAAAATACACATTCCCACATATATCGGTTTATTGAAATATACTTCTGTTTTTTCAAGTTCAACGGCAACCAAATTTTCATTAAATATGGTTATACTTTTAAACTCTGGTCGAGAGATTAGAGCTTCGGCTCCAAATCGTCCGTCCCAGTTCTTAATTAATTTTATGTTACTGTGATTTCTAATATTTTCCATTGTTTTACCAAACACGGTGTTATTCATTAATTTAAAAAGGTTTTTCTCAAACTCATTTTTAGCATCCTGCCTTAATTGAGTATTTAAGTCAATATAGGGTTTCAGCCATGCGGACTGCTTAAAGCATAAAATTTTATGAATTTTTTCAAGTTTTATACCACGTTTTAATGCTTGCTTTAAATTTCTATAATGAATTACATAGCCACTTTTATTATACAGTGTAGCCATAAGTTTTTTATTTTTAGTGTCTTTAGTGCCAGGTGGGCACTGATGCTCAGGACATAGAGGCAAGTCAGAGAAATAGTCGTGTAGTTCCACAGGAATGCACAAGTCGACTTCTAGAATATATCCATTATTCGAGTCATCTTCAATTTTATTAACATCAAAATTGAGCATTTCATTACTTTCTAACCAATAAAAATTTCCATAAGGCAGAAACTGACTCATGCTAAACCCATACTGATTGTTTATATCAAAATACATTAGAAAAGATGTTTCTTTAGTTAAGTCGTAGTTTGGCATATATTTATTATTTGCCTTCACATATCTTTTAGAACATTGACTTAACCCTCCTCTAATACCGCGTTCTATAAATGTGACCATATTGTAGTCTGTCAAGAGTTCTAATTTTTGTTGCGTGCGGTACAGCATGCAATCCCATGTATAACCGGGAAGGGTAAAATAGTTCGCAGGGTCCAAACCATACGTTTTATGACAACTTTCCCTAAATTGCTGGAATACCTGCACTAAGAGGATTATGTCAACTTCCATGTAGACTTCCATATAATCTTGTATGGTTTTACAACCAAAGGTTTTCCACACGTTCTGTGCATATTTATAATCAACTAACGAAATTTCTTTATTTTCTAGAGAATTGAAGAAATGGAGTTTTTTCGGTAAAGATGTCTCTCTTAGTTTTTCCCAACTATTCATGTAGTCATAACAAAATATACCCTTTTGATAAATAAGTTTGTATTGTTCGTCAGACAAATTAGGAAATTCATTTCTAATCAGCGGATAGTCCTCAAGATTTGAAGCCAGCTTATCCAAGCTACTGTCCATAAAGCGGAACGAGTCAATAAATCTAAACTCAATTAAATTTTCATTAATTTTTTTCGTAAATGCAATATACTTTTCTTTGTTCACGGGTAACAGGCTTATTGATCCATCTAAATTGGCGATGTGCTCAATAATTAAATGTCCATCATAAGAGCTAAGGTTGTGAAATACCACAGGGACAGTATGGCTATCCTGAAAATTTAGATTACAGCTTTCATGCGCTGGTCCACGATACTCTGAAGTTAGGTGACAGTGGTCGCGTATTTTCTCTTCACCGTTTAAAAACATCTGTTCACAAATATGACATTTTGCAGCTTTATTATAGTCAAGTTTTTGTCTTTTACTTAAAGGTTCTATGGGCAAGTCACAGAGAAATACATTTTCCAAGTTTTCAGCAAACTCCAGTAATTGTTTGCTAAACCATTCCATACAGTCAGACCCCGTGTATGATCGATAAAATGATAGGGAATCATCATAAGCACATTTTACGTAGTACCCCACTGAACAAGGCACATGTCGTTGATAATTTTGAGTTTTTTTTCCGCTGTTTTCGTCAACAGGAATTAGCAGGCACTCAATGTCTCCATAAACAATGAACGGCGTAAATTGTTTATTTTTAAAGTTTTTAAACTCAATAATTTTTCTTTCTTCACTTGGTAGTTTGGGCACTACAATGATACCAATAATTTTGCAGTCTTTAATATGCTGATTAAGTCCAGCCTTAGAATAGAAGTAATGTAGGCATCTATCACATACCCACTTTGAGACTTTCTTTTTACTTAATTGCCTACTTACTAACCTCGAAAGATTTTTTGTCCATACAAAGTGGTAAGTTGGTGGGATCAGGTCAGATATGTCTTCATTCTTCAAATAATAATTATTTTGTAGCATCAACAAGCTAACATGTTTTTCAAGATTTTCGCTAGTAATGTACGCAGGTAATATTTTAAAACTGCTTTCATTGACTTTTTGGAGACGATAAACGTTTATTGAAACATTATTTTGCTTTTCGAACCGGACAACCTGGTTTAAGTTCATCGGAAACTTAATACCTTTTAGGTTTAAAACATCTTCAGGATGTGGATATGATGAAGTTCTATTTGAGCTTTGTTCAACAGGAAACAATGCTGATACGACCGCCCAGCCAAAGCACAATTTATCAATATTTTGTACATTCACACAAGCTTTTTTATCTAAAATAATCTTAGGTAGTTCCAAATGACGCCCTGCTCGCTGTGCGTTATATTTATTAAAATTGATCATAAGATTATTTATTTTTATTAGGGACCAACCAGATTGGTTCTGCTCAAATTCTTCTATTTTTGTCAAAAGTAGATTCTTAACGTTCGTGTCAAACCAGTTCTTTAAATTGGTTTGATTATCAATCACGGCATTAGGAGTACTAAAATGTTTTGTTTCATTAATTATTTGCTTTTGCTTGGGAATTTGAAAATCTCCACTTAAAATTGTGTTTACTTTCACCATTTCTTGTTTTTTAAAACGTTTTTAATTCTACGTTTAAATAAGCTGAAGCTATCCATCAGAAATTGATGGGCATCGGTGTTTTTTAAATTTGTAATTACACTACTTCTTACCCTACTGTTAAAGGCTGACTTCACATCTTCCCATCTAACCCGTTGTTTTGCGGTGTTCTTGTTGATGACATTACCACCTCCCTGCTTTATGTTTGTCTTCAAGTGATGCTTAAAGCCTTTCACTTCTCCAAGACAGGCAGTTAGATGGGCTTTTTCATAAACCGTCCGGGACTTTTTTAGGGCAATGCTTATTCTTCGACTAGCGTTGGCACAGTCCTTCAAGATTTTTGATATTTTTGTTGCTTGATTAACACTTTCTAATTGGCATTTTATTTCATGGACTAACTTACTTGAGAGTTCGGATTTTTCCAACTAGCAATTTAGTTAACAAATGCAAGTTTTTAAATGCTTATGTTAATTAACAATTAACAGATTTTTGAATAAACACTACACTTTTTTTAAAATTCACTAACCGCAAACTAGCAGAAGAAGAATCGTTCTTTAACTCGCACGTTTAGCTATAGACTGACAGAAAAATGACTTGCAGGAGCTTTTGTAAATGGGATGCCCCTTTTTTTAGGCACAGTGTTGCCAATGTTTTTACATGGTTTATAAAAGCTATTTTGTTAGAACCCGGTCAAAGTGTTTACAGGACATTTTAATAAATAATTAAATAATTTCCCGCTTTCAGTATTTTCAATACGGATTATTAGAACCAGTGTCTATAGAAGTAAACTGAATTCTTTTAAAGAAATTGAAACTCTTCAGTCACCTTTTTTAATATAATATAAATGTTGAGCAGCTATTTATTACAACCTTAAATTTGATTACATTAATTTTATCAAAATTAAATTAAATATTCTTACAAATTAGTTTTTTTTTGTTTTGTAATGTTCTATTATTGCCAGCTGAAGAATTATTTTATAACTAGCTCTGTGGTGAAAAGAATCCTAAATAAGGAAGCATGGGGTAGCCAAAGAGGAAAGAAAGGGAAAGAAAGACGGAAAAAAGGTAGAAATAAGCTTGATTTAATAAATTAACCAAATAACTAACAGACAGAGAACTAGAAGTTAAACGAATTAAAAACTGAAATCAAAATGAGATAAGCATACTATAAAAAGAAATGCTTTCAAGCGCTCTAGTTATAGATGTTTATTATCGTAAAACTAAGTATTCAAAATAAAATCAGACCTTATGCCTAGTTTGCCAACCATGTTCTTCCCTAACCCGAATAGCGAACAGACACGTGAAGACAAGCAAGTTTACCCTTTTTTTTTCAGGTTTTAACAAGTTAAGAAAGGCAGATGTTTTCCTTGGCGGCTTTACCTGCTTTATGTAATCTTTAACATAAAGTTTTTAGAGTTTTGATCACAAGTTATTATAAAAAGAATTACTAAGATTAAATATTAAATATCTACGTATTACATTTTTATAGATTGCATGTACTTATATTTTTTATTTGTTGAGTTTTTGTACAGGTATAACAGAAAACTATCACAAAGCTTATTTATTTAAATTATCTCAATTTATAACCCTTGCGGGTGTTTACAGCGCCCTGTAGGACTGTACATATTTTCTTCGAATCGCACACTTCTAACTACTTATATTCTATATTTTCTGGTTCTAATCACACAGAAAAATTGTATCCCTATGTGCTTGTGAGCTTAAAGAAATCAAGTTATGCGTACATTTTCTACTAGTATTTATCCCAAGTAGGCATCAGGTAAGTGCGCGACTAACGTAATGGGTCATTTTTATACCTAGGTTAACCCAATTCCTACAGGACAGACAGCATGTGCCGCCATTTCACCTTTGTGTACACTCAAGTTCCCACTTTTCATTAAAATAACTACATTTAATTCACATTTTTATTTTTCTTTAATATTACATATTATGTACTCGTTTTAGTCAAAGTCAATATTTAATTTTAAAAATGTTTTACCATTGCTTCTTCTTATGTTTCTTTTTTAGCGATTACAAATAGTACTAATTGTTCATAGTATTGTAAGTTTTATATTAATCCATCCATACGTGCCCATGTCAAATTCAGATAAGCCGAATCTTGGGGAATCACCAGAAGCTAATATTAATATTTAGTATTAAGATTTCAAAAACAAAATACAAATTTGGATTTTGTTTTAGAGATTTAGTAATAAAAGCAAGTATTTTATAAATTAAATAGACTCAGAACCGGTCTCTATTTTTCTCTCTGTTCATAATTTTTGCATGTAGTATCATTTTTCGAATATGCTCCGCTACGCTTCTTATACACACACTCTATTAAGTTGATTATTTAGATAACACCTGTGCGCGAATAGGCACAAAAAGACAGATATCTGACACCTTTTTATTACATCAGCTTAGTTCATTACCAGTTTAAAACTTATGATCTAAAAACGCCATTTATCACTTACTACTTGCCTTAGAAGCCGTAGGTGTTTCTCTTAAAACTAACCTGACCTTACAGGTCGTTTCGATCCAATTTTTTAACAATACATATTTATATGTAGGTGTTTAAGTTTTTTCTCAAACTAGGCGTCAGAATGCGTACGCACTTGGGCACTGCGTGAATAATGATCCACATTTGGATCCAAGACAATTTTTTACCTTGACGCACAGCCTCCCCTAATTAAAAATAATTTAATGGGGTTGTACTCTATAAGCAATAACATTGATCATTTTTTATCAATATTTCAAGTTTTTAGCCTAGAACACATATTTTTAAGCACTTAACGGAGTTTAAACCATAAACTAGTTTTGCTATTTAGTACACTTATAGAAGTTACGGTTTAAATATGTATTTTTTTAAAAGACATTTTTCACAGAATAGATTAGCTGGGAGACGTTTTGAGCTAATCAAACGTTGTCAAGCCCTTTAGACAGGGTAATAAGCACACTCACCAAAGATATATGTCATAGGTCGAAGGACATAGGACATTAAACAAATGCCAGTGGACATAAGCCAAATGCCAGTGGACATACGCCGAATGTCATAGGGCATAGTTCGAGTGTCATAGGCCATTTAAAACGCGTGCAATTCTCTGCACGGGGGGAGCCTTAGCTAGCCCAAATAATAGCTAATTGGTAACACGACATTGCTGATTTCACGCATATATTCGCTGATCGAAGGGGAGCGTTAGATAGCTAGCGAGAGAGGTATACGGAAGTAAAGGTACTTAAATCCAGAATTATTCGTTTTTTTATTTAAAGAGAAACAATTGAAAAATTTGTACATATCAAGTTTTTAACATTTAGAATATACGAGTAAATCATTTTTTAATTATCGACCATTTTAACTCGATCTTTTAGTTTTTAGTAAACATCTTATATTTTCTTCTTTTCCTTGCGTGCGTTAATAGGACGTGTATTAACGAATAAATTTAGCTTTTCAAGGGGATTACGTGTTACAGGTCAAAATTTCAGGTAACACACATTTTTGTTTCACTTTATCTAAAAGTTTCTTAACATTTAGAATATACGTGTAAACCCTGTATAATTGTTCTAAGTATTTTATTTTTTTCTTGCATTAATAGGATACCTATTAATGAATAAATTTAGATTTTCAAGGGGAAAACACACTTTTATTTTAATTCACTTAATCTAAAAGGCTTTATAAAGAAAATAATTTCAGAATGCTATAACACTAAATTCAAATTTTTATTAACTCCTTATTAAATTTTAGAGAAACCAGTTCTAGAGTAGTTGATCCTTACTATGTTGGGCTGTGTATTAAATGCAATTTGTAGGTATATATGATACTTTAAAATCTTAATTCCCGATAGTTTATGTCCATACCTAACTATATTTAATTTTCCACGGACAAATATGCATTGTGAACGTCTGTATGTACGTAATATTTTCTAGATAACAACACAAAGTATCAAACTTTGTGATTACACCTTAAAAGTTATCGGACTTCTAACGGTTTATAATTTCTTCCAACCGCTCATCCTTTTGTGTGAATGACAAACGCTGCAGTATGCTTGGGATCTGCCGGGGGCTGCTGTTTAGAACCGCTTAACACTATACAAATGTTTAATTATTTTAAAAATTTAATCTATTTTAAGGGATAACAAAGGAGATTAGTAGGGATAATTTACAGATTTGCTAAGATTCTAAACACTTTTGGACCAAAGTTTTCGCTTCATTCCGAGTCGATTTTGCAAAAACAATCTTTTAAGAAGCAGGATGGATTTTACAAAATTGCCTGTTTTAAAGCCAAACAAGACGGTCTCTAAACAAAAAAAAAATGCAAAGGAAATTACTTTTACAGGAGAGTACAAATGCATTGCCAGAGCAAGACAAAAATCACCTAGACTGCGGGAGAGAAGAAGACAAAAACGCCAAAACTGTATGTATTACTTTATTAAGAAGATAGGAAAGGCCACAGTATTGGCATAACAGAAATGGTCACAGTATTGACCAGACAGAAAGGGTTTACAAATGCCAAGCATTAATATAAAACCCTGTTTTACCAATATAAGCTTTTTTTGAATATTTAAGGTTGAAAGTATTAAATATTTAAAAATTACAAAGTGAATACGCAGTACTTTTCCAGGAGAGTACCAACGCATTGTCAGAGCAAGACAAAAATCACCTAGACTGCGGGAGAGAAGAAGACAAGAACGCCAAAATCGTATGTATTACTTTATTAAGAAGATAGGAAAGGCCACAGTATTGGCATAACAGAAATGGTCACTGTATTGACCAGACAGAAAGGGTTCACGAATGCCAGGCATTAATATAAAACACTGTTTTATCATTATAAGCGTTTTCGATTAGTTAAGGATGAAATTATTAAATAATTAAAAATTGCAAAGTGAATACGCAGTACTTTTTCAGGAAAGTACCAACGCATTGCCAGAGCAATGCAATAAATGCTAAAATCATCTAAACTGCGAGAGAGAAGAGACAACAACACTAAAATTGTATGATTTAGTTCGTTAAGAAGATAGGAAATGCCACAGTATTGACATAATAAAAATGGCCACAGTATTGGCCAGAGAGGAAGGGCTTACGAATGCCCGGTATTAATTTAAAAAAGCCCGTTTTACCACTACCACTAAACAATTTTGGTACCTAATATTTTACTATTACATGTTCAAAGTTCTTTTACCTCACTTTATCATCAAAAAAGTTTTAAACACAATATGAAGAATTTCCTAAATATTTAACTAATAAATTGAATTTAAATAACAAATTTTATTAGGATTATCTACTTTCAACCTTAAATATTCAAAAAAAGCTTATATTGGTAAAAAAGAGTTTTATATTAATGCCTGGCATTTGTAAACCCTTTCTGTCTGGTCAATACTGTGACCATTTCTGTAATGCCAATACTGTGGCCTTTCCTATCTTCTTAATAAAGTAATACATACAGTTTTGGCGTTTTTGTCTTCTTCTCTCCCGCAGTCTAGGTGATTTTTGTCTTGCTCTGGCAATGCATTTGTACTCTCCTGTAAAAGTAATTTCCTTTGCATTTTTTTTTGTTTAGAGACCGTCTTGTTTGGCTTTAAAACAGGCAATTTTGTAAAGCCCATCCTGCTTCTTAAAAGATTGTTTTTGCAAAATCGACTCGGAATGAAGCGAAAACTTTGGTCCAAAAGTGTTTAGAATCTTAGCAAATCTGTAAATTATCCCTCCTAATCTCCTTTGACATCCCTTAAAATAGATTAAATTTTTAAAATAATTAAACATTTGTATAGTGTTAAGCGGTTCTAAACAGCAGCCCCCGGCAGATCCCAAGCATACTGCAGCGTTTGTCATTCACACAAAAGGATGAGCGGTTGGAAGAAATTATAAACCGTTAGAAGTCCGATAACTTTTAAGGTGCAATCACAAAGTTTGATACTTTGTGTTGTTATCTAGAAAATATTACGTACATACAGACGTTCACAATGCATATTTGTCCGTGGAAAATTAAATATAGTTAGGTATGGACATAAACTATCGGGAATTAAGATTTTAAAGTATCATATAGACCTACAAATTGCATTTAATACACAGCCCAACATAGTAAGGATCAACTACTCTAGAACTGGTTTCTCTAAAATTTAATAAGGAGTTAATAAAAATTTGAATTTAGTGTTATAGCATTCTGAAATTATTTTCTTTATAAAGCCTTTTAGATTAAGTGAATTAAAATAAAAGTGTGTTTTTCCCATTGAAAATCTAAATTTATTCATTAATAGGTATCCTATTAATGCAAGAAAAAAATAAAATACTTAGAACAATTATACAGGGTTTACACGTATATTCTAAATGTTAAGAAACTTTTAGATAAAGTGAAACAAAAATGTGTGTTACCTGAAATTTTGACCTGTAACACGTAATCCCCTTGAAAAGCTAAATTTATTCGTTAATACACGTCCTATTAACGCACGCAAGGAAAAGAAGAAAATATAAGATGTTTACTAAAAACTAAAAGATTATTTAAATACCTTTACTTCCGTATACCTCTCTCGCTAGCTATCTAAAGCTCCCCTTCGATCAGCCAATATATGCGTGAAATCAGCAATGTCGTGTTACCAATTAGCTATTATTTGGGCTAGCTAAGGCTCCCCCCGTGCAGAGAATTGCACGCGTTTTAAATGGCCTATGACACTCGAACTATGCCCTATGACATTCGGCGTATGTCCACTGGCATTTGGCTTATGTCCACTGGCATTTGTTTAATGTCCTATGTCCTTCGACCTATGACATATATCTTTGGTGAGTGTGCTTATTACCCTGTCTAAAGGGCTTGACAACGTTTGATTAGCTCAAAACGTCTCCCAGCTAATCTATTCTGTGAAAAATGTCTTTAAAAAAAATACATATTTAAACCGTAACTTCTATAAGTGTACTAAATAGCAAAACTAGTTTATGGTTTAAACTCCGTTAAGTGCTTAAAAATATGTGTTCTAGGCTAAAAACTTGAAATATTGATAAAAAATGATCAATGTTATTGCTTATAGAGTACAACCCCATTAAATTATTTTTAATTAGGGGAGGCTATGCGTCAAGGTAAAAAATTGTCTTGGATCCAAATGTGGATCATTATTCACGCAGTGCCCAAGTGCGTACGCATTCTGACGCCTAGTTTAAGAAAAAAACTTAAACACCTACATATAAATATGTATTGTTAAAAAATTGGATCGAAACGACCTGTAAGGTCAGGTTAAATTTAAGAGAAACACCTACGGCTTCTAAGGCAAGTAGTAAGTGATAAATGGCGTTTTTAGATCATAAGTTTTAAACTGGTAATGAACTAAGCTGATGTAATAAAAAGGTGTCAGATATCTGCCTTTTTGTGCCTATTCGCGCACAGGTGGTATCTAAATAATCAACTTAATAGAGTGTGTGTATAAGAAGCGTTGCGGAGCATATTCGAAAAATGATACTACATGCAAAAATTATGAACAGAGAGAAAAATAGAGACCGGTTCTGAGTCTATTTAATTTATGAAATACTTGCTTTTATTACTAAATCTCTAAAACAAAATACAAATTTGTATTTTGTTTTTGAAATCTTAATACTAAATATTAATATTAGCTTCTGGTGATTCCCCAAGATTCGGCTTATCTGAATTTGACATGGGCACGTATGGATGGATTAATATAAAACTTACAATACTATGAACAATTAGTACTATTTGTAATCGCTAAAAAAGAAACATAAGAAGAAGCAATGGTAAAACATTTTTAAAATTAAATATTGACTTTGACTAAAACGAGTACATAATATGTAATATTAAAGAAAAATAAAAATGTGAATTAAATGTAGTTATTTTAATGAAAAGTGGGAACTTGAGTGTACACAAAGGTGAAATGGCGGCACATGCTGTCTGTCCTGTAAGAATTGGATTAACCTAGGTATAAAAATGACCCATTACGTTAGTCGCGCACTTACCTGATGCCTACTTGGGATAAATACTAGTAGAAAATGTACGCATAACTTGATTTCTTTAAGCTCACAAGCACATAGGGATACAATTTTTCTGTGTGATTAGAACCAGAAAATATAGAATATAAGTAGTTAGAAGTCTGCGATTCGAAGAAAATATGTACAGTCCTATAGGGCGCTGTAAACACCCGCAAGGGTTATAACATGAGATAATTTTAATAAATAAGCTTTCTGTTATACCTGTACAAAAACTCAACAAATAAAAAATATAAGTACATGCAATCTATAAAAATGTAATACGTAGATATTTAATATTTAATCTTAGTAATTCTTTTTATAATAACTTGTGATCAAAACTCTAAAAACTTTATGTTAAAGATTACATAAAGCAGGTAAAGCCGCCAAGGAAAACATCTGCCTTTCTTAACTTGTTAAAACCTGAAAAAAAAAGGGTAAACTTGCTTGTCTTCACGTGTCTGTTCGCTATTCGGGTTAGGGAAGAACATGGTTGGCAAACTAGGCATAAGGTCTGATTTTATTTTGAATACTTAGTTTTACGATAATAAACATCTATAACTAGAGCGCTTGAAAGCATTTCTTTTTATAGTATGCTTATCTCATTTTGATTTCAGTTTTTAATTCGTTTAACTTCTAGTTCTCTGTCTGTTAGTTATTTGGTTAATTTATTAAATCAAGCTTATTTCTACCTTTTTTCCGTCTTTCTTTCCCTTTCTTTCCTCTTTGGCTACCCCATGCTTCCTTATTTAGGATTCTTTTCACCACAGAGCTAGTTATAAAATAATTCTTCAGCTGGCATTAATAGAACATTACAAAACAAAAAAAAACTAATTTGTAAGAATATTTAATTTAATTTTGATAAAATTAATGTAATCAAATTTAAGGTTGTAATAAATAGCTGCTCAACATTTATATTATATTAAAAAAGGTGACTGAAGAGTTTCAATTTCTTTAAAAGAATTTAGTTTACTTCTATAGACACTGGTTCTAATAATCCGTATTGAAAATACTGAAAGCGGGAAATTATTTAATTATTTATTAAAATGTCCTGTAAACACTTTGACCGGGTTCTAACAAAATAGCTTTTATAAACCATGTAAAAACATTGGCAACACTGTGCCTAAAAAAGGGGCATCCAATTTACAAAAGCTCCTGCAAGTCATTTTTCTGTCAGTCTATAGCTAAACGTGCGAGTTAAAGAACGATTCTTCTTCTGCTAGTTTGCGGTTAGTGAATTTTAAAAAAAGTGTAGTGTTTATTCAAAAATCTGTTAATTGTTAATTAACATAAGCATTTAAAAACTTGCATTTGTTAACTAAATTGCTAGTTGGAAAAATCCGAACTCTCTGTAGTGTTATTACATCAAATCGATCTGAAGATGAGTTTTGCAAGTAAGTTAGTCCATGAAATAAAATGCCAATTAGAAAGTGTTAATCAAGCAACAAAAATATCAAAAATCTTGAAGGACTGTGCCAACGCTAGTCGAAGAATAAGCATTGCCCTAAAAAAGTCCCGGACGGTTTATGAAAAAGCCCATCTAACTGCCTGTCTTGGAGAAGTGAAAGGCTTTAAGCATCACTTGAAGACAAACATAAAGCAGGGAGGTGGTAATGTCATCAACAGAACACCGCAAAACAACGGGTTAGATGGGAAGATGTGAAGTCAGCCTTTAACAGTAGGGTAAGAAGTGGTGTAATTACAAATTTAAAAAACACCGATGCCCATCAATTTCTGATGGATAGCTTCAGCTTATTTAATCGTAGAATTAAAAACGTTTTAAAAAAACAAGAAATGGTGAAAGTAAACACAATTTTAAGTGGAGATTTTCAAATTCCCAAGCAAAAGCAAATAATTAATGAAACAAAACATTTTAGTACTCCTAATGCCGTGATTGATAATCAAACCAATTTAAAAACTGGTTTGACACGAACGTTAAGAATCTACTTTTGACAAAAATAGAAGAATTTGAGCAGAACCAATCTGGTTGGTCCCTAATAAAAATAAATAATCTTATAATCAATTTTAATAAATATAACGCACAGCGAGCAGGGCGTCATTTGGAACTACCTAAGATTATTTTAGATAAAAAAGCTTGTGTGAATGTACAAAATATTGATAAATTGTGCTTTGGCTGGGCGGTCGTATCAGCATTGTTTCCTGTTGAACAAAGCTCAAATAGAACTTCATCATATCCACATACTGAAGATGTTTTAAACCTAAAAGGTATTAAATTTCCGATGAACTTAAACCAGGTTGTCCGGTTCGAAAAGCAAAATAATGTTTCGATAAACGTGTATCGTCTCCCAAAAGTCAATGAAAGCAGTTTTAAAGTATTACCTGCGTACATTACTAGCGAAAATCTTGAAAAACATGTTAGCTTGTTGATGCTACAAAATAATTATTATTTGAAGAATGAAGACATATCTGACCTGATCCCACCAACTTACCACTTTGTATGGATAAAAAATCTTTCGAGGTTAGTAAGTAGGCAATTAAGTAAAAAGAAAGTTTTAAAGTGGGTATGTGATAGATGCCTACATTACTTCTATTCTAAGGCTGGACTTAATCAGCATATTAAAGACTACAAAATTATTGGTAGCATGGTAGTGCCCAAACTACCAAGTGAAGAAAGAAAAATTATTGAGTTTAAAAACTTTAAAAATAAACAATTTACGCCGTTCATTGTTTATGGAGACATTGAGTGCCTGCTAATTCCTGTTGACGAAAACAGCGGAAAAAAAACTCAAAATTATCAACGACATGTGCCTTGTTCAGTGGGGTACTACGTAAAATGTGCTTATGATGATTCCCTATCATTTTATCGATCATACACGGGGTCTGACTGTATGGAATGGTTTAGCAAACAATTACTGGAGTTTGCTGAAAACTTGGAAACTGTATTTCTCTGTGACTTGCCCATAGAACCTTTAAGTAAAAGACAAAAACTTGACTATAATAAAGCTGCAAAATGTCATATTTGTGAACAGATGTTTTTAAGCGGTGAAAAGAAAATACGCAACCACTGTCACCTAACTTCAGAGTATCGTGGACCAGCGCATGAAAGCTGTAATCTGAATTTTCAGGATAGCCATACTGTCCCTGTGGTATTTCACAACCTTAGCTCTTATGATGGACATATAATTATTGAGCACATCGCCAATTTAGATGGATCAATAAGCCTGTTACCCGTGAACAAAGAAAAGTATATTGCATTTACGAAAAAAATTAATGAAAATTTAATTGAGTTTAGATTTATTGACTCGTTCCGCTTTATGGCCAGTAGCTTGGATAAGCTGGCTTCAAATCTTGAGGACTATCCGCTGATTAGAAATGAATTTCCTAATTTGTCTGACGAACAATACAAACTTATTTATCAAAAGGGTATATTTTGTTATGACTACATGAATAGTTGGGAAAAACTAAGAGAGACATCTTTACCGAAAAAACTCCATTTCTTCAATTCTCTAGAAAATAAAGAAATTTCGTTAGTTGATTATAAATATGCACAGAACGTGTGGAAAACCTTTGGTTGTAAAACCATACAAGATTATATGGAACTCTACATGAAAGTTGACATAATCCTCTTAATGCAGGTATTCCAGCAATTTAGGGAAAGTTGTCATAAAACGTATGGTTTGGACCCTGCGAACTATTTTACCCTTCCCGGTTATGCATGGGATTGCATGCTGTACCGCACGCAACAAAAATTAGAACTCTTGACAGACTACAATATGGTCACATTTATAGAACGCGGTATTAGAGGAGGGTTAAGTCAATGTTCTAAAAGATATGTGGAGGCAAATAATAAATATATGCCAAACTACGACTTAACTAAAGAAACATCTTTTCTAATGTATTTTGATATAAACAATCAGTATGGGTTTAGCATGACTCAGTTTCTGCCTTATGGAAATTTTTATTGGTTAGAAAGTAATGAAATGCTCAATTTTGATGTTAATAAAATTGAAGATGACTCGAATAATGGATATATTCTAGAAGTCGACTTGTGCATTCCTGTGGAACCGAACCGAACACGACTATTTCTCTGACTTGCCTCTATGTCCTGAGCATCAGTGCCCACCTGGCACTAAAGACACTAAAAATAAAAAACCCTATATTGACTTAAATACTCAATTAAGGCAGGATGCTAAAAATGAGTTTGAGAAAAACCTTTTTAAATTAATGAATAACGCCGTGTTTGGTAAAACAATGGAAAATATTAGAAATCACAGTAACATAAAATTAATTAAGAACTGGGACGGACGATTTGGAGCCGAAGCTCTAATCTCTCGACCAGAGTTTAAAAGTATAACCATATTTAATGAAAATTTGGTTGCCGTTGAACTTGAAAAAACAGAAGTATATTTCAATAAACCGATATATGTGGGAATGTGTATTTTGGACATTGCCAAAACAACTATATATGATTTTCACTATAACTACATGGTACCGGCTTTTGGTAAGGATTGTACTGTGGCATATACAGATACTGATAGTTTAGTTTATAACGTCCAAAATCATGACATTTACGAGTCCATACGGCGCGACTGCTGTCACACCTTTGATACATCTGACTATGCTGAAGATAACCAATATAACATTCCTAGAGTAAATAAAAAGGTTTTAGGGATGATGAAAGATGAAAACAATGGACAAATAATGACACATTTTATTGGCCTCAGAGCTAAAATGTACGCTACAAAAGTAGCGGGTATAAAAAGTGAAGCTGCAAAAGTGACTAAGAAAGCTAAAGGCGTAAAGCAAAATGTTGTAAAATAAGAAATATCATTCGATGACTATGTCGACTGCCTAAATAACTATCAAGAAACAATGGTTACGCATAATCTTATAAGATCCGAAAAACATAGACTCTACTCTGTAAAACAGATAAAAATCGGACTAAGTCCCCTGGATGACAAACGGTCTATTTCAAAAGAGTCTTATGAAACGTTGCCGTGGGGGCACTATAGTATTAAGTGAAAACTTAGTTTTAATGTAATCTTAATAATGTGGTATTTGTTTATATAGTGTTTGTTTAAATATTTTTAGCAAACTCTAAGTATGTAATTTAAGTTAGCATATGTATAGCGTAAGACCTAATATAATTTATTGTAAAAATAATTATATAAACTTTTTTAATAATACTTATAAGTAGTACCTATAATGTTATTATAATATACCTACTATAATGTTAAATAGAATTTGTGAGTCTCCATCTATACCGTACTGAATTATGAATAACTGTATTCCTATGTAATACTTTTTTTTAATAGACAAATAAAACATAATCTGGTGTAATTACTATTAACCTGTCCCAAGTACCCAGTACTAAAAATTAGAAAGTAAAATAAAATTCTAATCATTAACTGGCTAATATAGCAGAAGTATATAGTACTAAAAACTAAAATGAAACAAGGTAAAAACAAAATAATTTGTACAAAAAAAACCAGAATCTGTATGGCGGGCCTGGTATGACTAAATTGGCATTTGTTAAAGTATTATAACCGCTTATCAAGTAGCCGACTGTTTGGGTTTAAATTCCGCAAGCGTAGGATAGTGAGTAGCAGTACAGCTCAATAATTATACGAATTGTCAAGTAAAAAATAAACAGGTAAGTTGTCAATTCAGAACCTTTAAAAGGTTATATTAAGTAGCACAAGATGTGTCACATAAAAATTACTGTCTGTTAAGCAATATTCTGTGATACATCCAAAAACTTACCAGCTTTTTTTCTTATGTAGAGTTACATGTTAAAATGCGCCAGAAGCCCCCTTACTACTCTACTTCCGCTTCTCCTGATCATTGTCATATCGTTTATAATTTTTATGAAAGAAATCGATTTTGGAGCGAAAACATGAAATTTTTACAAAATTGTATATTTTAGCTCGCTTGTCCAGCAAACTATCACAGCTAGGATGCTAAGTGGTACATCAAAAGGAGCGGAATCAAAAGTACAACAAAAAATAAATTTTATGGTTTTTCGCTAGAATGCATCGTTTCGCTGCAAATTCATTTATTCTATAATCTTGTGAACAGTTTTAGAAACCACCCTCTTTAAGGGAGTCTTTAGGGGTACTATCCATGGAACTTTAAAAACATAAAGTCAGTATCCTCTTCTGTGGAAGGTTTAAAGCCTTCTATGTAACAAGAAAAAAAGAAATGTCAATAAGATTGTAGCTACAATAAAATAAGCATGGGTAGTATTTTAATTCTTTTGCGAGCGTAAATACTAATAAGCTTGGTATATCTCAAAAACTACTTGATTTATCAAAAAATATGTAATGACAAAATTTGTTTGTCTTTAAAAAAGGAGTGAAACAGGCCTTAAGAAATTAAAATCGGACCACTGGGTAGCTTAAACAAAAAATCTATCAATTTGGCGGCCATTTTCAAAGATGGCGGCCAAACGACCATGAGTTCGACCACGTGACCAATTTTTTTTTATACTCCTATGGGTGCTTAACAAAGCCCCGTAGTCAAACTGAGTGCACATATTAGGTCACACGTGACAGGAACCAGCGCCTAGACTAGAAAAATGTCAAAAATTTCGAGAAGAGGATCAGCTAGGATTTATATGAATATGGCTCTGAAGTCAGGAAAGAGTCCATATTCAAAATGTGCAATTAGTTTTTGGAACCATTTTTATGTCACCTATACCTCATTCAGGCACACTGTGTAGAGCAGACCTAAAAAACTATCGACCTATAATACTCCTCAATATTATAAGCTTTTTACGAAAATATTAACAGATAGACTAACAACAAAGTTGAACGGATATCAATCAAAAGAACAAGCAGGCTTCAGAAAAGGTTACGGTACAGTTGACCACCAACCATGAAAATCCTAATAGAACGAGCCAGCGAATACAACATTCCACTACATATTGCGTTTATAGACTTTGAAAAAGCTGTCGAGAGCACTGGGACAGTAAGTAAGAAGAGGTGACACATTTTCCTCTAAACTGTTTAACCAGGCCCTAGAAAATGTGTTTAGAAACTTAAATTAGAAAAAATAGGCATCAAAGTAAACAGACATTACTTGAACCATCTAAGATATGCTGATGATATCACCTTACTCTAGAAGATGTTTTTAGAAACTTATATTAGAAAAAAATAGGTATCAAAGTAAAAAGACAATACTTGAACCTAAGATAATATCGCCTTAATAACAGATAAGAAAGAAGAACTGATAAAAATGCTGGAAAAACTGGATACAGCAGCTAAAAATATAGGCTTGAGTATGAACTGCACTAAAACTAAAATCATAACAAGCGTAGAGGAAGATATCACGATCAGAATAAACCAAGAGGAAATAGAACAAGTAGAGGAATATGTATACCTGGGACAAATTATTAAACTAAAACAAGAAAACCAAACGGCTGAAATCAAGAGACGAGTAAGATTGGCCTGGGCAGCATTTGGTAAATTAAGCTAGGTACATATTAAAAAATAAAAAATATCCGCAGTACCTCAAAACGAATCTTTATAACCAATGTATCCTTCCTGTACTTACCTATGGATCCCAGACCTGGACACTTACAAAATCAAACGTGGATAAGGTAACAAAAGCCCAAAGATCAATGGAAAGACAAATATTACATGTAAAGTTAACAGATAGAAAAGAAATGAATGGATAAGAAATGAAACAAAAGTAAGGGATGTCAGAGGAGAAGTACCAAACTTAAAATTAAAATTTGCCGGTCATAATATCAGACAGAAAGACGATTGATGGAATAAATGTATGTAAAAGAAGTAGGGGAAGACCCCAAATGAGATGAGCGGACGATTTGAAGAAACATGCCGGAGCTAGATGGATGAACACGGTGACAGACAGAGAAGAATGGAAGATATTGGGAGAGGCCTATATGCAAAAATGGATCGAAGAAGGCTAAATAGATGAATGAGTGATTATTTAGATGTATATTTTTTACATGCTAGTAAAATCGGTTTTTATATATGCAATTTATAAATAGTGGAGTGGCTATTCTAGATCGATTGGTAATAGATCACACAATTTTAAGTCACCAATTTTAGTAGGAGGGCCGGTGTGACGTGATAAATCCAAGATGGGTGCTTTTTTCGTGTTTTTTTACAAACTTTGACTTATAACTTTTTCTAAAATAGTTTTACTGAAAAACTGCTAATACGTTTTTTGTTTGCAATAGAACCCCAAGTAAGATCGTGAATAAGCTGCATATCTTAAAAAGGAACAAAAATATAATTTTTTTAAAAATTACTAAAAAATAGCTACTTTTTTTACCCAAAAATAAACAAAATTGAGGAAGAAAGTTTTAGACTACCCGAAATCGATTGCTTATGGATCACTCAATTTTAAGTCGCCTAGTGTTTGCCTCGAGTTTAAATTTTAAATTTATTTATTTTAAAAATTTTGCTTTTAACTTTTGCGATATCAAGTTTACAGAAAAATTTTATAGGTTGTGATCTGTTGCAATAGATCAACAATTATATTATCGTTTTAGTAAGCTTTATATCTCAGGAATTATAAAAGATATTATTTTTTTTAATATTATTTTTTTTAAATTTAAGATTGAGCAAAAAGGTTTAAGTTTACCCTTAATCGATGAATGATGGATTTTTTGTTTGCAAGAGAACAGCAATGAATATAGTAAGGAAGTAAATCTTACCAACTAACAAAGATTTAATGGTAATAAAAAATATAGTAACATTTTATTAGCCAAAAAAATTTTTATTGTTTTTTTTAACATATAAAGCTAAATTCTTCACTAAATGCTGCACTCTTGCAAACTAAAAACGTATTTACAGTTTTTCTGTAAAGCTGATTCACTGAAAGTTATAAGCCAAAGTTTGTGAAAAAAATATGAAAAAAGCCGCCATCTTGAATTGATGACGTCACAGAGACCCTCCCACTACACGAGGGTAGTCTTAAATTTTCTTGCTCAATCTAGAATTTTTATAATTTTTTTTAATATTTAAAATTTTACAATATCTTTTTAGTTCTTGAGATATAATGCTTGTTAGAACACAAATTGCCGTTCTATTGCATAACCCATACAATTGTTCTCTAAAGTTGATGTGGCAAAAGTTAAAAGCAAAAGTTTGTGAAAAATCATGGAAAAAATCGCAATTTGGATTTATGACGCCATACAGGCGCTGTTGCTCTTTGAGGCAAACATTCGGCTACTTAAAATTGAATGATCCATAACCAATTGATTTAAGATAGTATTAAACTTCCTTCTTCAATTTTTTTTCGGGTAAAAAAAAGTGACTTTTTTTGTATTTAAAAAAAATATGTTTCTTTGTTAGTTTTTAAGATATAAAGCTAATTTCTTCACTATATTAATTGGTGTTCTATTTTTTTCTGCGAAACTAATATAGCGAAAGTTATAAGCCAAAGTTTGTAAAAAAACATTTAAAAAAGCCGCCATCTTGGATTTATGTCGTCAAACAGGCCCTCCCACTTAAATTTGAGTCAAACACCTACACCAGTATTTACTAAGACCTTAAGACTTAGCATTGTAGACCGGGTTTTGGTATCAAATCTATAGACTTGATACCGACCTGTTTAAATGTATTTTTTTAATACTCACAGGTCAAATAACTGCAAAGATTTGGTTCACTCTAATGTGCAATGATAGTAAGCATTTTTCAGTGAGTTTCATCTCATATAAATTCAAATTAACTTATAAGGAAAAACCACATAAAAATGTTGTAACCAAATGTCATTTTTTGGAAACTTAGTCCGTGCAGTCGTAGGATTCCTGTTAAAAATAGTCTCATACTGTAGTACCACCCCTGAGGGGTGGTTTAAAGTTCGAAAAACAATAGAAATAATCCATGATTGACAAAAAAACTTACATACAAAAATATTCAAAGCTAAATAATACATAAATAACTTAAAACTATATCTGTAGATGCATTACCGTATTAAATACGTATCAATATTTAAATAATTAAATAGTAAAAAGCACAAGATATATTAGAATCCCTTTTGAATTACTCATTCACTAAAACAATCGACCATCGGTTTAATCTTCGCTAAGTTGTCTAAAAAATTAACATGTAAAATATAGCGGACAGCTGACACTGACTTACACCGTTTTTATTCGACATTTCCTAGTGAAATTTGAAGGTTTAAATATGGCTACCATTGTTAAACCAAAATATTTGATTATTTTTATTTATTTATAACCTTTGTGTGGAAATAATGTCTTTGTTACAACGAAAAAAGATGACCCATATCCCAAGGTATTTATGAACAATTTATATAAATATTAAAAACTATTGCATTCACGGGAAAAATAAGTTAAACCTTCAACCAAAATGTAGACTTTTAAACCTAGGATTGTAGCACTTAGCACTGTAGACCCTTTAGTAAATACTGGTGCTAGTGACTTACAATTATGTGATCTATTACCAGTTATTGGTTTAAGGCAGTTTTAAAAAATCTTCCACAACCATCCCACTCGAAAAGATTTTTGTCGATAAGCCTCTCAACTATTAGGACGGGGTTTCTATATAAAATTTTTTGGACATCCAAGAGATGTCGCGGTCTGCCGCCATCTTAGATTTAGTGTTCACAAAAATGGTTTTTTCAAAATAACTCTTACTTTACTTACTTTTGTTTATTGTGTCTAATGTATAACAAGATACATATCACAAAGAGTTTGACAAAAGATAAATTTAACTTAATATAAGCACTAGCATTAAAGTAATTTAAGGTATTCTAGCTTTAAAAAAAAAATAAGTGCTAAACAAATAATAATAACTCTCGAACGGTAAACTCTGGGATAAAAAGTGTATTTATCAAATTTAAAAATAATAAAATATGCTAGTCTTTTTTTGCCAGATTAATAGTTTGATAAGCAGGGTTCCGCGGATATATATCAAGTGATATATATCATGATATATATCACGATATATATATAGCTTGATATATATCCGATATATTCAATAATTTTACTTATTAAACTAAAAATGTTTTCTACCATTCTAAATATCAGAAAATTTGTCAATACCCCCTGTACAAAAGTATAAGCATCTGTAAAGGTGTAGTATCGATCGATTCGGCTGCCGCATAGGCATCGCGGAGCTGACTGGGAATCCCCTGTTTCACATCTGGTAGATCCCCGACGCGACGATTTCTTTTGTTTTCTGTGTGTAGTTTTGATTTATTAAGAAGTAGTGATTTTTATTTAATATGCCAAAACCAAAGCATTTAGTTTGGTAATGATATATATCAGAGATATATCTGATATATATCCGATATATATCATGTGATATGATATTTATATAAATATCATGATATTTTCGAACCCTGTTTATAAGTTAAAATTAGTTATTTTTTGAGAAAATGTTGAAAATTAAAAGGCCAATTAAAAAACCTATAAAACGAGTTACCTGGATTGTATATATTTTGTCGGAGTGTAGTAACCTTCCAGAATACGCATCTTAAACCTTTTTTTTGAGATAACGCCGAAAATGTGTTATTTGGGTGTATTTATTTAGTTCAAAAGAAAAATAGTACAAAAATATAATAGCAATAGAATACCTAAAAAATTTCTAGTAATAAAAATAAATACTACAAAAAAAGAAGAAGAAATGGAGGCAGCATCAGTTTGATATGTGTGTGCCTCCTTAGATTGCCAGTAAAACTTAAAACAAAAATAAATTTAAAATTATACACTTATACCTATTTAGCTTCGATAATGTCACTTCAGTATATCATTATAAAGTATTATGTATGTATAGCTATGATATTTTTTCACAAAGTACTACAAAGTTTTCTATTATGAATGTCTTGATCTCAAATTTTTGCGAATGTGACGGCTTTTGTTTATAGAGTTTTGGTGTCAGAAAATTAATAATAATAGGTCCAATATAATTTATATGCCTTTGAGTTGCGCTGAAGTTTTGGAAAGGAACATAACCTTCCGAACTGGTAACCGCCGTAGTGACTATAGTATGTGTCACAGAATAAGGGAGAATAGTGCAGCTCTTTATACAAAGAGCTCTCTAATTTTAAGCTGTTTAGTACCTTCAAATAGTTGTTTAGACGGATACAGTCTTGGTTTGCAATACATCACTTTTAATATATATTTCTGTGCAATAAGCAAAGGATCCAACGTAGTTTGCAACGCAGTACCCCAACAAATTATCCCATAACTAATAAGGGATTCCACCAAAGCCGAATAAACTGACTTCAGTAAATTAAGTGGCAGTATGTTTCTTAATTCATAAAAATTAATCTTCCTGACTTGGCGGCTACATAGTTAATGTGCACATTTCAGCGGAGGAATCGGTTAATATAAACATCTAAATATTTACCAGAACTAGTCTGTTTTATTTTTGTTGTGCAGTTGCACTGATTATTAACAGGGCATGAAGTGTCGTGCAATATAAGATTGCCAATATTAGAGCTTCCTCTTAGGTTTATTGAAAAATCTATGAGAAATGTCTTTTCGGTGTTTAAAGTTAGTTGATGATCTTCTAACCACATTTTAACCTTCTGCATAGCTTTCTCCGCATGTTGAGCTATCAACAACTAGGATGAAGCTCGTAGTAAAAGAATCGTGTCATCAGCGAAACACACCAGTCTTCCTATCGATTGAAAACTTTAAAGACTATTTACATAAATTAAAAATAGGATCGGTTCTAAGACTGTTACTTTAGGCACACCAATAAGCATTTCCTGGGGAGCACTGAGAATACCATATAATATAAACTTTTTCAGTTCGTTCAGTTAAATAAGAGTTTGTATTAGAGTAAATTTGTAAAATAAAGCTGCAAAAAGGGTATATTTTTTTATATTTGGCATAGTAGTACCTAACACCAAAAGCTAAATTTTCATTCGAGGATCCCCGATTTTCCGGCCTCAGAATCCAAGATGGCGGCTGCCAAAGTTAAGAAAAAAAATGATTTCCTTGTTTTAAGAGGAATTAAATTAATTTGGATAAATTTACTTTAAGTGGGATATACTCAATGTAAAAATGTAAAAAAAAATTACATCTGTCACTGCAAAACAAAATTGTTTTTCTTCGATATTTTCTTTATTTTTTTGTGCGATGTTTATTTTTAATACCTCATATTAAAGCTACTGACCAGTTCTTTAAAACTGCTTAAATGAAACGATAAGTTTCCCAGCCGACACAAAGATGGCGCTTAATTTGTCAAAAATAAAAGAGACCTTTACAACCAGTAGACCAAATTAAATTTTTACAAAAAAATTTTTTGGATTTTATTAATAGTAAGCCAGATTTTGTAAAAATTTATAAAAAGTTACAATTTGACATTTAACATTTTAAGATGGCGGCCGAAGTTCAGATAAAAAAGTAATTTTTTTGTTCTTGTTTGACACAACTAGTATTGCCGTGTAATATATTGATTAATACTAAATGGGGGTCGCCGATTGTAAATATTTCATAATAAATTACATATGTCTATTATTATCCAAGATGGCGGCGGTCAAAATATAAATACAACAGTATCTTTTTGGTTTAGTAAATCTTTTTACCAAGATATATAGTTTTATATTAATCTTAATTAGTTTTAAATTGTAATGTACAAAAAAAATTGAATTTATTTATTTTTTAAAGATGGCGGCCGAAAATGTAAAAAAAAAACATTTTTGTTTATTTTTTCGAAATTTAACAAAAAAAAAACTGAGAAAACCAAGACATCTCCTTAAACAAAACACAGATGTTTTAAATATGTCAAAAAAGTCGACATATGTCACGTGCCGGGTGATTTGAATAAATTGACATATGGCAACATCCTTATTGTTTATTTAAGTTATTAAAATGCAAATATTTCAATAACGGCTGGTCTAAATGTCAACATATATATTTTTGAAATCAGCAAAACGAGTCTTATCAACTAAAAAAATTATATACAGGGTGTTTTATTTAAAAAAATAAACCATATGTCAAAAGTTTGACAAGTGTATGACATATGTCATTTTTGACATCAGATTCTGATGATTTAGAAAAAATTATTTAACTTTGCTTATTTAAACATTACTGTTAGATTAATATTAACGGAGATAGCTATTAAGTAAAATATGGTCAATTCAATCAAATCACTCGGTACGTGACATATGTCAACTTTTTTGACATTTTTAAAATATCTGTGTTTTGTTTACCGAGATGTCTTGTTTTTTCCAGTTTTTTTTGTTTAATTTCGAAAAAATAAACAAAAATGTTTTTTTTTAAACTTTTTCGACCGCCATCTTTAAAAAATAAATAAATTATATTATTTTTGTACATTATGACTTAAAACTAATTAAGAGTAATATAAAACTACATATCTTCGTAAAAAAAATTACCAAACCAAGAAGATAATGTTGTTTTTATATTTTGAACGCCGCCATCTTGATTAATAATAGACATGTGTCATTTATGATGAAATATTTAAAATCAGCGACCCCTATTTAGTATAAATCGATATATTACACGGCAATACTAGTTCTGTCAAACAAGAACAAAAAAATAACTTTTTTATCTCAACTTCGGCCGCCATCTTAAAATTTTTAATGTCAAATTGTAATTTTTTTGAAATTTTACAATACTTGGCTTACTATTAATAAAATCCAAAAAAAAATTTTTTTTTTATTTAATTTGGTCTACAGGTTATAAAGGTCTCTTTTATTTTTGACATATTAAACGCCATCTTTGTGTCGGCTGAGAAACTAAAAACTTTTTTCATTAGGTTTAAAGAGCTGGTCAGTGGCTTTAATATGAGGTATTAAAAATAAATATCCCGCAAAAAATAAATAAAATATCTTTGAAAAACGATTTTTTAAAAATATAGCCGCCATTTTGTTTTAAAGTGACAGGTGTAATTTTTTTTACATTTTTGAATTAAGTAGGTCCCACTTAAAGTAAGTTTATCAAAATTAATTTAATTTGTCTTAAAACAGGAAATTGATTTTTTTATTTAAATTTGGCAGCCGCCATCTTGGATTCCGATGCCGGAAATCAGGGGATCCTCGATTGAAAATTTAGCTTTTGATGTTAGTTACTACCATGCCAAATATAAAAAATATACCCTTTTTGCAGCTTTTTATTGAAATACCCTACAAATTTACTCTACTATTGAATAAGTCCCAACATCATTTAAGCACTTCAACAAAATATGGTGATCAACCGTATCCAAGGTTTTTTTAAGTATTGCAATTGGTTTTTGACGCTTATTAAAGCTCTCTGTAATAAAACCTGTTACCTCATGCAATGCATTTTTAGTAGTATTTTTAAAGCCATATTGATATTGAGACAAAATTTAATTTTTTTCTAAAAAATCACTTAATCTTAGTTTTATACTTTTTTCTTAGATCTTATTCAGCATGCTTCTCAAACCAATAGGCCTGTAATTATTTACGTCAGATGTATCTCCGCTTTTATGACGTGGAATAATTATAGATATTTTAAATATATCAGGATATATACCAGAAGAAAAGATGGTATCTATTAGGTGCAATAGAGGGTTTAATAAACTTTTATGATTATTTTTAATAATTTCTGCAGTTATCCCATCCTCGCCAGATGATTTCGTATTTTTTAATGAACCTTTAATATTAATCAATCACATCACTAGCAGTGACACGTGTAAAGAATATTGTGTTGTTCTAATATACGCTATTATTTCTGTCTGTGTGTGTATGTGTATGTCTGTCCGTAACACGATAGCTCCTAAACCGCTGAACCGATTTTCATACAATTTTCAGGTAAAATAGTGTTCGACACTCTAACGATAGCTGATTAGATTTTGGTCAAATTCCATTAATGCTGAGAGTTTTTTGACGATAATTTTTTTTTAATGCTAACTTTTTAACAGAGCTTGCATTAATGTGCGGTTTTCGGAATATAGTACGTATTTTGCTCAATAGTTTGTGTTATATATCATGTCTTCATTTGAAGTGTGCTAATAGGCTAGCTAGGAAGGTACCAGATCCGTCATGGATCCATTTATTTCTTTTATTATTATGTAAAGTGGGGCCAATTAGGTTTTATCTAATTATGTTAAAAACTAACCTGAAGAAAAAAAAATTCTAAAATTAAATTAGGTAAACCTTATTATAATCATGTATATTTTTTCTTTATAAATAGTTATATCAGCGTCAATGACGTTTCTCCTTAAATGAATTCATTCATTGGTGTGACCTAGTTTATTTATTTGTTTCATAATATGATAAACATAAAAAAATGTTTCTGTTTCTTGAATTTTAGTTATTATCCCCAAATTTGTATACCCACAAAATTAATCTTAATTTTATAACAATAAAATGTTTTTAAGTGTTTGGATATACAGTGGTGGCCAAAATAATAATAGTGCCCTAAAACTGTATGAAAATCTGATGGTCATAAACCTTTAAAAAAACTAGAGGCATATTTAAAAACTTCAATCTATTTATCAGTTCACGAGCTATGGCGATTTTTCGCATAAAATATTCTAGTGCCTTTTTGGCAGGTTTAAAAAAGCTTCAAAAAAAGTTTTTCTGTGTAGTTTTCGGCAAAGGCGATTAGTGCCGAAAGAGGGGTAAATGTTATATAACTCCTGAAAATTTCATAACGGTTGAAAGGAGGAAGTTGATATATAGATTTTTACGTTCCTAGTCCGCGCAGCAATGGCTAGAGAAGGTATTGTTTTTGACAAAATTTATTTTTTGATATAACGCCAAAAATGTGTTATTTGAGTGTGTTTGTGTGTGTGCCTGTGTGTGTGTGTCTGTGTGTGTGTCTGTGTTTGTGTCTGTGTGTGTCTCTGTGTGTGTGTGTGTGTGTGTGTGTCTGTCTCTGTGTCTGTTGGTGTCTGTGTCTTTGTCTGTGTGTGTGTATATGTCTGTCCGTAAAACGATTACTCCTAAACCGCTGAACCAATTTTCATAAAATTTTCAGGTAAAATATTGTCCGATACTGTAACTAGCTGATTAGATTTTGATCAAAATCAATGCTAATAACAGTTTTTTGCAAGGTAAATAATTTAAAAAATGGTAACTTTTTAACGGAGCGTCGCATCAATATGCGGTTTTATGGAAAAGATTCTAGGATATAATATGGTTATAGCATTTGTCAAGTTTGAAAAGTGCAGGAAAACTCTAAATTTTAACATTTAAAATTTGATAATAATAAATAATTTTGTGTGTATACATACACTGCCTTGTTAGACATCATTCGTACGGCACAACCAAATTGGATGAAAAGGCAATAAAATGAAGGTGATGAAAACTGAAAGTTGGAAACCCACTTTAGAAAACTGCCAGTTTGCATATTAGCTAGGTTAGCCTCGGGTCTGAGAAAAATTCTTACATCACTATGGAGACAGGTAAAGGCAATTTCAGTAGATCTCCTAAGCCCAGGTTCCATGTTAAATATCAAAAGAATTTTTTGCGGTGTGCTTCAAAGACTAAATTAATACATTTTCTAGCTCGTCCTCAGAAGGGGGTACTTTTTTTTTAATTTGCTAAACACACTAATGTTTATTGTCTTACACTCTAGTCAGTAAAGGAGAGTTTACACATGCATGGATTTGCTGGCGCAAATAAAAACTGGCGCGCCAGTAAGTTAAATTTGCAAGTGTAAACAACGACTTGCACACAAGTTTTTTTTTGCATGCATGTATCAAAAAAGTCTGCAGCTGACTGAATTTGCTGGCGCCAGTAGTGACGCATGCGCGCAGAAAAGGAAAATTTTCATGTGTAATTTTACATTATTTTTTATTTATTTCATTGTGTTTGAGCTTCAAAATTTTGTTATTGTTGTTTTTATAGCTTATTATGCCTAAAAAAAAGTGGTCAGCAGAACTGACCATCCAGTTTCTTGAAGGCTATGAATGTTTTCCTTGTTTATGGGATGTACACAGTAGTACATTTTTATAATTCGGGGCGTCACACTCTAGAAGAATATCAAAATGTTGCTTTGTCATTCGAAGATGGTTTTTATAGCTCACAGGATCTTCTGCTGCAAGTTCTCCTAAAAGTTTTTCGGAAGCACCCAAAGTAGATCGACGAGCAATCCATGCTTTAACTCAGATACGGCCTTTTCGTTGTTTCTTTTTCTGAATCTCTTTTATTTTTTTCTTCAATAAAAGTTTAGCGACTATTTTGCAGGCTTCCGAGAGTTCAGCCGACATATCGCGTATCGTGTACACTTTAAAAATGAAACTGGCGTGCCAGTCTTTTTAATTTTCGCACAATAGTGTAAACCTTTACTGGCGTGCAAATAGAACTGGCGCGAACACTGGCGCCACTAAATTCATGCATGTGTAAACCCACTATAAGACTAATTAGCAATTTTGTTTTAAATTAATTTACTAGAAAAGTCAGATTTAAATTTAGGGTTTACTCAACAGTTCTCCCCGCTTTGTTTGGTCTGTAACTCACAATTGTGTTGTGTTTATAGCATTATTTTGTTTTATGTAATTCACTTAATTTACTAGCTCAAACGGCTTCACTTTTTTTAGTCTTCGAACTAGCATAGCATTGTCTAGAAGCTGAATTGCTTCCACATTCACATGCCGATGGAGACTATCTTCATGGCTTTTTGCGTACATTTTTATAGTCTCTGCTACAGTTCCGATTTTTAGATCTCGATGAAGGTCACTATTTTGAACGTACCAAGGTGCATTGAAAATGTTTCTTAATACTTTATTTTAAAATCTCTGTAAAACTAGAATTTCTCTTTAGCACAACCCCATAGTTGAATACCATATGTCCATACTGGTTTCAGTATTTGTCTATAAAGCAGTAACTTATTATGAATTGTTAAATTGGACTTCCAATTCGCCAGTTCATTTTTCTATACCTTATCTCAAGTTCTTCTTTTTCTTCTTAACATGTGCTTTCCAGCGCAATTTGGCATCAAGTGTCATACCGAGATATTTTGCCTAATTTGAGTATGGTATGGGAAAGTTGTTAATTGTTACTTGTATGTGATTTATATTTTTGTTTGTAAAATCAACATGAATTGATTTGGTTTCATTTAATTTTATTCGCCACTTTGTGGTCCAACTGTGAACTTTGGTGACTGCATCCATTTTCTATGCATTTTTCAAAAGATTTTTCTACCGTCAATAAAGCAGTATCATCGGAAAATGTTGCTGTGACAATTTTCTGGCTTTGGGATATCGCAAGTGAATAATAAGTATGGATAAGGGCCTATTACGCTACCCTGCGGCACGCCTGCTTGAGTTTCTCTTAAAGGCCTTTTTGCCACACTTTGTCAAATGCTTGTACTACATCTAGAAAAACTGCCAAACAAACTTTTCCCTCTTCTGGTGCTTTTTCTATTATATTAGTAATTCTGTGTACTTGATCTATCGTGGAATGCTTGTCTCGAAAACCAAATTGATGAGATGGAATAATTTCTTGTCTTTCTATGATAAGTTTTATTCTTTTAAGCAATAATTTTTCATAGAGCTTGGATATAATTGGCAGCAAAGATGTTGGCCTGTAAGATGACACGTGGTTTTCCCGGTTTTGAAATCATGAACCACAGTTTGGGTACATACCTAAGCCTAAAGGATGCATTAATTAGGTTGCATAGTTTTACGATAGCTTTTCTGGGGAGTTGTTTTATGACTACCAGAAGGGGGTAGCCGTAAACATCCATGTTACTACCTTGTTAGACATCATCAATAAGTAAGATTCAACCCTTTTGACACTCTTTTATATATTTAAATATTCAGCCTCGTACCTCAAAAACTATTAGTCTGACAAAAACAAATTTTATTTAATGCACACTTTTTGCCCTAACGTTTACTGTTTGAGGCTTACATATTAAAAAAAAAACATTTTTGTGCACTCTAAACGCCGATGATTACTTTATCCATTTAAATTCAAAAACTTTAGTAGCATATATTTTTTAGGTAGTACACCAGGTGGCATGTATAAAAAACTCATCGAATTTCATAAGGCTGGAAAAGTTTCTTTTAAGTATGTCAAGACTTTTAATATGGACGAATATGTAAGTTTTATAATATAATATACCAATTAATGTACTAGGTGATTCACTAAAACATTCTCCCCCACTTTATTCGATTACAGTAACAGCTACAGATAAATTTTAAATTTTCTCCAATCTTTTGCCATTCACGGATACGTCAAATGTCAGTCCTAGTGTAAAATTTAAATATTATTTTATTTTTAGGTTTTATTTTTCCTTCCTTTTCCAAAAATACTTATTTTCAATCAATATCAAATAAAATAAGTAATATTCTGTTATAATATAATGGAAATAAAACACCTATACATATTAATACCTACAAGGGTTTTCCAAAATAACGATCAGAAACTAAAAATTATTTTTTCCTACGACCACATACGGCAATAGTGAAATTTGCACCCTTCTGTTTCAGGAAGGTGCATATTTCACACGCAGATTGATTTTTATTTTCTTCACTAGAGACGAAAATATTTTTTTCCCTAGGGAGAAAAATGACGCACAGGATGGCCTAGAGGATGTTTTGGTCCAATGGTTTGAAAAACATATTTTCCTCCTTATAGAGAAAAATAATATTCTTAGAGGAAATCTTTTCGTTCTCTGGAGACGAAAATAAAAAGTTAATTTTAATAAAAATAACAGGAAAAATTCAGGTTTATATCTTGTCGTTAACGAAAAACGAAATTGTTTACATACTGACTACCGATAAAAACATCGTTAGAGATGTAACAGTCCTAAACAGCTTTAGAACAGGCAGTGATCACAGGTTGGTCAGAACAAAAATCTAAAAAAAATCATAATAACAATGAACAAGAAAGGCTAAAGGAGCAGCCAACACTCAACAACTTAAGATACGAAAATGAAAATATAGATGAAATGTAAATGACACGCTGACAAGAGCTATGAACAAAGTAGAAAAAGGTATCGCACAAAAAGATAAAAAAAAAGTTTTATATCAGAAGAGATACAGAAACTGATGGAAAAAAGACGGAACCTCGAGAAAGAAGGAAAACTAACATCTATGGAATACACAGAAATAAAGCTATAAGAAAAATGGTAAAAGAAATAAAAGTTGAGAGAGTTATAGAAAATAACAGAAACATGAAATGTCTAAGGCCGACTCTAGGTATATGAAATAATCAAAATGAAGGATATGAACGGCATAGAAACTAGCGTTAAATAGGATATCATAAATATCACAAAACTATTCTATACAGAATTATACCAAACAAAAAGGGAACCATCGCGGGAAACCATAAAGAAACTCCAAACAAAAATAAAGAACATAAACTCAGAGCTACAACCTGAAATAAGCAAAGCGGAAATAAAGAGAGTATTAAAGAAAAGAAAAATAACAAATTACCTGGAAAAGACGAAGTAACGGTAGAAATGCTTAAGTACGATGATAAAGCTGCAATTAATACCCTCCATATTGTCCTGAATAAAACACTAAAAGAAAAAATAAGGCGATAGAGGAGACCTAAAAAACTATCGACCTATAACACTCCTTAATGACTAACAACAAAATTTGGCGGATATCACCAAAGGAACAAGCAGGCTTTAGAAAAGGTTTTAGTACAGTTGAACACCTATTAACCATGAAAATACTAATAGAACGAGCCAACGAATACAACATTCCACTATATATTGCGTTAATAGACTTCGAAAAAGCTTTCAATAGCATTGAGCACTGGGCAGTAAAAGCATCTTTAATTAATAGCCAAATAGATCACATGGCGGGCCAAAAAAAACCGGATAATTTTTTTTTCATTATAACTTTTGAACTGTACAATCAATTTTAATGGGACAAACTGCACTTGGCAGAGAATTAATAAGAGTTTTGACTGAATGTATTTTTTTGTCCACTATCTCAAAATCCAAGATGGCGTACGAAATTAAAATGTACCCTTCAAAGATGCTCGTTTATTCTCGTGTTGCGAACATGTCTTAATTATTTTTTTAAATTAGTAAAAAAGCTGCGTTCTTGCCACGCACAACAAGGTACGAATTAGCAAAATCGGTTTAGTGGTTCTAAAAAAAATATTTTTGTTTCAACCATTGTTTTGCATATTATACGATTGCCTTGCCAATCATGTCTGCATTTATTTTCTTATAAATTCATTACTACTGAACCAATTTTAATGAAATAAAAAACATCCTGGTGAGAATTAATTGCTTTTTAAAGATCATGATCAAAGTTTATCGCCATCTTAAAATTTAATATGGTGGACAGAATCATACTTGATTCTTCAAAATGGCGTGTTTATTCTTAAATGTAATCGTATAATCTGTAAAACAATGGCTGAAACAAATATAGATTTTTGGAGAACCACTGAACCGATTTTACTAATTTATACCTTGTTGTACGGGGGAAAAGTAATGTTTTCTGTAAATTAAAAAAAACTAAAACATTATCAGAAAACAAGACTAAGCACGCCATTTTCAAGAATCAATTATGATTCTGTCCACCATCTTAAATTTTAAGATGTTAATAAATTAATTGTATGTTTTGTGGGTTTTGGGAAGTTGAAGAAAAACAACCATTGATTTTATGGCGACGTTTCGTGTTTAGACTAACACTTTTTCAAGCCCTGAAATGAACAACAAGCATTACAATAGGAGCAAATGATTCTTAAATTTATAGTATTCAAATATACAAAACAATAACTTTGCAAAACAACTTACTCAAATCACAGTTGGGTCTTCGGCAGCAAAGCCAGTGAGTATTGGTTTATTGACAACAGCATATTACACATTTTTTTTTTTATGGAAGTTAAAATATTTATTTTTGAAATTTTTGTCTTTTATTTATAATTTTAGTTAGGCTAAGTTTTAATTCTTCGAATATCTTATTGTAGATTGTTACCTGGACATATTTCTATGGGCTATTTAGCCACAATTTACGATAATTATGTAAACTGTTCACAAATTATGTTTTTTCTTTGTCGATTAAAAAAATTTTTTTTTTTTTTTTTTATAGAAACTCAATATATTATTTCTACTCATTAGTGTTGCTAGCCGAAGTCATTAAAATTAATTAAAATTTAAATTTGTCCCCAAATGAATGAAGACTTAGGTATTAATCAGGTCACAGAAACTTATTCATTAAAGTAAAATGAGAATAGTTTCACTTAATAATATTTTAAAATAGTCAAGTTAAAATTACAACACTTAAAAAGAATACAGACATTTAACAGGTCACAAAAAACAATTTCCAAAATTACAGTTTTAAAAACAAATAGGAATTGACGTTCATTATTATTCTTTTGACTAGAAAAGGGTATCTAGATGTTATCTCTATATCACAGAAACTAATTATTTTCTTAAGTTAAACATTGAGTTGTTGTTTATACATATTGAGTATTCCATTATAAACAATACTTAGCCCTCTAGTGTCAGTTCTAAGATTTATGGTGTTATTTAGGTTAATATATATCATTTCACTAATAGTCCGTTTATAATAGTTTTGTTCCGAGTCCAACACTTCAGTTTTATCAAATCTGAAGTTGTGCCCTGTATCAAAATGGTGTTTTGATAATGCTGTTTTTTCAGCATTATATTGCCTATCATTTTTACAGTCACACTTATGCTGTTGAAGTCTTTTATGTAAGTATTGTTTTGTTTGACCAACATATGTTTTATCACATTCACATGGAATTTTGTAGATTAGATTGCTCCTTTTATCAGGTGGAATTTTATCTTTTAATTGAGTGAAGAAAATATTTGTGGTTTTTGGATTATAAAAAGCTAACTTAGTGTCGGTTTGTTTAAAGCAAAAATCTATTTTTAAAGATAAGTTTTCAATATATGGAAATTTGAAATATTTAAATTGTTTTTTTGTTATTGTCGGTTGTTTTGACATGTACTTTGTGATGTTTCTGTTAATGAAATTGGTCGGATAATTGTTATTTTTTAAAATATTTTTAACCTTCCTAATATTTTCTTCATGAAATTGGGGGCTACTTAGTTTTATAGCTCTGTGCAAAAGGCCACTGATTATACCATTTTTATTAGAGACAGGGTGATTAGAATAATAATTCAGCAATCTGCCTGAGCTGGTGGGTTTAGAATACCAATTTGACAGAATGAGACCATTATCTTGGTGGTACAACTCGGTGTCTAAGAAACTCAGTTTACCATTATTTTCCGTTTCCATTGTGAATTGCAGAGATGGGTGGAAGTTATTAAATGCTGCTAATAGTTCATTCAACCTGTCTCTAGGTGCCGCAAGCAAAGTATCATCTACATATACAAATAAAAAAGGAATTTTAAAAGGCAGTGTTTTAAGGATATTAGTGAAAAGGAAATTCATCACTATGTTGGCCAGAATTGGGCTAGCTGGGTTTCCCATGGCACTTCCATCTTTTTGTAAGTAGATCTGGTTATTGTAGGAAAAATAGCTGGTCTCAAAACAATACTTAATTAGTTTAATTAAAGTGTTTTTTGAAATATCTGTGTAATTGGAGATAAATCTATAACTTTTTTCAACAATTTCAAGTACTAACTGTTTTGGGATATTGGTGAAAAGACTGACAACATCTAATGAAATTAGAATATATCCCTCAGGAATTTGTAAGTTTTTAACACTTTCTGCAAAATGAAAAGAGTCTCTTATATTGTAATGAAAAGTGGACACTATTGGGCTAAGCAGTTCATGTAAAAACTTAGCTATATTGTAACCTGGGGAATTTACACAGCTTACCACAGGTCTTAAGTGGAGGCCATCTTTGTGAGTCTTCCGAAGGCAGTACAACTTAGGCGAAACTCCATTGTGGATTTTAAGTTGAGTTTCTTGTTTTGAAGTTATCAAATCTTCATTCTTTAATTCAACAACAAGGCTGTTTGCTAAAGACTGAAATTTCTGAGTAGGATCCTTATTAATTGGCTCATATATGTTTGTGTCACTTAACATTTCTGTGACTTTCTTATGGTAATCTTCTTTTAACATTATCACAGTAGAGTTACCTTTATCAGAACGACTGATCATAAGTTCTGGGTGCTCTCTGACAAACTTTTTTGTTGTGTTTACTTTTTTTAATAGACATTTATTAGTAGTCTGGTTATTGTTACGATAGAAATTTGTTATTATGTTTGTAGTTTGTGCTCTTAAAATATTTTTATGGTCCTCAGTACAATCTTGAGCTGAAATGCATGACTCCAAGTCCTTTATAATGTTTGGTATTGGAATTTCTTTTTTTGTTAGTGGAAGTCCAAATTTAGGACCTAAGCCTAATGTAGTTTGTACTTCTTCAGGAAGTTCTATGTCTGTGTAGTTGTAAATGTAATTACTTTGAGTTGACATGCAGAATTCATTTTGTTGTTTTAAAAGAGAATCTAATTTTTTTAAATTTGTTTGTTTAATTTTAAGAAATTTATTGTTAAAGTTATGGTAGTTTTCATTTGTACAATGTAAATAAACTTCCTCTGGAACTAATGTTTTGAATAATTGTTTTATTTTTGTGATTTCCCTCTCTATTTCAGACAACTTCCATATGGTAACATCAATTTCTAAACTAAGCAATGACTTTTTAAATTTAGTTGCTAATTTATCTGCCCTTTTTGTAAAAGGGTGATTGTCAATTAAAATGGGATACATAAACTTTATGCTTCCACTTAAATGTTTAGGTAGAATGTCAAGTGATCGACATTTTAGTAAAAATATATGTCTATTCTTTAAACTAGCCAGTTTTATGGTATGTCTTGACCATTTTTTACATGAAATAAATGCTTGTTGTCCAAACCGTTCTCTGATGTTTGAGAAGAAACCCGCTTCATGATAATTAGGCATTTCGTTTCCCTAGTAATGAATTAATTGTATGTTTTGTGGGTTTTGGGAAGTTGAAGAAAAACAACCATTGATTTTATGGCGACGTTTCGTGTTTAGACTAACACTTTTTCAAGCCCTGAAATGAACAACAAGCATTACAATAGGAGCAAATGATTCTTAAATTTATAGTATTCAAATATACAAAACAATAACTTTGCAAAACAACTTACTCAAATCACAGTTGGGTCTTCGGCAGCAAAGCCAGTGAGTATTGGTTTATTGACAACAGCATATTACACATTTTTTTTTTTTTTTATGGAAGTTAAAATATTTATTTTTGAAATTTTTGTCTTTTATTTATAATTTTAGTTAGGCTAAGTTTTAATTCTTCGAATATCTTATTGTAGATTGTTACCTGGACATATTTCTATGGGCTATTTAGCCACAATTTACGATAATTATGTAAACTGTTCACAAATTATGTTTTTTCTTTGTCGATTAAAAAAAATTTTTTTTTTTTTTTTTTATAGAAACTCAATATATTATTTCTACTCACTAGTGTTGCTAGCCGAAGTCATTAAAATTAATTAAAATTTAAATTTGTCCCCAAATGAATGAAGACTTAGGTATTAATCAGGTCACAGAAACTTATTCATTAAAGTAAAATGAGAATAGTTTCACTTAATAATATTTTAAAATAGTCAAGTTAAAATTACAACACTTAAAAAGAATACAGACATTTAACAGGTCACAAAAAACAATTTCCAAAATTACAGTTTTAAAAACAAATAGGAATTGACGTTCATTATTATTCTTTTGACTAGAAAAGGGTATCTAGATGTTATCTCTATATCACAGAAACTAATTATTTTCTTAAGTTAAACATTGAGTTGTTGTTTATACATATTGAGTATTCCATTATAAACAATACTTAGCCCTCTAGTGTCAGTTCTAAGATTTATGGTGTTATTTAGGTTAATATATATCATTTCACTAATAGTCCGTTTATAATAGTTTTGTTCCGAGTCCAACACTTCAGTTTTATCAAATCTGAAGTTGTGCCCTGTATCAAAATGGTGTTTTGATAATGCTGTTTTTTCAGCATTATATTGCCTATCATTTTTACAGTCACACTTATGCTGTTGAAGTCTTTTATGTAAGTATTGTTTTGTTTGACCAACATATGTTTTATCACATTCACATGGAATTTTGCAGATTAGATTGCTCCTTTTATCAGGTGGAATTTTATCTTTTAATTGAGTGAAGAAAATATTTGTGGTTTTTGGATTATAAAAAGCTAACTTAGTGTCGGTTTGTTTAAAGCAAAAATCTATTTTTAAAGATAAGTTTTCAATATATGGAAATTTGAAATATTTAAATTGTTTTTTTGTTATTGTCGGTTGTTTTGACATGTACTTTGTGATGTTTCTGTTAATGAAATTGGTCGGATAATTGTTATTTTTTAAAATATTTTTAACCTTCCTAATATTTTCTTCATGAAATTGGGGGCTACCATTAACTTCAAGTAGTAGACTTGGAATAGGCTCGTATTTCATTCATAAATTCATTTTTGTTTTGGAACGGTATGCAAAATAAAATTTAGTGAGTGGGAAAGAGATACAAAACGTGTTTTGTTTTCGTTTTATTCTTATGTGGCAACGCCGGGTTGTTGCTTTACTACGTATGTCTGTGATAGGTGCGGTTTAATCTTAGATGTAGGCAGTGGCGGAGTAAAATAAAAATAAAAGTAAAATAAAAATAAATAAAATGACTTTTAACATAGGAAGTCCATAAATAATATAATTAACACGATTTTTTTTATCATTCTCCTCTTCGCTACGTCTTTTATAGACAAATTAGATTAAAAAAACATTGGGCGCCGTACAACTCGGCTTCCGATTATACTTTTTTTGATAAAATATTTAAAAAACACAGAATATTCAAAAATGTCTAATAAATACTTTACGCAATTTTCTTGCGATATGACTTTGCTATTTGTAGTCAGTAGTAGACCTGAGTCCATTGAGTCGAGTGTTGAAATATATTCTGAGAATTTTTAGGTTTTAAGAATTTTTTAAAAAATTTATCATTTTAAGGTTTTAAGAATTTTTCAAAAATTTTAAATTTTTTTAAAATTTGAAGGTTTTTCGTAAAAAAAGTTTTTAGAAGCGTTATCCCAAAATATTTCATTGCAAAACAACTATTTGCACCGAAGAAATAAACCGATGGGTTGATCAATATGTTAATACTGTTAACGACCAATAAGAATCAGGACGTGGTAGGACTTACTTTTAAGAACTCAGCAGGAATATAAAAATTGTAGTAAGGTTTGGTTAGGTATTTTTTAAACCTGAACAGGACCAATAAGGACTGACAGGATCTATACATATATTTTTGTTGTTGATTATGATATTGATCTGCATTTTTTGTACTAATTTCGGTGCCTGATATTTTGACTGGTGAACTTTGGCATCTTCAAAATTAGAATTGTAACAATAAATAACTTATATAAAAATATTAAAATACAGGGTGTAATTTTAATGATGTACCAAACTTTGAGGCGTGGTAGAGATCAAAAGAAGAATATTTTTCCCAGTCCACTTTGCATTAAACCTCTTTATTTTTTAGATACTGGGTGTCAAAGTTAAGGATTTTTTTTCGATTTTTTATTATAACTTACTTGAAAATTGTGCAACAATAGAAGTAACAATTATGTGATAAAATGATTTAAACAAAAAATATTACTGAAAATTATGACTGTGATCTTTTTTTTTTTCAAAAAATGTAAAAAAATCTTTTTAAATTTGGTACTATTATCACAATTTTTTATAATTATTAAGAGGCCTTTAGATGTTTACAAAAGCCTATCTCAAAATTGTTTTGTGAATTTAATAGCTCAGAAAAAAAATAATTCTTACAAAAATTTACAAATTTATACCTATTGCAAAGGTTATTTGGCCAAAAAAGGAATAGAAAATTTTTTGATCACAATGAACTAGAAAATTATTTGACGATGTCAAATTTGTCATTTTTAAATGTCCCAGTTTTACCTCACTCTTCAAACTTGATAAATGCTTTAACTTGGAAACAAAAAACTTTTGACCACTAGTTATTTGAACGTTTTCTCCAGTTTTAACCTTCTGCACCAACCCTTAAAGTATGGTGCATCATTTAAATTATACCCTGTATACTTGGTCATCTAAATTCAATGTTTTGATCTTTTTTTTAGTCGAAAAGTTAAGATTTAGTACCCTTTTTACATTATTGACAATCTTATAGTTAAAACGTCCGCCAAGGAAGTCAAAAGGCCAGTAAGTAAGTAAGGTATCTTACTTTAAAAACAAATAAATAGTGAAGTTAAAATTTTAACGACAGATGAGATTACTAACTAAAACCGCTACAAATAACAATGGTTAGGTTAAGTTTAAAAAAACTTTTTTTTTTTTTTAATTCAAAATCCCAAGTCTCTTAGGAACTATGGCAGCGTCAAAAATTGCTTACAGTAGCTGCGTTCGGTATTTGCATCTCAGACGCGACGGATTTTTGGTCAGGTGATTACAGATTAGTCTGAGCAAATTGGAATTAACGAACGGATCCGATCTAACCAAAAACATGTAGATATTGCAACTCACGCCCAGCTATAATTTTGGCAAAATTTTCCTGTGATGTCGGAAATTTATATAATTGTTGTCTCCTTAATAATTCGATTTCAATCTTTTTACATAAAAAATATTTCTGTAAACAAATTGAATACGCAACATGACGTCACAATCTTGGATCAATCTGTTTCGTCGGTCAAAATCCACGGAGCAACCAGATTTACATCCGAGTAGTATGAGCAGAATTACCGAACGATTCAGATCTACCTCCCCTCGTACGTAAATACCGAACGCAGCTACTGTTAAAAATAAACAGAACTGTTTTGAACAGCAGATCTGAAAAATATATTTTTCAAATAGTCAGAGTTGGAAAGTTGCTTATGTCTGATAAATTTTGTTGTTCCACTACTTTTGAGAGACCCTGTAGATAGGTATAAAAAAAAATAAAGGCCTTGATTTTGAAAAATTGGATTTGTAAGAAATGTAGGTACCTGTGGTTTGCTTGGGTTTTTTCAAGTTATAAGATGTACCTAGATAGGTAGGCAAATTCCTTGAGTCAAAATATTTGTTTATTTTGTTGTATTGTTGGCTATATAAACGCATAACAAATTGTAAATTTTAATTGGCGTCAGCCAATTTTGACCAATATTAAACGTACAATTTTTCAAAAAACAATAAATAAACAAGAACCGTGTACCTAACTACTACCTAGTTATCCCCTTTTGTAACAAAATAAACTAAAGTACCCTATATGACAACATCTAGTTCAATTAAATTATCATTTTAAAAAATAATATTTTCACACACAACCATTCACAAAACATGCACAAAACTAAACATCTACGCCAATGCATTAGGCAATATTTTGACATTTTAACTCACCGATGAAATGATGTTTCTTTATCTAAAACATCAAGTTTTTTACACACAGTACACTGCCGAACCATTATATCGGTTAAGAAAATAGTTTTTATCGTCTTTCTTTAAAAAAAAACAGAAATTTGTCTTTAATTTGCCAAAAAACACAATAAAATCACTGAAAAAATCGAAAGCTAACTAGCAACACTGGTTTTCCACACATGAATGAATGAAAATACGAGCGTTAGTATCGTTTACCGGGACATTTTGGCCCGCTGTGTCTCTTTTCCGCTCGATGTGGGAGGGTTTGAGAGAGATGCAAGACATACGGCGCATTTTGAGATGACTACGAAACGAATATTTACTACGCGTGTGTTCACTTTTCAGAATAGTGTTTTTTGGATATCTCTTTCGCATGCAGAGCGGGAGGATTTGACAAAGATGCAAACTGTCTCGACCCTTTAAGATAAGTTATTAAATTAAATTTACTTCGCTCTTGTTATTTTTATATCCTTCTCTATCGTGCCTGCAATGGGTCGTGTTCCATCTTCATTGCCGGTTAAAAAATACATACGTCACATGAGACAGAAGTTTTGATTTTTGCTCAGCACTCTCTCTCTGTTTCCTTATCTATTCCTCTAAATCAATGGGGGCTACTTAGTTTTATAGCTCTGTGCAAAAGGCCACTGATTATACCATTTTTATTAGAGACAGGGTGATTAGAATAATAATTCAGCAATCTGCCTTTGTCAGTCTTTTCACCAATATCCCAAAACAGTTAGTACTTGAAATTGTTGAAAAAAGTTATAGATTTATCTCCAATTACACAGATATTTCAAAAAACACTTTAATTAAACTAATTAAGTATTGTTTTGAGACCAGCTATTTTTCCTACAATAACCAGATCTACTTACAAAAAGATGGAAGTGCCATGGGAAACCCAGCTAGCCCAATTCTGGCCAACTTAGTGATGAATTTCCTTTTCACTAATATCCTTAAAACACTGCCTTTTAAAATTCCTTTTTTATTTGTATATGTAGATGATACTTTGCTTGCGGCACCTAGAGACAGGTTGAATGAACTATTAGCAGCCTTTAATAACTTCCACCCATCTCTGCAATTCACAATGGAAACGGAAAATAATGGTAAACTGAGTTTCTTAGACACCGAGTTGTACCACCAAGATAATGGTCTCATTCTGTCAAATTGGTATTCTAAACCCACCAGCTCAGGCAGATTGCTGAATTATTATTCTAATCACCCTGTCTCTAATAAAAATGGTATAATCAGTGGCCTTTTGCACAGAGCTATAAAACTAAGTAGCCCCCAATTTCATGAAGAAAATATTAGGAAGGTTAAAAATATTTTAAAAAATAACAATTATCCGACCAATTTCATTAACAGAAACATCACAAAGTACATGTCAAAACAACCGACAATAACAAAAAAACAATTTAAATATTTCAAATTTCCATATATTGAAAACTTATCTTTAAAAATAGATTTTTGCTTTAAACAAACCGACACTAAGTTAGCTTTTTATAATCCAAAAACCACAAATATTTTCTTCACTCAATTAAAAGATAAAATTCCACCTGATAAAAGGAGCAATCTAATCTACAAAATTCCATGTGAATGTGATAAAACATATGTTGGTCAAACAAAACAATACTTACATAAAAGACTTCAACAGCATAAGTGTGACTGTAAAAATGATAGGCAATATAATGCTGAAAAAACAGCATTATCAAAACACCATTTTGATACAGGGCACAACTTCAGATTTGATAAAACTGAAGTGTTGGACTCGGAACAAAACTATTATAAACGGACTATTAGTGAAATGATATATATTAACCTAAATAACACCATAAATCTTAGAACTGACACTAGAGGGCTAAGTATTGTTTATAATGGAATACTCAATATGTATAAACAACAACTCAATGTTTAACTTAAGAAAATAATTAGTTTCTGTGATATAGAGATAACATCTAGATACCCTTTTCTAGTCAAAAGAATAATAATGAACGTCAATTCCTATTTGTTTTTAAAACTGTAATTTTGGAAATTGTTTTTTGTGACCTGTTAAATGTCTGTATTCTTTTTAAGTGTTGTAATTTTAACTTGACTATTTTAAAATATTATTAAGTGAAACTATTCTCATTTTACTTTAATGAATAAGTTTCTGTGACCTGATTAATACCTAAGTCTTCATTCATTTGGGGACAAATTTAAATTTTAATTAATTTTAATGACTTCGGCTAGCAACACTAATGAGTAGAAATAATATATTGAGTTTCTATAAAAAAAAAAAAAAATTTTTTTTTTAATCGACAAAGAAAAAACATAATTTGTGAACAGTTTACATAATTATCGTAAATTGTGGCTAAATAGCCCATAGAAATATGTCCAGGTAACAATCTACAATAAGATATTCGAAGAATTAAAACTTAGCCTAACTAAAATTATAAATAAAAGACAAAAATTTCAAAAATAAATATTTTAACTTCCATAAAAAAAAAAATGTGTAATATGCTGTTGTCAATAAACCAATACTCACTGGCTTTGCTGCCGAAGACCCAACTGTGATTTGAGTAAGTTGTTTTGCAAAGTTATTGTTTTGTATATTTGAATACTATAAATTTAAGAATCATTTGCTCCTATTGTAATGCTTGTTGTTCATTTCAGGGCTTGAAAAAGTGTTAGTCTAAACACGAAACGTCGCCATAAAATCAATGGTTGTTTTTCTTCAACTTCCCAAAACCCACAAAACATACAATTAATTCATTACTAGGGAAACGAAATGCCTAATGATGTTAATAAATTTGGATCATGATCTTTAAAAAGCAATTAATTCTCATTGTTTGGATGTTTTTTATTTCATCAAAATCGGTTCGGTAGTAATGAATTTATCAGGAAATAAATGCAGACATGATTGGCACGGCAATCGTATAATATTCAAAACAATGGTTAAAACAAAAATGGTTTTTTTAGAACCACCAACCCGATTTTGCTGATTCATACCTTGTTGTGCGTGGCAAGAACGCTGCTTTGTTAGAGATTAAAAAAAAATATTAAGACATGTTCGCAACACAAGAATAAACGAGCATCTTTGAAGGGTACAATTTTATTTCGTCCGCCATCTTGGATTTTGAAATGGCGGACAAAAATATAGTTATGATGAAAAAAAAAATTGTCCGGTTTTTTTGCATCACCCGGTATATGTATTTTATACATTATATAACATAGAAACTATTAAAAAAGCATCTGGGAAATCATCTCGCTTTTTCAACAACCCAAATGCAATTAACTAACATAAATACCTAAACATTCAAAGCTACTTGCCCAGAAGTTTTGGTACCCTGTCCGCAATCAGTTTCTTTTAGCTCAGTTTCTTTTGCACCACAAATTATCCTATTTAATTGCAGATTATTAATTTTTTTAGAGAGCGGCAAAATTTTGAAAATGTTAAAAATTGGTTGCCCTCTGAAGGTGGTTGCCTGAGGCTGCCTCGTTGCCTCTGCTATGATCAATCAAATGACGTTCCCGATTTTTTTTTTAGGTCTTCTGTTTTGTAGAAAGCATTTTTGAAATTTCCATGTAGTTTATTTCATCTGTATATTTTAGGTCAATTTACCACGTGAACATCCAGAAAGTTATCATTACTACATGTGGAACACCTTCTTTAAGCACATAGACATAGATCCCCACAATGCACATATTTTAGATGGGAATGCCCCAGACTTGGTGGCAGAATGTCTCAAATATGAGAAAGATATTGAGAAAGCTGGGGGCGTAGAATTATTTATTGGAGGTAATTCTACATTTTACATATTGCACTTTAGTTTGCCGAAAACTATATCGTCAAATTGCAGGAAATTTTTATCATAAAATATACCGTCTTCATTCTTGCAGAAGTCGCCTTCCAAGTGGAGGTCAGTCAAACACCCCAAGAACACCAAATTCGGGAGACTCTGTACACTATCGGCATCATAAAAGTGGTACAGGGTTTTCCCTTATATTTTTACACCATATCTAAAACGTTTATTTGAAACAATGATAAATACAAACGATTTATACTTTTTTACGAAGTTTAGAACATAAATATGGGGCATACCCATGCATTTTCACATGCGATGCTTGAAGCCAGGAATTCTTAATGTTCGTTTTTCGGGTAGACAGGATATCGGTTACTGCGCATGCGTCAGTTTTGGTGGTTTTGGAACATACTCTGTTACGTCACTACATTATTTGACAATTGTCAAAAATTTAGGGTTGTCCATTATTTTTTTCTAAAAACTAGTTGATTGCGTGAAAATTTATCAAATTGTGGATTAAAATTGTAGTTTTTCTAAAATTAATTGTGCAGATTTATTGTGGACACCATGAAGAGTGTTTAATTGCATCTATAAACCACTCTTCACTTTATTAACAAATTATAAAGAAAATTAAAAGTACTTAGTACTCCCGGACATTTTTCCACGAATCGCACATATTTTATGTGAATTGTTTCCTATTTTTCATAGAAAAAAAACATAATTTTAAACGAGAAACGCAAAACATCACAAAATGTAGATAAACAGCAAATATGGCATCTACCCACACATCAGCTGTGTGTCTATGTGACAAAACACACGCATGCTCACTTGAAAATTCCCGTCTGCGAATTTTAATTTCCCATTGTTTCCAAAGCAAGCTTTGAGTGCTTCACTTTTCGCTTTGTTGAACATGTAACTTTTAGACACATATATCTCTGAAACTAATAATGAAATATCAACATATATATTTTTGAAACCAGGAAGAAAAGATCTATAAAAATCTAAAACAATATACAGGGTGTTCCATTCACAAAAACCATCGACCTGTCAAATTTTGACATTTATAATTTTTTTTTACATTCTATCCTAAAGATTCTAACCTTTGTAGAAAATTATAAAACTTTTGTATTTATAATATTTTGATATCTATTCAAATAAACGTTATAGATATGGTGTAAAAATATACGGGAAAACCCTATACATGATAAACATAGGTCTTTTTGAAATTGCATGGTTAACTACCGAATTATATTTTGACATGCTTTTATTTATTTAATGAAATACAAAATGACATATTCTTTAACAGTCTTACATAAGGTCACTCATCGTCAAGCAAGCTTTACAGGTAGCAAAGCCTAGAGACCCTGTATGTATGACATATTTTGATGATAAAGAGACACGACAAACTCTTCAAAGTCAAATTTATTTAAGTTAAAATCAAAGGATGAAAATATCGGTCCTCTATAATCTAGCCATGTTTAGAGAGAGACGCACCTTCTCTCTATAAATAAATAAACGATTTTTAACAAAAACTATACAGGGGGTGACCGAAAAACATGTTAGTTTATATTTGCATGATGATTGATGTCACTCACTGCTGACCATTTAAATTATTTAAGTGAAACGCCAATGAATTTGGCAAGAAAATAACATAACCAAAAAATGTAATTTCAGTGACTTTGATGGGTTTGTCGCGTCTCTCTTTAGTAAAAATATGTCATACATACAGGGTCTCTAGCGAAGCCTAACTCTGATTTTCTATTTTTTGGTTATAATTGTTGGTATGTTTTCCTCGGTTTCGCATTGGCGGCTCGTTGTTATTTTAAAAATGTGGTTTTAACACAGTCTAAAGATCTATTTAATAATGATACAGTTTCAAGGTAGCTTGCAACATAACTTTTTAATTCTAATTACATAAATATATATAGTTTATAGTTTAGGTACCTTCATACTGTGTAAAACAACATCTTCAAAATAAAACAGAACCGCCAATGCGAAACCGAGGAAAACATGTCAAAAATAATAACCAAAAAATAGAAAGCTTGACGTTAGCTTCGCTTCCTATAAAGCTTGCCTTTACGATGAGTGTCCTTAGTCTCACAGTCCCCTCAAATTAACAAGCCCGATCCTTCTTTGAATACAATTATCAGCCTATATTTTTTTGTTTTCAAACTAGTCAAAATTTTAGATCTGCCACCCTTTGAAACTGTTGCCATTCAAAGTAGGATCAGGCTTGATAATTTAAGGTGGCTGTGACAGTCTAAAAAAATACTATGTCTTTCATTGTAAAAATAGACCAAGGTATTACAATAAAAAGTGTGTACCACTTTTAGGATGCCGCAAGGCACATGCTATTAAATTTAATAATATTTAGGAATCGGCCCTGACGGACATATAGCTTTCAACGAACCCGGATCTTCCCTTGTATCGAGGACCAGAGTGAAAACTTTAGCCCAAGACACATTAGAGGCTAACGCTAGATTTTTTGGAAATGATATAAGCAAAGTTCCTCAGCAGGCATTGACTGTGGGAGTTGGCACTGTCATGGACGCGAAAGAGGTAAAGCAAGAATATTATTGGGATCCAAACAACTTTTCGTATTTTTCCGTGGGTAGCTTGTAGGCTTTCATTCTTATCGGACTGGTCAGAATACTGCGTGGTCAATGTGACACCCTTGCAAAGTTAATTAGAGGGTTTTCTCTCTCTTCCTACGTTTCTAGTGGGAAAAGAAAATCGACCTTTCCTGAAGAAGTCCCATCTACCAAAATACGAGAACTAGAACAACAGAGAGAAGAGAATCCGTCACGCAACTACGTGTCTATTAGGTCAGATTAACGCTGATTCCTTTTTTCCGCCTTTAAGACGTCGGCGTCGCGTCAGTCAGCGGTGCTTTATGCCAAATACTAAACGTAAATTTTAGTACCCGTGAATTTAAAATCAAAGAAACTTGTGGCTTAAAAAAGGTTTTGTTTCCCTCATATTTTTTCCGTGGGTAGCTTGAAAGGTCCAAGATCTAATGGACCCAATACGTATTGGCAGTTAACTCAGTAGCGCACCCAGAAATTTGTCTTGGTGTCCGAGACCTCATGATTGCGTATTCCATGCTATTTGCTTTTTTTTCAATTTAATTCAAAATAAACTTTATTGTCTGAATGTAAACATTTCATTGACAAAGCTATTTTTATAAACTAAGTTTCTACTGCTAAATGCCCTAAACATTCAAACTAAGTTACTAAAATCATGGCGGCAATTTGTATCGTACTAATTAAAAATAAATCACAATTAAATATATTAAAACTTAAATGAAATTCAACCTATTTAAACACAGTCTGTCAACTTATAAAAATTATTTGGTACTTATGCTAAAAGTAATGTCACGTAAACAGATATTAGAAAAATATTAATAGTAAAAATATATATAGGTAAAAAAAATAAAAAATATTTTAAAAAATTAAACATTAATGCATAATTTAAAATGAGTTTACACACGTAATCACAGACTGCAGTACTACACAAAATAAAATATATAAAACTATGTGCTCTTACAAGTTAAAAACAAGTTGGTACTTATTTAAAATTAAAACGTTAATGTGTTAAAAATTGAAGGCAACACATAAAAATAATTTGGTAAAATCTAAAACAAACAACATAATTTAAAAAAAAAAACAATACTCTTATACATCTCTATCGACTTTCGTAAAACTCTCTTAAACTATAAAAAGCCTTGGTGACTAGAAATTTTTTAACTGATACCCGGAAAGATCTATAGTTTGCTATATCTTGGACAAGATCTTGTATATCCTGAGGCAAATTATTAAATATTTTTACCCTTTCGTAGATAACAGAATTTTTTGTCAGAGCAGATCTTGGAATAGGTAGAGGTAAGTTATTTTGACGCAAATTGTAAACCCTGTCCTGATTATAATTAGCAAATTTTTTAAATATTAGACATACTGACTCTAAAATAAATATACAAGGTACTGTCAATATTTCTTCCTGTTTAAATAATAGCCTGCAAGATAGCCAGCCACATTGATCGCACAAGAGATCGGCGGCTCAGACTGACCCGATAAACTAAACTGGCGACAGGCGTTTCGCCGACACAGCTCCATTCCCGTGCGCGATTTCATGTTCGCTTGTTTTGACATTTTCAGATTTAACTGTTTGTACAATGATACTTTTGAAATTAAAGACAATTTTTTTTAAAGAAAAAACTAAAAACTTTTTTTCGACCGATATAATGGTTTGAGAGTGTACTTTGTGTAAAAAACGTTATGCTTTGGATGAGGAAACTTACGTAGGAAAGTAGCGATGCGACAAAGATTCGTATTGAACTGATCTGAGAATGTCGCGGACGAATTGCATCTTTCTCAGACCTGCCCACCTTAAGCTCAAATACGATACGGTGGGTCCTTCTGACCGGATAAACTAATCTGGCTGCAATGATTTCACCGCCACAGTTCTATTTAAGTGCGTGATGCGATGTTGTTCGCTAGTTTTGACATTTTCAGATTTACCTGTGTGTTCCTAGATTATGAAAACTATTTTCGCGGTCAGTATAATAGTTCGGGATTTTCCTGTGTGTAAAAACTTGTTGTTTTAAAAGAAACGTACGTAGGGAAGCAACAACGCGACGTCGCCAAAACAGAATAAAACCAAAAGAAAACGTGTTTTGTACTCTTTCCAACTTACTAATTTTATTCTAGGTAAAGTCTCAAAACAAATTTAAATACATGAATGAATGAATCTGACCCTAAACCTCAAGGGAGATGGCTTTAATTGGAAAAAACAGGGGTTAATAAAAAAGCTCCGAAAAAACAAAACGCGAATACCATAAAACTTGGAAAACGCGGTTTTCAATTTTATATTGAGAATATGGTATGGTAGGCTAAAAAACTCCTTCATAAACTATATCAAATATCAAAATAAAATATGCTATAATAAAACATCAAAGCCGTTAAAAAAATCTAACAATTGTATTCTAGCTATTACGAAATCGAGATGATTCTGCCCAAATATGGAAAAAGGCAGTAACTAGCAATTAATCTTAAATTATTTTATATTTTGCGTCCGAATTCAACTTAAAAAGCAGTAATTTACTTTATTTATTGTAAATATTTGATAAAACATTTATTGCTTTGAGAAAATAGTAAACCTTTGGTGATTAAAGTCGATTTTCGACTAATTTGTTAATTTGCGGATTCCACCTTTCTACAAAGTGGGCAGAATTTCTTTTAACCAAGCAACCAACACGCATGCAAGGCACACGACCAATACGACAGGCGAACAAGCCACGCGATGCCTCCTTGTTCTCCCTCATTCTTACAGCAGCAGGTCTGTAGAATACAACGTCTTTCAAAAATCGAAGCGAGGAAACAAAAAAGCGCAGCCTACAAAGTTCAATTGGCCATAATAGAAACTAAATCATCCATCCGCCTTCTTGAAAATTAGGAAAATATTAGATGTGATGAAATGTAAAAAATAGGGTGTTTGACAGTAGTAAAAAATAAATATATATTTATTTATAGATATCTCTTTAGGTCTTGGGAATGCTAAAAACAAACTTTTTTGTCTCAAATTCATAGTTCTTTTAATTAAATAAATTCATTGAATTAAAACAATTAGCCACGTGAATCAAAACAGGCGGTCTATCAATCAGCTGCGAGTGACGTCACAAAACAGTAAACGCCTCGAACGAACCTATTTGGTATGGATGGTAATGTTTGCTTTGGTTTAAAGTGCGAATTATCGTCCTAAATTAGATTTTATTTTGTGTTTTACTTATAAAAAACATTTTCAATGAAAAACGGATTCTCCAAAGCCGATTGGTCCGACTTGCCAATGCTGAATTCCTTTATGGTGTCAGGCTTCTTTGCCAACAACAGTGATTTTTGCTCTGCGGAATTTAGAAACGTTAAAATGTTGATGTGAGTATTCGATGAGTTGTTTTGTATAAAACTGAAAGTTTTTTTACGATATTCTTCTTCACTTTTACTCATTTAGATTTTGAGGTCAGGTTATATGTTTTGCTTTTTTGTTTCATATGCCACTTACAATAGATTCAATTAAATACCCAATCATTATTATTTTAAGCATTAAGAAATAATCAAAAATAGCAGGACAGGTAGGCAGAAAGTATACAACGACCAGCAATACTTGAAGTACTGCATAGGTTACACTGCATAGTCCTGCGGAGGTACTGCCTAGTCCTGCCTATGCACTGCCTAGTCTTGCATATGCACTGCTCCGTCTTACATTTAGCCTGCATGTGCACTGCCTAATCCTGCATTTAGAGGTACTCCCTAGTCCTGCTTAATAACTGCCTAGCACCGCCTAAAAATTTGTACACCTGCCTATTATAGTTGTTCACCCCTGGTAATAAACATAACCTCAAAAATTTCATCGTCATTTACGAAATAGTTATATATATTATAGACAGCGTGAGAAAGATTAATAGATACAATTTAGTTATACTCACATCAAAGTGATCTTCACAAATGTAAAGTGAAGATGTATCAGATAAGGCCCTTGGGTCTCTTCGAGCAAGTTCTAGCCACTTTTTCCGTTCTTTTACTGCTGTAGGCACATGAATAAATAGTTTTTCAGGTGTTTTTATGCTAGTATTCGAACACTAAGGCACTACACACCACTTATACGAACACACATTTTTTTACAAAAAACAGTAAAACACAGACCAAAAACAAATAAATACTTGAATGCCTTGTATCTGTCCACGAGTTTACTGCGCTGTGACGTCATTGCAACGCCATGATAGAAATGAGCGTTTTAGCGGCAAATTCAAATCGGAAATTATAAAACTTGATTTTAAATGTAGTCATGATAAAATATACTATTTTAATAATTTTGCGTAGCAAATTAGGGACCTATGTATCAATCTAAACACTTTTAAAATTTCTCAAATACCCTATTGTGTTTCAGGTCATGGTTTTGATAACCGGCTCGCACAAGGCGTTCGCCCTGTACAAAGCCATCGAAGAGGGAATTAATCACATGTGGACAGTGTCGGCCTTTCAACAACACCCACATACGCTTATTGTCTGTGATGAGGACGCCACTTTAGAATTAAGAGTTAAAACTGTCAAATATTTTAAGGTAAGTTCGACTTGTTGGTTTTTTGACAGTTTCTTGTCGATTTGCGTTATATTTTATTTTCTACCAATTTACAAAGATAAAAATGGAAAAGAAAACGATTTAAAACTTTGTCTACAACGAATTTTTTTTTTTAAATAAGACCTTAACCTTCCAGCGGGCACGCTTTGTAATTTGCCTTGAGAGGGCGCTTGTAAATTTTACATCAAGTTTTCTTTTCCAAAAAAAAATAAACAAAAATCAGTTTTTTATTTTATAAAATATTGGCCTAGCGGACAAATCAGTAAATGCGATAGTAAGTAGTTCTAAATACCACAGGTTGGGTTCAATCATTGGGTCTCGTGATTATTTTCAGAGGTGGATGACAAACAAAGCATTGTTAAAATCAAAAAGAATGAAAACATAGGTGAAACATATTTATTCATACAACGAGCGAAACGACAGCGAACCAAGAAAACTAAGTCCATGGCGGGACGAAACCGTTTACCGATCTATAAGGAAGAAAGACCATTTCGTCACAGTTCAACCAGATCATGCTATCACTGTCTTCACGGCGTCGCGTCTGTTCGGAACTGAAAATAATGAGTTAACAAACTATAAAAGGCAACTTCAAAGGGATAAAGTAAACCACGGACACCGGTCTTTCGGAAAAAGGTATTTCCATCCTCAGCGTGGCTTGCCTGACTACAGTAAATAAAAACTGACTACAAGAAACAAGGTAAATCAAAAAGAATGAAAAAATAGGTGAAACCTATTGATTCATTCAACGAGTGAAACGACAGCGGACCAAGGAAACTAAGTCCATGGCGGGACGAATACCGTCCACCGGTTTATAAGGAAGAAAGACATTTCGTCACAGTTTAATCGGACCATGCTATCACCGTCTCCACGGCGTCGGTTCGGAACCGAAAACAATGAGTTAAAAAAGTATAAAAGGCAACTTCAAAGGGATAAACTAAACCACGGACACCGTTGTTTCGGAAAAAGGCATTTCCATCCTCAGCGTGGCTTGCCTGACTACAGTAAATAAAAACTGACTACAAGAAACAAGGTAAATCAAAAAGAATGAAAAAATAGGTGAAACCTATTGATTCATTCAACGAGTTAAACGACAGCGGACCAAGGAAACTAAGTCCATGGCGGGACGAAAACCGTCCACCGGTTTATAAGGAAGAAAGACATTTCGTCACAGTTTAATCGGACCATGCTATCACCGTCTCCACGGCGTCGGTTCGGAACCGAAAACAATGAGTTAACAAAGTATAAAAGGCAACTTCAAAGGGATAAACTAAACCACGGACACCCTTGTTTCGGAAAAAGGCATTTCCATCCTCAGCGTGGCTTGCCTGACTACAGTAAATCAAAACTAACTACAAGATACAAGGTAAATCAAAAAGAATGAAATAGGTGAAACCGATTTATTCATTCAACCAGTGAAACGACAGCGGACCAAGGAAACTAAGTCCATGGCGGGACGAAAACCGTCCACACGGACACCGGTGTTTCGGAAATAGGCATTTCCATCCTCAGCGTGGCTTGCCTGACTACAGTAAATAAAAACTGACTACAAGAAACAAGGTAAATCAAAAAGAATGAAAAAATAGGTGAAACCTATTGATTCATTCAACGAGTGAAACGACAGCGGACCAAGGAAACTAAGTCCATGGCGGGACGAAAACCGTCCACACGGACACCGGTGTTTCGGAAATAGGTATTTCCATCCTCAGCGTGGCTTGCCTGACTACAGTAAATAAAAACTGACTACAAGAAACAAGGTAAATCGAAAAGAATGAAAAAATAGGTGAAACCTATTGATTCATTCAACGAGTGAAACGACAGCGGACCAAGGAAACTAAGTCCATGGCGGGACGAAAACCGTCCACCGGTTTATAAGGAAGAAAGACATTTCGTCACAGTTTAACCGGACCATGCTATCACCGTCTCCACGGCGTCGGTTCGGAACCGAAAACAATGAGTTAACAAAGTATAAAAGGCAACTTCAAAGGGATAAACTAAACCACGGGACACCGTTGTTTCGGAAAAAGGCATTTCCATCCTCAGCGTGGCTTGCCTGACTACAGTAAATCAAAACTAACTACAAGATACAAGGTAAATCAAAAAGAATGAAATAGGTGAAACCGATTTATTCATTCAACCAGTGAAACGACAGCGGACCAAGGAAACTAAGTCCATGGCGGGACGAAAACCGTTCACACGGACACCGGTGTTTCGGAAATAGGCATTTCCATCCTCAGCGTGGCTTGCCTGACTACAGTAAATAAAAACTGACTACAAGAAACAAGGTAAATCAAAAAGAATGAAAAAATAGGTGAAACCTATTGATTCATTCAACGAGTGAAACGACAGCGGACCAAGGAAACTAAGTCCATGGCGGGACGAAAACCGTCCACACGGACACCGGTGTTTCGGAAATAGGCATTTCCATCCTCAGCGTGGCTTGCCTGACTACAGTAAATAAAAACTGACTACAAGAAACAAGGTAAATCAAAAAGAATGAAAAAATAGGTGAAACCTATTGATTCATTCAACGAGTTAAACGACAGCGGACCAAGGAAACTAAGTCCATGGCGGGACGAAAACCGTCCACCGGTTTATAAGGAAGAAAGACATTTCGTCACAGTTTAACCGGACCATGCTATCACCGTCTCCACGGCATCGGTTCGGAACCGAAAACAATGAGTTAACAAAGTATAAAAGGCAACTTCAAAGGGATAAACTAAACCACGGACACCGTTGTTTCGGAAAAAGGCATTTCCATCCTCAGCGTGGCTTGCCTGACTACAGTAAATAAAAACTGACTACAAGAAACAAGGTAAATCAAAAAGAATGAAAAAATAGGTGAAACCTATTGATTCATTCAACGAGTGAAACGACAGCGGACCAAGGAAACTAAGTCCATGGCGGGACGAAAACCGTCCACCGGTTTATAAGGAAGAAAGACATTTCGTCACAGTTTAATCGGACCATGCTATCACCGTCTCCACGGCGTCGGTTCGGAACCGAAAACAATGAGTTAACAAAGTATAAAAGGCAACTTCAAAGGGATAAACTAAACCACGGACACCGGTGTTTCGAAAATAGGCATTTCCATCCTCAGCGTGGCTTGCCTGACTACAGTAAATAAAAACTGACTACAAGAAACAAGGTAAATCAAAAAGAATGAAAAAATAGGTGAAACCTATTGATTCATTCAACGAGTTAAACGACAGCGGACCAAGGAAACTAAGTCCATGGCGGGACGAAAACCGTCCACCGGTTTATAAGGAAGAAAGACATTTCGTTACAATTTAACCGGACCATGCTATCACCGTCTTCACGGCATCGGTTCGGAACCGAAAAAAATTAGTTAACAAAGTATAAAAGGCAACTTCAAAGGGGTAAAGTCAACCACGGACACCGGTGTTTCGGAAAATGGCATTTCCATCCTCAGCGTAGCTTGCCTGACTACAGTAAATCAAAACGGACTACACGATACAAGGTAAGTCAAAAAGAAATGAAAAATAGGTAAAACCTATTTATTAATTTAACGAGTATAAACGACAGCGGGACGAAACCGTCCTCCGGTCTATACGAAAGAACGACATTTCATCACAGTTCAACCAGACCATGCTATCACCGTCTCCGCAGCGTCAGTTAGGAACCGAAAACAATGAGTTTCTTTTATACTTTGATAAAACATTGTTTACTGTGGTTTTATTGATTTTTGGTAATTTTTTGATTTTTAAAGATAGTTTCATGGTGCAGTTACAAAACGCAGTTAAGTGATTAATATAAGTAAATTAAGGACTAAATGCATTATTGCCTACATATTTATTGATTTTTAAAGATAGTTTTATGGTACAGTTAGAAAATGGAGTTAAGTGATTGATATAAGCAAATTGGTCTTTGTGTTAAAATGCATTAATTAACATTACTTTTTTCCTGTTAAAAAATGTATTGGACAAACTCTGGCATATTTAAGATAAGAATCACTCAATTACCCTCTTTTAACAGATATCCAGCTTTTTCGTCTCTCCACTGAAAGCACCCGTTATTTTTCCTGCATGGTCTCGTAAAACTGCGGGAGTTCTACAAAATCAAACTTTCTCCTTATCTCCATATTTAACCCACAACTACATGCGTTTAATGTAAACAATGCTTTGTTCGTATTCAACGATATTTGTGAGGTGATCTCAAAATGAAGAATGGAAACAGTGAACCAGTTATGCATTACTGCTGCACTCATTTTCTCAATGGAATACGCTATAAATTCGATATAAAGCTGGTATACAAGCTGAACCAACGATGGTTCTAACTTCAAACCCTTTTTTTGCACGTGTCCGTATTTTTTTTTGCTTAGTATCCAAACAAGAAACTTCTAAGCACGCGCGGTGTGGTTAAGAGAGACTACTCGGTGCTTGATGCCTGCGACTAAGTGGTAAAAGAAAGCGATAAGGCACATTTGTCGTAAATTTAGCGACAGCCCGCCCGCTGGAATGTTAAAGGTAAATAAAAGAATTGCTTTTTAGCTAAATATCGCTTTACCCTTGTTAGCTATTTAAATTTTGAGGTTAACTTTCACCTGAAATAAACCCAATAAACCAAAAAGGTTCCCCTCGCAACAAATCGACTTGTCTCTAATTTTTTATAATATTTACTAAAACAAAAAAATATTTACACCAGTATTTACTAAGATCTGAAGACCTGGTACTAACTGGAAAACTTATGTTAAACTAACTTTAATAGTACACAATATTTCTAGATGAATTTTGTTTTAAAACCAAATAAATTTTAATACTTTAAAAAATAAAGTGAATTTAACTTATTATAATTTTGATAGTAATATAAAAAACGCTTATATTGGAATCCAATCTCTCCTAACACCTATCTCGAATGCCTGAAAAACGTTACATAATACAATCCACCACTCTTAGAGGTCTTAAACTGGCAGTAATGTCTGGCGCGTTTCCATTTTTTCAATTGCGGATTTTAGGATTAAACGTGGTGAGGGCGTTTTGTGGTACTTGGTGGGATGCAGACCCTAAAACCCTCAAAATGGCTTTAATTGGGTTGGTCTTAACGCATCTAGACTTCGGATATATGCTTATTCAACCAAAATCTCAGAAACATTTAAACAAACTAAATTCAGTATTTCATCAAGGACTTCGAATAATAATAATAATAATAAATAACAGGAAGTATGAAAACTACAGTATGTTCCTCGATATGGATGAATCCTTAGACAAAATATATTCAGAATCCACCTTTTTATGTTGCCAAGAGGAATGCGCGTTTCAAGTTCAGCAAATATCCTGAATGTATCTAGGATTAAAGAAAGATGTAATAGCAGGAAGTCAAGCAGCAACAAAAAACTTAAGACAAAATAACCGTCTTATATACACAGATGCATCATTTTCCAAGGGAAGAAGCGGGATATGGTTTTTATATGCCCTCAAGTGATTACAATTTATTTGGGAAATTAGCTAGTAACATTAGCATTTGTACGAAAAAATAGTCATCTGTACGGATTCAATGAGTGTAACACAAAGGTTAAACAAAAACAAAGTACGTAGATGCAAAGATGGGCTTTATAACTCAGTTGAAACAAAAAAACTTATACAACTAACTAAACAATACGCAGAAATCTATGTAACATGGTCTCCTGGACATAATACCATTAATGTAATGAAACAACTGCTCATTTAGCCAATGTTGGAAGAATACTAAACATCCCTAAAAATTACAATATACAGCAAATGACATATTTAACAACCAGAAGGAACAATTGATAAACAAATTTAAAAAAAAATTGGAAAGATCTAATACAAACAAAGTGAGGGTGTTATGGAGAAATGCAGGAAGAATTTGCAAACAAAAATTGGTGATGGAGATCTTTGCTTCTATAATAGAATAGAAATAACAACAATTATCATAATGTGTACAGGACATTGCTTAACTGCCAAACATCTCAATAGGTTTAGCATCGTGGAGTCACCCCTGTATGTTTGTGAACAGATGGACACAGTGTGCCTGAACGAAGTATAGGTTAGATAAAAATGGTTCCAAAAACTAATTGCACATTTTAAATATGGACTCTTTCCTGACTTCAGATCGATATTCATATAAATCCTAGCTGATTCTCTTCTCGAAATTTTATAAATCTTTTGCCATTTTTCTAGTTAGTCTAAACTTAGAACATTCAGATTTAAACAAAAAACATTAAGATTTAAGAAAAAAGTCCATGAAAATTTTAACCAAAATATAGTACTAGGTTTTAAGACTTAAACCTGTTTAGTAAATACTGCTGTTACTTTTATTACTAAGCCACTACTTGCATGAGTTTTGAGTTTGTTAACAAAACTTAACTTGGATGTTGTTGTGTTTTGGAGTTTTGGTTTGAAAAACTGCTTGAGTTTGTGTCCTTTTTTAAAGCTTTTTTGTCTGTTGATATGCTTTTTTAAATTTTTCGGACGGATTAAAAGCAGGTAAGTACAGTTAACATATTATATATGTTTTCTCGTTTCTTTTTTATTGTTAAAAGATCTAAGTATAATTTTTTTGCATATTTAAAATTTGGAATTAAAATATAATAGTAATGATTTTTATAATTTGTTTGACTTTCGTAGAAAAAAGTGGTTTCTAAATTGTTTTGGCATTGTTTGTTTGTATTTTAGTTTCAATTGGTGGTTACCGGTAATGGACTTAAAGTTTAATATTTTTCCAGTAAGTATGTATATAGATGTTTTTTTCAAGCATGTTTGTAAATGTTATGTTATGTTATTTTCTGCTTAATTTTGGTGGGCTATATCTTTTACAGTTGACTTTTTCTAAAAGAATTTTTAAATATTTTAATTTATTTTTGTTTAAAGGCTTTAAGCGATGTGCACCAAAAACTGATTGAGGATACAGGAGATGTGGAAAGATATAGGACTATCCATTAAAATATTAGGTACTTTTATAAATATTGTCTAATATACAAATTCTGATAAACAATCGAAATAAACTAGGACATATTTTGTGTATTTCTTTACATTTTGATTAATATTCCCCGACTACTGGGTATACCATTTCATAGTAAAAGTTTGATATTTGGTAGATAATTTTAAATTTTAGCAGGTAATTTATTTGCTGTTACGTTTTAAATGAGCGTCTTCCTTTAAGCTGGCTTCTCAGGGTGCGTGATATATCACGCCGGGACGCATCACCACGCGCCAAGGCGTCGCGAAAGAGCAGACTTCTCTTGTCTTCCTGTAAAACGGACACCTCTTATAAAAAATAAAAATTTTACGATTTTAATCAAATTTTAGTAATCGGCAGCTAATTTGATTTTCTTATGTTTGAGTCAAAAATTATATTGACTTACCTAAAATACAGTAAAGTTTCAAGTTTCAGACAAATTGGTTTAAAAATAAAAAAGTCCGATATTTTGAACCCGCCATTTGAAATTTTTTGTAATAAAATAAATACTAAGTTGTATTGCCACTAGAAAAAATACACAAACCAAATTTTAAGTCTCTAGTTCATTAAGAAGTAGTTGTATAAGTTGTCGAACAAGTTTGATATCCATGTAGAGCTTAGGATTTTTTCTATACATATAATATCGAAAAATTAACATAGATAAATGTGTATACAAAAAGTGACACAGGTTTAAAATATAAAAACAAAAAAAACATATGTATTTTTACCTGCTTTTTTTTATCGTATTATACATAGTGTCTGCGATGTAACCAAATTTTAAAACATATTAAAAAAGATAAACCTACCCTCTACAGTAAGAACCATCTCTCTATAAAATAAATATTAAATATGCTATTCAAATCACTGCAAAATTGCAACTCAAGTTCATTTATTTCCATAAAAGTCTCAGGTTTTATTACTTATTCTTATGACTTGTCGAACTAGTTTGTGAATATTCGTGACTTTAATTTATTATAACTCTTCGCTCTAGAATAGATTGCACAATAAATATTAAAAATTGGAAGCGTTGTTATTGTTATGCAAATAATCGATTGTTTGAAGTGAGTTTTGTCCATCTGGCTTACTTTATTAGATTCACTGTGCAGCGACGTGCATAAAAAATAATTTTGCCCACGGCGCACACTGGGACGGATTCGACATCTGGGAGGACACGCCTGTTTTTGCTTATAAGTTCCTAGATTATTTTCTTAAACTCAACCAAATGGTTTAAAAATTATTTAAATTCATCCTAATAAATATTAATTATTATGTACAGGGTGTCCGAAATAAGATGATCCTGTAACTTATGTCAAAAGATGTATGTTATATTAGAAAAATGTCTAAACAGAAGTTGTTGGGTTTTAAGTATATTTTTATTGTTTAACATAGACATATATAAAGGGTGTTTTATTTTATCGGAACGACCTTCAACTCCGGAAATTTAAATAAAACACTGTATGTTTTTGTGTTTTTGGTTTCTCTAGTAAAATTTAGACTAATTTTATATGAGCCAAAAACAACTGGCTCTAGGCAGCATACAAAATTAGTCTAAACTTTAATAAAAAAATTACATAGGGTGTTTCATTTGTTGGTAGCGATAATTGCGGAATTTTCTAAAAGGATTGTAATGATTAGTATTTTACACTTTGTGGTTTTTTTTACCTGGTGCTAACTGCAATAAGGGATTTTTGTAGCATGCGTGTACTTTAGTTACAGACTTTATATTTATTTTTATTTATTTATATTATTTTTACTACGCCACTGTTTTCTATAATTATTACTAATATTTTCATGCTGATACTGAAGTATAAATTAACAATAGTTTTTTTTAAATATGTTATTATGTCTTCTATTTAACGAAAGAAAAACTGACGTACGCCCATGTATAAAATGGATTTTAAGAAATGGGTATTTTATTAGCTATATGTTAAAATCCGATATAAGAATGTCTGAAGTGATTTAAGTGCCATTTATAATATAAAAAGCTGTTGCTGCATTTAAATGTCAAAACAGCTGGATTTATATTCTTTTAGCTTAAGGAAATAGAGTATATCTAAAAAATATTTTTTTTGCCGTCTTATGAGTAAATATTTAATTTAACATGTATTTTTGTGCTTCTTTCATCCGCCTCTGTGTCGAAACGGGGGGGGGGGCACCAAATTCTAACCGAGATTTTTATGATGCTCTTACATGGCCCCAGAACATATTAAAATTTAAGCGAAATCGGTTGGTGTCGGCGTTACATGAAGTTGAGTGTCTGAGAGTCTCTTTCTGATTTTTATTTTCTGCATGTTTTAAAGCTGTTTTGACAGGCGAGCGCAACCTAGCGCAAAAAGGCAAAAGGGGCTCTGTAAAGACAAAGGTTTTAGCTATCCACTCAGAAAATTGAGACACGACATTGATATATATTTTTTATATTCTTCTTCAAACTTTGCCATTTTTTCAAAAAAGTTTCAAAATTTTCTCTCTAATTTATAGACACCCTGTACTGTTATTAGCCAATTAAATTATATATTGCTTTATAAAGACCGATCTTCGTACTTACCACCCATTACGAGAACAAAAATTTGTCACTTAAAATAAAGACACAAAAAAAATATAAACTAAAGATGTTTGGCCACAAAAAAATACACATAAAACTGCAAAAGTGGATAGACTTTGACAGGTTGTAGCACGTCTGGCAGTGAAAATGACAAGGTAACTTTTACGGTCATGGACCTCCAGATATGTTATCTGTAGAATGTGTGTAGTGTCCTGATAATTTAATGCATGTGAAAAATTATCCCATGTCCTCCCAGATTACACAGGACAGACCAGTGTGCGGCATACGCAAAAAGTACTTTTACGGATGGAATGCCGGGAACGCAAATGTGTGCGTAAACGTCTACTTTTTTGCACGCATGTTAAGAACAAATACTTTACTCAAATGTTAAACTGTATTTCATGACAAAAATTTAAAAAAAATTGTCACATGGGCCGCTACGAGATTTTGCTTCTAAACTACCTTCAAACGGGGTGAATCGGGACAGCGGGGTCAATCGGGACAAAACCTGTTTTTTACTATTTAAATGGCCCCTGTATCTCAAGGTCAATGTTTTTACGTTCAATAATATTGAAAACTGATAGGCGATATCTTAGTGAACGCGTTTCTGCAAGTCGCCGGCCAGTTCGCTTTAGCCTTTTCAATGGAGCAGCACGCAAAAAACTAACAAAATTTTCGCGGTTTTTTGTTCAGAGAAAAACTTTGCTTAAAAACCACCCTTCTAATTGTCTCAGGAGACTGAAAATTGGTAAGATGATAGCCTTAAGTGTTTTGTAGACGGTGTGAAAAAAAGAATCAAATGAAAAAAAAAGTTTTTTTTTCAGAATTAAAAAAAAATGTCCTTAGGATTCCCGAAAAAGTGCTGCCAAAGAGCATATTTAAATCAATAATTTTAAGAAGAATATTTAAGTTTAGTTTTGTTCGAGTTTTTTATTTATTTTTATTTAAATATGGTTTTAGTTGAACTGTTCAGCTCGTTACCTACCTAGTTTATTTGAGGTTTATTGTATTTTTTAAGTTTCATGAATAAACCTCGTTTTCTGGCTTATTTTTAAAGTTTTTTTTTCCGTTTTTTTTTGCAAAATAATTCTCCGTTCCAATTGACCCCATTACAGGAGCTAATCGAGCCTGAACACTGAAAAAAATGGGGTGTCTCGATTGACCCCATATGCGGGGTCAATCGGGACACACTAAAAAAAATATATAAAATCACCTGTCAAAGTGACAGATATGCGTGACATGTCGTTTTAAAGCTCCAACGGTAAGCTATCATTTGGCGGTGGTTTGAAGTCTATAGTTTTTTTAGAAAAAAAGTTATTTTGAAAAATATTTGAAAATCGTCCCGATTCGCCCCATTTGACGGTATATGGATTGCCGTATTCGATTCTAAGCCTGAGTTTTTGGTGAATTTCAGAACCGAACCTAATATTGACATATTTTTATTGTATTCGCCATTGTTATGAAGCGTAGAAATGCAAATAATTTGAACTCAAGTTTGTCAAAAAGTGGAGATTGCCGCTTTTGATACTAGGCCCCTCATAATATGTACATATGCTGTGATTATCTTGAATAGTTTTAATTACTATAATATCAATTTATTTTGTAATCAATCTTGTTACGAATAAGGCATTTTGATTATAAGCACAAGATTTCAAGCAGCATGCTCAAACTTTTGAAATCAATTAAAAATCCAATTTTTTTTTCAAGTGCTTGTTTTTTTAAAGAATATAAAAACAAAATCGCATCAAAAATAATTTTAAGTGAAATTACTAAAATGACCGATTTTTAAAGTTTGTATTTTGTATGCACACTCAAATTTGATTAAAATCACAGACTTCTAAAAACCCGATCAAAATCAATTGAAAATCCTGAATTTTTTTTGAGGTCTGCGTTGTTTTTTAAAGAATAAGCGCATCAAAAATAATTTAAACTAAAATTACTAATTTTTCAAGTTTGTATTTTTTTTAGAGCCTTTCAACCGAGTGCAGTTCAACTGGAGAAAGTTAGCAAAGTAAGTTATTTAGGTCAAAATGAAATATAAGACATTAAGTCAAATTATAATGCGCGTCAGACTAGGCAGGTGCGTATATGCAGATAAAGCATCAAGGTTCGTAGTTTCATTAGGTGTAATTTCGCTTAATGCCCACCATATGAATAAGGTAGTTAGCAGAAGCATCGACCGAGGGTGTTCACAGGCTCGAGCGTTTGATTCGACGCCACAAAACATTTGGCATTGAAGGCAACCCATTCAAAAAAAGAGGAAGAGCTGCCGCACACTGGTCGAATTTCTAGAAAAGCTGGCCATAATAAGGTTATAGGTTATAACACGTTTAAAATATCGTGTTTTTGATAAATATGTCTCCTTGTTGAATTTTTGAATCATTATAATTATATACAGGGTGTAGCAATTATCCCTAACGATAAAAACGACATTTAAAAATTATTAGTAAGTTCTTAAACCGTTTTAAAACACGATACTTAAATCTCTCAATATTTGTATTAAATATTTAAATAATAAAAACTTTAAATGATACAGGGTGATCAAAATTAAATATAGCTACATTCTTCTAATTTATTTCTTAAGGATTTATTTTTTTTTCTAAATACGAAAATAAATCAAATTTTGTTTGAAGTTAGGATTAATAAATATAGTTGTTATATTTTAATAAAAAACTAGTAAAATGCCCCTTAAGAATGAAACAGAATTTATATCAGAAACTAATACCGCTATGACTATTACGGGATTTTTTTTTGTAATTAAGTCGGGGTTTGCGAATTTACCTAAAATATATTTTTCCTTAGCTCCTCGCTGGGGACAACTATTGCAACTCCTGACACGAAAAATATTTTTTTTTTAAAGAAAACGGTGTTACTGACATACAAAAAATATATCTTATTCATACTCCTTAAAAAAATCTACATAATTTGGAACCCTTACGTGTACCTATATGTCACTTTCCCAGAGAAAGGTAAAAAATATTTATGGGTTAATATTTAAATTTTTAAAGAAATTTAAACTGAAGGTTTGTTCTTTTTTGAAAATAAGCTGTTTTAAAAAAATACAAATTTGGACAAAATATTAAAAAACATTAGCATTTTGAGGTTTTCTTAATAGGTTAAATAAATAACTGATCAAAAATATAGAAAAAAAAGGAGTCACTTTTTTTTGTAACTAAAAAACGTTTTTTTTATTAATAAAAAGTAAATTATTAATTTACTTTTACTTAATTATTAAAATTTAATATCACAGTCATTTTAATCATTAGAATTAAAAATCACATTATTCTGCCGGACTATTTTGGAAAAAAAAGAAAAAGAAAGTTTTTAATCAAATTAGATAGTTTTTAAATTTTTGTATTAATTTATACAAATATAAAATAAGTATTTTAAAAAATATACAGTAAAAATAATGTGCGAAACCCTTAAACAGTTTTAAAAATCACCGAAATCTCCAAAATTTCAAAAATTAAATATAAAAAATGGTGCAAATTCATGCAAGTTTTTTTTATTGATATCTTTTTTCAGAATCGTACTGAATATTTTAGAGTATACCTGTAGTCAGGAATTTGGTGAAATCATTGACTAAAATGTTATTATATTACGAATTTGTTATTTTGATTTGACTAACATATCAACCCTTTAGATTTTAATTCACCAGCGCTAGGCAATGAGCAGAAAAATAAAAATATTTTAAATATTAGTTACTAAATACCTTAAGTATTGGTATTCATAACTAATTAAAAACGTCAGTAATTTCTAAAACTGCCAGATGAATACAAACCTTATCAAAATTTTTATTTGGTGAAATTAATAACACTAATAAGAAAGCATAACCTAAGTTTGACAGGACGCTGCGAACAAATGAAAATATACTAACTGCTTTTTTTAAGGCCAACTAGAGTACTGGAGTGTTATAAATAATTTTGTCATAAATTTGATTAAAAATTCCGCAAACGAAAACCTCTATTATGGCCAGCTTTTCTGGAAATTCGACCAGGGAGATGCCGAGCGCTTTAAGGCGTCAAATTAATCGCCTATATAAATTTGATGTTCGAATCAAGAAATTCATATAATAAGAACTTAAAATAAGCATCGTTATACCCAAATTATTTGAGTTTTCTTTTGTTTACCTAAAATTAAATATTTTGAGTTGTTCAGTTTCGTTCTGAGGGTGCGACATACCTTATTCATATGCTGCATACTAAGGCCTCTTTCATGCACGCGTTTTTTGTCGCTAGTCGCGGGGCGACAAGAAACGCGGCGTTATTTTATGAACCAATATCCAAGCGTTTCTTGTCGCGTGCCGCTTTCAAATTTGATCAGTTTCAACTGTTGCAAGTGGACCACACAACGGCAGTGGTTAAAAATGGATCCGTGTGTTTTTACGTATTTGATATACAGGCTGTTCGGCACATGAACCGTCAAAATTTTTTGGAATATTGTTGGGGTCATTTGCTACCTTTTCAACCTTGGAACTTGGGTCCTTAGAGTCACGGCTAAAGAGATATGAATTTTTTAATTTTTTTTAATTACCCAAAATCCCACCTTTAAATCCTCGTAAGCTTTTTATTAATGTCTGGAAAAGCACCATTTTTTAAAAATGATTCTGCAATCTTATGCTTTTTCAACTAATTAATGGATTTGTTAAAATTGATGTACCAAAGGGACATACGAGGTTTTTTATTGAAGAACATTAGTGATTTTGTGAAAGAAAATCAATTTCAAAATTAAAAATTAAAAAAAGTATCGACACTTAAGAACTTCATTTTCTTTTAAAAACTTCTCTAGTTGATTACCTTTCTAACGGTATGCTACACATTGATTTAAAAAAACAATTCTGCTTTAAAATACGGATATTCTGTGAGACGGGCAATAATCGCTCGGACTTGATAAGAAAAACAATTTGATGTTTATAATTGTTTCGAACAAAATTTATAAATAAAGAACACAATACATTATTGTTAAAACTTTAACTTTTGTTTAAGTAGGTAAACGATCATAAACATCAAATTGTTTTTCTTACCAATTCCGAACGAGTCTCGCCCTTCTGACGGAATATCCGTATTTTAAAGCAGAAATGTTTTTTTTTTATCAATGTGTAGCATACCGTTAGAAAGGTAATCAACTAAAGAAGTTTTTAAAAGAAAATGAAGTTCTTAATTGTCGATACTTTTTTTGATTTTTAATTTTGAAATTGATTTTCTTTCACAAAATCACTAATATTCTTCAATAAAAAACCTCGTATGTCCCTTTGGTACATCAATTTTAACAAATCTATTAATTAGTTGAAAAAGCATAAGATTACAGAATCATTTTTAAAAAATGGTGCTTTTCCAGACATTCATAAAAAGCTTACGAGGGTTTAAAGGTGGGATTTTGGATAATTTGAGAAATAAAAATTAAAAATTCATATCTCTTTAGCCATGACTCTTAGGACCCAAGTTCCAAAGTTGAAAAGATAGCAAATAACTCCAACAATATCCCAAAAAATTTTGACGGTTCATGTGCCGAACACCCTGTATAAATAAATCCCACAAACATATTTTTTCTTTTACTGCGTCAATAAAAAGTTCAACGTCCAGATTTTCCATGGTACTTCTTCACACATCAACACAACTCTGCAAGCTGACTGTTCAAAATGACAACGACACACGATAATAAACGCGCTGAATAAAGGCTGATTATTGAAATCAATGTACTTTTGAATCGCCTGTCGCGACGCGTTTTGTAATTCTACGCGATAGGATTTCAGTACGCCGCGACACAGGCGATGCATAAAAGCGCACACACATTTTTGAGAAATTGCCAGTTAAAGTTTTTTGCACATTTCATAGTTCATTTCCTGACCAAACAAAAACAATATTAACAATTTTAATTTATAAAGCAGTTTTTATAGACATGAAATTCTTTAAAAAATACAAAACACAATACAAAACCCCCCAAAAGCTAGTTACACAAAATGCACATTTTTCGACTTGTCTCCGTTCTCCCGCTCATGAGAGATTTAACAACGTGCTTTTAGAAAACGTCGCGTTTTTGGTCGCCCCGCGACAAGCCACAAAAAACGCGTGCATAAAAGAGGCCTAAGCGAAAAATAAGACTGTTCGATATGCTTATCGCTGTCCTGATAATTTGCCTAAGTCGGCCGCCATTTTATACAGGGTGGGCCACTGAAAACTTACAATAGCTATAGTTTCTATAAAATCAAGGGGGAATAAAAATTACGTATTTTTCAAACAACCCCGACCTACCCCTTACGCGCCACCCCCACTTACTTCAAAATCTTAAATGGCAATACCCCACTTGTGGCACCTCTTTGGAAAGCTTATGAAAAATGAATGCTAAACGATGATCATAAAATTTTTATGGTAAAATTAAAAAACTACCCTTCAAATAAAAAAATATAGCTAAAAATCAATTTTACAAAAAAAAATAAATAAGTTGTTCAACGTAAATTTTAAATAGGGGATTGCAGTGACCCAGTGAAATTCAAAAGAAGTATTGTTCAAACCACAGTTTTATGGTAAAATTGAAACTACCCTTCATATAAAAAATAGCTAAAAATTAATTTTACAAAACAAAAATGAATTGTTAGGCATAAATTACACATAGGGGATTGAAGCGACACAGCGAAACCCAAATGAAATATTTTTCAAACCACCCCAACCTACGCCTCAAGCACCACTCCCACTGATTTGTAGATCTTGAGTCGAGTCTTGAGTAGAATTACCTTACTTGGGACACCTCTTTGGAAAACTTATCAAAAATTCTAAATAATCGTCATAAATATTTTATTGTAAAATTGAAAAATTAGCTTTTGAATAAAAACATCGCTGGAAATGAATTAAGAAAAAATTGTGCGACCCATCAGCAAAATTCAAATGACGTACCTATTTTTCAAACCATCGGACCTACCTTTAAATCACCACAACACCCCTGTTAAACAATTTAGTTTTTTGTAAAATTGATTTCCAGCGATTTTTTATTTTAAAAGGTAATTTTTCAATTTTATCATAAAATTTTTATGACCATCGTTTAGCATTTTTGATAAGCTTTCCAAAGAGGTACAAGTCAGTAGGGGTGGTGCTTGAGGGGTAGGTTGGGGTGGTTTAAAAAATATTTCATTTGGGTTTCGCTGTGTCGCTTCAATCCCCTATGTGTAATTTATGCCTAACAATTCATTTTTGTTTTGTAAAATTGATTTTTAGCTATTTTTTATATGAAGGGTAGTTTATCAATTTTACCATAAAACTTTTATGATCAACGTTTATTATTTATTTAAGGTTTTCAAAGAGGTGCCACAAGTGTGGGTCATTTAAGATTTTGAAGTAAATGGGGGTGGCGCCTAAGGGGTGGGTCAGGGTGGTTAGAAAAATAAGTCATTTTTATTCCCCCTTGATTTTATAGAAACTCGCCCCATGTACAGTTTGACTTATGGTAACGGACCCTCGGAACAGAAATCAAAAGATATGTATGTTTTGATACAATATACAAAGCCCAGTTCTATAAAATGCAGTGAAATAAATAGAAACTATATCATACAGTATTAGGGTGCCCACCGGTCATAAAATCAAAGAATTTGGCTTTGTGTATTGTGTAAAAACCAATTTGTTGATTTCCGTTCCGAGTGTTAGTTACCATAAGTCAAACTTAATATTAATTGTGCCTCCTTAGTAATTAACAGATTATTTCAGAATTCAAATCAATTGAAATCCATATTTCCATATAACTCAATGGTTAAATGCCAGAAAGATAAAAGGAATTGTTTATGCATTACTAGTAAGTCGTATTTATGTTATCTTACCTACCGTTATCATCTTATGTTATTTTGATTTGTTATTTCTTGAAAAATTATTAATAATTTTATATAATAATATACTTAGGGTGTGAAATGTTAATTTTTTTCCCAAATGTTTTAGGTGTCCACTAAAACCATTTTTTAAACATTTTGTACCCTCAAAATCTACGGATTATTAAATTTTATTTTAGCTATTCTTGGCAAAAACTACTTTATTTTCCATTTCTCTTATGTGAAGTTGAAAAAAATCATATCTGTCAAAATTTTCTACTAGTTTTAAATACCGGGTGGGCCAAAAAAAAACAGGACAATTTTTTTTTCATTATAACTTTTGAACTATACAATCGATTTTAATGGGACAAACTGCACTTGGCAGAGAATTAATCAGAGTTTCGACCGAATGTATTTTTCGCACGCACAACAAGATACGAATTAGCAAGTTCAGTAGTTCTAAAAAAATTATTTTGTTTCAACCATTGTTTTGCATAATATACGATTGCCTTGCCAATCATGTCCGCATTTATTTCCTTATAAATTCATTACTACTGAACCGATTTTAATGAAAAGACATCTTGGTGAGAATGGATTGATTTTTAAGGATCATGATCAAAGTTTATCGCCATCTTGAAATTTAAGATGGCGGACAGAATCATACTTGATTCTTCAAAATGGCGTATTTATTCTTAGTTTCCGCAAATGTTTTAGTTTTTGTTTTAATTTATAGAAAAGCACTACTTTTCTCCCACACAACGAGGTGCAAGTTAGTAAAATCGGTGTGGCGGTTCTCAAAAAATCTATTTTTGTTTCAGCCATTGTTTTACAGATTATACGATTGCATTGCCAATCCTGTCTGCATTCATTTCCTTATAAATTTGTTATTACTTAACCAATTTTAGTGAAATAAAATATATCATGTTGAGATTTGATTGCTCTTTAAAGATTATAATCGAAATTTGCCGCCATCTTAGAGTTTAAGATATCGGGCAGAATCATACTTGATTATTCAAAATTGCGTGCTAATTCTTATTTTCCGAATATGTTTTAGTTTTTTTTTTAAATTTATAGAAAAAAATTACTTTTCTCCCGCATAAAAAGATAAAAATTAATTAAGTGCTTTTCTATAAATTAAAAAAAAACTAAAACATTTTTTGAAAATAAGAATAAACGTGCCTCTTTGAAGGGTCAAGTATGATTATTTCCGACATCCTAACTTCTAAGATAGCGGCAAATTTCGATTATAAACTTTGAAAAACAATCAATTCTCACCATAACTTTTTTTATTTCACTAAGATCGGTTCAGTAATAATGAGTTTATAAAGAAATGAATGCAGACAGGATTGGCAATGCAATCGTATAATCTGTAAAACAATGTCTAAAACAAAAATAGATTTTTTTAAGAACCAACAAACCGATTTTACTAATTTGTACCTTGTGGTGCAGGGGAAAAGTAGCGCTTTTCTACAAATTAAAAAAAAACTAAATCATTTTTACAAAATAAGACTAAACACGCCATTTTTAAGAATCAATTATGACTCTGCCCACCATCTTAAATTTTAAGATAAAATAATAAATTTTGATCATGATTTTAAACAGCAATCAATTCTCACCAAGATATTTTTTATTTTAACAAAATCGGTTCAGTAGTAATGAATTTATAAGGAAATAAATGCAGACATGATTGTCAAGGCAATCGTATAATATTCAAAACAATGGTTAAAACAACAATATATTTTTTTAGAACCATTAAACCGATTTTGCTAATTCATACCTTGTTGTGCGTGGCAAGAATGCTGCTTTTTTAGTGATTAAAAAAAATATTAAAACATGTTCGCAACACAAGAATAAACGAGCATCTTTGAAGGGTACAATTTTATTTCGTCCGCCATCTTGGATTTTAAAATGGCGGACAAAAAAAATGTATTTATTCAAAACTCTGATTAATTCTCTGCCAAGTGCAGTTTGTCCCATTCAAATTTATGATATAGTTCAAAAGTTATAATGAAAAAAAAATTGTCCGGTTTTTTTTGGCCCACCCGGTATAGTTTTGGGCTGAAATGTATAATAGTAAAACTTTTTTTATTAATTTAAAGAGTGAATTAACACGGGTTTGTGTTCTTTTGGGTGGAAAAAATCTGCTAAAAGTGTTTACACTTGGAAGCCCGCCTTTATACAATAATCTGGTCTATACCAATTTGTTGTATCTCTCTCTAAAATTATTTTGTCCCATGAAATATGTATCTCTCACTACCACATTTTTGGGGTCCTGTGGCTCAGCTAAAAACAGTATGAAGAAATAAAAAATGTGTTTTTCTTTATTTGGAAGTGTTAGAGTTACAATATGTGCGAAAAATTTTGACCTGCAACTATCAAACCCGAAAAACAACTTTAATAGTGGACACCTAAAAATGGCACACTACACAGCATTAGATTTTAAAATGTTAAACCGCATATTTTGCTAAAACTCATTTGTATCATTTCTTGGTGCCCAATTTCTATATAAGAGATAATATTTTATGAATATATTACATTTTATGTTAAGATTAATTTTGTTTAATACTTTAAATATAGACAGATTAATTTCTTCTAAGTTTTGGGTTATTTCATTATCATGGCACAGTTTTTGTAACAATCGAAAAACTGAATAATCTCGAAAATTGCAAGCACCAGAAACATAATTTATGGCTTGTTGGAAAGGCCTTTTGAAGACGCTTCGAAATATATATCTCATGGCATAATTTTTATTATATTTTTGATGACTTGTTTGTTTAATTTCTGAAAATAACCTGTTTATTTTTTTTCTTCGGTCATGTTTAGGATAAAAATATTATGATGACATGGAACACTTCAGAATAGGGATATTCGACAAAAACCAATTGAGCCCTATGATTAACTAATGAGCTAAAGAAAGATGACGGATACTTTATGCAACCATTTATTTACTACATCTGCTAAAGTGTTTAAAAAATTAAGCAGGTTATTTTGTGCTTAATATTATATTTTCCAATATTGCATCCAATATCATATTAAATAAGCCATTATTACTTTAAACGGGTTTTAAAATACTACTTTCTTTATTATCATAATCCTTTTCTATCTCTCTCAGATGTTTATCAGCTATGATAGTTGAGCCTCCTTCGACAGCTCGGACTGTTGTGCTATCACGAATGTGATTCAGTTCTTCAGAATTATAATCATAGTCGATTTTTCCTACAGCTTTTGGTTGGTAATGTAGTTTTTTGCTGAATTTTTTTAGTATTTGGTCGTATGCGGTCTTGTTTTCTTTATGGCTATATATTGTTGAAGGGTAGGGATGGGTGTCATGATAAAATACGTAATCTTCGGGGTCAGGAGTTTCTTTGGATATCTCTTCTTTGGAAAAATATGTCTTTGGAGATTTGTTTCCTAAAAAAAATTTGCCATTTTTCCCACGCTTTCGCTTTTTTTACGTGTAAAAGAAGGTAATATAAAAAAAGTTTTTTTGTGTAACTTTGGGCAAAAATGGCACGTAGCATTCTAAAAAGACGTTTAAGTTATATATATATATATATATATATATATATATATATATATATATATATATATGTATATATCCTAAAGTATATATCCTAAATATTTTACAATTGAACAAATGATAGTCTAGATATTAAATTTTAAAATTGCTAAAAATAACCAATATTTCAAGATGTGTGAAATTTTTAGGTCTCTTTCGAATGATGTTTACCATTTTTACCTAACAAAGAAAAAACATTTTTTGAGCTGTTTTTAAACGCTAAAACACGTAAACTGAGAATTGGATGACATTTTTCAAATGCACTACTTGTTCTTTATTTAGTACAGGATACGATTTATACAGGGTTTTTAAAGTGGGATCTTAAAGGATATTCATAAGATAAACAGAAATGTTATACAGGGTGTTCTCAAAGTTGAGTCATTTATTTTAACAGGTTGTAGAACTCGTAAAAATAAGTATTTGTACCAAAAATCATTTATATACAAGTTGCAGAATAAAGAAGTTATTAACAATTCGAAAAATGTAAAATTTAAAAACTGTAAGACCTGACTTTTTATCCATGTTTTGTTTACTGGTGATACTGCGTATGCCTCACTTTTTTATAGAATACAAATTACTTATCATTTATTCATTCATTGTACGGTTTTCAGTGAGAATTTCGATTTGACCAGTAGTAAATAAATGCGTGATATTTTTGTTTTTTGAGCATATTATGCGATAAAAATGACATACGTATATGAAAACTATGAACTAGTGGACATAATATTAACTTACGGGAAGTGCCAACAAAATGCTGCCGCAGCATGTCATTTGTGCGCTGAAAGTTTTAAAATTTTACATTTTTCGAATTGTTAATAACTTCTTTATTCTGCAACTTTTATATAAATGATTTTTGGTACAATTACTTATTTTTACGAGTTCTACCTGTTGAAATAAATGACTCAACTTTGAGAACACCCTGTATATACAATTTGTGCGGGTCAAAAAGGAAAACAGATATGGGTGTTTTTTTAAACGGCCAAATTCCAAAATTTGTCAAAAAATAAAAATTAAAATCAACCAAATTAAAGATGTTATTAGTGTTGTTAAAGCTTTAACTTTACTAATTAACCAAAGGCCCTCAATAGCTATTTACTGTTGTTTTTAGCGGAGCAGCAGTTTTTTGAGAACATGCCTTTTTTTTTGTAACCGTCCGAAACACCTATTTCCTGCCGTAGACAAATAATGAATGAGAATTTAGTCTTTAAAATACAGTTGAATTCCTATTATTTTAAATAAAATTTAAAGTGCTGATTTTTTAAACAAACGTGAAACACTAAAAGAAATTTATAATATTTGGATCATTTGTGAATTTTTTTGCCTATTTGAACCAGACTACTAAATTTGATAAATATATCATAACAAAAACATTTCATGTAAAAAAAGCCAAGTACGCGAAAATGGCATTCCGTAAAAAGAATTGAGATAAAAGTAAAGCCAAGTTTTCCAATACAAATTTCAAAATGAAAGGTTCTTACTAGTTGTTTGTTAAAATTTATGTACCAAAGGGACATACGAGGTTTTTATTGAAGAACATTAGTGATTTTGTGCAAGAAAATCAATTTCAAAATTAAAAATTATAAAAAGTATCGACACTTGAGAACTTCATTCTCTTTTAAAAACTTCTCTAGTTGATTACGTTTCTAACGGTATGCTACACATTGATTAAAAAAAAAAACAATTCTGCTTTAAAATACGGATATTCCGTGAGACGAGCAATAATCGTTTCGACTTGATAAGAAAAACAATTTGATGTTTATGATCGTTTCGAACAAAATTTATAAATAAAGAACACAATACTTTACTGTTAAAAGTTTAACTTTACAGGAAATACAGAAAATACAGGAAATGGTCAAAGAGAAAAAACGCACATACTTGAAATGGCTCAGTACTAAGGAGCAAAGAGACCTAGAAATCTACAGGGAAACCAGAAGACAGCTAAGAAATTTGATACGCACAGAAAAAAATGAAATGTCCGAGCGCAAGTGCCACGACATAAACACACACGTAGGAGGTAGGCAGAGTTCTGAAGTATGGAAATTCATTTCTACAGTAAAAAACCCAACAAAAGAAAAAATCTATATAATCAAACCAGAACAATGGACAGAACACTACAAGGGACTGCTGCAGGAGACGAGACCCGAATATCTGGCAGCTTCTCCGAGAAGAGACATAGAAGTACATGGAGAGGAAGTAATCATCGAAAAAGAAATGATAAAGAATAATATTAAAAACTTAAATCCGGAAAAGCTAGTGGACCTGGGGGAATATATGCTGAAATGCTCAAATATGGATCAGAGAAACTACTCGAAAATCTCACAAATATTATTAATCAATGCATAAACGGACATCCAGTACCTAATGACCTCAATACATAAAAAAGGAAACAAGCTGGATTGCAACAATTATAGAGTGTACGGTAGGATTCTTAGAGATCTAATAGAGAATGATTTTCATGAACAAGAAGAAGAAGAGCAAAGTGGGTTTCGCGCAGGCAGATCTTGTAGTGATAATGTTTTTTGTCTTAAACAAGTAATTGAGAAAAGGAGCGCCAGAAATATAGAGACTCATGTTACCTTTGTGGACCTACAAAAAGCATATGATACCGTTCCAGTAGAAAAATTATGGACAGTCATACATACATAAAAGCGATAAAAGAACTATACAAAGGGTCAAAATCTAAAATTAAAATTGGAAATCGACTTTCAAAAGAATTTCTGGTAACAAAAGGCTTAAGACAGGGATGTTGTATCTCTCCAACTCTTTTTAAAATATATATCGCAGTAGCTCTAAAAAACTGGAAACGTAAAGTGCACGGCATGGGAATACAACTTAACGACCGATTTACCATATACACACTACAGTTTGCTGACGACCAAGTAATTGTGGCTAATGATAAAGAAGACATGGAGTATATGATGAGAAAGTTAACAGAAGAATACCAAAAGTGGGGACTAACAGTGAACGTGGAAAAGACACAGTACTTATGTATTGGAAACGAATCCAGTGAGTACTAGAAAATGGACAAACAATATCTCCATGCAATGAGTATGTATACTTGGGTGTCACATTTGATAAGACAGGAACAGACTGTAAAGAACTGGAAAAAAGAATAGTAAAAGCAAAAAAAGTTATTGGATGTCTTAACAGTATTTTATGGAGCAGAGAGATAAAAAAGAATGTAAAATTTAACATATATGAAACAATGGTCAAAAGCACGCTGTTGTATGGAATAGAGACTTGTCGCGTAACAGAAAAATACAAAACAAAAATGGAAAGTGTCGAAATGGATGCAATAAGAAGATCAATGAGAATATCTAGAATAGATCACATAAGAAATGAGATCATAAAAGAAAGAATGGGAATCGAGGGAAGCATAACGGATGACATTACTAAAAGGCAACTGATATGGTACGGTCATGTACAACGGATGAACGACGAAAGATTACCAAAGCAGGTCCTAGAATGGCAACCAATTGGCGCAGAAAAAGAGGGCGTCCTAAGCTAGAATGGCAACAGTCAATCCAAAGATCAATGAGTCAAAAGAATCTGACAGAGGATGATTGTCAGGATCGAAGGAGGTGGAGAATAGGCGTCGGACAACGTAGAAAAACGTTCTAAATCGACATAGTAGTAGTAGTAGTAACTTTTGTTTAAGTAGGTAAACGATCATAAACATCAAACTGTTTTTCTTACCAATTCAGAACGAGTCTGGCCCTTCTGGCGGAATATCCGTATTTTAAAGCAGAAATGTTATTTTTTATCAACCGAACCAAACCGAACCGAACCGTTAGAAAGGTAATCAACTAAAGAAGTTTTTAAAAGAAAATGAAGTTCTCAATTGTCGATACTTTTTTTGATTTTTAATTTTGAAATTGACTTTCTTTCACAAAATCACTAATGTTCTTCAATAAAAAACCTCGTATGTCCCTTTGGTACATCAATTTTAACAAATCTATTAATTAGTTAAAGAAGCATAAGATTACAGAATTATAAAAAAAATGGTGCTTTTTAAAGGTTTAAAGGTGGGATTTTGGGTAATTTGAGAAAAAAAAGTAAAAATTCATATCTATTTAGCCGTGACTCTTAGGACCCAAGTTCCAAGGTTGAAAAGGTAGCAAATGACCCCAACAATATTCCAAAAAATTTTGACGGCTCATGTGCCGAACACCCTGTATATAACATTTGCAGTGTTTACGATTTTTTACTATGTTTACCAGTGGCGTATATAGAAGAAAGTTTCGGGGGGGCCCGAGACAGTTTAGACATTTTCGGGGGGGGGGGGGCAAGACCTCATGAGGCCGTATTTTATGCTTGTATTCATGAAATATGTGGAAAATATCCAAAAAAATCTTAGCTTCGGGGGGGGGGCGGGCCCCCCTTATATACGCCACTGATGTTTACGGTATAGACACAGAACAGAAGGAGAAGTAAAACGAGAATCGAGGCTTCTCCCTTGTCTTATGAACTAATAATGTCATCAGTTACATCAGCAAGGGCTGTTGCGCAACTGTAACCAGAGCGGAATCCAGATTGTCTAGCGGGTAAAACGTCGTACTTGTCCAGAATTTGGCACATCTGTAGTTCCATTGTCTTTTCAAAAATTTGAGAGAGTGCGTAAAATTAAAATTGAACGCAGTTGGCTAAACTAGGTAGGTTTTTTAATTTTAGGAATGGGCAAGACATTTGCGAATTTCCAATAAAGTAATTTGAACTGAAAAAATTATTGAAAAACGACTGTCCACACATTTAAACAATGGTAAAACAATTCGTGGTTGCTGTCGGTCATAAGAAAAACAAAGTATATCTCTTTTCCCGTTTTGAAATTTTTTGATATTTTGGTATGAAATTAAATTCTGCATCTGTAAGAAATGTTTTCCGGAGAATAGAAAACATTGCAAAAAAAGCATGTTTTATAGATGCAGACTAATAATTAAACACCAATTTAAACATTTCTCCGTTACTTTTCCGTGCAAAATAACTTCTTATACTTATTTTAGGTAATCGAAATTTGTACCCGTATGTGCAGTAGTTACCTACCAGTCTAATGTAACTTAACCGATGCATATACTTTGTTAACGTTTTGGATTTCTTTGTTCAAAATTATAGCTTGCCTTTCCTCTTTTTGGGAGGTCGAAATCGGTGTTAGCCTAACCGTCAAATGATCGCAAACAGATCCTTGATTAAAAATTGATTAAACAACACATTTTTTTTATCCAAACCAAAACGTGTCAAAATAGAGCTAAAAAAAGAATTTTGATTGCCTTTATGTAAGGCAATTTTTAAACTATAGTGGCGACCTCGGTCTGTGTCTGTCTCTTATTTCATTATCTGTTTGTCTATACTCGAACACGCGGCTGTTTGCCACCCTAGATCCAGCTTTAGGAACCCGATATACAATTTTAGGGAATTAGGATCTCCTTTTATCTGGTGCATCGAAATTTTACATACCTTTCCTTGTCCTGTATTCGACTTTTCCGTCTGCTTTTTCCTTTCCACCCCAAACCAAAAAGTGATCGGTGCTCTCGAACACACTAATTGTCGATTCAACATTTCGTTTTTTTCTCGAACTCGCATTATCTGGAATGTCGGGTTTCGTATTGTTCGGAATGATTTTAGCAAATTTGTTGTGGTATTTGAGGTTCAGCTCGTCAACGAATTTTTTCTTTAGAGATTGGAAACATCTAAAACGAGTTCCTCCGAAATGTAAAAAATTTAAATTGTGGACCAGTTGTTTTAAGAAATTTAACGCCTAGAACATATCTAAATTAATAAAAACAAAAATCGTAGGAAACTGAATAAAAAAAATAAAATAGACATTTATAGAAATGTAAATCGTAAAAGCCGCAAAGTGTAGAAACGATTCATGATCTACCGGTAGAGGCCGCGGGCAGTTGCGTCAGTTCTGATCTTAAATAAAGAACGTTTATGCCTGATTTATATTCTATCCTATTCCAACTTATTTTGACTAAAATCAGGTTTAACCAAACTTGAGTGCATTGACTTAAAACCAACCCAAACCACCTATTCTAACGTATTGCAATAAAGCCAGGCAGTAATAGAGCCCGGTACCATCTGACAATTTTCCATTGTAAAATGACAGTTGATCGTTCAAAATTTACATACCAAAGTTAAATTATAAATAAAAAGAAACAAACTAATCCGTGACCTACGACAGCTCTTCTGCCTTTCAGTTTAGATCAACGCTTATTGCGTTTTTATCCGTCATTATAAATGAGGAGTGTAAAATAATACTTACAAAGGGCGAGAGAAGTGTCGGACGGACGATGGTACAGTTTATTTCACTATAAAGTCACTTTAGCTTGCTAATTAATCAAAGTTTATCAGACGCGTGTCATGACGCACGTAAAGCGGAGATAAGAGAGCGATCCCGCGCAATGCGCTTGTGCTGTAACAGCTGATTTATCAATACATTACAAGGAGCAACTTCAAAACGCATTATGTCCATGTAACATTCTTTTTCACAATCAACAAAAAAACGAATATTTTCTTGTTCCCAATTATTTTGAAACGACATAGTAAGGTATTTCCATAGATATTGGTAGATACTTTTAATAACAGATCTCATTGAAATCAAAACTATGATAAATTGTTTTAAAAAAGCAATAAATAGTTGGACATAATGCGTTTTGATCCATTACTGTGTATATAATGCATTTTGTCGTGGCCGATATTGGACATAATGCTCTATGTTGTACACATTTAATAGAAAATAAAAAAGATAAAGCTCAATTGACCGGTTTCATAAATTGTTAAAAAATAAAACACATAAAATCAAGATTCAAAAATAACTTTAATGCAAGAACCATACTTATTAATATTAAATATTATCTAAATATGGTCAATTTGGTCTACTTCTAAACTTTCGCAGACGTTTTCTTCCTCGTCATCGTCTCGAGGTCCTTCTGGAATTTGTGGCGCAACATTTAGGGCATGGTTAAAGAAAACTGAAGATGCTAACGGAATTTGATCTTCCCAGTCGGTCCCGAATCTTGCTTGGAGCAATTTTTTTAACATATTTTTTTTACAATGGACGTCAGCTCTTGTACGTTTAGTCTTTTGTCGTAACTTTTTCCTCGATTCTTGGCTATTTTCTCCTACAGAGACACTATGATCAAGGTTTTCCATCATAATAACAAAAACACGTTAACACAGGTACCAAACTTCAACAATTACTAACGACAGTATCACAGAATTTAAAAATAAGGTGATCCGCACGATGTTATGCGAACTGCAGACCGCCTCCTATTGGTCAAATATCGTAATGCGTTTTGACAATGAATACATAGAGTTGTGTATTCATTGGTTTTGATCTGTCAACTCTCGTGGACAGAATGCGTTTCGATGTGAGCATCATACTTTGCACTCAAATTAGATAGGGATATAATGTTATTTGATTTATTCCAAGTTAGCAGAAGTACAGAAGAGGTGAAGGTAAATCCAAAACAGCAACAAACTGAATTTTGTCCTCGGGTGGACATAATGCGTTTTGATAAGTTGCTTCTCAAATACAGTCGTTTGTTTTCCATGAATAGTGGCGGCACTATTAATTCCGGCTTTTAGAATACACAAAGGTCTAATTTTCAAAGAAGAGACAGCTGTCCTTAAAATGCGAAACTGTCAGAATAGTGCCCGAAAAAAAAACATATTCTTTTTGCGGATGACATATCCCAGAAACGCAATATAATTTTGCGACATTAAACTGTAATCGCCTTCTTTTTATACGGCCACAGCCTGACAGTGCCCTCTACCGGTAGATCACTTCATTTCTATACTTTACCGTTTCTATATTTTACGTTTTGATAAATTATTTTTTTATTAATTTAGTTTTCAACGATTTTTTTTCGTTCGTACTGTTTATTTGCTTTGCTTTTGCAGCATTAAGTGTTGGAAGAAGCAGGACTCGTGTCAAAATATTAACGTTTATGACCTGTCAATATCATTGTACAAAAGGTATTGATTGTTTGCGTTTAAGGGGTCATTCACTTTCTGCCTCTAGCCAAAAGGGGTCTTTCTACATACAACTTTTTTTTAAGTACCTCATTCGAAAGGCTCGCAAATACAAAATACGTCAACTAAATTGTTAAAATATTATTTTTTTCAATTGTTCACTTGTGGTACTCATACAATAAACGCAAAATATTTCTCTTTGGACAAAATTAGGTCAAAAATTTTAATTAAAAAAAAATACAATTTACTTGACGTATACCAAAAAAGAAATATACCGTTTCTTCCTTCCAAAGCGTTCGAATAAAGAATCAGAAAATATATTTTTTGAGATTTAAGTTAATGTGGAAAGGTTATTCCATTGCTTTTTACAAGCTTTCAGACAAAGTACCAAAAGCGGGGTTATTTAAATTATATTCGAATCTATTCTCTTCCGAGGGTCGGCCCCAAAAATTTTTCTCCAGAAAGAAAGTCTGTAAGAAACTCAGTTGACTTGTTTTTGACGTTTTCCAAAAATATTAATTCCCTGGAGGCAGTATTTCATTAAAAGTCGCCACCCTGTATGTAAAACACATCAAAACTTACAGTTTGTAGTTTGGCCACTTGCTATATTTGACATGATCATATCCAGTCCAATAATATTGCTTACGTACAATAAAAACATCGGGCAACACGGTAAATTCGTAGCCTTGTGCTTCTAGTTCGATTATATGGGAGGCCTGGTTCCAACCAAAGCCGAAAAACCGCTCGTCGTAGGGTACCGCTGTGCTGGGCAGTACCACGTAAGGTTCGTAGTCCAGAGTCCATGTTACCTAAAAATAACAATTCCTTTTAAATTATAAATTCGATGATTTCTTTTGGGGGGGGGGGGAATTACAGCATTCCAGGAGAGCTTCGATTTTCGGTAGATGAATAAAGGTGAAAACTGCATCTGTTTTTAAGTTACGGGGGGTTATTGAAATGTTGACAAATGTAAAATATAAGAAAGAGTCAAGAAACAAAAGTTGAGAGAGTTACAGAAAACAACAGAAATATGAAATGTCTAAAGCCGACTCTTGGTAGATATGAAAAAAATAAAATAAAGGATATTAACGGCATAGAACCGAACCGAACCGAACTAACATTAAAGAGGATATTATAAATATCACACAACTATTCTATACAACATGAAGAAACTCCAAACAAAAATAAAGAACATAAACTCAGAGCTACAACCTGAAATAAGCAAAGCGGAAATAAAAAGAGGGCATTAAAGAAAAATAACAAATCACCTGAAAAAAACCGGGGTAACGGCAGAAATGCTCAAGTACGGTTGTAAAGCTTTAGTTAATACCCTCCCTATTCTCGTGAATAAAATACCAAAAGAAAAAATAATCCCAAACTGGAAAGAATCCATTACCATTATTTTACACAAGAAAGGCGATAGAGAAGATCTAAACATCTATCGACCTATCACACTCCTTAATGTAATAAGCTTTTCACGAAAATATTAACAGATAGACTAACAACAAAATTGTTAAACACTGAAAACAACTGAAACATCAAAGTGCTAATAGAATCAGCCAACGAATACAACATTACACTATTTATTGCGTTTATTGACTTTAAAAAAGCTTTTGATAGCGTTGAGCACTGGGCAGTAAAAGCATCTTTAATTAATAGCCGAATAGATCACAGATACACAGACTAAACAGCTAATATATATATATATATATATATATATATACCGCAGCAACAACATCAATCAAAATCTACGAAGGAAACAAGCCAATCCGCATAAGAAGAGATCTCAGCCAGGGTGACACAATATCTTCTAAACTATTTAACCAGGCCCTAGGAGATGTGTTTAAAAACTTAGATTGGGAAGAAATAGGCATCAAAGTAAGCGGACAATATTATACAGGGTGTTAATAAAGTATGTCGCCAATCTTCAGTGGTTGATTTTTTGAGTGATTTTAAGAAAAAAACTTCAAATAAACATGGTTCCGCAAATGCCTAAAATCACTCAAAGAATTATCCTCTAAAGTTTGGCGACATACTTTAATAACACCCTGTATATATGCGGATGATATTGATAATAATAATAATAATAATAATAAAGTGCCTTTATTTTTTTGAATATTCGTATAACTACGCTCTTCCATATAACCACCTCGTTAGAAAAATTTATACAGTGATTATTTTACATATAAGAACTAATTTATATAGATTATAAAAATACATATACCTTATGTATAAAAAACCTACCAAAAAATTTGAATACAGTTAATAAAATTAATAGAGTAAGATATTAATTATTATAATAAAAAAAATCAATTTTATTGAGTTCAGTCGAGGCATACTAAGGAAAAAATGAATTTTTTTGCAAAAAAGTTTCACGGGCAAAACCTCAGAGGTAAAGGTAGCTCGGGGACGCGTTTCTGCCTCATTAGAACCGAACCGAACCGAACCTTTACCTCTGAGGTCTTGCCCGTAAAACTTTTTTGTAAAAACTTTTTACCTCGTGAACTTCCTTCAAATTTAAAAAATGAATTAACTAACGCCTTTAATATGTTTTTAAGGTATTTTTTAAAACTGACATCACTAGCCACTGCTTTGATACTGTTTGGAATTTTATTAAAAATTTTGACGGCTGTATAACTAAAAGATCTTTCAAACAGTGAGGTTCTGTGTTTCGGCATCCTAAGGAGATCACCGTGGCGGGTAGAGCAGCCATGTGTCGAGCCAGTTTTAACCAGTTTTTCCGCTAAATATCTTGGTGAGTTCCTTTTGAGGATTTTATGTATTAATCATCCAAGTTGGACTTCATATGTTTGTTGCAGGTTCAACCAGCCAGACTCAGCGAATTTTTCGGTAATATGTTCAAACTTGCAAACACCACAACTGAAGCGCAGGCATGAATTTTGGACTTTCTGTAGACTATTTCTGTCTCTCTGAAGCAAGGCAGGCCAAAAAATGATGCTACAGTAAGAAAGTTGTGATAGAACAAGGCTGTCACACAATCTGAGTTTTGTTTCATTACTAAGAGTGTTCTTATGAATGTATAGAATTCGCAGTTTTGCATATGACTTTTGAAGCAAAACAGAAACATGTTCAGAAAATCTAAAGTCAGAGTCTAACCATAGATCTAAGTTTCTACAGAAGTTTGAGGCTTCTAGAATGGTATTGTCAAGTCTGATCTTAAAATCAGCGTGGTTCAACAGCTGCCCTCTATTGCTACCAAAGACCAACATCTCAGTCTTGATGCTATTTATTTTTAAACCGTGGGCTTCACAGAGTTGAGTTATAGATTCGAGGTCACTATTGATGTTTTCGACGCTGTTTTGACATTTTCAAGAGTGAATAAATAGTAGATTTGTTGATCGTCAGCGAACTGATGTGAAATACAAAACCTTAAAAAGGCCGAGAAATCCGCAGTATAGATAGAGAATCTTATAGGCCCTAAAATAATTCCTTGAGGAACACCTCTATCCAAGATGACATAATCCGAGTAAGAGCCATTAAAAAATACTCTTTGATGTCTAAACGAGAGGTAAGATTTAAAAAGATTAATGCTTGTCTGGTCAAAACCAAAGTATTTTAGCTTTAAGTAAAGGACAAAATGAACTATGGTGTCGAATGCCTTGCTGTAATCAAGCAAAATAATGCCTTAATAACAGATAAAAAGAACAGATATAAATGCTGGAAGAAGCCTAGTGCTTCTAGTTCGATCCAGATACAGCGGCTAAAAACTAAAATCATAACAAACACAGATGAGATATCACGCTCAGAAAATACCAAGGAAAAATAGAACATAAAGTAAGTTAAAAATTGTGTAATCCGATTTTTCTCATACGCCGCACAGAGGGCCAGGGGTCACTGAAAATATTGAATATCTCCAAAAAAAAATTCCTACTATTACCCAACTTTTCACAGAGTAGGCTTTGGTGAGTCATAAAACAAAAACAAAAAAATAAAAGAATTGCCGTAACTTGTCAAAAAGGCTTTACTTAGTGGTAGGTTCTGCGAAATATTATTATATTGCAGCAGACGTTTTTAAACTCTGTAATTTTTTTAAAACTTATATTTTACAAATAAATTTTTTATGATGAATGAAGATAAAAGAGGTAAGTTTTTGCTGTTTTCCTACACTTTTATATTTTAGTAATAATTTACCATATTTGTATAACGACCATTTTTATTAAAACATATTTTTCAAAATAAATCCTAAACATTTACGAACGATTTTAAAAAAAATGTAGGAATATCATATTTTTCTTATATATATTATTAAGTTAAGTAGTCTTTATACTTTCATGTCGCGAAAAAAAAATCTGCACTTAACTGCTAACCTGTGTGGTAAAACATTATTTTCTGCTAGATGCCTCGAATCCCTATTGGTATTAATAAAAGAACTATACAGGTTGAGTTCTAAGTAATAGTCCAAAATTGCAGGATCGATTCAGGGGCTCAAAATATTACTATTTGTGTATATATGATTTAGTCCGAAAGTTGATAGTTTAGAAGATACAGGGTGTTAAAGTTATTCTTAAAATTTCAAATTTTATCTCTAGCGAATTATATATTCAGTTTTTTAAAACCAAAATTGGCATACTGGGGTTTTTTGGGTCGACAAATACGAATATGATGTTATTTTTGATAGATTTGGTAGAGGGCGCCACTTGCGGTATCTCTAGTGCATTTTTTGGCATATATTTTTTGAGCGCTTATTTATTACAAATCTGATAGCATACTTCAAATCCTTGATGTTTTTTATATAAAAAAAAAGATATACTCAACTTTTGGACTGTCATAAATAAACAAATAGTAATATTTTCAGCTCCTGAATCGATCCTGCAATTTCGGACTATTACCTAGAACTCACTCTGTATAGCAGCTCTTGTCGGTTGACCTACACTGTTAGCTATTCACGTTACTAGACCGGAAACATGGACTTTATAGGTCGATCCAGGAAATTTACAGGGCCACCTGGGGAGACCTGTAAAGTGTAACTTACAGGGTGATTGATCATATTACAGTGATGACGATTCAGAAAATGACGAATAATCAATTTTGTTCTGCAATATAAATAATGAAATTGTTTATATTTTCTTTATAGCTTAATCATTTCTAAATTGATTATCAGTTTTATATCAATATGTTAGGGTAATATCAGATTACAAATATTGTTGTTGTTGTTGTTTATAATAGTGTTACGGGTTCACAACGACAAATGAAAACTCGCAATTGTTGAAAACGATACGTCAATTTATTCCGACAAATTATGTACCAAAGCACGCACTTAAACTTACTAATAACTTGCTAATAATTCACTACTTTAATACGCCTATTAACTTCGCGTTAACATCTAGCGATCACTACCATTGGTTATCTCTGACTGATGCACGACGTCCGGCCCTATATATGAGGGTCTGCCTACAATTCGAGAATTTTCCATCCTTGTTCGATTCGGAATCATTCCGCATTTTTCTAGAACCGGACCGTTCACATACCAGTTTGTCACAGATAACGCAACTAAAACCTAGATTAAGAATACAACCATAAATACGTCAACCTAATACTACACTAAACCTAAATAAATTCTAACTATAAAATTTAAATAACTTAAATTTGTAACACTATCCTCCTCTTCAGGTTTGATCGTCTCGATCAACATTTCCCAGGTAAGGTTTTAGTTTGTCTAGATGAACAACTTTCATCTTGGACTTCGGGCTTTTCTGGATTCGGTAGACTACATCATTAATTCTCTTAACAACTTTATAAGGCCCTTCCCATGGTGGTGTCAACTAAGGTGATCTTCCTTTCTTGAGTTGAGGATTGTATAGCCAGACTTGATCATTCTCTTTGAACCCTGAAGAGTTTGCTTTCAGGTCATATCTCGCTTTCATGCGGTCACTGGCTATTTCTATTCGCTCTCTAACCACTTCATGGATATCGTGCAGCTTTTGCCTTAAACGTTCGACATAGTCATTAACCTCTAAGTGTTCTTCTTCAGGTGAACCAAACATGATATCACATGGTAAACGCAGTTCTCTACCAAACATGATACTAGATGGAGTAGCTCCTGTCGTATTGTGAATGGCGGTTCTATAGGCCATCAAAAACAATGGAATATATTGGTCCCAATCTGTTTAGTGCTCATCAACAACTTTGCACAGATGTTCTTCTATTGTTTTATTAAATCTTTCAACCATGCCATCTGACTGCGGATGTAAATCCGTAGTCCGTGTTTTATGTATTCCTAAAAGGTCACAGAGATTCTGGAAGAGCTTTGATTCAAAGTTTCTTCCTTGATCTGAAATGTAGTTCCAAAGGAATGCCAAATCGGCTGAAAACATCATTTACCAGAACTTCTGCAACTGTAGCGGCCTCTTGGTTAGGCAAAGCAAAAACTTCTGGCCATTTGCTAAAGTAATCCATGACAACAAGGATGTATTTGTTGCCCTTTTTAGTTTCTGGAAACGGTCCGGCCACATCAATAGCAATGCGTTCGAATGGCAGACCTACGTTATATTGTTTCATTTGACCTCTGGACCTTGTTTTGGGACCTTGGCTGGCTGCACAAGTCGAACATCGGCGGCACCAGTTTTTCACATCTTGAAAGTAATTGACCCAATAAAATCGGTTTCGAATTTTGTCCATGGTTTTATTTATACCTAGGTGCGCGCCTGATTTTCCACCATGGCATTCGGCCACTATATTGTCTACCATGCTCCTAGGAACCACTACTTGATTAACCACAGTAAGGCCATCGGCACTTTCCCAGGCACGTTTAAGGATGTTTTCCTCTACTATCAGTGAATCCCATTGTGCCCACAGTGATTTGAATATCACCCCTTGGTTTGCGATATCTTGCCATGATGGTCGTGGCTTGTTCTCTTCTTTCAATCGCAAGATAGGTCCTACATCTTTGTCGTTAAGTTGTGTGGTTCTAATCGAAGCCGACATCCATTCTTCATCTGGTTCTAACTTTATCTGGCGCGCGTAGGTAATTCCCTCTTTCTGGTCAATTTTCCTGCAATGTTTACAATCCTCAGGGCAAGGTCTTCTGGACAATGCATCCGCATTATTATGCACCCTTCCCGCTCGGTGCTTAATTTGATAATGGTATTGTTGTAGCTTTTCTATCCATCTCGCGACTTGCCCCTCAGGTTGTTTCATTTTCATGAGCCACTGTAACGCAGCATGATCCGTTCTAATCAGAAACTCTTGTCCATAGAGATATTTGTGAAAGTGATCTACGGATTTAATGATGGCTAGGAGCTCCTTTCTGGTAACACAATAATTTCTCTCTGGTTTGGATAGCTTTTTGCTGAAAAATTCGATGACCCGTTCTTCTCCATCTTGTACTTGGGAGAGTACTGCTCCTATGCCAACGTTGCTCGCATCAGTATCTAATATGAATTTACCTTTTGGAATAGGATATGCGAGAATCGGACTAGAACATAATGCTGCCTTCAGTTTTCTAAATGCTTGGTCACATTCAGTATTCCATCTGTAAGAAGCTTTATCTTCTGTAAGTCTATGTAATGGAGACGCTATTTTGGCGAATCCTTCTACAAATCGTCTGTAGTATGTACACAGGCCCAAAAAGCTTCTCAATTCATGTTTGTCACGAGGTTGAGGCCATTCTTTTATTGCTTGTAACTTCTTTTCGTCAGTATGGATGCCTTGTCGGGAAACGACGTGACCCAGGAACTCAACTTTTTCTTGAAATAGAAAACATTTGAGTTTAGTTTAAGATTTGCGTTCCTGATTCTTGAAAATACTTCTCGTAAATTGTCTAGATGATCTTGAAATGATTTTCCCATTACTATAACATCATCCAAATAGACTAGGCAGGTTTTCCAAGTAAGGCCTCGTAAAACGACTTCTATTAGTCTTTCAAATGAAGCTGGGGCATTGCATAGGCCAAAGGGCATCACATTAAACTGATAAAGTCCACTTCCAGCAGAGAATGCTGTCTTCTCTTTATCTCTCTCAAAGATTCCTACTTGCCAATATCCACTTTTCAGGTCAAGAGTAGAAAACCAATACGATCCTGCCAACGTTGTTAATGTGTCGTCTATTCTTGGCAGTGCATAACTATCTTTCTTAGTCACATCGTTAAGTTTCCTGTAGTCGACACAAAATCTAGTACTTCCATCCTTTTTAGTGACCAACACCACAGGAGATGACCAAGGACTTGATGACTCTTCAATAACCCCGTCACTGAGCATTTTATGAATGAGATAGTGAACTTCTTCTTGTTTCGCCATTGGTAGTCTTCTTGGGGGCTGTCTTATCGGTTGGGCATCGCCAGTGTTGATGGAATGTTGAATAATGTTTGTGCGTCCCGAACTACTCTTAGTTTCGAAGATATTACTTTGTTCTTCTATAAACTCTCTCGCTTTACTAAATTCTTCTGGAGTTAGATGTTGGCAAGTTGACTCAAATTGCTGAAGTACCTCCATTGGTAACTTGCTTTTATCCTCGGAAGTTGGCTCTTCACATCTTGTTACTTTCTGTACTGGTTCAAATAATGCTACCACCTCCCCCTTATTAATTTTGACACTATTTGGGAAAATATTGGCGACTCTAATCGGGATGTCTTTATCGGTTTTAACTAGTGACTTTGCAACGAGGTAGGTGTTGGGTAATTTCTGTTGGCTTATGAGTCCGACGCAGCTTGATGTTTTACTTTCTAGCCTCCCAAAAATTATGGTCTCACTGTTACCGACCAGTCTTGTTGTACATACTGCCACGACCTTTATTGGTTCTTTATTGAAGTGACTATTTGACAAAATGACCTCTTCATTCCCAAATCTTAGGGTATTAAGTTTATTGTCAAACGCAAATCCATGTTTACTTATCAAGTGCAATCCCAAAATAAATTCATCTTCTATTTCTGCAACTAATACAGTGTGGCGAATCTTCAACCTTCCTAGCTGTAGATCTATATCTGTCTGCCCCAACACGTCGGCGGATTCTCCAGTCACAGTCTTAAGTGTTATTTTCTTTTCTGTTGGTCGAATTTTATATCTCGTTGCAATTTTGGACATAAGCAATGATATGGCTGCACCGGTGTCTACTGTGATGTTAACTTGTCTTCCATTTATAAGTTCGTCAATGTTGAGGCTGTCAGCAGTATGTTTTAAACTCTTAATAGAGTAAATTTTGGGGGCTACCCTTTCATTAGTTAACACCCGCCTTTCCGTGTTGAAAAGTTTTAGTTTTTCCTGATCTCCTCTTCTGTACTTTGTCCCGCTGGATGGTAGGCGAGACCTCATTTGGACACGACAATTGCGTTGAATGTGCCCTGTAAGTCCGCATCTAAAACACTTTACATTTGGAGGGGATCGTCTGCTTTCTTTTAAAGAGTCAATCTTCTCTTTCAGTGATTGAAGAATTTGGCTTAGCGTCTTTGAGGGAACCTCTTGTTCCTTGCTCATTTCTTCACGCTCGTGAATTGAAACACCCCTTACTTTTGGCATGGACTTCACTGCTGCTATGGAAGCGTTCTCGGCGAAGTAACTTTGCTAAGTCTGTGTCTCGCAAGCCATTAATAAAGCGATCTACCGTGAAGGGATCTCTGTAATTTTCTGGCATCTCTGGGTAAGCCAAGTACATCAGCCTCCTGATATCTGCTTCATACTCTTGCAATGATTCTCCTGGTCTTTGCGGACGAATATTTAATTCTGACCAATGTAAATTTCGCAAGTGTTCGTCTCCATACCTTCTTTCTAACGCTGCCACTAAAGCATTGTAACTCTGTTTTTGTTCGGCTGGAATGGACCGTAAAAGTCCCAGAGCAGGTTCTCGCAGAGCTACCAACAAAGCTCTAGCTTTTTCGTCATCGTCCCAGCCATTTGCAGCAGCGGCAGCTTCAAACTGTTGTTTGTAGGTGGACCAGGAAGACGTGCCATCAAAATTTGGAGGCCTAATGTTTTGGTTGGAATTCACAACATATCCCTGAGTTTTTATTTTGTTGTGTTCTTTCTGAAGCTGTATAAACTGCTTTGACATGTCCTGGAATTTTTCTTCCATGGTTTGAAAAACTTCTTCCCTAACATTCTGTAGTTTGGTCTCCACTTTTTCTTCAACATTCTGCAATTTGTTTTGCACCTTTTCTTCTACATTCTGCATCCTTTGAGTTATTTCTTCCTTAAGACCTTCTGTTGCTACCTTAAATTCTCCTCTCAGCTGTTCGGAGTTGCTCCTTATTTGGTCGAAGTTTTCTTGCATACCATCTATTTCTTCAAATGTCCGTCTCATATCGTTTTGGTTTTGTGCAATGGTCTGTCTTATATCGTTCTGGTTTTGTTCCATGGTCTGCTTCATGTCGTCCATGGTGTGTTTCATGTCGCCTTGATTTTGTTCAATGGTCTGTCTCATGTCGTTCTGGTTTTGTTCAATGGTCTGTCTCATATCGTTCTGGTTTTGAGCCATTTCAGATGATAGAGCCTGAATTATTTTAGTCAGTTCTTCCATTTTTGCTGATCCTTGTCTAGTAAGCATCAACTTTCTGACAAATTTCTCCAAACGTCTATCCTTATATAAAAGTTAATGTCGCAGTCCGTTTTTCAATATCTCTTCCGATTCTTAAATAGAACCTAATGGAATGTTCTGGAATATACTGGTAAATGTCACTCTTTCTGCCACTAGGCAAATGTAGAAGTCACTTTTTGATTATCTCTTTTGGTTCTCGAATAGATCGTCGTAGAATGTTATGGAATATTCTAGAAATTATTTCCAATTCTTACTTTTTAAATAGCTAAGCTAATGTCAAAGTCGCTTTTTGGATATCTCTTTTGGTTCTCGAATAGAACGTCGTAGAATTTTATGGAATATTCTAAAACTTCTTTCTAATTCTCACTTTTTGAATAACTAAGCTAATGTCGAAGTCGGTTTTTGTATATCTCTTCTGGTTCTAGAATAGAACGTCGTAGAATGTTATCGAATCTTCTAGAAATTCTTTCTAATTGTTACTTTTTAAATAACTAAGCTAATGTCGAAGTCGCTTTTTGGATATCTCTTCCGGTTTTCGAATAGAACGTCGTAGAAAGTGATGGAATATGCTAGAAAATCTTCCTAATTATCAATTTTTGGGCTGTAAGGTTAATGTCGAAGTCGGTTCTCAAATATCTCTTTTGGTTTTTGAATAGAACACTATCGAACTTCTTCGAATATTCTAGAAAAATCACTTACTGTTCTTCTGTCCAATTGTCCTAGCCGGTGGTACTATTTACGGATATTCTTTGCACTATTTATTTCTTTTAGTCTCACTTCTGACACGAATTGTTACGGGTTCTCCACAACAATTAAAACTCGCAAATGTCAAAAAAAATACGTCAATTTATTTCGACAAATTATGTACAAAAACACGCACTTAAACTTACTAATAACTTGCTAATAATTCACTAATTTAATCCGCCTATTAACTTCGCGTTAACATCTAGCGATCACTACCGTTGGTTATCTTTAACTGCCCGATGCACGACGTCCGGCCCTATATATAGGGTCTGCCTACTATTCGAGAATTTTCCATCCTTGTTCGATTCAGGATTTTACCACCCTTTTCTAGAACGCGGACCGTTCGCGCACCAGTTTGTCATAGATAACGCAACTAAAACCTAGACTAAGAATACAACCATAAGATACGTCAACCTAATACTACACTAAACCTAAATAAATTCTAACTATAAAATTTAAATAACTTAAATTTGTAACAATATGATTTTGTTATGTGGTAATATGAAAACACCCTATATAAAAAAAAAATTTGTAGGCTTATAATTATAATTTGTTTTACACTTTGTATTAATATTGTAATTTTAACACATATTGAATAATATCTACGTGATAAATAATTTTTCAATAAAATGTAGTCCGGCTGGCCCACTGTGCGCCGTAGTTTTTATTATACAAGGTATTTTCGAAAAAATTCCTACGGTACGACAAACGATTAATCCATAGTACACCGGTCTATTTTCTAAGTGAAAAGTAACAGGCTGAATTTTCTAAAAGGCTTCATTTGATACAATTTTATTCAAAATTAAATCTTACAGAGTAGGGATGCAATATCGTATGGTCAATATCGATATTGGGAAAATATAATTTTATTATTATCGATATTTTCCAATATAGATATTAATCCGCTTTCAAAATAAAAAATATTTATACTGTTTTAAAACAGTATGATAAAAAATACAACGGTGTACTGTGCTATGTAGACTATACGTTTTTGTCCACCAAAATGACGTCTTTATAAATGTGCATAAGATTTCCGATATGTGCGGACGTTCTTTAAACAATTAATACCTTATAAGGTTCTAATTCCTCCTTCCATTTTTTGTAATCTGTCGCAGCATGTTTTTGGCTTGAAATATCATTTAAAAATGGCTGAACATATTTTTTATCGAGTGCTTCAATAAGATCTAGTTTGCTAGCTGGGACGTCAGCGCTACGGGATGTCATTTCAAAAGCGGGCACTACCAAAGCCTAAAAGAATGTATATCTTTGTTAAAGATGCACCGGTATCTTACATTGATTCAAGTATTTTGTTATGTTTTTAATTGTTGTCAATTTATGACAAAATTAATTAAAATTTTTTTGTAAACTGTCGACTTGTTTGGAAATATCGCATCTATTAGAGCATTCATAAGTGTCGCTGCCAAACAAAATATGAATTTAACACAATTCGATGTGGCTACTGCATTTTTGTATGGCAATTTTTATAAAGAAATTTATATGAAACAATTAGAGATATGAAGATAACACTGGTAAAGTTTGTAGATTAGGGAAAAGTCTATGGACTCAGCAGGCACCGCGGTGCTGGAACAAATGATTTGTAGACGTTTTCAAAAGTATGGGATTTTCTTTATCCCGGCTATGACCTACACCACCGATTTCGACATAATTTTGGGATCTGTGTGTACCATGACCTTTCGTGTCATCGAGAGGAAAAGGTAGAACCAGCTAACATCGATATCATATGGCTAAAATTCACCTCAAAGTCCCCCACTTTGGTTCATCCGATCATAAACTTATAATAACAAAGTGCGAAATGCTCATACCACAAAGCCAACAGCAAGAGGTTTGCTTTAAAACAACTGATCCCACTATTTGCTGTAATGAAATAATAAAAGTAATCTTATCTGGAATGGATGCATATATCCCACATACAACAAAACGCAGAGCTAATGCAAAACCTTGGTTCAACAGCCAGCGTCAAACGGCTGTACAGAAAAAACACAGAGCATATAACCTTTGAAAACGACAACAAACCGCTCAAAACCACACAGAATTTATAAAAGCCAGAAATAGTTGCAAAATTACTATTTACGCCGGCAAAGAAACATACAATCAAATAATAAAAAACAGGTTGCTGAATTGTCCAAGTAGTTCTAGGTCCTTTTGGTCTCTTGCAAAAGCTGTTGAATCAAACTTCACCAAGTCATCCATACCACCACTTACAGATAAAAATATTCACTTAGCCACAACATCAGAGGAAAAAGCCAATATGCTGGACAAAATTTTTTCCTCCAACTCAAACCTAACAGTGCCAAATGGGAAAACTCCACCGTTCATTGAAAGGGTTTCCCACAGTATGCCTTTTGTCACAGAGAAATACGAAAATTCCTTAAAAAGTTGGATACAAACAAAGCAATGGGTCCAGATCGCATTCCCGCGATAGTACTACTCAAAAATTCTCACCCCAACTTTCGCTAAATTATTCAATTTATCTTACAGGCAAGGAGTATATCCATCATCATGGAAGTCTGCCGCAGTACAACCCATTCCAAAGAAAGGAAAAAAGACAGATCCGTTAAACTATAGACCAATTGCTCTACTTTCGGTGATATCAAAAGTAATAGAAATAGTTGTGAACAATCACTTAACCAAGTACTTGGAAAAGTACGAAATTATCAACGACAAGCAATACGGATTTCGAAAATATAGGTCAACTGGCGATTTACTTACATACGTCACTCACTTATGGCAAAAAGCGATTGAGTTGCGGGGTGAAACAAGAACAATTGCCTTAGATATATCTAAAGCATTCGATAACACAACAAGCTCAAAGCAATGGGATTGTCGCCGAAACTTTGCACTTGGTTTGAAAGTTACCTAGGATAGATACATTTATGTTGCACTGGATGGCCAGAACTCCAACTCCAACTCTTACCAAATAAATGCTGGTGTGCCACAGGGAGCAATCCTTTCGCCCACACTTTTTCTGATTTACATAAATGACCTCATAGATAAAACAGTAAATCTACTTTATTGCTTTGTAGATGATGGCAATATAGTCTCCTCACTCATACCACCCACATGTCTCTCCGCACGTGAATTCCATTATCTTAGACTAACTCAAATATCGCAGATAAATAACGACCTGGAGATAATAGAGGACTGGGGCCACAAAAACCTTGTACAGTTCAACGCGCCGAAAACCCAAGCAGTCCTGTTTTCAAAAAAGACCAGCACCGGTGAGCCAAACATCATGCTATCTGGAAGTGCTGTCACATTGCAGAGCCAGTTGAACATCTTAGGAGTCACTGCAGAGACCAACATGGCATAGTCACGTGGCAGATATAGCTAAAAGGGCGTCCCAAAAGCATGGGGTGCTATTTCGTGCAAGCATCTGTATACACGAAGCCAACTGCTGACACTCTACAAAGCCCAGATTCGACCAACTATGGAGTACTGCTCACATATATGGAGTGTGGCACCCAAACATTCCTTAATGCTTTTGAACACCGTGCAAAAACGAGCTATCAAGCTGATCAATGACCCCGCACTTAACCGTAACTTCGATAGTCTCGAACATCGAAGAACTGTGGGCGATCTATCTCTCTTCTACAGGTATTTTCACGGAAAATGCTCTGAAGAGTTGGCACGTATGATCCCCCCGGGAGTAGCACCTACTAGGCGAACACATCAAACAGACGGTAACCATCAATTTACTGTCAAAATAGAGGCACCAAGAACCTCATTATATCAGAATTCATATCTCTGGAGAACAGCATCGCTGTGAAATAAACTCCCTGCGACAGTTTTCCCTGCAGGTTACAACCTGAACCGTTTCAAAACCAACATACACCAACATTTCTGCGCACTTGCCGCTTCTCGAGCGTGATAGGGATCTCCTTGCGAGTGCGCATACCCGTAAAAAAAAATTGCGTATCTTTCTCAAAAATACCCGTAATTTAGCAATTTTTTTAATACCATGTCTATACCTCTTTGATTAAAACTCGTAGACAATAATTGAGTGGAAACAAAATTTCGGACATCCATTGTCTTTTTATTTTAAACACATAACCGTAAAAAAATGCGTATCTTTCTCAAAAATACCCGTAACTCCGCATTTTTTTTAATACTATGTCTATACCTCTTTGATTAAAACTCGTAGACAATAATTGAGTAGAAACAAAATTTCGGACATCCATTGCCTTTTTATTTTAAACACAGTATTTAAAATAAATAAAGATAATGGAAGTCCAAAATTTTGTTTCTATGTCTATACCTGTTTTTCCATATTTCTTTTACTTTTAATATTTTCCCTGAGTATTTGATACAGGTTTCTCACTGGTACAAAATCCACGTCAGCCGTAAAAACATACGGTGTTTTAACATTTTTCAAACCAATGTTCTTCAGAACATTTATTGGATAAAAATCCTAAAAAAAATAAAAATAAATAAATTCTATAAGTTCTTTAGAAGTCAAACTGAATCGGTCATTTCAAACACCAATCACATTCTGCTAATTTTACGGTAGAACGTAAAAACTGAATAGCTTAAAGATTTATAAACAACTGCCCCCAAAATAACATGTAATATTATGTGATTAGGCTCTAGAACAATAAAATGCACACTAAAAAAATTATAATTTTTTTGGGAAAATTAAATTTTGGACTAATTAGTCTATGGACAAATCAAGTTTCGTGTGCAAGTCGTGCCAACTTTCTGCCGATAAGCTAACTTTGTTAAGGGCATCCCAGATATCAGGTTTTGACTTGTTGTCATTCTGGTAAATGCGTTTTTTGAAAAATATGGCGGATTCAAAATGGCCGAAAGGCGTATCCTTAAAAAAATTGTAACTTTTTTATTTCTTATCCGATTTTCATGAAACAAAGTTTAAAATACTTGCTTTATAATGTATTTAAAAATGTATTGGTAAAAAAATATGTACTTTTTTGTATTTGTCAAAAAAAATTAAAAATGCAAAAAAAAGATCATTATTTTTTATTTTTTTTTATTTATAAAACTATTGGAGCTAGAAAAAAAAAGTTTGTATAAAAAAGATAGCTATTTTGATTCTTTATTCAAATCTGCTTCAAATGTTCCAAAGCGTTAATTAGTTTTTAAGTTATTTCCAAATAACTGGAAACAAATAGGGGTCTTTAAGGTATATTTAAAAATTATGCTTTTAATGAAAACCATAAGAACTTTTTGAAAGTAACTTAAATTTGTTTAACATACCTAGCAGATCAGGTTTTGACTTATTGTCATTGTGATACTCGCGTTTTTTTTAAAATATGGCAGATTCAATATGGCGGAAAAGCATATTTAAAAACAAATTGTATCTTTTTTATTTTTTATCCGATTTTAATACAATAAAGCTTAAATTACTTGAATTGAAATGTACTAAAAAAATACTTTGTAAAAAATGTATTTTTTTTAATATTCGAAAAAAAAATCGGCTGGAAAAAGTGACAAAAATGATTTTATTTATTTTATTTTTTAATTGACCCCCATATACGGACGTCGCTGAAGGGTTTGTCATTAATTAAACCCCCCAAACTAACACATTGTTAAAAAGACAATTTTCTTTCCTATAATAAAGTATAAAACACATTTTTGTCAATTGAGCTTAGTTTCTGAGAAAATTGGGAAAACTTGTAAAAGAATTAATTTGGTGATTTGTAAAAATTGATTTAAGTTGCACAGGCCTGTAAAGTTTTAATCTGAAGATAAATCTACACACGTTTAAAAGGAAATTTTATTGTCTACAATCGACTGTAGGTCACAATTTTTGAGCTGGAGAGTTTATCATTAGTCCTACCCCACTGACTTATAGATTGTTGAAAAGGAAATTTTATGGGCTACAATAAAGAATAGTTTATATTTTTCTCTAAGCTTAGTTTTTAAGAAAATTTGAAAAAATCTAAAAATTTCAGAACTTGGGGAGTCTGGGGGGTCTTTTGTTTTGATCCATTTCTATGTCATTGTATCTTTAGGGCGTCAATTTAGATACATTTTTAGAAATTCGAACACGACTATAAAAGGAGGGGGGATAAAAAAAATTGGACCAAAAACTTGCCCGGCAACATCCAAATCGTTAGTCTGTGATCTATTCTCAGCTAAGATTCATTGTCCAACTGCGGTCCTCATATTTTGCATACTCAACTACCTCTAGCACCTGCACTATATTGTAAAAACTTTCGTCGATTGATAATCACTTTCAAAAATAACAATAACAACGTTGATAATGTCCATCAAACAACGATAACAATAAAAATAGAAATCACCTGTTTTACAAGACGCGTAAAGCCGCGCCTTCGGTAGTCGTTTTGGTGACAACAAATTGTTTTTTTTATTGAAACAAATATAAAATATACATCTATATAAGACTTGTATACACCAAATTAAAGAAAAATGTTCATTCTAAAACTTTTGTTTAAACTTTTTTTTAAATTTTGCTTTGGTGTTATTAAAAATGTAGGTTAAACTTTACTAGCTATACAAAAAAAGTTAAAGGTCAGTTATTTAATTTTTTTCTAAAAAAACGAAGCAAAATTTTTAAAAATATAATAGAAAGTTATTTTATTGCGGGTGTTTACTGATTCATTTGACATTTTTTGCAACCCTCTACGACTATTTTTGAGAAAGATACATCGTTTTAAAAAGTATCATGCAAAAAAAAGTGGTGGGGGCCATATCTTTAAAAAAACGCATTTACGAGAATGACAACAAGTCAAAACCTGATCTATGGAGTGCCCTTAACAAACTTGGCTCATCGGCAAAAAGTTGGCACGACTTGCACACGAAACCCCCTTTTAGGCCGATTTGTCCATAGACTAAATGCTGTTTTAGCAAAGATTTTTTTCTGTCACTCATTAGTTTGTTTCACAGATTCGATGTCGTTCTTGTACAGATTCGAAAATTTGGCGGTTATGTTTGACACAATGAAAAAATAATTTTATTAAAAGATAAAGTATTTACAAAGTTTTAAAAAAACTAAAAACCCAATTGAGATACATACAAGAACCTAAAAAATCAGTTAACCAATGCAATAAACCCGGAGAAATAAGCATGTTACCGAAAAACCAGATGTTTTAAGTTTTAACAAGCAAAATAATAGAAAAAGCTATGGCTGACCAAATTCGACAACACATTAATGCACATAATATTCTACCAACTAGACAGTCAGGATTTCGGTCTGGATTTATCTGTGCCACGGCTATGTTGGATCTGGTGGATGTCATAATAAGCGACATTGATTCAGGTAAAACAATTTTCTGAATCCGCTATAAATTTATCTAGATCGTATTTAAGCGACAGAAAAGTGTTTGCTCAAACGCCCAGTGGAAAATCTAATATGGGGGACGTCTCGGGTGTGCCACAAGGTTCCATTTTAGGCCCGCTACTAATTTGTATTTACACATTTAACATAGCAAATTGTTTACAATTTTGTCGAGTCTATAATTACTGCGATGATAACTTAGATATAGTTTTATCTTTGAAAACCTTATGCCTGCTGAACAACAAAGTAACTCTGACTTGAACAAACTATAGGAGAAATCGATGAAACATCAGCTTTCGGCAAAGTCAAATATTATGGTATTTGGCAAAAATCAGAATATTGTTGAAAACACCTTAAAGATCAAAATATCAACTGACGCATTGTCATTTACCAGGTCCACTAGAAATCTTTGTCTGATTCTGGACACGGGCCTTAGATTCTCTCTTCGAAAAGATTTTCTTCGAACCGAAATTTGTTCGAAAATATTTTCTCCTAAAACATTTTTTTGGAAAAAAATTAATTTTGAATGACGTTTTTTTTTTTGAAAAATTGATTTGTTAAAATAGTCCTCCTTTTGGGTCGCAATCGATGTTATTCTAACTATTATCAATTATTGATCGCAAACGTATCCTACCTATCCATTGGAAACATTTTTTGTCTTGTCTGGAAAGCTGACAGGTTAGGATACGTTTGCGATCAATTGACAAAGGTTAGGTTAACACCGGTTTCAATCACAAAAGGAGGACAGATGAGTTTTAAAAAAAATGTTTTTGAACAAAATGTTTTCAAAAAAATTTTCGTTTAAAGAAAATGTTTTCGAACAAATTTTCGTTTGAATCAATTTTACCTTCGAAGAAAATGACTTTCAACAAAAACGTTTTTGAACATTTTTCTGTTCGAACAAAAAATTCGAAGACATTTCCGAGACCCATTATGTATTAGTATCAAACGTAATACCTATTTGATTTTTTATATTCTGTGAATTTTTTATATATTTTCTAGTGAAATTACGAAAAAAATGCTATTTCCTATATTAAAGACAATTGAGATAAATTTTAAAATTATATGGAAAAGCAAGTTTAAAAAAATTGAATTTATGGTACTTATTTAGCATGCGCAGCTTTATCATTATCATTATTAATTTTTAAAATTTTCAGATATTTGTTTACAATCCCACTACTGACACCGCACAACTCAATTTTAACTTTAAAAAGTAAGATTAGTAAGTAAAGTAAGATAATACCTAGTAAGATTGAAAATGCGATTTACAACCAATGATCTTTATATACAGGGTGTTCCAACTAAAAGGTAACAGACGTGTTTTTTAGTATTTTTTGTAGGAATTTGGAGAAACGCTCGGACACGTCGATTTTGTTTGCGAGGGAGACACCTTTTGGCTATCTTGAAATTTTTGTAGCACTCACCATCTTCGAGGGGTATACTTTACCCCTATATTTTGAATTAGGAAAGAAAGATTTTTTAATCGCGTTGAACATGGTTAATAGAGAAACAATTTAATTTCGAGTAAAATAATATGTACCAAATTGTTATCCTTTTATTGAACAATATTATTAAAATCTTTTGGAAATTAACTCATACATTCCCAGGGAGGCATTCAACAGAGGGAACCATTAGAGCCACCCCTTTTTTGTTTAGCTATTCATCCTATAAAATCTGAGATTAACTATTGGTATATTGGTGATGGAACCCTTATTGTTTTGGAAGGCTTTTTTGGACTCAAAACTAATTTAAAAAAATGTGAATTTTCAACAGTTTACGAAACAAATATACCATGAAATGTTCTCCAGACAATTTAACTTTAGTGACATGTCCTTTTCCTGAAAATAAAATAAAACTAAATTTACAAAATTCAAGGAAAACTTTCCGAAGCTGATTCACATATTGCTTATTATCTTTAAAGACATTCTTTCGCCATTCCTAGAATAACATATCTTCTTCGCTGTGCGCCATTTTTGTGGAGGCTTTCTGCTAGTCTTCAAAATGTTGATCTTCTATTAAAAACAATCTTTAGAAACCATAATCAATTGTACATTTAATGAAAATGCTTGGATTCAATCTTCTTTGCCAATTAAATTAGGTGGGCTTGCAATAAGAGATTCTGCAAGCCTCTGGTTTTCTGCCTTTCTTGGGGCGACAAATCACGTTTCGAAACCCCTTCGAACGAAATCTCTTCTACCAAAACAAATTTTAGAAATTAATGATAACGCATACAAAGAAACACATTTGTCAAACATTTTTAAATAAAATTTCAGATAATTAAACATCTTTAAAAGACAAGGCTAGACTGCTAGCGTTACATGAACCTGAGAACTCCTTCTGGCTTCATGCTTTACCTTCATCTTCTTTGGGTAATCTTTTAGACAACTTGTCCTTCCGCTTATCTGTCGCTCTAAGACTAGGTGTGAGCAACACGTGGCAAAACAGTTGATATTTGCGGCCATCATGGCTTATGCGCTTAAAAAGTGCAGGTCGTTTAGACACAGTCTGATTAATGACTTTTGTGCCATGGAAGAGGGGTAAGGCTTTTTTGCTGGGGATAGCCTTGAGGATTCCAACATAAATAAAACTTCAATAAAATCTGGGGAAGCCACTCACCTTGGAGAAGTACTTCAAAAGAGGGATAAATATGAAAAATTGAAGGATCGGTTTTTGTTTGTACCTTTTATTGTGGATATCTTGGACCCGTGTGGAGAGGAAGCTAAGATCGATAAGATAAGTAAAAAAATTAAGCATCAAAAAGTTAGTAGCTTATAACGGGTAAGCATTGCTATTCAACAGAGAAATGCGGCTTTTATTTTGGGAGCCGTTAGGCCTAAGTTTGGTCTGGAATAAATTTTTTATTTATAGTTTATTTTAATTATTAATACTATTATTTTTCTTATTTTTTACTATGTTCTTTTTACTATGTTTAATATTCAAAAATAAATTTCCCGCTGATTTTAGAAAACGAACAAAAAGAGCGTTTAGAACAAAAACGATTCTGATAAGAACATATTTCTCACCCCATCCATAAACACAACATGATAAGAAATATTGGTTCTTTTCTGCAAAACTTCCGATTCAGCGATTAACTGACTAAATTGGGCCAGTTCTTGATCTGTCATATACAGAGTGACACTTATAGGACCTGCCCAGGTCTTGGTGAGGTCTTCTAGTGATTGGAATCTGAAAACAAAAGAATAAATATATAAAGAAAATTGAATATTTACCGATTTTAGATCGATAGCAACGTGTTTGCGGCTGTATGTAAGGAATTTTTAGTTTTAAACAGTGGCGGCTCGTGGTCAATTATATTAGGTCAAAAATAAATTGGCATACTTAAAAATACAAATAAATATCTTACTTTCAAATGGGACTTTAAATACTTTTAAATTTCAGGTCGATCTTCGTTCTTTGGACACGGAAAAGTGCTCAATGTTCTGCACTACCAACATTTAATTTCTCTTGTCCACAAACGGACCATTCTGGAAATTCTGTATTTATAAAATTATTACAAATCGATTGAAATTACCATAAACTCCAATCAAACCAAATCCATTAACCAAATATACAATCGGTTTGATAGGTATGAATTCGAGCTTTAGCTCTCCTCCACAAGATGGCCTCTATTTAGCGCGCGGTGAAATTGAATAAATATTTTTAGACCCCGGCTGATAACCCTAACCCCACTAAAAATTTTAATCTGCTTACGTTCGGCTCCTGCTCACGCGCTGTAATCGGTTCTTGGGTAATCCAACACGCTTTAAAGCAACGTGGTCCATTCCGGCTGCCAGCCCAAGCAGCGTTTACATAACACTATACGTTGGTTCAAGATTTTGATTACGAGCGACGGAGAAAATGTTATGTTTTATTTTTAAGATAAGTTATTTACATTTACTGAAAGTAAAATAATAATTTATAGAAAAGATAATATTTTTTGGAATTTTAAGGACCAACTGACCTCACGGAAGAGTCGCCACCGACTTTTAAAATAAGCCAAAGAATCAATCCTCTTCATTTATAAATACATATATATTTATCGGTTTCACAACGTTCTACGTCTTCCGATACCCAATCTCCACTCGTTTTTGTTTGCCCATAATTCATCATCTAGGCCTCTTATTCTTATTTCACTGTCTATTCCTTCTCTCCAGCTTCTCCTTGGCCGTCCTCGTTTTTTTCGGCCAGTTGGTTTTCATTGTAGTACTTGTTTACGTAGTCTTTCATCATTCATTCTTTGTCCGTACCACACTAGTTGTTTTGTTCTTATATCATCCACTAAAGTACGTTCAACCACTGTCATAATTTCTCTTATTCTTTGATTGCCCTGCTGCTCTTCTCCAATAGTCCATCTCCGTAGCGGAAAGCATTTTTTCTGTTCTATCCTTGATTGGCCATACTTCTGAGCCGTATGTAATAATACTTTTTACAATGGTGTTATATATAAGCTTTTTGTTATGTTTTGATATACTTTGGTCCCAAGTTATTCCATTTAATAAAGTTATTGATTTTCTTCCTTCTACGTTTCGATCTTTTATAGCTTTGTCTAGTGTTCCGTCAGCTGTAATTTTTAGACCCAAGTATTTATACTCATCACAGGACTGAATTCGCTGCCCGGTATTTAAGATTAGATCCTGTTTCATTCCACCGATACACATATACTCTGTCTGATTGTGATTAACCTCTAGTCCCCACTTATTGTACTCTTCTATTAGTTTTCGTGTCTCATATTCGAGGTCGTCATAATCCTGAGCCACTACTATCTGATCATCAGCGAAACATAAAGTATACAAGGTGGTTTCGTCCAACGGAATTCCCATGTTTTGGCATTTTCTCTTCCATACTTTAAGGAAGTATATCTTGAAGAGCGTAGGCGAGATACAGCAACCTTGTTTAAGACCTTTATTTACTTGAAAGCCTTTGGTTAGTTTGGCTTTTATTTTAACTTTTGCCTTACTATTGCGGTATAACTCTTTGATGGCCTTAATTAGTTGTACGCTTATGTTTGTGTTTTCCAACGCTTTCCAAAGAAGATTTCGTGGTATACTATCATATGCCTTCTGCAAATCGACGTAAAGCAGATGCAGCTCTTGTCCGTATGCCATTTTCTTATCAATAACTTGGGTTATACAAAAGAGATGATCTGAAGTCGATTTACCCGCCCTGAAACCAGCTTGTTCTTCTGCCTCCATGTCTTTATATTCGCTCTCCACTTTATTTCTTATTATTTTATCGTATATTCTGCTTAGCGTACTAGTCACAGATATACCTCTATAATTGTCACATATATATTTGCTTCCTTTTTTGTGTATTGTGGATATATATGACGTTTTCCACTCAGTTGGTACTACAGTTCCATTTAAATATTTTTGGAAAAGATTCCGTAATCTCCAAAACAGTTCTTCAGTGCCATATTTAATAAGTTCGGCTGGGATATTTCCGGGTCCGGCAGATTTACCGCTTTTTAAGGTTGTGCACACGTTTTTGACCTCAGAGATTGTGAGGGGTACTGGAGATCCCATCGTTCTAATTATATTGTCTCTTGCGTCTTCCTTGAATTCTGCTCTATCTTCAGTTAAAAGTTTTTTAAAATGCTCATCCCATTCTTTGTCTGGTATTGGTGAAATGATATCTCTGCATGTTTCTTTTTTAATCGATCTTATAGTTTTCCAGCTTTCGGTACTTCTCCTACCTCCTAAGTAAGAATCTATTTTCTGGCACTTTTGCGTCCACGAATGATTTTTCTTATCACTGATCATTCTTCTCACCTTTGATTGCGCGATTTTGTATTCTTGTCTGCTTCTATCTGTCTTTTGAGATAAGTAGGTGTGATATAATTTCCTTTTTTCCTCTATTTCTCTTTCAATCTCAGCATTCCACCAGTATGGTTTTCTTCTTTTAGAAGTTTCTTCCACTAATCCTAGTGCTTCTTTTGCAGCTTGGTGGATGCTTAATGTAATACATTCGTATTCCTCATCTGGGGTTTTACCTGAACTTGTATTAAGTTTTTCGTTCAGTCTCTTTTTGTATAAGTTTTTTACGCTGTCATGTTCTAGGCTTAGTAGATTATATTTACAGTGATCAATTTCTTCAATCACTGTATCATCAAGATGTTGTTGATGCAGGCTTCGGCCTTGATAAGGAAAGAGAATTTTGGACTCCAGAAAATAGTGATCACTTCCGCATGTTGATCCACGATTTGTTCTGACATATATAAATACATAATATTTATAATTCATTTTTCATTTTCAGCATTGGAGAATATTTTAAAATGCTTCTCCTATCATAAAAAAGGGACGAGCTAGACAGGGAATAAATATAGATATGGAAAAATAATATAGCCCTTTGATTAGTGCCCAACCTCCATCCAATAAGGCCAACGGAACGTTGGCGGCCATTTTTTCACAGATTTTAAGTACAAGCGGTGACCCCTAGAGGTCGTTGTGGTGAACAAGCATATAGGGTCACTGGATCACGAAAACTGCGTCCGTCGTCAGGCTTTAGAGCGCAGTGACCTTACAAGCGTAGTATAAGCCACCATCCCTAGATGTCGCCGTGGAAAATGAGCAGTAACACATTTTGTCTTCTATTTACATGTGCTAGTTATTTTTAATGAAAATGGGTAAAAAACCTGCGTAAGTATTCTTATTTTTTACACTTTTTGCTTTATGTTACGCTTGCCAAACAGAGGGCGGTGGGTTCAAATCCCATGCCTGCCACTACAAACTCGAACCTGCCATTCGTTTGTGAATACAGATTCACCGAAGGTAGGGGTAAAGCCTGTCTTAAGCGAAGTTTGGGAATCAACGAAGTAGGCAAAGTTGACGATGAATACACGGAATTGTTTTAAACAAATAAAAGGTATTTATCTAAAGTAACGAACTTTTTTTTTCTGGATAAACCGGAGGAGCATAGTCAAAGGCAGAAGTTCACGTAAATACCAGAAGGGGTCGTCAATTTACCAAAGTTATTGTTTTGATTTCATAAATCAGATCTTTTTTTGCACTCGACTTGTAGTAGGTTCATTGGTTATATCAAAAATTGCGGAGTAAAGAAAATAGCGATTGAGCTCTTTTATTATACCCTTCGAACATTAAAATTATACCTTGGCGATCTCTTTTATGATTTGCCGAGTTTCTTTAAAAAAACGGACAAAACAGGGCATATTCGGAAAATACCAGACAATATCAGACACATTTTAAATACCGGATGTTAGTCCAAAAAAGAAGAAAGAAAAAGAAAAGAATGGGAATCGAGGGAAGCATAACGGATGACAACACTAAAAGGCAACTGATATGGTACGGCCATGTACAACGGATGAACGACGAAAGATTACCAAAACAGGTCCTAGAATGGCAACCAATAGGGCGCAGAAAGAGGGCGTCCTAAACTAGAATGGCAACAGTCAATCCAAAGATCAATGAGTCAAAAGAATCTGACAGAGGATGATTGTCAGGATCGAAGGAGGTGGAGAATAGGCGTCGGACAACGTAGAAAAATGTTCTAAACCGACATAGTAGTATGTTAGTCCAAAAAACCGCACTGACCGGGTCAAAACTAGACGGTTGTCACTTTAATTTATCCTAAGGTGACTGATGAGTATTTTTAAGTTTAGAAAAGAGATCGAGCTGAGAGCGCGGCAACCACTATCAGTAGCCTTAATTTATCCTTAGTTCATTTGAAATCCAACACGCTTTTAGCAGTCATTTTTAGAGTGCCTTTCTCAGTACAGATGTATAAGTACTTGATTAAATCTAAAATGATTGGGCTAAATAACTCACCTGTCAAACGATAAATGAGTAACAAAAGTAATATCATCCTTTTCAACAGTGTAAAAAACTGGGGTCAAATACAACAGCGTTCTAAAATACTTGGTTGGGGGGTAATAAAACTTGGCACATTCATTCTCAGGACTAACGATAGGCAAATTATCCTGGCTCAGTTCATCACACAATAAGGGATAAGTCCGTAGCAGGTTTCCGTTGAATTCCAATACCGTGTTTGCCAAACTTTTAAACAATTTACCGCTTTTGTGTTGGATCTGGAGTTTTTTTGGAGAGTTCCAGTGGATTATCTAAAAAAAATTAAGCCACTTGAGCTTGTGTACCGAAGAATTACTAATTTTGGTTAGAAAAGTCTTAAAGTTTAAAATATATTTACAGTGAAACCTCTCCTTGCGGACACCTCTATTAAGCGGACACTCCCTTTAGGCGGACAAATGTTTTGGAACCAAGCTTTTCTCATGTCTTTACATATAAAATCCACTCCTATAACCGGACAGTCTAATAACCGGACGCGTACAATTTTTTTTGTTAAAAAATTCTGAAACCTCCCTTAACCGGACGCGAACCTCTGACAATGGGTCGGAGCACTGCACAATATGGGCATAAATATTATGTAGTATGTTGGCAACAACGCACTCTGCAGTCAGGGAATTACCTCTTTCCGTTTTAATGCGGAGACTAAATACTTCTGTCGTATTTACAACATTATTTTATTCTTTGTTTGAAACGCGTAGACAATGATTGTGTAGAAATAAAATTTCGGACTTCCATTGTCTTTATTTATTTTAAAACACGACGTTTCGGTTAGTAAGTATCTCTAACCGTTATCAAGTGTAAACTAAACAATCTAGTCTCTAGGCTACTACTTATACTACTTGGTGTGCAGTCAGGTATGACATTCCATATGTTCAAGGGATTTCAGAAAACATAAGACGAATAGCTAAACACTATAATATAAAAACAGTATTTTCTTCGGGAAATACGATAAGAAGTTTTGTAACTAAAACAAAACCAGACAATCCCTCAAATAATAAGGAATGTATTTACCAAATCCCGTGTGAGTGTGGTAAATCATATGTAGGTGAAACGAAACGCCCTCTTCAGGTTAGAGTAAATGAACATCTAAAAAGTACCCAATTAGGGGATATTGAAAAATCCGGTTTAGCAGATCATGCATGGTCAAATGATCACAGGATTCAGTGGTCAGAAGCTAAAGTTTTACATAAGGAGTCGCATTGGCGAAAACGAAAGTTTATTGAAGCTGCGTTTATAATGCAGAATAAAGAAGTTTTCAGTCAACCAAGCACGGACATACCAAACATATGGAAACCACTCCTTAAGGAAAACAGGCGTCTTACGATTAAAAAGGGGGCGGGCCGTCATACCTGACTGCACACCAAGTAGTATAAGTAGTAGCCTAGAGACTAGATTGTTTAGTTTACACTTGATAACGGTTAGAGATACTTACTGACCGAAACGTCATGTTTTAAAATAAATAAAGACAATGGAAGTCCGAAATTTTATTTCTATTATTTTATTCGGCGGGACTGCTGTGTTTATTTTTATTGTTCAGTTGGGTAATAATAGATCTCTTTGATATGGCGCATAGTAAAAAACTTCTTAGTTTATGTGGAAAAATGGAAGTTGTTAACGTTTCGGAGAAGGAACATCCATCAACACGAAAGATCGCCGAAAAAATTAATATCGGAAAATCTCAAGCAGCGGAAATTGTTAATAAATATATATCAATATTTCGCAGTTTCCTCTCTTAAGCGCACACCTCCAATGGGACAAAATCGACGGAATAATAGACATAACCATAAATTTTAGACAATTGTCAAATAACGTATTGGCATAATGGAATATGTTCCAAAACCACCAAAACTGACGCATGCGCAGTTATCAAAATCCTGTCCCCGCAAAAGGAACATTAACAATGAAAAAGGGTCCTGGCTTCACGTATCGCGTGTAAGAATGCATGGGTATGCTCTGTATCTGGTTTGTACCTATATTTAATTGTTATTAAAAAATGAAGCAAAACGAAACCTCGGTTGTCACCGAATGACTAAAAACAAATTAATATAATTTCAAAAATAAAAATAAGGTTTAATCTACAACATACCAAAATTTCCTGAAGTTTGACAGATTACAGAAATCCCATAAGGGTGTGCCTGATCCTTTGTATTTTTTTAAGGATCGGCCATTTCGTATGGGTCATATACTCATTGATTTTATAGGCCACGTCCCCCTTAAATTATTATTAATTTCAGAGGGCTGTGTATAGGGAACTATTAGCCACGGACCGTTTGGTTATTCCTTCTCTTCGTTTAAATAATAACCCCGCTCTGAAGGTAGGTTATCTTTGGTTGAAACAACACTGAAAACACATGCTATTTTGACGTTTCTTGGTTAAACGCTATTTGATTCTCTCGCATTTTAACGAAGAGAACGAATAACCGAACGGTCCGTCGCTAATATTTGCCTTATGTAGACTTTCTGAGGGTGTAAAACGGATTGTTTTATGAGAAATGTCAACTGATTGTCAAGCGCTGTTTACGCCAGATCTTTTATTTAAACCATTGATAAAAACTGTCAAAAACTTACTCTTTCAATCAGAGTATGGAAAGTCCGAGAATATATTTATTTTTAAGAAAAGCACAACAAAAATAACAACAACTGACAGTCTCTGTCATTTTAACAAGGCTGCGATAAAATCAAAGAATCGTAAGTTTGGTTAGGCTGCCTAACGGCATGCCTACCAGTGCTATCAGCCGAGATTTCAACTTTTTCAATGGTAAAGTCAAACGCATGGTGTATCCATATTTTTTTTTTTGGTTGGTTGTCTATCCAAACTCTAGCTGCTCTATAATCTCTGGGGTGTAGAGTATTAAAATTGTTATTATAGCATACCTTTGGTCGATGAGACTCATAGCAATTATTAGCTAACGAATTATCGCTCATTTGAGTATTCCAGGAACAGGGCAAACTATAAATCAGACTAGGATTTTCCACTATAAATGCGTTCAATATATCTTGATCTCCCAAACTAAAATAAAACATTAAACAAGATCAATTTCAAAAAACATCCTAGACTAATTTTAAAAAAAGAATAGTTATATTAGGCCATACACAAAGAAAATGTACACACACCCATACACTGCATAGAAAAAGGGATAAAAAATCCGTACCTATTATAGTTATAGTCCTAACCTAATTCATTATCCTAACTTAATCTAACCCTCCCAACTAGATTACCATTCAAACAAACTCACTAAATTCTATTATTTATTCGATTATACTCCATAGCATAATTTTTAAGATACCTTTTTGACAGTTATTATCTGTTTACCATAACAAATAGCACAGGCCAAGGAAAAAAAAATTGTAAAAAGTTGTCTCAAAAATAATGATATGAACTATACTAGTATCAGTAAAATTATGTACAGGTATAAATCTTCATAATTGTGCTAATATAAAACTTTCAAAATCAATTTTTTTGTGGCAAATAAAAAGAGGTCTTTCCTTTATTTACCGGTATTTTTCTGGAAAATTGGCGCTAGGAGGCACCTACAGAACTTGTCGTTCCGGGTGACGATCCTCCACTTTGTTGACGTCACATCCGGAGCTGATTTTTTTTTGATGGTCACATTACGACACAGCTGATTGTCTTTAAAATATTGAAGTTGGAATGACGGTTCATATTTGATTTTTTTTTAAATAAAGCCGGTTTTGAGATTGTTTTTACTATATTCTTTCAGAACAAATTCTTAAAAATCTATAGTAATCCTTAATTTTTCAGAGCCGCTTCATTAGCTCACACAAAAATTAAGTTTAAAGCAGAAGCGAATGTGACAATCACAGATGACAAAGTCAAATACATGTCAAATATAACAGTTGGCATGTGGTACATGGCGGGTGATTTGAATTCAAAATAAGAAATGCTAAATCTTGAAGATTTTAGCCTTTTAATCATGTTGCTTCCTTACAAAACTTTGGTGGAATATCGGGATGGTATCTGAGAATATTTCACTGAAATTTCGCGGAAATCTGTAGTGCCATTTTGAAAATATCATAAAAAAACGTCTGACCTCCCATAAGACCCAATGTAAAATTCAGCCCCCGGAGAACAGCTGATATTTTCAGGGTCGTGGCCTCTATTTTTGTGTTGGCCTTGGGTATACCTATATACAACATGTTAATGGGTAATTTTGTACCCAACTGCGACTAGTAGGTACAGGTAGATTTAGCAGTTTAGTGTTTTTTTTTTATTTAATTTTTTTTTATTTCCAACGTTTAGGTTATTTTCTTATTCAGCCTTATGAAAGCACTATGCATTACCCGGAAAGTATAGGTACGTGTAGATTTTTTACGGACGCATTATCACGGTACCAAAGCGCCAGTACACACGCGCGTGCGTTTTTTTGCGGCGCGATGCCGTAGAGGAACCGCAATTGCGGTCCGTGATACTATAAAATAAATGTCGCAATGCACACTTGGTTTTTGAAGAGGGTGAGGAAGAAGAACAGGAGGGGAATGGGTGGAAGCAGGGAGGACTACAAAGTAATTACAGCAAATTAGAGGGCATTTGAATGGGTGATCAAAGGAATTTCATAAGAATCGCCTGAAATTTAGGTAATTTGTATGCCTTAAAGCCTACATCATGTGACAAAATGGCACCTTCGGGATCAGCAGCAATTCAACCACACCTTTTTTGCCAAAATCGGTTCAGCCATTGAGCCTCTAGCGCGACACAAACTACATATTTACATACATACTCATCCCAAGCGAAAAACATTACCCTTCCTTTCACCGTGCTGCAGTTGGGTAGAAATCGCGTTCCGCTAGATGCTGTGTTTCGTAAGATACGATTTTTTAAAACAATTATACAGGGTGTTCGGCACATGAACCCTCAAAATTTTTTGGGATATTGTTGGGGTCATTTGCTACATTTTCAACCTGGGAACTTGGGTCCTAAGAAACACGGCTAAAGAGATATGAATTTTTAATTTTTTAGACATTAAATTGTTTTTCTTATCAAGTCCGAACGATTATTGCCCGTCTCACGGAATATCCGTATTTTAAAGCAGAATTGTTTTCTTTAATCAATCTGTAGCATACCGTTAGAAAGGTAATCAACTAGAGAAGTTTTTAAAAGAAAATGAAGTTCTCAAGTGTCGATACTTTTTTTAATTTTTAATTTTGAAATTGATTTTCTTTCACAAAATCACTAATGTTCTTCAATAAAAAACCTCGTATGTCCCTTTGGTACATAAATTTTAACAAATCTATTAATGAGTTGAAGTAGCATAAGATTACAGAATTATAAAATAAAAATGGTGCTTTTCCAGACATTAATAAAAAGCTTACGAGGTTTTAAAGGTGGGATTTTGGGTAGTTTGAGAAAAAAAATTAAAAAATTCATATCTCTTTAGCCGTGACTCAAAGGACCCAAGTTCCAAGGTTAAAGATGTTGCAAATGACCCCAACAATATCCCAAAAAATTTTGACGGTTCATGTGCCGAACACCCTGTATATCTCAAAAACTGCGACTTTGACGAATTGTGACGTTATTCTTATCTAAATTTGAAACCTACGGTATAACTGGATTAAAATATGTATGCTTTTCGGCACATGCGCTATTTGAATTAGTACATGTATAGCCAGCCAAGACTAAATGCAATGAAGATGTTTTTATGAATATTGTTCTTCATTAGAGAAATAAAAAGAAAAACAAGATTTTATTTATAAATTCGCTAATTTTAACTATAAAAAAATTAAATCGCATAGCAATAGATAAATATATAATAAAATTAATGTTTTTCATATAAAAACCTAAATCCAAATTTTTGATAGCCTGTGTATTAAAATAGAATCGACTGAAAAATATTTTCGAGACAAAAATATTTTAAAAAAAACGCACGTGCAGATGGTTTTAAAAGGAATTACCCAAAAATGATTGATATTTAAAAAAAATTGTAGTAGTGTACTTACGAAACTGAGCCGTAAATCGGTAGTAACCTTTTTGTCATGTTTACCCACATATCTTCAAAATGGATTGCTTTCATTTTTGACAAATCATACAATAATACACCAGAATTGTATCTAAAAAATGAAGAATAAAGTGAAGAAGAATAAAATAATTATATGTATATATAACTCTTGCTCAACAATCTCTATTAACAAGATAACATTTGAATTTTTTTTTTCAGCCATCTATACCGAACATATAGGTTTGGAAGGCTATTGTGATATTTAAAAACTTGTTTCATTGTAATTTAAAATAAGTTACTTGGGTCAAAACAGAAGCTAACTACCAAATTTTGTGATGGTTTCTGTCTGTCTGGGACACAACTCGAAAACAAATAAACCTTAACCAAATTTGTCACAAAAATTTTGCGGTGCCCGTGGATAAAGCCATTAGTTTTTGGCGAGGGAGCGGAGGCTATAAGAGGGTAGAAGGGTGGTTGAAACCATATGTCAAAAATTTTACAAGTGTCTGACATATCTCATTTTTGACATCAGATTCTGACAATTTAAGAAAAATCCTTTAACTTTAAAACATTCGCATTTTATTTGGTCTGTATATAATAAATAATAAAAAAGTTAGAAGGGGGTACATCGAAGGGTCCATTTATAAAAAACCACAGATCAGAAAGTTCTAGATAAAAACAAAGTTTAGGGAAAAAATAGGGGGTATGTCACCCAAAGAGATATCCTTCTGTAAATGTACCGGGTGGGCCAAAAAAAAACTGGACAATTTTTTTTTCATTAAAACTTTTGAACTATATAATCGAATTTCATGGGACAAATTACACTTGACAGAAAATTAATCAGAGTTTTGGCTAGATATATTTTTTGTCCGCCAGCTCAAAAACCAAGATGACGGACGAAATTAAATGGTACTTTTCAAAGATGCTCGTTTATTCTTGTGTTGCGAACATGTTTTAATAATTTTTTTATATTAGTAAAAAAGCTTCATTCTTGCCAGGTACAACAAGGTAAGAATCAGCAAAATCGGTTCAATGGTTTAAAAAAAAGTATTTTTGTGTCAACCATTCTTTTGCATTATATACGATTGCCTCGCCGATCATGTCTGCATTTATTATATTATTATATAAATTCATTACTACTGAACCGATTTTGATCACATTCTGGTTAGTATTGATTTTTCTTTAAAGATCATGATCAAAGTTTTTGGCCATCTTAAAATTTAAGATGGTGGACAGAATCTTACTTGATTCTTCAAAATGGTATATTTATTCTTATTTTCCGAAAATGTTTTAGTTTTTTTTTAATTTGTGGAAAAGCACTACTTTTCCCCCACACAACCAGGTACAAATTAGTAAAATCGGTGTAATGGTTCTCAAACAATCTGTTTTTGTTTCAACCATTGTTTTAGAGATTATACGATTGCATTGCCAATCCTGTCTGAATTCATTTCCTTATAAATTCGCTATTGCTAAACCGATTTTAGTGAAATAAAAAAAAACATGGTGAGATTTGATTGCTCTTTAAAGAAAAATTATCCGCCATCTTAGAATTTAAGAACATAATCATACTTGGTGCAATGCAATCGTATAATTTGTAAAACAATGGTTAAAACAAAATCAGATTTTGTAGTTTGTATAAAGTAGTACTTTTCTTCAAATTAAAAAAAAACTAAAAAATTTTAGGAAAATAAGAATAAACTTGCCTATTTGAAGGCTCAAGTATGATTCTGTCCATTTTAAATTTTAAGATGGCGCCAAATTTCGATAACAATCTTTAAAGAGCGGTCAATTCTCACCATGATTCTTTTTATTTCATTAAGATCGGTTTAGTAATAATAAGTTTATAAGGAAATTAATGCAGACAGGATTGGCAATGCAATCGTATAATCTCTAAAACAATGGCTGAAACAAAAATTGATTTTCTGAGAACTACCACACCGATTTTACTAATTTGTACCTCGGTGTGCGGAGAAAAAGCAGTGATTTTCTATAGATTAAAACAAAAACTAAAACAATTTCAGAAAATAAGAATAAACACGCCATTTTGAAGAATCAAGTATGATTCTGTCCGCCATCTTAAATTTTAAGACGGCGATAAGTTTTGATCATGATTTTTAAAAAAGCAATCAATTCTTACCAGAATGTTTTTTATTTTATAAAAATCGGTTCAGTAGTAATCAATTTATAAGGAAATAAATGCAGACATGATTGACAAAGCAATCTTATAATATTCAAAACAATGGTTGAAACAAAAAAAATTTTTAGAAGCTCTTAACCGATTTTGCTAGTTTGTACCTCGTTGTACGTGGCAAGCTTTTTTACTGATTTAAAAAAATAAATAAAATATGTTCACAAAACAAGAATAAACGAGCATCTTTGAAGGGTACAATTTAATATCGTCCGCCATCTTGGATTTTGAGATGGCAGATAAAAAAATATATTTAGTCAAAACTCTGATTAATTCTAAGTGTAGTTTGTCCCATTAAAATCAATTATATAGTTCAAAACTTATAATGAAAAAGAAATAATTGTACGGTTTTTTTTGGCCCACCCCAATGACCTAATCCCCACAGGTTACCCCTCAATATATTTTGACAGTTCAAGCATTCCAACGTAACGGACAAACAGACAGAAAAACAGAATTTTTTTTTAAAAATCTAAAAATAAAATTTAAATTTAAAGCAATGTATTTAGAAAAACTTTTTCGACAAAATTAATATTATTTTTAATGGCTTGGTGGGCTGAGTTATTTTACACCAGTCAAGTATATCCAGGGTCTCTAGCTTAACCTAGGTTCCAAATTTAAGCAAAAAAACTGCAGGAGTTTTAAAAAACAAAAAAGTCTGTAGATCTGTAACTTGAAATAAGTCAAGAAATCTTTCTAATTTGTATGTAAGTATTTGTCGGTGTACAATTTTTTTAAAAGTTTTTTTAAACTTATTATAGAGATTATTTCAACAATTTTTACCCTTTTCCTAAAGCCGGCCAGTGGTGACTTCTTTGTAATTTCCCTAAGTAATATTCACTCATATTTTCAATCATTCCAATTGTCTAAAATTACAAAAAACATATGTCATAAGAATGTGAAAAGTTGTTTTTTTCTATCTATTACTACCCAACTGCACAATAAAAATAAACACAGCAGTCCGGCCGAATAAAATATTGTTGCAAATACGACAGAAGTATTTAGTCTCCGCATTAAAAGAGGTAATTCCCCTGCTGCAGAAAAAAGTTGTCCTCAACAATTTTCCGAAAATTTGTGTATGTTCCTTGGTGGCTCAGTGAGAGAGCGTTTGCGTAAAGAGCAAGAGATTTTTTTCTGATTTTTCTTTCTTTAATTTCACTTGTTGTTTATGGTTTTAGGTCCTTGCATTATTTGCAATTTGGTATTTGAAAATTATATTGGCAATCGCCCATTGCGATCAGAGATTTTAACACACGAAAAAGGTGATCTCATGTTTTCAAACGTTGATACTTTACTTCTAATTTGAGTTTTAATACTGACAATTTCTCGTTCTTGTATTGAGACACCACACACACATACATAGGTGGAAGTTTTCCGAACATTTGTCCGGGTTCGAGTCCCGACCGAGGACAACTTTTTTCTGATTTTTCTTTCTTTAATTTCACTTGTTGTTTATGATTTATACCCATGTCGTGCAGTGCTCCGTTCCGCTGTCAGCGGTTCGCGTCCGGTTAAGGGAGGTTTCAGAGTTTTTTTAACCAAAAAAAAACTGTCCGCGTCCAGTTATTAGAGTGTCCGGTTATAGGAGTGTATTTTACATGTATAGAATTAGGCAAAAGCTTGGTTTCAACAAATTTGTCCGCCTAAAGGGAGTGTCCGTTTATTAGAGGTGTCCGCAAGGAGAGGTTTTACTGTATAAGCTAGTGCGGTCAGACTAATTTGAATTTTGTCTATCTTATTTACAGAAATTATTCCAACTTTACTACAATTCTCATTGATTTTCTCTTCGCGGATGAATAAATGTACATCTTTTGTTCTGCAAAGATGTGTCAAATGTCCTCTGATATTGCACTTTTTGCATATAACTTGTTAAACGGGACAGTCTTTTAAACTCTTGTGCCATTCATTGCCACATTTTGGACATTTTCTTGTTATTGTTTACATTCGCAAAATATTTTTATTGCAATATTATTCTTCCCTTTTTGAAATTTCTTTGTTCTCACATAAATTCTTAATATCCTTAATGAATCCGGCATTTCTTTCTTTCATTATCATATAATGATTCTATAAGATGATCAGCAAAACACTGTTGATAACAATTGGAACATGGATCGGATAATTGAAATAATTTTAATTTTTCTCTATAGAAGTAAGTAAAATCTTCTCCTTCTTCTTGTTTTCTGTTTATAAATTGACTACGGCGTCTTCTGCTGTTTTCTTTGTTTTTGAAATATTTTTTCAAGAACCTCAGCTACTTTAACATTTTTAATATTGTCTATTTTTTAAACAAGTCTCACTGTATTGCAAATATCCTGATCAAAAAAAGTACTTAATAAGGCAGATGCCTGGCCATATAAGTTTAGATCCAAACCTTGGAGTAGCATATAATTTTCAAATTTTTGTCTCCAATCACTGAATCGACCCAAATTTAAAGATTCGCTAAGTTTTTCTGGACCAGGTATACCATTTTGTATTTTAATTTTTTGATTTTCAAAACCACAAAATTCTTCTTGTTGTTTGATAGAAACATTTACCGAATTTTTAAATAAGTCGAATTTATCATCTTGAGTATTTGATACCTTTATGATATCATTTTTGAGATTTTCAATGAATGTTGTAAACTTATTTTCCAAATTATATAAGGCTTTTTCAGTTCTTGCTTCAAGTTTTTGTATTGATTCTTCATTATGACTAACAACTTCAGATTCTGGGAATCCCAAACTATGCCTGATTTTCTTTTTACTCTTGGGCATTATTGCAGATTAGTTCAGGTTTTTTTAAGCCGACTGCGCCATGTTAAGATATGAAATTATATAATTTATATAAATACGTTGATAACGCTTCTCTAATGTTAATAACAAATCAAAACAATGTGAATCAACCAAACTCTTAACAAACGTATTGGCTCAAAAGTTAAGACGTTTAGGGCATATCTTTATAAAAAGTATTCTTTTATTTAGTATCTTAATCAACAAAACCCTGTATATGATTTGTACCTTATTTTAAATATTATATTTATTTGCATTATAAACCCAAATGCAAAGAAGGCCTGGCTCCCTGTACACTATAGCTTCAGAATAAAAACTGTTATGGTGAAAAGAAAGTTGAAAATAAATCTTCTTACCTGCTTATGATTAAACTCATCAAACATTTTCCACAACCCATAAATATCACTGACAACAGTCAGATCTGTGTCTAATATCATAATTTTTTTGGTAACATTTGCTGAAATCATTTTCGGAAAGACGAGTTTTAGAAGACCGTAGTTTCCGGAATAATGAGTATTTGGAATCCATCTTATATCTTTAAGCCAGTAGTTTAGGTTATAAAACTTAACAGTAACTAAAAAAAAATTGGGGTTTATCCTGCTTAACAAGTTTATACTAAATCCAAGGGTATTAATGTTGTTGAACCTCGCTTTCATTAGTGTTTGCAGTTTGCAAAAAGTGGTGTAGTCGCGATTATGACATGTTGTTCACATTGGGCACTCAAAAAAACATAGTGTTCGACCTTGGAGGGGGCGGCTCCCCCACTGCATCTTCGATTTAGTGTGCAGGAAAATCGTTTTTTTTTAATTACTTGGTTCCTGTACATGCTAGAAAAAAAAGTATTAAACAAAAGTTGAAGACAACAAAATTTGCAACAGAAGCTTTTATATTTTTTTTTGTCAGATAAATGGTTTTTGAGTTATAGTGCTACACATTTCGCCGCCATTTTGAATTTTTACCAAATTGTTTTTTAGAGTTGTTTAACAAAAAATGGGTAGTACTCTTGCTGAGATACGAACCCTAAAGTGTTATCAGTACAAACGTTTCCGAAATTATTAAGTTTTATGTAAATTTCTCTAAAGGTAAGCATTTTACAGAAATTTTGTAATTAACCTTAATGTAGAAAACTAAATTATCTTTTCAACGATGTATTACTTAAGTGGGTAAAGCCCAAGGATATCACTAAGTTGTCTGGGTAGTATAGCCCTTGCCATAGACAGTTACACTTTTGTGACATTTCCAACCTCTTTATTTATCATATGCATATTGACAGAAACAAAAAAAATCTGAAAAATGGCATGGCTTTGAGTTGTGTTTATCTGTGTGTTTTTTTTGTTTATAAATCATATTTTATAGCTGAGAGTAATCAATTAAACGCAAAATAAGTTTTTAAAAATTTCGATGTGATGATGAACAGAAGTTAGGTTTACATTAAGGTTAGAATTTTTTTTATTGTAAAATTTGTAATTTTTCATTATAATGTTTGAAAAGTAACAACAATAATAACTAATATGTTCTTCGCCAGTATTATATATAATAATTTATCTTATCATTTAGACACGACAGTCCAACACTAAAAACATTTATACTCTACTCCCATGCGTCTAGTTGTACAATGTACAGTCACTTCTCAATTTTCCCCCGTTTTTTACGGCTTCTTACGTGCAAACTAAACGTGAAAACAAAAATTTTTAATAGAAAGAACCTTTAGCAATAGGTGTATGCAGTGGTAACGGAAAGGGACAACTGGGCACCGCCAACTGAGCCCGGGCCAACTCGGCACTGCCAACTGGTCGCCGGGCCAACTCGGCGACGGACTAAAAAAATTATGTGCAGATAAAAAACAAAATAGATATATTATTTATACAAAAACATCTTTAAAAAATCCTTTGTTCAATTTTCTTAAAATTTGGTTTTGTTAAGTAAACTTTAATCCATTAAGTTTGTTTGGTAACCTGGTAACACTACAATTTACGTTTTTTATTACAACAATGGCGGAACCAAAATGGCGGATTTCTTTATTTTTAAACCGATTTGTCTCAAACTTGAAAGTTTGCAGTGCCTAAAATCACTTAATACAGTTTTATCCTCAAACTTAAAAAAATCAAAATGGCAAATCCAAAATGGCGGATTTCTTATTTAAGCCGATCACACACAAAAAAACATAACGCGTAAGAAGTTCCACCTTATGGACTTTTCTTACGTAAATCCAATATGGCCGCTGCTATTCGATCGCTGATTGGTTGAAAGCCCGCTATGCGCCATGCTACGGATTACGTAAATTGTGTGTGTGAAGGCCTTTACTAACTCTCAAATTTGAAATATTACATTGCTTAAGGTCATTTAACACAATTTTTTACTTAACCTTAAAAAAATCAAAATGGCCGATCTAAAATGGTATCAAATATAGAAATTGGCGGGGTTTCAAGTTCCTGCTTATGATTTTGACTAAACTTATAAAAAAGTCAAAATGGCGAATCCAAAATGGCGGATTTTCTTATTACTTAAGAAATCCGCCATTGTTGTAATAAAAAACGTAAATTGTAGTGTTACCAGGTTATTAAACACTACACCTACCAAATTTCAACACTCGACTTAATGGATTTAACTTTACTTAACACAACCAAATTTCAAGGAAATTGCGTACAGGATTTTTTAAAGATGTTTTTGTATAAATAATATATCTATTTTGTTTTTCATCTGCACATTTTATTGAAAAACATTTTTTTAGTCCGGCGCCGAGTTGGCCCGGCGCCCAGTTGGCGGCGCCGAGTTGGCGGCGCCCAGTTGTCCTATGAAACGCCGTCTAACCACTTGGACTTCAGTAAAAAATTATTGGATTAGTTAGAGTTAAATGGAACACCCTGTATTTTTTTTTATCTTTAAAAATTGTGAGAAAAAACTGATTCCAGAGATACCATTCAACATGTTATTGGCTCATTAGTTTATGAGATATATTCAATTAAAGATGACAAAATAAGTAATACAAGTTGTAACATTACACCCCAGTATAAAGGACAAATTGACTGAATCACAGCACCCTCAATAACAAGCCTGATGCTAATTTGAAATGCAACATTGTCAAAGGCTGACAAACATAAAATTTCGTTTTAATTGACAATAACAAAAAAATAGGCTGACCAGAAAATAATGGAAATGTAAGCCTTCCACAATGTTGCATTTCAAAGTAGGATCGGGGTTGTTATAGAGGTAGCTATGACTACATTAAAGCATAGCTGTTTGACATGCATGCATGCAAACGTCGATTTGGGGGGAGGGGGGGGTAACGTGGTAATTGCCCTCCCTAGAAAAAACTATATGGACTTTGAGTTAATAAATATTGGGCTAACCGAATAAGTCAATAACATATTGAATGGTATCTCTGTAATCGTGTTTTTCTTACAACTTTAAAAAATAAAAAAAGACAGTGTTTTCCATTTAAAATAATATATTGCCTGTTCGTTAAACTATTAACGTCATTTGTGACAAAAGCCCTGTCAAATATGGCAAAACTCACCTTAGTTTAGCGTTTTTGGTTTGAACTTTAATAAAGAAAAATCTTCAGGGAACGTTTATAAAAGTTGACCCTGTACAGTTGTAATTGAGAAGAAAATATATCGCACCCCCGCTAAAAAATAGTCACAACTCAAAAAACATTGTTTTGAGAAAATCGCTGTTAAAGAATTTAGTTCATTAGAGAGATTGATTTTTCACTTACATGACAAATTACGAGTTAACATGTTATTTTATATCAACAGGAACCTATTACGTCAAAGTAATTGGTGCAGTACGTTTCTCAGAAAAAATTATTTTTGTCGTTTTTAGTAAAAAAAAAGACAAAAACCCGATATTGTGACACTTTTTTAGAACAAGGCATCATGACGTTGTAAATCAGGATGTCACGCAGGATGGTAAATAATATAAAAAAGAAAACAAATAAAGAAGAAACTTTGTATTTATTTTTACAATGAGTTATAAAATGCTGAATAACAACTGGGAATGTGATTATTCTTTAATAAATTCAAAAGATTTTTTTCTTTTCCTCCTTAACTCTAAGTACACTGAACAATTCGAAAAAACAGTCACAACACAAAAAAGAACAGTATTTTAGTTGTTATATGGGTCAGATTTAACCAATAGTTCACACGAAAACCTTCACAACTCGAAATGTGACTCTTTTCAGGATGAAACTCCACGCTCACGCTGTTATAAAGTCAGAAGTGACACTGTAAAGGAACACATCCTAAGCTAAACTGGACAAAATAAAAGAGTCACATCGCCATCTCGCGGTGAATTGTCGAAACATAAATATGACGCTTTTATGGAAGAAAGTACAAGTTAGTTTGATGATGGCGGCAGATTTATCTCAATAACGGCGATTTTTGAGTTGTGACTCTTTTTCAGTGGGTGTGCGATATATTCTTTTGTTTCTAGTATAGGCAGGTCATTGTAAAGGTTAAATTTCCAAAATTTTTAAGCGCCTGTCCTGGAAATTAGCATATTTTGAATTTTGGCAGTCTTTCTGGATAGCAGATATAGAGATCACTGAGTACAACCTACCTTGTGGAATTTGCCAAGTCTTAAAAAGAGTCTTTAAAACCAACTTAGATTCATCATTGGTCAAAATATGTAGATGCAATGGGTTAACTCTATACATAAAAATGGATTTCATTAGAGAATGAAAATAGAGATTGGAGGTGTGGCCTGCACAGACTATGCCAATATGGATAACTTCACAGTACTTGTTCTTGAAATCATCTGTATTTTTATTTTTGCTGTGATCATCTTCAAGTAATCTGAGACGCATAATCTCTGCCTTCCTTTGTAGATTTTGATCTAAAAATTACAAATTAGGGAAAGTGGTTTTAATATATTACATAACAAGAGAAGAAAGTCACAACCCAAGCAGCATTTTTTCGACCAACTACTACATTCTACACTAAGTTTGACGTTAATTTGAGTAGTCATAGTAAGACTGACTTCCCCAGACAACTAGATACCATACGGGTTAACGTTGTCTGAGACGCCGGTAATTTTTAGGATGTTTCTTAGTCAAACAGTGACGTTGCGTTAAGGTCTTCGGGCAACTGTAGTAAAATCTGCACGTTAATTTAACGACCTCTTTCGACCGCAATCAGTAACTAATTTCTAACCGTTAATAAAATGTTAACTTTTTAGTCGGCCAAGGCTACTATCGAGGGGTGAACAGCTCTCACAATCGGTGTACACATTTCTAACAATCTTTCACAATCCTTCACAATCCCTAACAATCTCCTCTCATTTTCCAACTAAATCCAAATCAAAATCTTAGAGGACACAACCAAAAACTAAAAAAAGAAAAATCATCTCTGGCAGCAAGAAAAAACTTCCTTTGCAACCGCGTAGTTTATCAATGGAACTCGTTAAATCAAGAAACTATAAGTGCCCCAAATAAAAACATATTTAAAAATAGACTAGACAAAATATTATCCAGTACCAATAACATCTTAGTGCACTATTTCTAAAAATAATACTAAAACACTTAAAAACAAAAATCAACAAATAAAACAGTGATACAATAGACTCATCAGTGTTAAACCGCTTTCTATTGTCAATGAAATAATAATAATCTTTACACAATCCATCCCAATCACTCACAATCTTTAACAATCCTTCATCCCACAATCCTTCACAATCTTTACACAGTCTGTTCCAATCACTCACAATCTGTCACAATCTTTCACAATCTTACCACAGTCATTCACAATCCCTTGCGAAAGAAACTATAGACATGATGACCTTCTTTTTTTTTTTGTTTTTTTTGTTTTTTTTGTTTTTGGTCACAAGAATTTTTGATGGGCTGTCGCACCCCCCCCCCCCCCCCCCGTCAGGCACGCTACACCGCTGCACAGTCCTCCACAATCCCTCGCAATCTTACCACAATCCCTCACAATCTTAGCAAAAAATTGTAGATTTTCACAATTGGTGTACACATTTTGGGTTAGCTGTTCACCCCTCGGCTACTATGGACCGAAGTGGGTAATATTTTGATTAAATGGGCAACCCAAGTATATGTTTATGTCAATATTTTAGACACCTTACGACTACTCCATTTTTCCTTTCGACATGATTTTGCCATTGATGTATTTGAAATGTAAACAAACGAAAAAACATTTTTTTTAGCTTTTTATTTTCTTTTTTATGCATATAAAATGGTCATAATGATGAATTTTTAACGCTTGATTGATTCTGACCAACGCACATAACTCAAAAACTGCTTGCCCGATTTGAATAAAATTTGGTACCTAGGCTGATGATTCATATGTGAGAGGGCCTTGCAGCCCTTCCACTGCGACCACCAGTGGGTCTATTGTGATACCTAGGCTGGGTCTTGGGTCGAGATGGTCCCACTTAAAAATGAACAAAATCCACCAAACACAAGCCAAATAAAATGGTGGGGGTAGATTTCAAAAATAAGAGTTTATGTGAAAATATGGAGTGTGTGATATCAAAAGAAAGGTAATTGAGTCTCAAGTTAAACAAAATACATTTTAGTTCATTTAAAAAAAAGGGTGGGGGTACATGTAAAAAGTTTAAGTAAGTGAAAATATGGAGTGTATGATATCAAAGAAAAAGTTAATTGAGTCTGGAGTTTATCAAAATACATTTTAGTTTAAAGAAAAAGGGTGGGGGTAGATTTCAAAAGTTAGAGTTTAAGTCAAAACATGGCTTGTAACGAATGGTAATTGAGTCTGGAGTTGAATAAAATATATTTCAGTTTTTAGTTATATTAACACACATGCACTATAACTATAGTACCTAGTGTGAGCTTAGTTGCCCATTTATTGGCAGAGTATTTTTAGATATTTAGTCGCTTTTTTTCTCTTGAAAAGGTGACAACCTTAATAACTATCCCTTTTCAAGTAAAAATGAGACTGGTAAAGACAGGGATTGTTGGGTGCCTGCTCTTTAAATTTGTCCCATTTTTTACCAAATCATGCATAAGCTGCTGCATTTAAGTAGGTACTGCCCTTGGTATTACACAATAATAACTTACCTTTTAATCAGCTACAGAACAACAAAATGCACATCCAATATAAACAACAAATTCTAAAGATTTTTGAGGTTAGGAGGTCTATGGGTATTCCCTAATTCATTAAATCAATAAGCTGTCTATTACTTAAAAGCAGCTATACAGATGGCATTCAAAAGTTGCCTGATAAAAAGCATTGTTTTAAGAGCTCTTTAAAAGAAAGTAAGTAATGTGAACAAAAATTTGATTGTGAGGAATTGTGTAAAGATTGTGAGGGATTGTGAAGTCTTGTGTGGGGTTGTGAAGGATTGTGGGAAGATTGAGAGTGATTGTGAAGGATTGTGGGAAGATTGTGAGAAATGTGTACCTACACCAATTGTGAGAGCTGTTCACCCCCTCGATTTTTTGTATATATGTTATATGAAAATATCCTGCCTACACTTAGAAGAAACCAGAACCTTCTATGAAACCCGAGAACCTTCCAGATAAGAAGCTTATTCTGCTGACTTGCGTTTCCCATGAAATAAACAACACGTGCATTCAAGCCGAATCAACACTTTATTTCTCAGAACCTTTCAAGATAAGAAGACCATTCTGCTGACTTGCGTCTCTCACGGAATAAACAACACGTGCATTCCTACCGAATTGCACTTTAGTTTAAGTCTAGAATATTAAGGAATTATTCCATTGCTTAATCAGCACATTTTCTTTATATAAACTCAAATCATTGTAATGTTAAGTCATTCTCTTTAGAATCGTTCTTAAGTACACGTTCAATTATAACGTTTAAGTCCTATATTGTATTTAATCAAAATAAAGTTTTTTAAAAAGTTAAAAGTAAACTTTAAAGTATAACATTTGGCGCAGTCGGTAGGATAGTTTAACACACGCGAAAACACGAGTATTCTAATTCGCGAGTGGTGAAGCTCCAGCTCTTTAAGCTGTCAAGAATCTACAGCAACCAAGAAGTTACATAGCAACTAAGAAGTTACATAAGCAACCAAGAAGCTAGACAGCAACGAACCAAGCGTCCTCGCAACCAACGGATACGGAAGGAACACCTAGTGAAGCCCCTGGTAGCCGAACACGTGGAGACAAATGGTCCAGCTAAAGCTTTTGTAAGACAATTGAATCATCACGTTTTATTTTTTTTTCAAATAAGTTGATATTTTGAAAAATCTGTTCGATTTTCTAACCCTCACTTTTACAATTTTGAATTTTTAAGGAAAATTTTTGAATTTAAAAGAAGTCAAAAATAAAAATAAAATTTAGTTTTAAGAAACAAAATCTAAAAAAAAAAGTTTAATTTAAGTTTTAAAATACGAGAAATTAAAAACCATCAAAAATGACTGAACCTCGTAATAACCAACCAGCAAACGTACCAGCAAACCAACCTATAGTTGAGGTTGAACTTTATCGTTTATCGGAAATTTTCTCAATAATCCCTGAATACGATGGAGATCAAATATTTTTAGGAACTTTTATCAATGCTTGCGATTGTGCTTATAACATGGCTGTCGGAGATCAACGCGATTTATTGGTCATACACATTAAAAATAAATTAAAAGGAAAAGCCGCACAATTAGTAAACTCTCGAAATCCTCTTTCTTGGATTCAAATTAAGCAATTATTAACAACATACTATGGAGATACGCGAGACCTTTCTTCATTAATTCAAGATCTACAAAGACTCAAACAACAAACAAACGAATCACCTTTAATGTTTTTCAATAGATTACAAGTCATGAATTCAAAAATGCACGCTTGTATTCAAAAATCAAATTTAAATATGCTTCAAAAAGATGCACAAATCCAAATTATAGATTCCATGGCATTAAATACGCTTTTAACAGGATTAGAATCGCGCATAGGTCATATTGTCCGTGCTAGCAATCCTAAAGATTTACTTGAAGCACAAGTAAGAATAAGACGCGAACTACAACTTTCATATTTTGAAACACAAAAAACTCCAAACCGACCCAATGTTTCAAATAATCCCATACAAAATAGACAAAATAATTTTCAATCACGAAAAATACCTTCTCAACCCCAAAAATGTTTTAAATGTAATCGTTTAGGTCATCACGGAAGTGAATGCCGTACTTTTGTACAGAGACCCCCGGTCTACACAAATCAAAATCAACAATTTAACCAAAATTTTCAAAGACCCAATTTTGCCCAAAATCAAAATCAACAATCTAACCAAAATTTTCAAAGACCCAATTTTGCCCAAAATCAACCAAGCACCTCTAGAAATTTTGTACCACAAAACCAACAAAATAATTTTAGACCATCAGTAATTCAAAGAAATCCAAATTACAATTCCCCACAACATAGAGCACATGTAGTAAACTATTCTGATGAATATTTTAATAATTTTGACAACTACGATCTTTATGATCCAAATTTTGAACATTTTAACAATTTTGACAATTACGATCCTTATGATCCAAATTTTGAAAATTTTCAGTATGAAAATCAGTTTCATTACGAAAATGAAATCTCACAAGAATTTTCGAATAATCTTGATGAACAATATGTAAATGACATAAGTCAATATAATTTTAATCAACCCAGAATATATCAAAATTTTGAAAATCAAAATCAAATTTTGCCACTAGAAACCCAAAATTTTCAAATTACTTCCAATCAAAACCATCCACCCCAATCGATTCAAGAAACAGATACCCAATTAGAACAAACTATTGCGAAAATCCAATGTATGTCAATCAATCAAATCTCAGAACAAACATTCGTGTAAATACCAATCTACATAATTTAAACTCAAAAAATCTTTTTTATATTAATGACGCAACAAATAAATTTAAACTTTTAATTGACACCGGCGCAGGAATTTCAGTATTTAAGGAAAAAACAGTCGAAAATTATAATAATCGATTTGCAGAAAATGTAATAGTACAAGGAATAACCGATGAAAAAATTCCAATCATTCAATCAGTTTTAATCCCTTTCGCTAAAGACAATCCACTAAAAGTCTATATTTGTAATTTAGACATAGAATTTGACGGAATATTAGGACTCGATTTTCTTGAACATTACCAGTGCGTAATTGATTTAAATTCAAAACAGCTATGCACCAATTTTAAAATAATACCTTTAATTCAAGTAACAGAAAAAACTTTTGAACAAAATTCCCAAATTAATCAAAATCAAATAAATAAAAAAACACCACCAATACCTAAACCAAGATTAATTCAAAATCAAAAAACGCCACCAATACCAAAACCGCGAATAAATTTAAATCAAAATAATTTTCAAAATCAAATATCTCTAGAACCGCGAACCGAACAAGTTTTCAAATTAAAATGTAATTTAAAAAACACAGATGCAATTTTAATTGGTCAAGAAATAGAAAAAGTAAGATTACCAAACGCCCTAGTCCACATTAACGAAAATGGTGAATTTTATACGTCAGTAATAAATCCCAATGCTATTCCTAAAACAATAAATTTCAACAACTTGTCTTTCGAACCCATACCAAGTGTTCACGATATTTTAAATTTTAATACCAATGAAGACGAACTCATTGATAGAATCGACCTTATTAAAAATCAATTAAGACTAGAACATCTAAATTACGAAGAGAAAGAACTAATTTCAAATCTTTGTTTTGAATTTTCTGATATTTTCTATATCGAAGGAGATCAATTAACCTTCACTAATGAAATCAAACATACAATTGAAACCAACAATGCTCATCCAATTTTTACTAAATCATATCGGTACCCTCAAATACCCAAAGAGGAAGTAAAAACACAAATTAATAAAATGCTCGATCAAAAAATAATCCGACCATCAATTTCCCCGTGGTCATCACCTGTTTGGGTAGTCCCAAAAAAACTTGACGCCTCTAACAAACAAAAATGGAGAGTAGTAATCGATTATAGAAAACTGAATGAAGTAACAGTTGACGATAAATATCCACTTCCAAATATTTCAGATTTATTAGATCAGTTAAGTAAATGTCAATATTTTACAACACTTGATTTAGCATCCGGTTTTCACCAAATTGAAATTGATCAAAAAGATATTCAAAAAACAGCCTTTTCTGTCGAAAATGGACACTACGAATTTGTTCGTATGCCATTTGGTTTAAAAAATGGACCCTCCACATTTCAACGTGTGATGGATAACATTTTATTAGGCATTCTAAATGAACGTTGTTTAGTTTATATGGACGACATTATTGTCTATTCACCCACTATTCATGAACACATTTCACGTCTTTCCGATGTTTTCCAAAGATTAAGAAAATCAAATTTAAAAATTCAACCTGACAAATGCGAGTTTTTACGAAAAGAAGTAGCATACCTCGGACATTTAATTACCGAAAATGGAGTAAAACCAAACCCTGATAAAGTAAAATGTATTCAAAACTTTCCAGAATTAAAAAATCCTCGTGACGTAAAATCATTTCTCGGACTTGCCGGATATTATCGAAGATTCATACCGAACTTCGCGAAAATCTCAAAACCCTTAACAAAACTTCTTCAAAAAGATACAAAATTTATTTTTTCTAAAGAATGTAAAGAAGCTTTCGAAACACTCAAAAATGCATTAATTTCTGATCCAATATTAATCTATCCAAATTTTGAAGAACCTTTCATTTTAACTACAGACGCGAGCGCATTTGCGATAGGAGCCGTACTTTCACAAGGTCCAATTGGTAAAGACCTTCCGATAGCTTTTGCATCGAGAACCCTTTGTAGTGCAGAAACTAAATACTCCACTATTGAAAGAGAACTATTAGCAATAGTATGGTCCGTAAAACACTTTCGACCTTACCTTTTTGGTAGAAAATTCACTATAGTCACCGATCACAGACCTCTAACCTGGCTACTTTCAATTAAAGACCCCGGTAGCAGATTAGCACGTTGGCGATTAAAATTAGAAGAATATAGTTTTAAAATCATTCATAAACCCGGTAAAATCAATAAAAACGCAGACGCTTTATCGCGGATAAAAATCAATCATTTCAAAGACTGTATAGACTTTAAATCAAACATAAAAATTTTTGCAAATAACGAAAATGACGATACAGAACCAGTTTTTAACGAAGACGATGATCAAAAAATCACAGATGAATTTAACAGATTTGTTGAACTTTACAAGACGCGATCCCTAATTGATTATTCTAAAATCGAAACCTCGAATGATCAATTATTAGATAAATCAAATAAATTAATAGTAACCTTTTTCCGACAAAATAAAATGGAAGATTTACATTTCAAAATCATTGACGATATTTTCGAAGAAGAATTCCACCTTGAAGAATTAAAAATTCATATAGTTTCTAGCAAAACAGTTAAAGAACGTAAATATTTTATTATAGCCCTACCATTCGATAATGATGATTGTTCACAACACTTATTTTATTGCCTTTTTAAAGACCAAAATGAATTTGAAATTAACAAAACATACTGCATCGAAAACAATCTAGATTTACCAACTTTAGAGATGCTATCTTACATTTTTTCTGATAAAGACATAAAATTAAAAATTTGCCAAAATATAATAACAACCCCCGACGAAGATGAAATCCCAATAATTTTAGAAAATTATCACTTAGGAAAAAGCAACCTACACCGTGGAATAAATGAAACAGTTAGACGCATTAGAGAAAAATATAATTGGCGTGGTTTAACAAAAAACGTAGAAGATTTCATAAAAAAATGTGAAACTTGTCAAAAAGTAAAAATTGTTCGTAAAAATCTAAGCAGACCCTTCGTTGTAACAGAAACACCACGTACCCCTTTTGAACGAATCAATATCGATATTTTCGAATACCCCACCAGAAATTACGCGTTAACGGTATGGGATGAATTAACAAAATTTACACAAGCTTACGCAATGAGTGATAAAAAAGCAAGTACAGTAGTTAGTACTATTTTACTATTTTTCCAACATTTCGGTGTACCCTTACGAATACATTGCGATTATGGCAAAGAATTTGATACCCTTTTAAAAGATTTATGTACCCTATACGATGTTAAGTTAACATTTTCTAGCGTAGCACATCCCCAGTCAAACGGTTCACTAGAACGATTTCACGCAACCCTTTGCGAAATGATTAGAATCAATAAACAAGAAAACCCTGAAGATCATTGTTTTAGCGTTCTTCCATACGCAGTAATTTGCTATAATAATACAAAAAACAAAACACACGGATTTACCCCTTACGAACTCGTTTTCGGACATACATCAAGTAGACCCCCCGAAAAACTTTATAATCAAGAACAATTGATATCTAAATATGTACGCGATTTAAATAATAGAATGGACTATTTTTACAAATTAGCTAGAAATAGAACTGATCAATCGAAACAAAAATCGAAAGAACGATTTGACGAACACGCACGAAAGAATCTCCCTGAATTTAATGTAGGAGACAAAGTTTGGCTTAAAGAATCACAAATCAAATCCAGAAAATTTATTTAATGGTCCTTTTGAAATTTTAGAAATACATCGTAATTCTGCAACACTTAAAAACCCACAAACAAATCAATTAACCAAAGTTAATTTTGATAGGTTAAAACCGTGCTTTGAATAAAATAAAAATCTTTTATTTTAGATTAATGGGAATAATCTCAATCGTTTCCAGTCAATATTCAATATTACCAATAAATAATACACTAGGACTATTTTATCATGAAGAATCCCTTATCAGAATTTCTAATAATGAATGGACACTTGTTGTTTACAAAGATCTTTTACCCTTTAAGAAAGCAATTGAGCATAACGACAAAATTTTAGATACCTTTATGGATCACTTTTCAATCAATAATAATCAAATTGCAAATTTCAAATCGCAAATTAAAACGCATGTTAGCCTTTTAAAACAAATTTCTAATTACGTTAATATTAAATACGAAGAACTTATCTCGGATACAAAAGAAAAATCATATAGGCAAAAACGTGGAATATTTAATGGCATCGGAACTATTTGGAAATCTATTACAGGAAATTTAGATGCATCAGACGGAGAATACTTTAATGATTGTATTAATAAAGTATCGACTGATGAGAAAAATATTGAAAGATTATTGCAAAAACAAATTTCAGTAACAACCTCTGTTATTAAAAGTTTTAATACGACTTTACAAAAATTACAAATTGATGAAGAAACGTTTAATCATGATATTAAATTAATTCAATATTTAGTCACTTCGATTTCTGATAACGCTGCCTATGCAGAAGCACAAATAAAAGCATTAGATTTATGCGAATCGCTTATGGAAAGTTACACCTTTATTAAAGATTCATTAAATGACGCGTTAAACGCAGTAACTTTTGCACGTTTAAAAATATTGCATGATTCAATAATAAAACCATCGGATTTGGTAGATTCATTGAAAAAGATTTCTCATTCATTACAAAAAAATAATTTGCCTTTACCAATATCAATCTCAACGGTAGCCCAATACATTAATTTAATTGAACTTAGTGCTTTTCAAACTAAATCAAAAATAGTATTTGTTCTTAAAATACCTCTTATAGACCCTTCGACTTATACTTTATACAGACTTTACCCAATACCAATATTAGATAATCGAACAGGTCTTCACCATACTATATCAACAATTAATAAATTTATTGCGTGTGACGATGATTCAATGTTTTTCGTCACCTTCCACAACGTGGACCACTGCAAGATCATCGAAAGAAGAACGAAGCTCTGTTCCAAAGTACTTCCGTATCCCATCGACAGTGATGCTATTTGTGAAGCTCAACTATTGAAGCAACAAACTCAGCTGCCAAAAACATGTCAAACAACCATTTTCTATGCACAAGGCTACAATGTTCAACCACTTGAAGAAAATCAATGGCTAGTTACTATGTCAGAACCAGTACCTACCAATATCAAATGCAAGAATCAAGAAATCATTACGAAATTAATTGAAACCAATAGTATAGTTCGTTTCAAATCAACATGCAATGCTTTAATTGGAAGTACGAGAATTCATTCTGAAACCATACCATCAAGAAAGTACCTTCGAAGGAATAAATTCACCAATAATCAATATTCCATATACTTGTTGTAAAGATATGCCTGAAATCCCCAAAATTCAAGGCCTAAAACCACTAAAGTTAAGCAAAATAAACGTCGAAGATCTGAATATTGCACAACATAATCTTAACCAATATTCAGAAGAATTAGATAAAATGATCAATCAACCATTCATTCCAAAACACATTGATGGGTTTACTATCATTACAATAACATTGATAGTACTACTAGTAATTCTTTACATTATTAACAAATGTCGAAGACGCCGAAGAACAAGAAATGGTAATAATACCAATAACGATAATGGTAATGACTTTCCACCATTTCCAAAACCTAATCTACAAAGAATTAGGAATTTATCGAATATCTTACCAAAAAGAAGGCCAAGCATACACATCGAAGATCAAATCGAAGAAGAAATCGAACCCAATGCAAAATTAATGATCAATCAATCATCTTAATAAAAGTTGCTGTATAACTCCAACTTTTTCAAAAAGAGGGGAGCTGTTATATGAAAATATCCTGCCTACACTTAGAAGAAACCAGAACCTTCTATGAAACCCGAGAACCTTCCAGATAAGAAGCTTATTCTGCTGACTTGTGTTTCCCATGAAATAAACAACACGTGCATTCAAGCCGAATCAACACTTTATTTCACAGAACCTTTCAAGATAAGAAGACCATTCTGCTGACTTGCGTCTCTCACGGAATAAACAACATGTGCATTCCTGACGAATTGCACTTTAGTTTAAGTCTAGAATATTAAGGAATTATTCCATTGCTTAATCAGCACATTTTCTTTATATAAACTCAAATCATTGTAATGTTAAGTCATTCTCTTTAGAATCGTTCTTAAGTACACGTTCAATTATAATGTTTAAGTCCTATATTGTATTTAATCAAAATAAAGTTTTTTAAAAAGTTAAAAGTAAACTTTAAAGTATAACATATATATTCCACATTCTTTGCAAAAATGCTGAATTATTTCAAATAATGCCAAAAAATGTGACATGAATTTGTACAGGTATTGCCAAGAGAGAGATCCCCTTGTCTAATTCTTGGTTTATTTATTTGCACCTAGTTATTTTCAAATCTCACTTACCTTCATCAAATATCTTTAACTGCAAATACACCAACACAAATATCACCCCCACCAAAGCCATAATTAACCATTGTCTTGAAATGAAATTGAGTAAAACATGTTGTCGTTTACACCTAATTTTTAAACCTTAATGAAGCAAAAAACAAACATTTCACCAAAATCTTTGTGCTTGCTTTAAACTGGCCTATAAAATATAAGTTAAAAGGAAGTAAGTAATAAGCAATTCATAAGTGGGTTGGCTTTTTAAATTTTTATCCTTCAGTAATGAAGCTTTTGTGAACCAATTTCAACTTGTTAAGTACTTTAAAGAAGTTTGTTCAATTTTAATTCCTTACAAAAAGGAGACAATAATACTTCTTTGGGTGTTTTACTCAATTTGGTATTTTAGATTTTACTTTCTCTCTACCTATACCAAAGCGATTTTATTACTAGTATTTTTTGCTTGTTTTATTTTTTTTGTGAGGTTATTTTGCCCTGACGTACGAGCTTTCTAATAAGGGCGCAAATACTGCTTTCACAGGAGAGAGGATCAATAGGGCTTACTCACAAATTTACAATTATTTACACTGCCTTATAAATTGTTACAAGCTTAAAATTATATACATAGTAGGTCAGTCATTAGAACGAAAAAAAGGCCCTCAGATTGCAAAATGTAGTGTAGTCGTGATTTTGACATATCGTTGCCTTGCTTTGATAGTGGCATAACTGGAAATATGATAATTTAGGAAAGGCTTCTTAAAAATAATGGAAAGGCAAATATTTTTTTTTTGCTTTAATTAAATCGATCAATAACTTACCCATGCTTGAAATAGACAATAAGGAAAATTTTGTGGTAAAAATATATACAATATGATGAGAACTTAGTTTTTACAGAAAACGCATTTTTTTTAGTTGTACCAATATCAAGACAAAGGAGAGCAGCGATATGTTGTTCACATTGGAGTCCTAAAGAAAAGGTCCCTGTATATTTTAGAAAAAAGACAAAAGTTGCAGACAAGTTTTTTTGTCAGACGAATGGTTTTCGATTTAGGACGCTAAACATTTCGCCGCCATTTTGGATTTCGACCATTTTTTTTATTTAGTGTCCTTTAACTTCTAAACTACTTATTTTTTTTAGAAAATCTGTAATAACATAAAATAAAGACTAATAGCCTATAAATTAAGATATCCCTGAGTTCTCTGGGTAGTAACCTTGCTGAGATTTGAACCCTGAAGTGTTGGCAGTACACCCGTTTCCTATGTATTTCCATAGTTTATGCAAAATAAACCAGTTTTGTCATTTTCTCAAAAGGTAAGCATTTTACAAAAGGTGTGTAATCAACTTTATTGTAGAAAATTAAACTATCTTTTAAACGATGTATCACCTAAGTAGGTCAAGTCCAGGGTTAGCGCTTAATGGCATCCATAAATTGGGGTTATTTTTTAGGATGACGAAAAAAATGTTTTTTTAGGTTTTATTCAGTTTGAAAAAAAACTAGGGGGGTTTTAAGGAAAAACGTTAAAATACCCTTTTTAGAGAAAATATATTCCTGTAAATGGCGCGGCGTATTACAAAGTTCTGTTGAAGCTATTATTGACACTTTAGGGGCGTCCGCATATTGACGTTATTTTTTCTAATTTTATATAAAAAAATCTTATTTGTTTTATTTCATTTTCTTAAAAGCTTCCTGAAAAAACTTGTTTTACTCCACTTTTATTGAAAATCAAATTATCTTTAAAACAATATGTATCTAGTGGGTTTTGTTAACGGGAAAAACTGTTTAAAACTTTTTTTCTAAAGCCTACAGTAACAAAGTTTAACCAAAACCCTTTTTGTGCACACTAAATCCAAGATGGCGGTGGTAGTCCCCCCCCCCCCGAGGTCGAAAACTCAAATTTGTTTTTAGGACTCCAATGTCAACTACATGTCAAAATCGCTATTACACCACCTTTTGCAAGCTAAAATATATCTTTAAACAGGGCTAGCAAAACGGACGGGCCACGATCCTCCACTTTGTTGACGTCACATCCGGGGCTGATTTTTTTTTGATGGCCACGTTACGACACAGCTGATTGTCGTTAAAATATTGAAGTTGGAATGACGGTTCATGAATATTTGATTTTTTAAAAAATAAACCCGGTTTTGAGATTGTTTTTACTATATTCTTTAAGAACAATTTTTTTTTAATCTATAGTAATCCTTAATTTTTCATAGCCGCTTCATTAGCTCACACAAAAATTAAGTTTAAAGCAGAAGCGAATGTGACAATCAGAGATGACAAAGTCAAATATATGCATGTGGTTCATGGCGGGTAATTTGAATTCAAAATAAAGAATGCTAAATCTTAAAGATTTTAACCTATTAGTCATGTTGATTCCTTACAAAACTTTGGTGGAATATCGGGATGGTGTCTGAGAATATTTCACTGAAATTTCGCGGAAATCTGTAGTGCCATTTTGAAAATATCATAAAAAAACGTCTGACCTCCCATAAGACCCAATGTAAAATTCAGCCCCCGGAGAACAGCTGATTTTTTCAGGGTCGTGGCCTCTATTTTTGTGTTCGCCTTGCTTTAAATTTAAAAATCGCCTGGATCAAATCTTAAGATCTCAGCTAAGGCAACGCTGGTTTTCGTTCCCTTCTCCTTTTTACACCCTGTGTACTTATTGAACACAGAATAATGATACACATTTAGTAATATCAAAAATGTTTATTGAACAGTTAATCTTTTTATAAAATAAATAACCATTCTACATCAAAAAAGCCAAAAATAAAGCGGTAGTCAAATCACAAATAACTAGAAAATACAATAGCTTTGAAAGTAACATTGGAGTTTTTTTTTAAACTGAGTGAAAACATAAAAAAGTAGAAATATAATATATTAAATTTTGGAGAACCACTGTGACAATATATTGCATACTGATAAAAAAACTCTCCTTATTTAAAGATCTTGCCTTGGTTGAATTTTCTACCATTTTTGTCTGTGCCAGTCCAGGAAAAGTATTGTTCTACAAGTTTTTTGGTTTCTTCAGATTTAGGGTCTAGTTTCTTCCATTCGTAACTCTCGTAGTCTATTTGCCAGTCAGGACTTAGCTGTAAAAAAAGGTTTATTTAAACTGTTGCTTGAATACGACGGATTTACGCTGGTAAAGGCCTTTACACACAAATTTACATTGGCCGCATTAGGCCAGTCTAAATCTACGATTTTTTGATATGTTGCTAGTACACAGTGCGACCCTGTATTTTTTAAGTTTTTTAAGATGTCCGCAAAATTATTTTTATGGGGTGTAAATGCGGTTTTATTAGTCGTTATAAAACACTATATTTTAAAATCAAGTCAGATCCTTTTTTCTAAAAAATTTGAATTTCAAAAATTTATCATTTTTTTACAATTTTTTTATATAATTATCCTATAGAATCATATTTAAAGTACTTTAAGTAAATGATTATAGCCGTAATAAACAAAAGAACTAAACCAGTAACTACTTTTGTCATAATTTATTAAGATTATTAAATAATTTTAATAGGGCTAAGGCAACAAAAAAATAATTAAGTACCTAAAGAATGATATAAATGGTAACAAAACTAAATTCTATTTGAACTAAATTTAACAAGCTTTCAAAAGTTGCTCTGCCTACCGTTCATCAATAATAATTGTGTTTATTTTGTATTTATTCCAAATAGTTAAAAATTCCCTATTAATCGATTCTCCAGCTTGTTCTGACCAAATGCTGTTTTGTAAGATGCTGTAGTATGCAGTGAATTTTAAGGGCTTGTGTCACCCCGGCATGTTCTAAAACGGCTTCTAAGTGCTTTAAATCTGCTTCAAGTTCAACGTATGTTTGAACAGAACCGAAGCATTGTTCAACAATTGAAAGCAGATACAAATGGCATTACGAAAATATAATCTGTCTCTCCTAGCACTTGTCGTGATGTTAAATGGTTTGTATTCTTTAGGAGCTTTCTGCAGGCATTGCCTTCAAATATTTAGCCGTGGTAGTGTTTTGCAATCACGTTTAGCTTTTTTGGCCATTTAAGCGTATTTTCTCTGTCAAGAAGTGGTACTAGGCCATTCCAAAATACATGATTAACAAACCCCTGCAACAGATGAAGTGCAGGTAGGATGCATTTCTGAAAGACACAAAGATCTTCCTGTTCCTCAAATAGGGGTTTGTTAATAACACTAAAAGATTCTTTGGCTCTTTTGATATTAGAATCCAAATATGTGTTAAATTTATTAAAATATAACTTCAGATCCCCATATGTTCTTGGCTCCTTTTCATAACTTAAGCTATAAGACCTCATCTCTGTAAGGGAAATGTGGCAATAAGGACACGGGTAGCTGGACGTTGCTGTTTGCATTCCATTCACGATAAGCAGTAGTTTAAAGACACAAACTTGAACGATATACTATTTAGGTTTGTTATTTGAAATAGTTTGGTAATATTTTTATAAGTTTCTTTAATATCAGCTTTTTTTACACCAGTAAGTCTCCCTTTCTTTGCAGCACTAACGCCTTCGCTGTATTTTGTACTACACATTTCAACTGAAAATTTTTGGAAATCTTTAAGGAATATGAAGGCATATTTTAAAAAAGTTTTGACCTCCATCGCTTACAACTTTTTAGTTCATATTTTGTTCCACGGTTTGTCTTTCTTTAATAATTCTTTCAACAAGATGACTTGCATCAGCATAAATAAAGGGTCTGGAAGATTTACCTTCGCTGGTTTCAAATTCAAAATGATCCTTTTTCTAACAGTCTAAAAGCATCTTGGATTTCTCTTGGCGGTGTTGTCTATAGTTCGATGATATAGATTGTTTGCCAGCTGAACTTCTTATAAAATTGGTAATTTTTTCCATATTTCTATTAGAGAATCCCTCATTTGTTTGTAAATTCTCTAAGTGTTCCTGAGTAAAACAGTTTAGTTGTTGCTGGATTTAAAGTTACCTTTGCCGTTTTGCCCCCTGTAGATAAATTAACAGAAATGTTTTTATACGCTTTGGAAGAACGGAAAGTAGTGTTTTCTTCTTGGTCAATTTTATTTTTAATGATTTTTACAGCAATTTGTTCTTGTTGCTTATTTGAGACTGTTCTATTCAAAATGTTAATAGCATTTTTGCTAATATTATGCCTACATCCTGCACAACGATGTTTCAAACCTTTTCCGAGGACAAATTTTTAATTGACGTTGACGATTGTTGTTTAGAAGAAATCTTTTTTTTGGATGACATTTAGTTGTTGCAGTCTGACAAATTACACAATTGCACTCATAAAAACTTCTAGTTTCCTTCGAAACTAATATTTTGTCAAATTCAGGCATTTTTGTCATTTTACGCTTTAAAGTACCGTTTTTTTTCTTTCTTAGGGAAATCCGACATCGAGTGCAAATAGATAATGGGTATTTACTATCTAAGTCACTAAAGTTTGTATCCAAAAATTCACATATGAGTTCTTTAGTTTTTGTTGTAATTTTAAATGAAACACAACAAAAACATACCTTTTTTCTGTTGTAAATAATAATAATCAAAACAGCAATCTAAACCAAGTCTTGATAATTTTTGTCTAACGAACACTACCAAAACATCGAAAAAAATATATCAAACATAACACGGCGTCTTTTTATTCTTTTGTTTTTAAAATCATGGCATTCTTGATTGTGGGCCACTACCCAAAAGTCACAAACTGATTGATTTTGACAAAATGCTGTCTGACATATTTTGACAGTCTTTCAGACAGTGACTTAAATCTAGGGGTTTTTAATTTAATTTTTTATAGGTCGTACGCCCCGAAAACGTAAATTGTAATAGTGAAAATGAAAAAAAGCAAAAAATATACAAAAAGGATCTTTTCCGATTTTAAAATATCGTGATTTTAGACGATCAATTAATAAACTTGTATAAACTATAAACAGTTTTTAGCGGACATGTCAAAAAACTTAAAAATTACAGGGTCGCACTGTGAGTATCTTTGAGGGTAGTTCACGCCCAAGTTTGCAAACCTGAAATTCCTGTGCTACTCTTGAGGGACTCGAAAAAAACTACCTTAAGAAATTTTTTTTTGGTATAACATAATTCTATAAACAAAATTTCAGATTCAAAAGTTACTTATCAATCTATTAGTGGCAGTTTTTAATTTCCGCACAATACTTCCAATCTTTTTTTCTACCTGGTGAAATTTTTATACTTGCTGACATAGGACGTTTTGGAGTATCAATGACGAAATGTTACATGTAAACAGATAGAAAAAGAAATAAATAGATAAGAAATAAAACAAAAGTAAGGGATGGCAAAGAAGAAGTAGCAAAATTAAAATGGAAATTTCTCGGTCATAATATCAGACAGAAAGACGATCGATGGAACAAATGTATGGTAAACTGAAGACCTTGGAAAAATAAAAGAAGTAGAAGACCCCAAATGAGATGGGCGGACGATTTGAAGAAACATGCGGGAACTAGATGGATAAACATGGCGACAGACATAGAAGAGTAGCAGTTATTGGGGGAGGCCTATGTTCAAAGATGGATCGAAGAAGGCTAAATAAATAGACAGATATAAAAACTAAAAAAATAAATGGATTTTCTGGTGTAAACTGAATTTTTTTCTTCAAATCTTTTAAATCAGGTGGAAGCAGTAAAATAAAGATCCAACTTACCGGGAATGCTAACTCTTGACCCCTCCACACCCAGACACCGGAAATAGTACTGTTATTGTCTTCACCGAACAGACAAACTGAACCGAAGGCAGCTTTACGCATTTTATCCAAACGCTGAAACATGCCTGTGATGAGGTTACAACTCATAAACACCTGCAAAAAAAAAAATTAATTACTTAAAAAATATAAAACCTTAAAAAATTACAAATATCAAGTGTGACTCTGAGCAAAGGCAGAGTACAGTAGAGGGTGTTTTATTATATTTCTTCCCACCCTTCTTGACCATTAACTTTTGTCCACAGGAAAGAAATTAAAAAGTGTTTGAATCAGAAACTTTGTTTTTACTTTGGTGGTAGAATAACATTTATTTTGAAATTATCCAAGCATTTACCATATAAAGGGAATCAGTGATTTTTTTAAATACACACTTTTAATGTTTTAATTCTGAAAAAATTGGTTAAAATTTTTAATCTCTTTCCCTCAACTTTAAAAACTCCAGCTTACTTTTGTCAGTTCTTCAGGGTATTTGTATTCTCCATACCAGATGGAATAGTTTTCTGGGTCAAACTTCTCCCAGAAATAGGGGATGGATTTGGCTTCTTCTTCGTTGGAGTAGACCCGTTTAAAGTCGTCGAAATTGAAAGTACTAAATACCAAAATAAAAAAAAACTATGAATTTATACTTGAGTTATGCTTTATGCACTTCATGTTAATGAAAATTGTAGAAATCAAATTTCGGACTTTCATTGTCATTTAGACAACATAATTTTCCTCACTGTTTTTTTCATATATATGTACATACAATGTGTCCACGGATTGAGTGCCGGTAAGGTATAAATGACAAAAATACTGATTTTTTGGAAATCGCCCCTGCTTGGTCTCAAACTAAGATGTTAAAATAAGCCAAATCAATTAATATATATAGGGTGGTTTAGTAGGCAGATTTGATGATGTAAGGTATAAACGACAAAAAAAAGTCAATTAAGATTCTGATTTTCTGGGAATTGCTTCTGCTTGGTTGCAAAGTAAGATGTAAAAAAAAATGAGCCAAATCAATTAATATACAGGATGCTGTAATGGGCTGATTTGATAAAATGTGTTAAGAGTAAAGTACCTTTGTTTTAAAAGATATCGGAAAAGGTTATTAAATAGTTATTAAGAATCAAACGTTACATCAGATTCTCAATTTTCAGAAAAATCAGCGAACCTTGGTTTTGTAAGTCAATTATTCAAACTTTTCTTTAGGCGATTTTTACCAGATTTTTCTGAAAATTGGGAATTAGCGGTAACTTTTAATTCTAAACAACTTTTTTTTATAACCTTTTCTGATATCTTTTAAAACAAAGGTTTTTTTACTTTTAACACTTTTTATCGAATCAACCTACTAAACCACTATATTGATTTGGCCTATTTTTTAACATGTTAGTTTAGGACCAAGCAGGAGCAATTCCCAGAAAATCAGAATCAGAAAATTCAAATTTGTGCGAAATGAAAAAAAAAAAACTGAATTTGAAAGCAAACTTGCAACTGTCCCAAATGTTGGTTCTAATATAGATATTAATGGTATTTGTCATAATATGGCCCAGTATAAAATTGATATTTTGTAAAAATCACATCAAAAATTATTTTTGAAAATTTTTGTCTGAACCTACACTTTGCTTCAATTATACTTTGCTGTAACTGCGTCCAATGTGATATAAAGCTTAGAGAAATAATTCCAGTCAAAATCTAGAATTTACAGTGGCGAAGCGTCCACGGAACCACTATTACCATTGGTAACAGTTCAAAATCTTGGAAAATTTTTTTTTATGACTAATGTGAAATAATTTTGTTTTTAAATAAAAACCTTTTTACCAACAGCAATATTAGTTCAGGCAAGATTCGGGAAAATCCACTTTCTAGAAGCATTTTATATTACTTTTTGGCAAATGGGCAATTCCCCCTATTTTGACCCCGCTGAATCCGAATATCCCTGTTGCCAACTCGAAATATTGACAGGGCCTGAGATATTCAAGATGGCGGCCAAAATGGCGGCGGAATTTTAAATTGCCGCTGGAAAGCCCAAATTGTCACAGGTGTACATTCCAAATATATATTTGTATAATTAAAAAATAATAACATATTATTTTTTTTAATAATAACCTCCAAAAACCCCCCCAGACCCCCCAAAATCTGAAAGTGTTTTTTCAAATTTCCAAAAACTAAGCTTCTAAGAGAAAAATGTATAATATACTTTATTGTAGACAATAAAATTCCCTTTTCAACATGGTATAACTTAATAAAGTTAGACTAATAATAAGCTCTCCAGCGGCGTCCGTTAATTGAAGTAATTAAAAAAAGTTGAAAAAATACCTTTTATTCCAAGATTTATTTAATTTTTTTAAAAACTAATATCTACAGAAAACCATGTATTACATTTTGGTATACTCAATAAAATTTCCTTCAAAATGACGTATAACATGGTTAAAACGGTTTTATAAATAAAACTTCAGGGACATCCGTAAATTAATTTTGAAAAAACAAAAAATAAACCATTTTTGTTACAGGTTTTATCTAATTTTCTCAAAAACTAAGCTTAACATGAAAAAACTTGTTCTACACTTTTTTGTAGACAGGGAAATGCCCTTTTCAAAAATGTGAAACTCGGTGGGGTTTGACTTATAGCAAACTCTCCAGCGACGTCCGTCAATGGGGGTGATTTCAACAAATCATTAAAAAAATCATGTTTTTCATATGTTTTATTCAATTTTCTTAAAAACCAAGCTCTTTATCAAAAAATGTGTTCTATACTTCGTCATAGCCAATAAAATTTCCTTTCGAACGATGTATAACAAAGTGGAAGTTATTTTATATTTACCGCTCCAGTGGTGTTCTTAATTTAAAGAAATTATTTAAGATCAATCCAATCAATTTTGTGTCTTATTAGCTTTTCGGTGGATAATAAAGAGCGGCGGATAAAAGGTCGAAATTACAAAAGGTCGAAAAAATAAGGTCGAAAGTACAAAAGGTCGAGAATACAAAAGGTCGAAATTACAAAAGGGCGAAAGTACAAAAGATCAAAAAACAAAAGGTCAAAAGTTCAAAAGGTCGAAAGTATGAGTACCTAATTATGATTATGCCCCCCCCCAAACCGTTGCATAAGATTCACCACTTTATTTTTAGTTATATATGCTTAAAAAAATAACCAAAAACACCTGTGTCAAACTTACTACTGTTACTTTCTGCACAAAAATATTGCTTAGGGGGATGGGGCCATGGCCCCTATGCCCTCTCCCCTTATAACCACCGGTGTTTTTTTGCTTTAAAGAACTTATTTAGAAAAATCAAAATATCTAATCTAAACAAAAAACAGTTTATTTTAATTTGGAAACATTTTATCTTAGTAGGTATAAATTACGAACCTTCTTGAAGTATTTATCATAACATTAACCTCACTTTGTAATATATCATTTAAAAAGAAATTGTCTTATCCTCAATAAATAAATGCACATTTTTTCTGAAAATCTTAGAAAAGATATTTAAATATGCAAGAGAAACTGATTATTTCAGTTATTTTTGAAAATAAGTTTATATTAGTACGCCCCTGAAGCCTTAAATATGGCAACAACCTGACATTTTAATAAAGTTTTTAAAAGAAAATTTTATGTCTACAATAAAGTATACTACATATTTTTTCCTAAAAAGTGTAGTTTTTGAGAAAATTTTGAAAAACCTATAATAAACATGTTTTTTCTAAATAATCCCAATTTACGTACGCCACTGAAGAGCTACTTGCTTTTCCTAACCTTATTGACCAACACATCATTGGAAAGGGAATTTTATTCTCCACAAAAAACTGTTCTTTGCAATTTTTGATAAAAAGGTTAGTTTTCGAGAAAAGTTGTCAACAGAGATATTCGGATTCAGCGGGGTCAAATTAGGGGGAAATGGTCTGTTGCCAAAAAGTAATATGATTTGCTTCTAGACCGAAAACGGAAAGCCTTTTAAAATAATATGCTGACTATATGTAATAGTAATTCATAAAATAATACGCTCTATACTGTGGTCCTTCGGCTCCGTCTCTTGTCTGCTCGCGTGCTTGAATTGTACAGCGCAAAAGCGTGGGCGCCTCGCGATATTATGTACGCTTGTTACTATGTTTTGTTTTGATTACTCCTTAGTAGTGGTTAGGATAGATGGATTAGTCCGCTAAGTAATCTATCAACTACTTGAAAAGTCATTCCCCTTGTATAATTTTAAACAATTTGGAAAAAGTTACGCGTCGCCACTGGGAATTTAAGTTTTACATTATGTCATAATTTTTCATAACCTTACCCTTTTGGTAGAGCATCAAAAGGATCTTTGCTCTTGGGTTCTGCCAAGAGAATAGCCTCAGCTGCGTCAGGCTCCTCTTCAGGCTCTTGTTCTTTCTTGGGGGTCTCTTTTTTGGGTTTCTCTTTTTTCTCTTGTGGTTTCTTTTCATCCTTCTTTTTGCCCTTACCTAGGGTAATTGGAAGAAGTATTAAAATGTGGAATGAAATCAATATAATTTGTAGTGAACTGTGAACCATCTTACTCTTATGTATTCATATGAACCGATATTTTTGAGGGGGTTTCAAGAGATTTTGGGGAAGATAGAAAAAAACCAACTTCTCTACTTGTGGGGCTTCTTTTTCAAACTACTAATTTTTGAAGTCTGGATTTGGGGTCTATAGCTTTTTGAATTATGAAAATTTCATTTGGATAAAATTTGCTTTTTTATAGTATTTGTAATAAATAGTTTAACGGTCAATAATTAAATTTCATCTGTCACTTTTAAAATAAAATTGTTATTTTCTTATGGAAAGACCTCTTTATTTCTTTTTAGTCTGTGTATTTTTTTAAATTGCAGGGGTCTCAACAGATAACCAACAAAATAATATGAAAAATATGAAATCTTTAAAAAAAAATATGGAAAAACAAAAAAAATCATGAAGGAAACATGAATAAAAAAAAAATTGTCCCTTTCCATATGGCCGACAATTTTTTTTTTTGAAAATATATTTACTAACCAAAAATGTTTTTTTTATTTATTTATTTTCAAACAAAAATAAGGCACATAGTTTAAAAGTACATTTTCTGTGGATTTCACCTCACCTCTTTTTTCATCCCAACTTATTTTGAGAAAAAAATGATGCTGCCAAATTTTTGACCGGTATAGTTTGTAAAATAAGTCATTGTTATAAATTTGGTATTATGCAAGAAAAATAAAATTTAGTTCTTTTTGACATTTTAAATAGTATTTTTTTGTTTTTAAATAAAGGATGCCAAAAACCAAATTTTTTGTAAAAATTTTGACAATGGCATTTTCTTCCGCAAAAAAGTAGCTATAAAAATGTTTTTACAAAATTACGGTATTTTAAAAAAAGTAAAAAAAGAAAATACATAATTTTTGTAATTGTTGAGGCTAGTGGTTCTCTAGATTCGCTATTTAACAAACTGTGCGCTCCTTAGTACACGCCTACATAATAAAACAAACAAATCTTTAATTTTCATAAATGTAACTTTGGTGGTATGAGCTTTGCGTTTATTATAAACTAAAATTTTAAAATTTTCTTAACCGCGTGACGTCAATTCACGATCGAAAATTCGGACAAAGGCGTGAGGATGCGCAAGAACATACCGTGTTTTTATTTATCGTGATATGGGTAGGTACCCCTTTTACCTTTTTTTTTACTTCCTCTGCTTTCAGTTGAGCTTTTTTCTGAGCATTCACTCTTTTCTGAGCACTTTTCTAAACTTTCAGTACTCTGTTCTCTATTCTTATTATTTTTATTCTCTTTTTCCTTTTTACTCTCCTCAATGTGTTTCTCTTTTTTTCCTTTTTTAGCAGCTTGTAAGAGAATTAAATTACCATTAACCAAGTAGCCCAACAAGTTAAAAATTCTAGTAAAAACTTAAAAAATATATTTACCATCGCCTGCGCCTTGGGCTTGTACAGATCCAGCTTGCGCTGGTTTATCACAGAGAAGTACGTCGCCAAGAACTTTCTTGAATTGGGGTTGGTTGATCAAAGTGGTAAACCATCTGAAATATACAACATCTTTGCAATAAGCCGAGTTTACACAGCAAAATAAAAGATGCCAAACTAGGGGTGAAATAAAAGAACAAAAAATTATTTAAAAAAGTCTTCTATGCTCAGCCGGGACTTGAACCAGGAACCTGTAGCTATGTACGCCAACGCCCTACCAATTAAGCTACCAAACTCGTAGGTGTTTTTACCTACTGTTAAATCCACAGTATAGGAACGCTAGTTCTCTGGGTATTGACGCAGCCAAGCCATTCAACTAATTTTATAATTCTTTGTTCCCAAAACTAGAAGTAAGTATCATATGAACTCAAATTAGATGTATAATTGATTTAATACCTTAACAGTGGGAACAAATATATATATACAGGGTGTTCGGGATATTGTTGGGGTCATTTGCTACCTTTTCAATCTTGGAACTTGGGTCCTTAGAGTCACGGCTAAAGAGATATGATTTTTTTTAAACGGTTTTTTATTAAAGAACATTAGTGATTTTGTGAAAGAAAATCAATTTCAAAATTAAAACTTAAAAAAAGTATCGACACTTGAGAACTTCATTTTCTTTTAAAAACTTCTCTAGTTAATTACCTTTCTAATGGTATGCTACACTTTGATTAAAAAAAACAATTCTGCTTTAAAATACGGATATTCTGTGAGACAGGCAATAATCGTTCGGAATTGATAAGAAAAACAATTTGATGTTTATGATCGTTTACCTAAGTCGAATTTCCCCTTGGGGTCTAGTTTTACTCAAAACCGTAAAAAACCACCCGCCCCTTTTCAACGAAATAACTTGGATGATTTTTCCTGTTTTCTGCGATATATTTCCTCTGATTTCCAATAGTTTTCTTACTGGTATTATAGTTTTTCCTTCCAAAATGTATTGGCACTGGTCTATAAGGACCTAAGTTATCTTTACTTTCCTTATAGATTTAACTTCAAAAACTTTTAAATCTAACACCGTTTTCGATCAACGATCGAGTTAGAGCAGAGCGTCGCTTCCGCTAAGATTTCTTTATTCGATTAGGTAAAACGCTTGCTCCTAAACCTCGCGCGGATCGATTTCTTTTGCTCTTTGTCCGGAGACGGATCAACGGGTTTGGATCAAAACAATAAACATAACCCTACTTTTAAATCGTATTGTTTTATTTCTGTGTGTTATAAATAGAAAACCCAACACAGGGACGAGATCGCCTTAATTAGAAGTTGGATCAATTTGCAGTTGCTCCCTCAGAGATCTGCTTCAGCAAGGAGCGACTTTTGATCGAAAACGGTTTAAGTTACCTTTAAGGGTTGCCCTTACCTGTTCACATTGGCAAAAGGTTTTCTGTACTCAGCATCCAAAACATATTTGTAGGGGTTAAGAAGGTTGCAGGCGACCACAATATCAGCAAGTGAGATCCTTTCTCCTACCAAAAAGGTTCTTGTAAGCAAATGGCTGTTTAAGATGGTGAGGGCTGATTTCATGTCACTTTTGGCTCTTTGGAACGCCTGCAAAAAGCATTATGTACTTAGGGTCTTAGATTGAAGTCCAATGTACAATTACTTTTGGTTATTTTAAGAAAAAATTATTGATACATGTTAGGTTTGAGCAATATACTGCATTTAATGAGAGGAGCAACACACTAATGGATAGACATAAGCCCTCCGCGAACATTTGACGAAAGGGAACCACCCCTGGCAGGGGTTCTATGTACATCAGCAAAAGGGGTAAATTTCTAAAATCTAAATGTTTGTTTTTTCTTGTGGTAATTTTATCCCTAACACATTGTTTTTCTCCAAAAAGTATTTTTAGTTTTAAGGCCCATTGTACAGCGTGTCCCATTTTTGATGGGATTAAATGGGAAACTCGGTTATTATTAAAGATATCGATTTTCTGATTGCACCTTACCGTGCTCTTTTTTGGAGCCCTTAAAAATGGTGTAATCAGATTTTTGCTATACCCTGTGGTTTCGCTAATACAGGGAGTTTTTGAAAAAATTGCATTTTAATTAATTCCTTGTATCTCGCTTATTTTGCAAGATATTTTTATTCTGTAAAAACCTTTCTATGGCAACTTTTTTAGAGCAAAATAATGACGTTGTCAATTTTTAAAAATATTGTTTAGTTTTTGAGATATGGTATTTATCATAAAAAAATTATATACAGACCTGGATTTTTTTTATTACTACTTTGATTAGTTCCATGCTATTATTACCTTAAAATGATAAAACTTTAATATTTTTTTGATTTAAGGTTAAAAAAAGCTACTTAATATTTGAAAAATAAATTATAGTCCGAACCTGGAAATTTCCAACGTAATTATAAATTAAAAATTGCAAGACACGAACGATTTTTAGTTTATCGGTTTTGAAATGATAATTAAAAGATTTATAAATAAAGTAAAAAACGTTAAAAAGTTACGAAAATAATATCATACTAATTATTTGATAACCAAACAGCAGGTCGTGAAATTTACAAAACAAAAGCGTGGAATTGACATTGTCATTTTACTTGTCATTTTTGTAAATGGCTTACAATTATTTTAAACTGGCTAGAAATCGACCATATCCAGATTTTGAAAAATGTGATATGTTTGACTGCTTCATTCAAGCAACAAAATTTTTATGCAAAATGCGTTAAGAAAAATTACTCAAAAATGCCAACAATGTCTTACACATAATGGTAATCAGAAAGATTAGTTATTTTTTATAATTTGTTTTTTTTTGTATTTTTCATAGACTTTGTTTCAAATAAATCTGTAAATTAACGTAAACCCATTTTAATATGCTAAGTATCAATACAGTTAAACTAAAAATTGTTTAACTAGCAATTTTTAGTTTATATTTATGTTGGAAATATCCAGGTTCGGACTAATTTTTTTTTTAAATATTAAATATTTTTTTTTCCCTTAAAACAAAAATTTTTTAAATTTTTATTATTTTATGATAATACTAGCATGAAACCAATCAAAAAAGTAATAAAAAAAATCCAGGTCCGTATTTAATTTTTTATGATAAATACCATATCTCAAAAACTAAACAATATTTTAAAAAATTGACAACGTCATTATTTTCTTCTAAAAAAGTGGCCATAAAAATGTTTTTACAGAATAAAAGTATCTCGCAAAATAAGCGAGATACAAGGGTTTATTAAAAATACAATTTTTTCAAAAACTCCCTGTATTAGCGAAACTACGGGGTATAGCAAAAATCTGATTACGCCATTTTTAAGGGCTCAAAAAAAGAGCACGGTAAGGTGCAATCAGAAAATCAATATCTTTAATAATAACCGAGTTTCCCATTTAATCCCATCGAAAATGGGACACGCTGTACACAGTTACATAGTATATAAGTAAGACATACATTTCTAAAACATCAGCCTCTAAAAAACGTGTTTCTAGGAATCTTTCTAGGAAAACATTAATTTTTGTAACTCAGTAAACACAAAAAAACATTATTTTTTCCACACCTTCAATTTATTTAAGTGCCTATAAAAGGTGTGCCACTTACGTAAGGGAGGCCTCTTACACATCGTTCAAGAGGACTTTTTGTCAGCCTTAATAACTAATAATTAGTTGTTTTCTGTCAAGTTAAAAGTTTGCAAATAATTAGGAAAATACTATCAGAGAGCACTTTTAGGGGGGTAAAGGGGGATTGTCCCCCCACCCCCACTTTATGGAAGGCCAACTAAAAAATTGGGTTTCAAGTTAATACTAACCAGAAATAATTTTTTACTCACCTTATTTTTATTATTTACTAAGTTGAATGTTCAAGGTTTGATTGAATTGAGGATTCCTAGAAATATAGTTACTTTTATTTCAAGGCGGCTGTTTTCGAAAGATATATCTATCTTATAAAATATGTAGCTGTATATAATGGATTTTAGACTAAACATACTCTTTGGAGAAAAACAATGTGTTAAGAATAAAAAATACCACAAGAAAAAACAAACATTTAAATTTAAAAAATTTTCCCCTTTTTGGTACATCTACCGGGTGGGCCAAAAAAAACCAGACAATTTTTTTTTTCATTATAGCTTTTGAACTATACAATCGATTTTAATGAGACAAACTGCACTTGATAGAGAATTAATCAGAGTTTTGACTAAATATATTTTTTTGTCTGCTATCTCAAAATCCAAGATGGCGGACGAAATTAAATTGTACCCTTCAAAGATGCTCATTTATTCTTGTGTTGCGAACATGTTTTAATTATTTTTTTAATTAGTGAGAAAGCTGCGTTCTTGTCACGCACAAAAAGGTATGAACTAGCAAAATCGGTTCAGCTAATTTTTGTTTCAACCATTGTTTTGCATATTATACGATTGCCTTACCAATCATGTCTGCATTTATTTTCTTATAACTTCATTACTACTAAACCGATTTTAATGAAATAAAAAAGATCCTGGTGAGAATTGATTGCCTTTTAAAGATCATGATCAAAATTTATCGCCATCTTAATATTTAAAATGGCGGACAGAATTATACTTGATTCTTAAAAATGGCGTGTTTATTATTATTTTCCGAAAATAATTTAGTTTTTTTTTATTTGTAGAAAACCACTACTTTTTCCTCACACAACGACGTACAAATTAGTAAAATCGGGCGGTGGTTCTCAAAAAAATCTATTTTTGTTTCAACCATTGTTTGACAGATTCTACGATTGCATTGCCAATCATGTCTGCATTCATTTCCTTATAAATTCGTTATTACTAAACCAATTTTAGCGAAATAAAAAAAATCGCGGTAAGAATTGATTGCTCTTTAAAAATTCTTATCAAAATTTTCCGCCATCTTGGATTCTCCAAAATGGCGTGTTTATTCTTATTTTGCAAAAATGTTTTACACTACTTTTCTCCCGCGCAAAGCAGTACAAATTATAAAAATCGGTGTCGTGGTTCCCACAAACTCGGATTTTGTTTTAACCATTGTTTTACAAATTCTACGATTGCATTGCCAATCCTGTCTGCATTCATTTCTTTAAAAATTCATTAGTACTGAACATCATGGTGCAAACTTTAAAGGTTAATCAGTTTGCGCCATGATGTTTTTTATTTCACTAAAATCGGCTCAGTAATAATAAATTTAATGCAGACAGGATTGGCAATGCAATCGTATAATTTCTAAAACAATGGTTAAAACAAAATCTGATTTTGTGAGAACCACTTAACCGATTTCATTACTTTGTTAAGTTGCGAGAAAAGCAGTGCTTTTCTATAGATTAAAACAAAACTAAAACATTTTTCAGAAAATAAGAATAAACACGCCATTTTGAAGAATCAAGTATGATTCTGTCCGCCATCTTGAATTTTAAAATGGTGGTAAATTTTGATGATGATCTTTAAAAAGCAATCAATTCTCACCAGGATGATTTTTATTTAATTAAAATCGGTTTAGTGGTAATGAATTTATAAGGAAATAAATGCAGACATGATTGGCAAGGCAATCGAATAATATGCATAAGAATAGTAGAAACAAAAATATTTTTTTTAGAACCATCAAACCGATTTTGCTGGCAAGAATGCAGCTTTGCTACTGATTTAAATAAATAATTAAAACATGTTCGCAACACAAGAACAAACGAGCATCTTTGAAGGGTACAATTTAATTTCGTCCGCCATCTTGGATTTTGAGATGGCAGACAAAAAAATATATTTAGTCAAAACTCTGATTAATTCTCTGTCATGTGCAGTTTGTCCCATTAAAATCGATGTTAAAGTTCAAAAGTTATAATGAAAAAAAATTGTACGGTTTTTTTTGGCCCACCCGGTATAGCATGTGTACCAATGCTTAGACAGGTGACTCGTGTACATCGGTTTAAATGAAATTTTATCTGCTCAAAAAAATGGTGTCCAGAGGATTTTCAAAAAAGCTGACAGTTTTCGAGTGATTAACAAGAAACTATTAAAAGCACATTGAAGGGGGGGGAAACCACTTCTCTGTCAGGGGTGGGGGGGAGTCTCATGTCTATCCATACCAAGTGTGTTGCTTCTCTCATTAAACGCAGTATGTAAACAGGTAGGGCCTGAACTAGTATTGGATTTTAATAAATATCTAACATTTATAAATATGGAGAAATGATGGGTTGTATTAATAATCAAAATACAAGCAAAATGGTGAAAACTTGGCAATTTCCTCGATAAAATATAAAAAACAAACAAACAATGAAGGAAGGAAGGAACTGCATTATTTAAATGATTGTACCTAATATCTACTATAATTAAAGTACAAAAACATTATAATTTATTTTGCTAAAATTTCAAATATAATAAAAGAAAGTATGCGCATTTGTGCATATTATTATGCCGTTTCTGGCCATAGGTAATTTGTTTTTATAAATATATATATATATATATATTTTTTTTTCTCATACAGTAATTGTGTAAAATATCTTTTTTTAATTTTATTGTATTAGTTTTTGGACAATAACACACTTCATTTATAATACTTTTGTTAAAATGTTAGGTTAGGTGTTTTCTTTATTCCGTACTATACAGGGTATAATTTAAATGCACCAAAGTTTCAGGAATAGTGGGGAGGGGCAAAAGTACACAAAAAGTTTAATAACTATTGGTCTAAAGATTTTTGTTTCCTGTAAAAAAAAAAGTAAAGTTTAAAGTCTTTTTTAAAAATTTACAAATTTGAAAGTGCTAAATAATTTGTAGTAGTTCTTTCTTTTTAATTATGGATTAATGAGATACAGTGTGGTCAAATAACTGTTGCAATAGGTAAAATTGAGAACTGTTGAAATTTTAAATTAAAAAAAAAAAAACATTTTGACGCCCTGTATCGAAAAAACAAAGAGGTTTAATGCCAAATGTAAAATCTTCATTTGACCTCCACTACCACCCTTAAAGTTTCGTGCTTTATTTAAATTACACCATGTATATTGAATGAGGCATATTATTGCTTTGAGTACAAATTTTTTAAAAATCGAAAAAAAAAATCTGATTTTTAGGACATTTGGGGCCTTATACTAATCAAAGTTTAAGAAGAACTTTTATGGAGAATATATGAGAATGTGTCTTGGATGCTAAAAATTAAGTATTTTTGTTGAAGTTTTTTCCTTAATTGACTGGGCTAAAACATTTATATGTTTAGTTTGCAACAATAAAAATTCTTTAAATAAAATAAAGAATCTGATAATGTGCAAAGTAATTTAATATTCCTCATTCTGTTACGAAAGTCTACAAAAATAAATAGACCCTCGCCTTTGATAGAGGTTTTTAAGTAGGGGAACCGACCAGTGAATGACCACACTATACTGTTTTTTGTATTATTAAGAATTGTAAAAAACCAAAATAAATAAAACATTTTGCAATTTGATCCTTACCATATTCCCCAACAACTCAACAAAGGTTGATATAAAAATAATAAGGTAAGCAAAGCACAGGGCTTATTAATTTTGCAAAAAACTACTATAAAAATTGTAAAATTATTATGTATGTTTACTTAAACTGCATAAAAGGATGTTAAAGTTAGTATTTTTTTCGTTGTAATTTTTAATTAACCTTAAAAATATTTTTTTTTTGTGTGGTCATCTACCAGTAAAACCTAAGAAATCCAGTGAATAACTGCCCGCGGTCATTCACTGGATACCTAGTTAATCCAGTGAATGGTTAATTTTTGTTTTAAAAAATATAATTTGCGCAATTGGACAATTAACCAGGTTAGGCTCAAATCCCAAAAATACCGCGTGGGCCAAACACAACCGGACAATTTTCTGCGATTGCATTGCCAATCCTGTCCGCATCCATTTCCTTATAAATTCGTTAATACTAAACCGATTTAAAAAAAATCTTGGTAAGAATTGCATGGCAAATCATGTCTGAATGCAGACAGAATTGGCAATGCAATCTTTTATTTTGTAAAACAATGGTGCAAACAAAATCAGATTTTGTGAGAACCACTTAACCGATTTTATTACTATGTACCTTGGTAAGTGGGAGAAACGTAGCGCTGTTCTAAAGATTAAAAAAAAAACTAAAACATTTTCAGAAAATAAGAATAAAAACGCCATTTTGAAGAACAGAGTATGATTCTGTCCACCATCCTAAATTTTAAGATGGCGATAAATTTTGATCATGATGTTTAAACAGCAATCAATTCTCACCAGGATGTTTTTTATTTCATCAAAATCGGTTCAGTAGTAATGAATTTATAAGGAAGTAAGTGCAGACATGATTGGCAAGGCAATTGTATAATGTTCAAAACAATGATTAAAACAAAAATATATTTTTTAAAACCTTGAACCGATTTTCCTGATTCATACCTTGTTGTGCGTGGCAAGAATGCAGCTTTTTTACTGATTTAAATAAATAATCAAAACGTGTTCGCAAACCCAAGAATAACCGAGCATCTTTGAAGGGTACAATTTAATTTCGGCAGCCATCTTGGATTTTCAGATGATGGACAAAAAAATATATTTAGTCAAAACTCTGATTAATTCTGTCAAGTGCAGTTATAAAAAAGTTATAATTAAACAAAAATTGTCCAGTTTATTTTGGCCCACCCAGTATATGTCCTCAGCATTGGCAGATCTACAGGCCCCCCCTCAACTTTTTTGAGTTAAATGGTAAATGTTTCAAATCAAATCAAATCATTTATTGGTGTTAGATACACAAAGTGTTCACACAAGTCATCATTTTTTTTTAACTCTAAATTATCTAAAAAAGTTTACTACTAAAATTTTAAATAGTTTGACCCTATATATTTTTTTTAATATTTGGGAAGTTTATTTATTTATTTATTTAGGTATCAACAGCCAACTGACTAATTACAGACACCTTACTTATCTAAGTCATTGTAAAGTTATCACACTACATATTTAACATCTATCTAATCAGACACAGAGGGGTGGCGGAAGTTTAAAATTAGAATAACGTAAAATTTACAATTTTTGTATAGTTAACAATACTTATTGCTGTTTATCATTTCTGTGTTTCTTTATCCTTACACACAGAATAATAATAATCAAAAAAAAAAAAAAAAACTAAGAAGTAAAGGTAGATTGCCGCCCTCCCTCTAAAAGTCGAACATATCCGTCCCGTACTACAAAAATTTTACAACCACTCTACATAAGTTTAACGGAGTTAACACAATTTATTATCAACTAATTTCTTAAAATGGTGACATAAATGATAGATTGGACAACTTTTATAAAGGTTTGTTCTTGGGAATGCAAGATAAAAAACTTTAGTGCTCCTGGAGTTGACACGATTGATAGCAAATGGAAGTTGTTCGAGAATATCTGGGCAGTCTATTTCTCCTTTTAGAACTTTAAACATCGTGCATAAAATATTTTTAGTTCGTCTCTTATCTAAAGACAATCTGTTAAACGAACCCAACAACCAATTATTATCACAGCCTCTTTGGGGATAATATCCAAATTTTCGAAAATACATACACTTAAGAAACTTTCTTTGTACTCCTTCGATAATGTTTACCCAAATGCTGTACTGCGGTGACCAGATAATACTGCCATATTCTAGTATTGGCAAAACCAGTGCATCAAACAGATATAAACTGACATCAACACCAAAATGCTTAGTATCTCTTACTATGAATCCTGCAACCTTTTGTGCACTCTCAATTTTATTAATGATGTGCCCCGAGAACGATAGTGCTGAGTCAAATGTGACTCCCAAGTCTTTTTGACTGGTAACTCTGTTAAGATTATCATTATTGACAGTATAATTGAAATTTATGCTATTGTGATTATGTGAGAATGTCATACATGAGCATTTGTTTTCACTAAGTTTAAAGCTATTTTGACTGCACCAACTAGCAACATTCTCAAAGTCTTTTTGAAGCAACTCACAATCAGCTACTGAATAAATCTCCCAAAACAATTTAAAGTCATCAGCAAATGCTGTTCCTAGGAGAGGACCCAAATTTGATCCTTGAAGAATACCGGATGTGCTTTTATAAATCACTGACTTACAGCCTTTGACTTCAACGTACTGATATCTTGCATTAGATCCCTTGCCCTTACTTAACTAAATTCTAAAATAGACCACGATTAATTATTTATGGAAAGTACCTACTATAAAAAAGTGACATAAAAAGAAAATTTGGACAAAAAAAATTGATAAAATTTGGGGACTAGAAAAATTGCAGCCAAAAAGTACAATGCAAGAAACAGCACTATTCAATTTACAAAAAAAAAGGTCATCATTTAAGTAGTTTTATTCTTAAGCACCCCCAACTTTTTGGGCCTAGAAGTTTTGGGCTCCCCCAATTTTCCTCAGGGAAAATGAACTGCTTATTGGACTTTTGACAAACACAATCCAAATCCAAACCCATAAATCAAATCTATCACTTTGTCACACCCTGTACATAGTGAGGGATAGACAAAAATATTATGGCTGTTACAGTAGTCATAATTAACCAAATAAATTTTCCATTTAATAAAGCCTTTATTTTCAATAATAAAGAAGTTATACTGAGTGTTCCAGTTTAAAAAATCACCCTGTACATGGTTATTAATACCATCATGTAATTACAAACCTTACCTCACTGTCTCATTATGTAAATTTAATGCTTGTGCTATATTAACCTAGTTTTCACCCCTATTATATAACATACTATTATGTGGTCATTTTTTACTGGTGGTCATTTACTGGGTTTTTGTGTAATTTGCCCTAAAAATGGTTAAATCTTTTAAAAAAACTTAGATATAAGATTTTATTTACAAGAAAATTATAAAATAATAAACACCAAATTTTCCAACAATCATTTTAATTTTCTTTCAAAATTAAAACATTTTTTTTTTGAGACATTTTAAAATGACTTTTTCCGTATTGTTTCCTTAAGTGGTCATTCACTGGTGGGTTCACCCTAAATAGTTTAGATTTTAACAAGGAGTTTACCTCTTGTGAACTGGGACTGTTCTTAATAATTCCCAAAATTGGAAACACCCAGGCACAGCCAGCTGGAAGGACCTGGTTCTCTGCAAAGCCAATCCATTGCAAGATCTGGGCTTTGTCAAAGTCAGACTTGCCTCTGAGTTGTTCATTGGCTACATAGAAAGAAATGGCATTGCTATCTTGCAAGAGTTTTCCATCAGTGCCCTCAAAGGCTGGAACCTGCAAAGAAAATTCATATAATAATTACTTAAATATAGAGTTTTAGGTAACAGGGCATAAGGTTTTCCTTTATTTTGAAATTTTATGATTTGTTTTTATAGGTAAGTCTATCTGGAGACCCTCAATACATTTTGACAGGTTTTACACAATTTTACACCAGAGGTGGGCAACTCTGTGACAGTTGTTAGGAAATATTGTTTTAAATAAAAAATACTCTACCAATTTATGAGCACCTAAGATCACACAATATAATATTACCCATTTTGGTCCATGAAAATAACACCCTACCCGCCCCCGAGAATGTGACCGATTGGAGATTCTTCCTTCAGTGTAATACCACTTATAATATATTTTTGTGATCATACACAGTTACCTTAAATTTAATATACTCATAGTACCACACAAGTTATCTTTATTGTATATTTCAAGCATGGGTAAGTTATTGATTGATTTAATTAAAGCAAAATATATAAAAATTTGCCTTTGCCATTATTTTTAAAAAGCTTTTCCTAAATTATCATATTTCCAGTTATGCCACTATCAAAGCAAAGCAGGGATATAAAGATTTATAAACAACAATCTTGCTGAGCTGTCAGATAATTCTAACCTAAAATTCCATCTGTCAGATGTGCAGGATTTTTGTAAATTTGGGGCTTACCTGACCTCCGGGAAACTTCTGTAGGAAATCCTTCGACTTGTTGGTCTCTCCGAAGACAAAATTGGGGTCGACTTTCACCTTGGCCCCGGAGTATCCAGCGGCGATCAATGCCTTTGCGGCACGAAAATTGTCCGGGTAGGTGTACAGAGTCTAAAAAATATTGACAAAATTACGGTCTCTTACCTTCTCACCTAGATTCGGAGATCATTTGTAGCACTGATGCAAACATATTCACTTGAATTTTGAGGATTTAAAAAAAATTACTTACTCCAGCAGCCATTCTATATCAATTTTCGAACTAGAAGAACGAAAACGGTAGGCAACCAGCAGTACTTGATTTATCGTGGCGCCATCTGTCAGACGGATTGTTCCCAAAGTAAGGACACTAATAAAAAGCCTACTAGCTTGTTGCGGGCCTGATTATATTTTTAAATATAATTTTTAATGATTTTTTAAAATGTCTAAATTTTTTAAGCAAATGGTTTGGTGTACACAATCACTAAATACAAAAATACAAATTTGTTTCATGCTAGAGAAATTTAAAATAAATCTAATAGAAAATAATTAAATTATTTCACCCACACCAAAGGCTTTCACCACAGAACACTTTCACGAATGGCAGCCTGAGAAAAAGAACCCTTCAATTTCATTGATGGCAGCTGAAGTCTAGTGTTGTAACAATTCGGATTAAAATATTCGTTCAATCCGAGTATTAAAATCCTCGGATGCATCCGAGTATCAAAATGATTCGGAATCGGAATATGGCTACGGATTAATTTTACCTCTTGCGACTTGCGATATCATTTAAGAATACGAATACAGAGCTAGAATTTATTGAACACGGATTCGAATTAAATTTTATCTAGACCTCTTCGTACCGAATACGAATACAGAGCTACAATTTATCAAGGTGGAATATATATTGACCATCGAATTTATTTTAAAATTACCGTTATAAAAAAAGGATTTAAACTTGGACATACTATCTACATTAAATTAAACAATGTTAAATTTATATTTATTTTATTACCAGAAAACTACTTATTGGTATACAGGGATTATTTTAATTAAAAATAAAAACCATTAGGTATTTTAACTTCCAAAACAACGCATTGAATATTTTAAAAAATACATATAATAATATTTATAAATTCTTTATAATTTTATCATATTAAAATGAACAACTACTTAGAAATAAAATCAGCTGGCTATGTTTTCCTGGCAATCTATTCCGTCTTAACCCGGCCTTAGAGAATAGCTTTTCACTGCAAAGGTAATTTTGCCGTATTTCAATTTTTACATAGGATTTCTATTAGTAAATTAAAGAATAAACTCCGTTGCGGGCGGATTGTTATGCCTCAAGAAAGCGAACATATAACTGAACATATTTTCGCTGATTACGCTCAAAGACGAATTCGAATTTATTCCGAGTCAGAGATCGATTTTTTTGGCAACACACAAAAGCAACTAAAAATTCAGAATAATCGGAATCGGACATGTATATGGCTGCACTACTAGAGATGGGTAGTTCGCGAACGAACTAGAAAAATGAACTAGTTCATTCAACAAGAAAAACGAACTAGTTCACTTTTCTAAAATGAACTAGTTTAAACTGAACTATAAAGACGCAACCCACAATACTCTTATGTTGTTTTGTGTTGAACGAGCACAGAACACTGAACGAGTGAACGATACCGCGGTGCTTTCTACGATGAACGAACGAACTGTTAGAAATGAACTATTAAGTTGAACTAATAAGTAAAAACCGGCGTTCGTTCAGTCGGCTAGTCGAATCACCTGTTTCGTTGCATTGAGTAGCACGCTTAAGCTAGGATGAACTAGGTAGTTCAAATTTTGATTTGATTGCGGAAAATTAAGGAACTGCTAGCCTAATACAAAATAATAGGGCCATTTTGGGTCAGTTACTAAGAATAACTGCAATATTTCAGGGCAAAAAAGATAGATTTTATGACATTAGGAATGCGGTATCTGTCTTCCTGTTCATGAAATGCTGAACGAGCACAGAACACTGAACGAGTGAACGATACCGCGGTGCTTTCTACGATGAACGAACGAACTGTTAGAAATGAACTAATAAGTGGGACTAATAAGTAAAAACAGGCGTTCATTCAGTCGGCTAGTCGAATCACCTGTTTCGTTGCATTGAGTGGCACGCTTAAGCTACGATGAACTAGGTATTTCCAATTTTGATTTGATTACGGAAAATTAAGGAACAACTAATAAAATTTTGACGAATGTCCAATTATTTATTATGTATTTATACCTACTGTAAAATATTTTAGTAAAAAAAAGCATTATAAAAAAATAATTTTAACTGTTTTTGATTCTGCAACTATTTTAACTAAAAATTAAACAATTAAATACAACAAGTCAGAAATACGATAAACAGGTTTATTTTTTTTAATAGAATGAATATAAAATATAAATATATAACATGCTTAATCCATATAGCCATTCCGTTAATAGTTCAAACGAACTAGTTCAGTGAACTAGTTCATTTTGGTGAACTAGTTCAGATGAACTAGTTCATTAAAATGAACGGCTAAGCACATCTCTATGCACTACGTTTCATAACGAATTTAAATAATTAATTTGAATACGAGCTGCGTTCGGTATTTACGTCCGATTAATCTTTTTGGTGGAAATCGTTCGTTAATTCCATCTAGATCTAGGGGAGGTAGATCTGAATCGTTCGGTAATTCCGCATAGACTAGTCGGACGTAAATCTTGTTGCTCCGTACATTTTGATCGACGAAACGAGATTGTGACGTATGTTCTGTATTTGTTTTGTAAACAAAAATAATTTTTTTATGTAAAAAGATTGAAATCGAATTATTTGATGTTGAAGACAACAAATTACATAAATTTCCGACATCACATCAGTTGCAATATGTACATAATATTTTTGGTTATATTTAAGGGTCATTATTCATTTTACGGTTTAACCCAATTAAGGGTCATGGATGCAGCAACTATAGGCTATTTACCCAGCTTACATAAATAGTTCGACATTATCAATAAAACCCGATGAATGCCTCAATTAAGAGGGTCCGGCCGGTACACCGTCACTCAACGAGTTCACAAAAACGTTTACAGTACATTTGCCATGTGGCGACTTTTACAAACAGTTTTTACCGAAACAAATAAAAGTTCTACTGTGGGAGAATCCGTCCCCATCCGGCCTTTAACCAGCGTAGCACAATAGAACAGTTTTAAACCGATTATATTTCACCCTATTCGGGGGGCCCCGAAAGCACGAAAGAGCACGTGTACTCTCTTCCGTGTCTAACAACGAAGTCCCATATTTAAGGTTATAACCATTTATAAAAATTTGATGGATTTGATCTGGATCGTTCGTTAATTCCAATTTGCTCAGACTAATCTGTAATCACGTGACCAAAAATATGTCACGTCTGAGATGCAAATACCTAACGCAGCTACGGATGATCAATCCGAGTATCACTTTAATCCGATTCATTATATTCTAATATTAAAATCATCCGAGTATACACTGCACCTTCACCCCCACCCCCCCCCCCCCCGCCCAACACTCAAAAACAGATGAGATGATAAACATTGGATAATGATTTGATTTAATTTTAAAATTCTATAATTTTTTTTAAATTTTAAGATGGGTAACAAAGATAATTTTGTGCCAGTTGAAAGTATGTTAAAAATGACGTATTTGGAACAGTACGCGCAGGGTGTCATGAGCTACAGGTCAGTGAGTTTTGTGTTTTTGTGGGGTGGATAAGTTGCAATGATATTTTTATTAGATGTTAAGAGGGAGCTCTATGTATGGCATATAATGAAATAACACTTTTATGGGAAAAGTATTTAATATTTTTTATAAAACTTTTGACAATTACTAGAGAAAAGAATTCTTCAGCAGGCATTTAAATCCCCAATAAAAAAAATTAGACCTCAACCCTCAAAAAACGTGTCTAGATTACCTAATTTTGATTAATGTTTGGTACATTATTTTCTCTAGAACTGTTTAACCTATAGCAATGGAGTTTTTTCCTAAAAGTGCAAAAAATATATTTTATAAATTTGCAAAATTCTGCTCAAGAAAGTGTTATTCAAAACCCTTACAATCAGATTTTTGCCTACACTATTTAATATTTTTATTTCCTTTTCACTCTGCACCACCTCCACAGATTTAAAGGCATCAGTAAATTTTAATTATTTTATAGTTGCCTTTTATTGTATAGAAATAAGTTTTGATACTTAAAAGAAATATAAAATTTTTTATTTAAAGCATTTTCGCGATTTAGTAAGGTCGGTTCTACTACAAAATATTGAAACCACAAAATGTTGAAACTACATTTTATTGAAAATACAAAATAACAAAAATATAAAATATTGAAAACAAAACCTATCAGAAATAAAAAACTTTTTTGACTTCTTTTCTGGGATCCTAGATGCTGTGAAACCAAACCGAACTGATTTGCCTGATCTTAATTCATGATTAACAATTTAATAGTTTACAAGAAAGATTCTTGTTTCTTTTAAATTGTTTATGTATGCCAATTGATTATATAACCCAATGAAATAAAAAATCTTAATTTTATTAAATAATAATATTAATGTTTATATACAGTGTATAATGTTTGCAACATATGGGAAAAATTTTTATTTGTGACTTATGGAAAAAAAATTATATAGGATCAAGGCTGCTTGTTGAATAACCTAGAAAGACATTTTGACAGTCATGTGATCACTGTCATGATGGCAAATTCAAAAAAATAGTCATGAAAACCCAAAAAGTGAGGTTAAATGGCAAAACATTGAAAAAAGTTATTTGAAAAAAGTGTTTAGAATGTCATTTTAGGGTCCTCTATGCAATTTGGAGCAATAATAATAAAAAATAAAAAATACCCTTTTTTTGGCCCCAGCCTTATTAGAAATTAATTTTATACAGATTTTATTATTGAAATAGTTCAAGTAACGCAATATTTAATGGGCAAAGGTAAAATGATTCCAAATTATTTATTAAAATCATTCAAAAAAAATTAAATAAAAATATCTGATTGGCACATGTATGTTTCTTGTAGCAATGGCCTTTTGTTTTGACAGTTTGTAAGGTTTCTGTGAATTTCCAAGTTTTCTTAAAATTTTATGACAATGGGCAAAATTTATCTCAATTTTATGATATTTTAAAATGCAATAATTTCAACTTTTTTCAACAACTGTATTTGGTATGTGATATTTTAAAATTTTAAATGAACTGCATAGGTACTAAATAAATCTTTCATACACAAATATCTTATACAAAAACATTATTCTAATGTTTAAGTTTTCTTTTACCTCTGCTATAATACCATTTTTAATTTTTGTTATATTCTATGTTTCTTTATTTTTTGTCAACTTTCTCATTGATCTTCTTATTGCATCCATTTCGACACTTTGTATTTTTCCGTTACGCGACAAGTCTCTATTCCATACAACAGCGTGCTTTTCACCATTGTTTCATATATGTTAAATTTTACATTATTTTTTATATCTCTGCCCAATAAAATAGTGTTAAGACAACCAATAACCTTTTTTACTTTTACTATTCTTTTTTCCAGTTCTTTCCAGTCTGTTCCTGTCTTATCAAATGTGACACCCAAGTATACATATTCATTGCATGGAGATATTGTTTGTCCATTTTCTAGTTCTAATTCACTTGATTCATTTCCAATACATAAGTACTGTGTCTTGTCCACATTCACTGTTAACCCCCATTTTTGGTATTCTTCTGTGAACTAGATACATCTTCTTCTAGTCTAAATACTTCTTTTATTCTGCCCTTTCAGGCTTTTCCAAAACACAAAGCAACTTATTTAACTGCTTGAATTGCTGATGTGAAGAGAAAAAGTGTGCAATAAAAATCAACAAATAAAAAAATACATACCTTTCCCTCTAATCAATATTCAAAATTATGTTTCTATTTGTTCAGCTTCCAAAATCTAACAAAAATCCTCTCTCTGTAGAAAAAAAAAATCAGAAGGAAAAAGAAATTGATGTATTTAAACCAACTCTCTACACTCACATGCTGCAGCAAATGCCTTTTTAAAAGAAAATTGTGTTTGGTCTTTAAATTGTACTGGTTGCATCTAAATAGGACAACCATTTGGTCTTGTAATCACACTGGTTGCATTTGAAACAAATTATGTTCACCTGCTCCAGCAAATGTATAGAAATAACTTTAGTGCTGATTGTGTCTTAATGTATACCTTCCAAATTGTTTTGTAATCACAATAGGGTATTTGACAAATTTTAGAAAAGTGTTTAGTATGATACATAGGTCCCTAATTTGCTACGCAAAATATTAAAATAGTATATTTTATCATGACTACATTTAAAATCAAGTTTTCTAATTTCCGATTTGAATTTGCCGCTAAAACGCTCATTTCTAGCATGGCGTTGCAATGACGTCATAGCGCAGTAAACTCGCGGACAGATACACGGCATTCAAGTGTTTATTTGTTTTTGATCTGTGTTTTTACTGTTTTTTTATGTAAAAAATGTCCTATAAGTGGTGTGTAGTGCCTCAGTGTTCGAATACTAGCATAAAAACACCTGAAAAACTATTTATTCATGTGCCTACAGCAGTAAAAGAACGGAAAAAGTGGCTAGAACTTGCTCAAAGAGACCCAAGGGCCTTATCTAATACATCTTCACTTTACATTTGTGAAGATCACTTTGATGTGAGTATAACTAAATTGTTTCTATTAATTTTTCTCACGTTCTCACTATAATATATGTAACTATTTCGTAAATGACGATGACATTTTTGAGGTTATGTTTATTACAAGAGGTGAATAACTATAATAGGCAGAAAGGTGTACACAATTTTAGGCGGTGCTAGGCAGTTATTAGGCAGGACTAGGGAGTACCTCTAAATGCAGGATTAGGCAGTGCACATGCAGGCCAAATGTAGGACTGAGCAGTGCATATGCAAGACTAGGCTGTACCTACGCAGGAATATGCAGTGTAACCTATGCAGTACTTCAAGTATTGCTAGTGGTTGTATACTTTTTGCCTACCTGTCCTGCAATTTTTGATTGTTTCTTAATGCTTAAAATAATAATGATTGGGTATTTAATTGAATCTATTGTAAGTGGCATATTAAACAAAAAAGCAAAACATATAACCTAACCTCAAAATCCAAATGAGTAAAAGTAGGTGAAGAAAATCGTAAAAAACTTTCAGTTATATACAAAAAAACTCATCAAATACTTACATCAACATTTTAACATTTCTAAATTCCGCAGAACAAAAATCATTGTTGTTGGCAAAGAAGCTTGCCACCATAAACGAATTCAGCATTGGCAAGTTGAAGCTATTGGCTTTGGAGAATCCGTTTTCTATTGAAGATGTTTTTATAAGCAAAACACAAAATAAAATCTCATTTAGGACGATAATTCGCACTTTAAACCAAAACAAACATTACCATCCATAAGAAAATAATACAGAAAATAGGTTCGTTCGATGCGTTTACTGTTTTGTGACGTCACTCGCAGCTGATTGGTAGACCGCCTGTTTTGAATCACGTGGCTAATTGTTTTAATTCAATGAATTTATTTAATTAAAAAAACTATGAATTTGAGAAAAAATTAAACAAAAAGTTTGTTTTTAGCATTCCCAAGATCTAAAGAGATATCTAAAAATAAATATATATTTATTTTTTACTACTGTCAAACACCCTATTGTTGCATTTAACCCTTATTTAAACCAATTGGTTGTTCCTTTATGGCGGTTGCGTAGTGAATGTGTTTTAAAATGGGACTTATTGTTGGTCTTGTAATTACACTGTTTAGGTTGCATTTAAACCTGCACTTTGGTGTTGCAGCAAATGTCTTTTCAACTGAATCTTCTATATTGCTTTGTAATCTAATTGCATCTGCTCTTTTGTGCAGCAGTAAGTGCCCTTTCAAAGCAAAAAATTTTATATATTTTTTTTAGTTTTATTGTGAAACAGAACTTAAGTTTTATGACAAATGTTCCATTTTATGACACTTTTTGTGATTTTATGATAATGTTATGATGAGTAGTAACTAGTTAAAATTTGTTGACATTTTTAAATGAACCGGTCAGACCTAGACTTTATAGAACTGTTAATAAATGCTTGGCAAAATTTTTTTGACATTAATTGGGCTGTGTATTGTTCATTTTATTTATTAATGATATTGTCAAACATGTCAAATATTGCAAAATGTGGTACGCCTGAAGAAATTGAAAAATTTATTAATCATGATCTAAATAATATTTTTAAGTGGCTTTGTGATAATGGTTTATCTCTTAACATAGACAAAAGAAAATTTATAGTTATTTCATCTAAACATCAACTAACTAAATTAAAACAAGAAAATATTAAATTTAACATAAAAGTAAACAATAGTCAAATCATAGAAGTTTGCAGTCACAAATATCTTGGTATTATTATAGATAAACAAATAAATTTAAAACAACACTGTACATATGTTAAGAAAAAAGTAGCAAAAAAAATTTACTTTTTGTACCGATTAGATAAAAAAATTTCTTATTTCTCCAAACTAATTGTTTATAAATCAATTATAGCTCCTCATTTCGACTACTGTTCAACATTATTGTATTTTCAAAATGCTGAAGAAATAAAATCTCATCAAAAGATGCAAAATAGAGCTTTGAGGGCTGTACTTATGTGTAAAAAAAACGCCTGGTAAAGATATGTTAGGTAAACTTTTGTTAATGAGTATAAATCAGAGATTGACCTTCAATATGATTGTTTTTATTTATCAGTTAAAAAATAAAATGATACCTTCTTACCTAAGTGAAGAATTGACTTTAACACAAAATATTCATTCATATAACACTAGATCTCATGCCAGAAATGACTTTTACATTAGTTCTTTGGATAATAGAGTTGAGACAATTTTTAGCAAGGGCTTGATCCTATTTAATAGTTTGCCAGGTGAACTTAAGGACATACAATCTATACATACATTTAAGGTAAAATGTAGAAAATATGTATTTGAGAATGTTGCTATTTAATAAGAGTTAGATAGTTTAGATGTATTTACTACTTGATGATGTAATTAACTTAAGAGCTAAATTGATAGCTAATAAAGTGTTTATATATAATTTTTATTGGATTTTGAAAAAATATTCGTTAATAATTATTATTTCAAGAAAATATGGCAACCCTATATGGTGTGTTTTTCTGTAACACCTTGACCTCTGGGCTGAATTTCAGGTTTTTTTCTTGAGTCTTTTGGGACTGACTGAGGGACTGACTTCGCACTAGTTAATGCCACATATTTTGCTTGAGGGCGCGTAGTACCTACTGTGTCAGTCATAGTTACTTACGCCAGTTTATTGTTTATTTTATTAAAAATTTTATTAAGTATTCAAATCAATATCTTCTAATAAAATATATTTTTTTACAAAGTGTATTTTTTAATTTAATAATTTTTTTCGCACACCCTGTAAATGATATTTAAGATTATCATAATAGATTCATTTCATTAAAACACACAAAAGCCAAATACAGAGAAAGCTGGGACACCCTGTATTAAGTACCTATTTATTTCAGCTCAAGATACAACACTTCCAATAGCTACTCATATGCACCAGTCAATTTGGTGGGAAAATATTGCAAGTATCCTTCTTATGGTGACTTTCCTGAGACTTACTTCTTGGTAAATATTTTTTGTTACATAGGTACCTAAATTTTATTTGACTTTGTTGACAACAAACTTCTTACCTTAAGACAAATAGGTAGGCACTCTACTTTAGACCCTCTCTCTTTATTTTTATTGATTGGTTTTCCCTTTTTACATACCTAATAAATATATAATATTTTAAAGCAAAATTGGGATATCTTTTATGATACAATAAGGACAAATCTTTATCATTAAAAATTTGACAAAATTTAAGAAGCACGGCAATTTTTCATCATTTAATTTTAAATTACAAAAAAAAACATCAGGTCTTGTCAAATTATGAATAGTTGCCCTCAATAGTCAAAATCTGTAGAAAATTCAACTTATAACATGTGAATTTATAACCTTTAAATTTATAGTGATTGTGTTTGCAAAAAACATTTCAGAGAACTTATGGAACTTGGTGGAAAAAAAGTGGAGGCACTCAAATTGATTACAGACCTCAAGATTTCGATCTGTTGGCTGCTGAAGATTTTGTCACATTAGGGTAGGTTCATTTCATGTTTTGGGCAGTGGTGGCTCCATGATGTCCAGGGGGGAAGGGCCAAGGAGGCAGCAAAGACCCAAATTTGTTTTATTACAGTTTATAATAAGTTCAACCTCTGAAGTTTGTCACTAGATGCAAATAAAATGCAACGCAGACGAAAATTTTTGAAAATTAAGGTAATTTTTGTGTAAGAATTAAAAAACAATAATTTGGTAAAAAATTGTTGTTTATGCTTTAGTTATATTTTTACTAGTAAACTAAAGATTATAAGCTTTTTGTCCAGGGTGGGGGGTGGCCCGGCCTCCTCGGCCCCCCGTGGATCCCGAGGTTTGGCAGACCATTATTTTAAGGTTTTTTCATACATTCTTTCTAACGGTTAACAGAAAGAAAAAAACAAAATATTTCCGATAAGTAGTTTTTTTATTAATTTTTGAAAATTTGTGAGATGCCAATTTGGCTCAAACATTTACTAATAGAGATATCTCAAGAAGCACTTACACCATGGTGATAATATATGGCTTATTTGAAATATCTTTAAAATATCTTTCAAATGAGGCATCCCATAATGTTTTTTTTTGTAAAACATTTTTTTTTAATTTCTCAAAGAGTAATTTGTATTTTTTTCTTTGAAAATGTATGTTTCTTTTTTTATCAATATTTAACCAGGTAGGGTCAGATACCCAGTAATTAACCACGCAAAGAATTTGGAAAAAATATATTTCCTTTGGTTTTCAGTTTTAAGTAAAATAAAAAATATCAATAAGTTAAGCTTTGTTTTAAGATTTAATAACAATTGAAAAAAAGAGATGAAGTGTGCAAAATATATCGGTACCAGTGCTAGACCATATTTTTTCAGTAGATGACCAGATGTTAGAAATATAGAATAAAACTATAAATTACGTAGAAGAAAAAGTTTTACAATAAAAGTGATTAAAAAATAATACAATAAAAATGGTGTTTATATTCTAAAATGGGAAAAATAAAAAATCCTTGTTTATATAATTTTTTTTATATTATCATAAAGACCACATCCGGTTTCTACTAGTGGACCATTAAACAAAGCCCGTGGTTATAGTAAAGAAAATCAACTTAATTGTTAATGACTTCGGTTCGGTTACAGTGTGATTTTTTATAAGCTTAAAACTTTCAAATAAAAGGCAGTCAACAGAGGAAATTGTTTACGTTTCTTTTTTTATCCATTACTGTCAAATTTGCCTTTTGTACTGTTCAAGCTATTTTTATTTTTTTATTAAAATGTTCATTGAAATCTGCTCTGAAGTAACTATTTAGTTTTAGTTTTGTTTCATAGGTTTTTGAGATATTTTAAAAATTTTAAAATTGTAATATTTACTGCACTATAGAAATAATTAACGCATGATTTGGTTAATGTCCCTGTAGTAGCAAAATACATTTCAGCTTTCAGTTTGACAGTTTGACTTTTTGCAAATAAAACTGTGTTTGTTTGTCAGTTGTCAATTTAAAATGTCGTTTTTTAGTTCCAACCGGTACTGTAGTCCAGTAAAAAAATAAAAAACTAAAACTAAATAGTTAGGTATTTAAAAGCAAATTTTAATAGATATTTTATTTAAAAAATTAAAAATAAAGTGTTCCATTTAAAAAAAAAATCATAAAATTGATATATCTGGGATAGTATAAATGTCAGATTTGACAGTAGTGATAAAAAAAAAACGTTCGACTGCTTTTAATTTTAAAGTTTTATATTCAATAGTAAAAAAAAGTAAATAATTTTACACTTGAAAACGGTTAGAGATACATACTTTAAAGAGTCGTAGCAGTTTTTTTTTTAAATCAGCTGTACAGTATGGTAACAAAATTTAGCAAACTGCCGATTTCATCCAGTAGTTTTACAAAAAAAAACTAAATTTTTATAAAATATAGCAATAGCAAAAGACACATATTTAACCATTACTTAACATAACTTACCTGAATAATATTATTAGAAAATCTTTCAAACACACTTGATTGGTGAGGTCACAGCCCTCTTTATATCAGGCCTGATTCTACTTTGACTGGCAACAGTTTCGAAGGCTGGCAGATCTAAAATTTGGACTATTTTGAAAACAAAAAAATATAGGCTGACAAGAAAATAATGGACATTTTAGCCTTCGACAGTGTTGTATTTCAGAGAAGGATCGGGGTTGTTAATTTGAGGGGGCTATGGTGGGGTAAAACCATGGGTGAAACACGATGCTAGTACATAACTTTCTGGCCAGAGGATACGGGGATTTTGTTTTTATCATTTAATTGGTAAATTGGTCAATTACTAGGCGCTGGTCAATTATTGGTTTGGTTCGGTTCGGTTCGGTTTAATTTTTTGACAGTATGTATATAAAATAATAATAAAAACAACATTTGATTGATCTTCCTTATAAATTATATCAAAATGTTTTTAGGTTTGGTAGCGTGGTGGTACCAAGAGACATTTGCATTTACGAGATATATAATCCAGGGGCGATCATTCGCATATGGGGCTCCTATTATGTAGATAACAAATGGACCTTGCTTTGGGAAGGTTTTCCCCAAAAATGCATGCCCAGATCTAGAAAATTTTGTCCGCCTCTAAGGAAGGTTAATTGTTTGATCAAGTGAGTTTCTTGTCTGCTATACTGTCGTGCTTAATAAAAAATGCCATATCTACATCAGGAGCTGTATTCTTCAAAGTTTGTGAAGGGAGTGCTCCCGGGAACGTTCCCGGGAAATCAAACTCACTTTTTCTCCCGGGAATAAAAATGTCGTATTCTTGAACGCTCGAGGCGGTTTGTGAGTGCAGGGTTTAGAATCACGCCGTGCAACTCCAGTGCACAACGTTGCCGCGTATCTCGCAACTAACCAAAGTGCGTTTTATGCCATTTTATTTTTGAATTCAGGAAGTTTTTTTAAAATTAGGGACTTATTGCAAATAAAACCAGGCAATAATAGTGCCGGGCACTATTCTGACAGTTTTCCATTGAAAACTGATAGTTGATCTTTTAAAATTGACATACCAAAGTCGAATTTATAAATCAAGTAGTTTATTTTCCATTAATAATGGCGGCACTATTAATTTCGGCTCTTATAATACGCAAAGGCCTAATTTTGAAAGAAGATAGCTGTTCTTATAATGGTAAACTGTCGAATAGTGCACAATTAGTGCCTGGCTTTATTGCAATAAGTCCTTAATTATCTAAAAAAATTTTAGCTTTAGGGAGCGCTGGCTCGAGACCTTCCCCTTGGTGCGCCTATGTCTACATAAACATAACTCACACTTATTTCTGTCAGTTATTTCAGGCCAAATAGAGTTATGATTATTAATGTTTAACACTTTGTTTATAGATGCCTATTAAAGTGCTTTTATATAAGGACACTTTAAAAATAACTTACACTTATTTCTGTCAGTTATTTCAGGCCAAATGGAGTTATGATTATTAATGTTTAACACTTTGTTTATAGAGGCCTATTAAAGTGCTTTTATATAAGCACACTTTAAAAATGTAGTTGTAAGAACACTACATTATATATTATAACCGCCTTTAGGTTCAGATAAACGTTTCTCTGTAATGTCAAATTAATAAACACGCGGCTTTTCTCGCTTCTAAGATGTAATATAATATGTTATATAGGTACACATTTTATGCATTAAATTAAACACTCTCACTCAATTGGGTCTGAAAGTGGAGATATTGCTTTTAACCTATGCACCGCAGTATAGCAATTTAGTTTCAATGCATATTCATACATAATATATCTAAATAGGGCTTTACCTAAAAACTCTATTTTTACTTTCGCAAAAAAAACAAATCACAAAACAAATAAGTGAGGTTAGAAACTTTCCTGGGAACTCGTTTTCACCTCGTGAGAGGTGGTGAACTTGAATTCACGGGAGTGTGCTTCGGGGAATTGAGCATTCACCTTTTTACGGTGAGAACTACTCACATTCTCCTCCCAAAAATTCAAGAATACGTATCCAGAGATTATAAAAAACTAGAGATTGTATTTCACAACCAACCCAAATAAAAAAAGTGAGTACTGCACAGGTTCGTAAAGAAACGGATGTCTGGTAAGTCGGGTGTCATGGCGGCCGTGACGTCAGAGCTACGTCACAGGTATCCTAGGAATCGGCAGTCAAACGCTGTTTATAGCAAACGTGAAATTTAGTAGGTAGTGTGTCGTTTCTAATCGGGTAAAAAGTAGTTTTTGTTTCTATCATATTTTTCCGTGGGCAGCTTGAAAGCTTAACCTCACGGGGGTCCAAGATCTAATGAACACCTAATAAGTGTTGACAGTTAACTGTTTCATCCTTATGGGACTCCTCAATTCAATTCAGTTCAAAATAATATATTTCTTTTTCTCTATGTACAATGTAAAATTCCTAAAGCTAGTTATACTACCCTAACCTTAAAAATAAATACATTAAATCTTAACGTAACTATTTACAATATATACACACTCCAGCCCGGGCTAGCGCACAGGTTTCCTGCACGTTCACCCCGGCCCGTGCGCACGGTAAACATTAGATAGTTTTTGGTCATGCCAAAAACGGCCGACGACTAACGCAACTTGACACTGTTGACATTTGAACGTCACATGTCGTTAGCGGCTTCCGTGGACGGTGAACATAGGATTTTTGACATACCGAACCAAAATGAGCAAACTTTGAAAATTCATATTTCAAAAACTATACAGTTTATCAAGAAAAGCACCGAGTTGCAGTATTGTGGGACTATAGAGATACGAAAAAATGCCACCCTGAGTTAAGATTCGGAAAAACGTCATTTAGCGAAATTTAGGGTAAGAAATCCCATAAGACCAAAATGACCAAACTTTAAAAATTCATATTTCAAAAACTATACAGTTTATCAACAAAAGCACCGAGTTGCAGTATTGTGGGACCATAGAGATACGAAAAAACCACACCCTGAATTAAGATTCTGAAAACCGTCATTTAGCGAAATTTAGGGTAGGGAATCCCATAAGACCAAAGTGACCAAACTTTGAAAATTCATATTTCAAAAACTATACAGTTTATCAACAAAAGCACCGAGTTGCAGTATTGTGGGACGATAGAGATATCAAAAAAGAGTTAAGATTCGGAAAAACGTCATTTAGCGAAAGTTAGGGTAGGGAATCCCATAAGACCAAAATGACTAAACTTTGAAAATTCATATTTCAAAAACTATACAGTTTATCAACAAAAGCACCGAGTTGCAGTATTGTGGGACCATAGAGATAGAAAAAACGACACCCTGAGTTAAGATTCGGAAAAACGTCATTTAGCGAAATTTAGGGTAGGGAATCCCATAAGACCAAAATGACCAAAGTTTGAAAATTCATATTTCAAAAACTATACAGTTTATCAACAAAAGCACCAAGTTGCAGTATTGTGGTACCATAAAGATACGAAAAAACCACACCCTGAATTAAGATTCGGAAAAACGTCATTTAGTGAAATTTAGGGTAGGGAATCCCATAAGACCAAAATGACCAAACTTTGAAAATTCATATTTCAAGAACTATACAGTTTATCAACAAATGCACCGAGTTGCAGTATTGTGGGACCATAGAGATACCAAAAAACCACACCCTGAGTTAAGATTCGGAAAAACGTCATTTAGCGAAATTTAGGGTAGGGAATCCCATAAGACCAAAATGACCAAACTTTGAAAATTCATATTTCAAAAACTATACAGTTTATCAACAAAAGCACCGAGTTGCAGTATTCTGGGACTATAGAGATACAAAAAAACGACACCCTGAGTTAAGATTCGGAAAAACGTCATTTAGCGAAATTTAGGGTAGGGAATCCCATAAGACCAAAATGAGCAAACTTTGAAAATTCATATTTCAAAAACTATACAGTTTATCAACAAAAGCACCGAGTTGCAGTATTCTGGGACTATAGAGATACAAAAAAACGACACCCTGAGTTAAGATTCGGAAAAACGTCATTTAGCGAAATTTAGGGTAGGGAATCCCATAAGACCAAAATGAGCAAACTTTGAAAATTCATATTTCAAAAACTATACAGTTTATCAACAAAAGCACCGAGTTGCAGTATTGTGGGACTATAGAGATACGAAAAAACGACACCCTGAGTTAAGATTCGGAAAAACGTCATTTAGCGAATTTTTTTTTTTTTTTACGGTTAAGCGCACTCGCAAGGGGATCCCTATCACGCTCGAGAAGCGGCCAGTGCGCGGAAATGTTGGTGTGTGTTGGTTTTGAAACGGTTCAGGTTGTAACCTGCAGGGAAAACTGTCGCAGGGAGTTTATTCCACAGCGATGCTGTTCTCCAGAGATATGAATTCTGATATAACGAGGTTCTTGGTGCCTCTATTTTGACAGTAAATTGATGGTTACCGTCTGTTTGACGTGTTCGCCTAGTAGGTGCTACTCCCGAGGGGATCATACGTGCCAACTCTTCAGAGCATTTTCCGTGATAATACCTGTAGAAGAGAGATAGATCGCCCACAGTTCTTCGATGTTCGAGACTATCCATGCTACGGGTAAGTGCGGGGTCATTGATCAGCTTGATAGCTCGTTTTTGCACGGTGTTCAAAAGCATTAAGGTATGTTTGGGTGCCGCACTCCATATATGTGAGCAGTACTCCATAGTTGGTCGAATCTGGGCTTTGTAGAGTGTCAGCAGTTGGCTTGGTGTATACAGATGTCTTGTACGAAACAGCACCCCAAGCTTTTGGGACGCCCTTTTAGCTATATCTGCCACGTGACTGTGCCAAGACATGTTGGTCTCTGCAGTGACTCCTAAGATGTTCAACTGGCTCTGCAATGTGACAGCACTTCCAGATAACATGATGTTTGGCTCACCGGTGCTGGTCTTTTTTGAAAACAGGGCTGCTTGGGTTTTCTGCGCGTTAAACTGTACAAGGTTTTTGTTGCCCCAGTCCTCTATTATCTCCAGGTCGTTATTTATCTGCGATATTTGAGTTAGTCTAAGATGATGGAATTCACGTGCGGATAGACACTGAGTGGGTGGTATGACTGAGGAGACTACATTGCCATCATCTGCAAAGCAATAAAGTGGATTTACTGTTTTATCTATGAGGTCATTTATGTAAATCAGAAAAAGTGTTGGTGAAAGGATTGCTCCCTGTGGCACACCAGCATTTATTTGGTAAGAGTTGGAGTTCCGGCCATCCATTGCAACATAAATGGATCTATCCTTAAGGTAACTTTCAAACCAAGTGCAAAGTTTCGGCGACAATCCCATTGCTTTGAGCTTGTTGAGCAGATTTTCATGCCAGACTTTATCGAATGCTTTTGATATATCTAAGGCAATTGTTCTTGTTTCGCCCCGTAACTCAATCGCTTTTTGCCATAAGTGAGTGACGTATGTAAGTAAATCGCCAGTTGACCTATATTTTCGAAATCCGTATTGCTTGTCGTTGATAATTTTGTACTTTTCCAAGTACTTGGTTAGGTGATTGTTCACAACTCTTTCCATTACTTTTGATATCACCGGAAGTAGAGCAATTGGTCTATAGTTTAACGGATCTGTCTTTTTTCCTTTCTTTGGAATAGGTTGTACTGCGGCAGACTTCCATGATGATGGATATACTCCTTGCCTGTAAGATAAATTGAATAATTTAGCGAAAGTTGGGGTGAGTTCGTTAGCACAATTTTTGAGTACTATCGCGGGAATGCCATCTGGACCCATTGCTTTGTTTGTATCCAACTTTTTAAGGGATTTTCGTATTTCTCTGTGACAAAAGGGTACCTCTGGCATACTGTGGGAAACCCTTCCAATGAACGGTGGAGTTTTTCCATTTGGCACTGTTAAGTTTGAGTTGTAGGAAAAGATTTTGGCCAGCATATTGGCTTTTTCCTCTGATGTTGTGACTAAGTGAGTATTTTTATCTGTAAGTGGTGGTATGGATGACTTGGTGAAGTTTGATCCAACAGCTTTTGCAAGTGACCAAAAGGACCTAGAACTACTAGGACAATTCAGCAACCTGCTTTTTATTCTTTGATTGTATGTTTCTTTGGCGGCGTCAATAGTAATTTTGCAACTATTTCTGGCTTCTATAAATTCTGTGTGGTTTTGAGCGGTTTGTTGTCGTTTCCAAAGGTTATATGCTCTGTGTTTTTTCTGTACAGCCGTTTGACACTGGCCGTTGAACCAAGGTTTTGCATTGGCTCTGCGTTTTATTGTATGTGGGATATATGCATCCATTCCAGATAAGATTACTTTTGTTATTTCATTACAGCAGATAGTGGGATCAGCTGTTTTAAAGCAAACCTCTTGCCATGGAAAATCCAGGTAAAACTGTTTAAGGTCATTCCATTTTGCCGATTTATAGTGCCACATTTTACGAGGAAGTGATTGTTGGCTTGGTGGTATGAGCATTTCGCACTTTGTTATTATGATCGGATGAACCAAGTGGGGGATCTACTTGAATTGTGTACGAGTCAGGATTTGTAGTTAGGAACAAGTCTAAAAGCGCTGCAAATTCACCCCTTTCTGAGATACGGGTAGGTTCATCGACAAGCTGCGTTAGACCACAACTTATGGCAAAAGCTTCTACCTTCCCCCATCCCATAAGACCAAAATGACCAAACTTTGAAAATTCATATTTCAAAAACTATACAGTTTATCAACAAAAGCTAGGGAATCCCATAAGACCAAAATGACCAAACTTTAAAAATTCATATTTCAAAAACTATACAGTTTATCAACAAAAGCACCGAGTTGCAGTATTGTGGGACCATAGAGATACGAAAAAACCACACCCTAAATTAAGATTCTGAAAACCGTCATTTAGCGAAATTTAGGGTAGGGAATCCCATAAGACCAAAATGACCAAACTTTGAAAATTCATATTCAAAAACTATACAGTTTATCAATAAAAGCACCGAGTTGCAGTATTGTGGTACCATAGAGATACGAAAAAACCACACCCTGAATTAAGATTCAGAAAAACGTTATTTAGCGAAATTTAGGGCAGGGAATCCCATAATACCAAAATGACCAAACTTTGAAAATTCATATTTCAAAAACTATACAGTTTATCAACAAAAGCACCCAGTTGCAGTATTGTGGGACCATAGAGATACCAAAAAACTGCACCCTGAGTTAAGATTCGGAAAAACGTCATTTAGCGAAAGTTAGGGTAGGGAATCCCATAAGACCAAAATGACCAAACTTTGAAAATTCATATTTCAAAAACTATACAGTTTATCAACAAAAGCACCGAGTTGCAGTATTGTGGGACCATAGAGATACGAAAAAACCACACCCTGAATTAAGATTCTGAAAACCGTCATTTAGCGAAATTTAGGGTAGGGAATCCCATAAGACCAAAATGACCAAACTTTGAAAATTCATATTTCAAAAACTATACAGTTTATCAACAAAAGCACCGAGGTGCAGTATTGTGGGACCATAGAGATACCAAAAAACCACACCCTGAGTTAAGATTCGGAAAAACGTCATTTAGCGAAATTTAGGGTAGGGAATCCCATAAGACCAAAATGACCAAATTTTGAAAATCCATATTTCAAAAACTATACAGTTTATCAACAAAAGCACCGAGTTGCAGTATTGTGGTACCATAGAGATACGAAAAAACCACACCCTGAATTAAGATTCAGAAAAACGTCATTTAGCGAAATTTAGGGCAGGGAATCCCATAAGACCAAAATGACCAAACTTTGAAAATTTATATTTCAAAAACTATACAGTTTATCAACAAAAGCACCGAGTTGCAGTATTGTGGGACCATAGAGATACCAAAAAACTACACCCTGAGTTAAGATTCGGAAAAATGTCATTTAGCGAAAGTTAGGGTAGGGAATCCCATAAGACCAAAATGACCAAACTTTGAAAATTCATATTTCAAAAACTATACAGTTTATCAACAAAAGCACCGAGGTGCAGTATTGTGGGACCATAGAGATACGAAAAAACGACACCCTGAATTAAGATTTGGAAAAAACGTCATTTAGCGAAATTTAGGGTAGGGAATCCCATAAGACCAAAATGACCAAACTTTGAAAATTCATATTTCAAAAACTATACAGTTTATCAACAAAAGCACCGAGTTGCAGTATTGTGGTACCATAGAGATACGAAAAAACCACACCCTGAATTAAGATTCGGAAAAACGTCATTTGGCGAAATTTAGGGTAGGGAATCCCATAAGACCAAAATGACCAAACTTTGAAAATTCATATTTCAAAAACTATACAGTTTATCAACAAATGCACCGAGTTGCAGTATTGTGGGACCATAGAGATACCAAAAAACCACACCCTGAGTTAAGATTCGGAAAAACGTCATTTAGCGAAATTTAGGGTAGGGAATCCCATAAGACCAAAATGACCAAACTTTGAAAATTCATATTTCAAAAACTATACACTTTATCAACAAAAGCACCGAGTTGCAGTATTGTGGGACCATAGAGATACAAAAAAACGACACCCTGAGTAAAGATTCGGAAAAACGTCATTTAGCGAAATTTAGGGTAGGGAATCCCATAAGACCAAAATGAGCAAACTTTGAAAATTCATATTTCAAAAAATATACAGTTTATCAACAAAAGCACCGAGTTGCAGTATTGTGGGACTATAGAGATACGAAAAAACGACACCCTGAGTTAAGATTCGGAAAAACGTCATTTAGCGAAATTTAGGGTAGGAAATCCCATAAGACCAAAATGACCAAACTTTGAAAATTCATATTCAAAAACTATACAGTTTATCAATAAAAGCACCGAGTTGCAGTATTGCGGTACCATAGAGATACGAAAAAACCACACCCTGAATTAAGATTCAGAAAAACGTTATTTAGCGAAATTTAGGGCAGGGAATCCCATAATACCAAAATGACCAAACTTTGAAAATTCATATTTCAAAAACTATACAGTTTATCAACAAAAGCACCCAGTTGCAGTATTGTGGGACCATAGAGATACCAAAAAACTGCACCCTGAGTTAAGATTCGGAAAAACGTCATTTAGCGAAAGTTAGGGTAGGGAATCCCATAAGACCAAAATGACCAAACTTTGAAAATTCATATTTCAAAAACTATACAGTTTATCAACAAAAGCACCGAGGTCTTTGTGGGACCATAGAGATACGAAAAAACGACACCCTGAATTAAGATTTGGAAAAACGTCATTTAGCGAAATTTAGGGTAGGGAATCCCATAAGACCAAAATGACCAAACTTTGAAAATTCATATTTCAAAAACTATACAGTTTATCAACAAAAGCACCGAATTGCAGTATTGTGGGACCATAGAGATACGAAAAAACCACACCCTGAGTTAAGATTCGGAAAAACGTCATTTAGCGAAATTTAGGGTAGGGAATCCCATAAGACCAAAATGACCAAACTTTGAAAATTCATATTTCAAAAACGATACAGTTTATCAACAAAAGCACCGAGTTGCAGTATTGTGGGACCATAGAGATACCAAAAAACTACACCCTGAGTTAAGATTCGGAAAAATGTCATTTAGCGAAAGTTAGGGTAGGGAATCCCATAAGACCAAAATGACCAAACTTTGAAAATTCATATTTCAAAAACTATACAGTTTATCAACAAAAGCACCGAGGTGCAGTATTGTGGGACCATAGAGATACGAAAAAACGACACCCTGAATTAAGATTTGGAAAAAACGTCATTTAGCGAAATTTAGGGTAGGGAATCCCATAAGACCAAAATGACCAAACTTTGAAAATTCATATTTCAAAAACTATACAGTTTATCAACAAAAGCACCGAGTTGCAGTATTGTGGTACCATAGAGATACGAAAAAACCACACCCTGAATTAAGATTCGGAAAAACGTCATTTGGCGAAATTTAGGGTAGGGAATTCCATAAGACCAAACTTTGACAATTCATATTTTAAAAACTATACAGTTTATCAACAAAAGCACCGAGTTGCAGTATTGTGGGAGCATAGAGATACCAAAAAACCACACCCTGAGTTAAGATTCGGAAAAACGTCATTTAGCGAAATTTAGGGTAGGGAATCCCATAAGACCAAAATGACCAAACTTTGAAAATTCATATTTCAAAAACTATACAGTTTATCAACAAAAGCACCGAGTTGCAGTATTGTGGGACCATAGAGATACGAAAAAACCACACCCTGAATTAAGATTCGGAAAAACGTCATTTAGCAAAATTTAGGGTAGGGAATTCCATAAGACCAAACTTTGACAATTCATATTTTAAAAACTATACAGTTTATCAACAAATGCACCGAGTTGCAGTATTGTGGGACCATAGAGATACCAAAAAACCACACCCTGAGTTAAGATTCGGAAAAACGTCATTTAGCGAAATTTAGGGTAGGGAATCCCATAAGACCAAAATGACCAAACTTTGAAAATTCATATTTCAAAAACGATACAGTTTATCAACAAAAGCACCGAGTTGCAGTATTGTGGGACACCCTGAATTAAGATTTGGAAAAAACGTCATTTAGCGAAATTTAGGGTAGGGAATCCCATAAGACCAAAATGACCAAACTTTGAAAATTCATATTTCAAAAACTATACAGTTTATCAACAAAAGCACCGAGTTGCAGTATTGTGGTACCATAGAGATACGAAAAAACCACACCCTGAATTAAGATTCGGAAAAACGTCATTTGGCGAAATTTAGGGTAGGGCATTCCATAAGACCAAACTTTGACAATTCATATTTTAAAAACTATACAGTTTATCAACAAAAGCACCGAGTTGCAGTATTGTGGGAGCATAGAGATACCAAAAAACCACACCCTGAGTTAAGATTCGGAAAAACGTCATTTAGCGAAATTTAGGGTAGGGAATCCCATAAGACCAGACCAAACTTTGAAAATTCATATTTCAAAAACTATACAGTTTATCAACAAAAGCACCGAGTTGCAGTATTGTGGGACCATAGAGATACGAAAAAACCACACCCTGAATTAAGATTCGGAAAAACGTCATTTAGCAAAATTTAGGGTAGGGAATTCCATAAGACCAAACTTTGACAATTCATATTTTAAAAACTATACAGTTTATCAACAAATGCACCGAGTTGCAGTATTGTGGGACCATAGAGATACCAAAAAACCACACCCTGAGTTAAGATTCGGAAAAACGTCATTTAGCGAAATTTAGGGTAGGGAATCCCATAAGACCAAAATGACCAAACTTTGAAAATTCATATTTCAAAAACGATACAGTTTATCAACAAAAGCACCGAGTTGCAGTATTGTGGGACCATAGAGATACGAAAAGACGACACCCTAAGTTAAGATTCGGAAAAACGTCATTTAGCGAAATTTAGGGTAGGGAATCCCATAAGACCAAAATGACCAAACTTTGAAAATTCATATTTCAAAAACTATACAGTTTATCAACAAAAGCACCGAGTTGCAGTATTGTGGGACCATAGAGATACGAAAAAACCACACCCTGAATTAAGATTCGGAAAAACGTCATTTGGCGAAATTTAGGGTAGGGAATTCCATAAGACCAAACTTTGACAATTCATATTTTAAAAACTATACAGTTTATCAACAAAAGCACCGAGTTGCAGTATTGTGGGAGCATAGAGATACCAAAAAACCACACCCTGAGTTAAGATTCGGAAAAACGTCATTTAGCGAAATTTAGGGTAGGGAATCCCATAAGACCAAAATGACCAAACTTTGAAAATTCATATTTCAAAAACTATACAGTTTATCAACAAAAGCACCGAGTTGCAGTATTGTGGGACCATAGAGATACGAAAAAACCACACCCTGAATTAAGATTCGGAAAAACGTCATTTAGCAAAATTTAGGGTAGGGAATTCCATAAGACCAAACTTTGACAATTCATATTTTAAAAACTATACAGTTTATCAACAAATGCACCGAGTTGCAGTATTGTGGGACCATAGAGATACCAAAAAACCACACCCTGAGTTAAGATTCTGAAAAACGTCATTTAGCGAAATTTAGGGTAGGGAATCCCATAAGACCAAAATGACCAAACTTTGAAAATTCATATTTCAAAACGATACAGTTTATCAACAAAAGCACCGAGTTGCAGTATTGTGGGACACCCTGAATTAAGATTTGGAAAAAACGTCATTTAGCGAAATTTAGGGTAGGGAATCCCATAAGACCAAAATGACCAAACTTTGAAAATTCATATTTCAAAAACTATACAGTTTATCAACAAAAGCACCGAGTTGCAGTATTGTGGTACCATAGAGATACGAAAAAACCACACCCTGAATTAAGATTCGGAAAAACGTCATTTGGCGAAATTTAGGGTAGGGCATTCCATAAGACCAAACTTTGACAATTCATATTTTAAAAACTATACAGTTTATCAACAAAAGCACCGAGTTGCAGTATTGTGGGAGCATAGAGATACCAAAAAACCACACCCTGAGTTAAGATTCGGAAAAACGTCATTTAGCGAAATTTAGGGTAGGGAATCCCATAAGACCAAAATGACCAAACTTTGAAAATTCATATTTCAAAAACTATACAGTTTATCAACAAAAGCACCGAGTTGCAGTATTGTGGGACCATAGAGATACGAAAAAACCACACCCTGAATTAAGATTCGGAAAAACGTCATTTAGCAAAATTTAGGGTAGGGAATTCCATAAGACCAAACTTTGACAATTCATATTTTAAAAACTATACAGTTTATCAACAAATGCACCGAGTTGCAGTATTGTGGGACCATAGAGATACCAAAAAACCACACCCTGAGTTAAGATTCGGAAAAACGTCATTTAGCGAAATTTAGGGTAGGGAATCCCATAAGACCAAAATGACCAAACTTTGAAAATTCATATTTCAAAAACGATACAGTTTATCAACAAAAGCACCGAGTTGCAGTATTGTGGGACCATAGAGATACGAAAAGACGACACCCTAAGTTAAGATTCGGAAAAACGTCATTTAGCGAAATTTAGGGTAGGGAATCCCATAAGACCAAAATGACCAAACTTTGAAAATTCATATTTCAAAAACTATACAGTTTATCAACAAAAGCACCGAGTTGCAGTATTGTGGGACCATAGAGATACGAAAAAACCACACCCTGAATTAAGATTCGGAAAAACGTCATTTAGCAAAATTTAGGGTAGGGAATTCCATAAGACCAAACTTTGACAATTCATATTTTAAAAACTATACAGTTTATCAACAAAAGCACCGAGTTGCAGTATTGTGGGACCATAGAGCAGCGGTGTAGCGTGCCTGAAGGGGCGGGGGGCCGACAGCTAAACAGGGCGCCCATCAAAAATCTTGCGACCAAAAAAAAAACAATTAAAAAAAAACAAAAAAAAAATGTCTTTAGTTTTCTTTGCCGCCCTCTCAATTTGCCGTTGCCGGCCCTGCTACTTAATAAAGCTTAGGGCGCTTCGGGCACCCATGGGGCGCCAGTACTCTCGGGGCGGGGGGGCGACAAACCCCCCGCGCCCCCCACGCTACGCCACTGAATCCCCCAAAGGTAAGATTGTACCAAATTTCGTAGAAAACAAAAATAAATTTAGAAAATTAAAATTAATAAAAAAAAATCGTTTTTTTTTTTTCTTTTCTTTGCCTTTTTTAAAGATATCTGCACTGGTCTATAAAGAATCAATAAAAAAACAATCTATAATTTTTCAAATGCATCGACTTCTCAGATTTAATAAATCATAAATTTACACACTAATACAAATTTTGGGGGGTTAAAGAAAAGGCCGTGAAACTCACATAAAAATATAAAATTTTACAAGATTCTACAAGACGCGAAGAGAAATTCGCCACCCCAAAAAACGTACAGTGATTTCCATTTTTTCCCAATGATTCCTTATGATTTCCAGCGATTTCAGCTTCTTTCCAGCGAGTTTTAGGTGATTCACAGCAATTTTCTTGTGATTTCCAGGTGTGATTCCCAGCAAAATGTTTAATGATTCCCATGCGCGAATTTCCCTTCGGCCAGACCTCATAAAAACCGATAAAAAAATCTGAATATGCTCGTATAGAATTTGTTTCATGACCCGTATAGAAAACATATTTAAAAAATCAGTTAAAAACTGGTTAAAATCAAAACATATTTTTACGAAATTAGGAATCTCTTTGCATCACTCAAATGTCAAGATAAGGTGAATTCCATATGTTAACAGTGGCGGCTCGTGACTTTCGCAATAAGTGACTGACGCAGGATTTCCCTCGCTCCATTTTTTATACACACATATAAAAAATAAAAATATAATAATATGCTAATAATGTAAATACCTACTTTATAAAGACTTGACCTAAATTCAGTAAAATCTGGTCCATACAGTTCGCACTAATTGTTAAACACGGCACACAAGAGTTTATTCAAATAGTGGCTACCGCACAGCCACTCATACTCTGTACCACGATTCTTTAAAATGTCGAAGGTACACTTTGTCTTTAACCTTAGCAGGTTTGTTTACGTTCAATATAGGGGACGGCACCTTTCTTCAGAAAAAGTTCTGGTAACGGTTTTTTGAGGTTTCAGAGACCACAGCTGGTTGATTTTTCTTTACGAATGCCGTAGATTTATGACTGCGTACTACTGCATTCAGTGAAACTTGCCTATCGGCAAAAAAGATGAGATATGCCTATTCGAAGTGAGATTCTGTTTTATAAAAACACTGCCATAAAGCTACGTTGACTTCATAAAATTGAACACTCGCCTTACAGTCCCAATTTGTTGCCATGTGACTACCACATACTTGGGCCACTCAGGGAACAATAGGGAACTTGCCCATTTTTTTTTTTTTACTAAAATGCCTAAAATCAGCCCTTAAATCGCAATACTTATTTTACAATAAATAATTAAAGTTGGAATCGCTGACTGGTATATTCAAACACAGCAAAATGCGCGGCAGCCGCTGTGACGTCACTCCTTAGAAAAATCCCGGGCCTCTTATGAGTATAACGGCCATTTGGTTCATAACTTTTTTATTTATGAATATTTTTTATTTCTGTAAAAACATTCTTTAGGCACTTTTTTAAGAGCAATTCAACTGTCAAATTAAAGTTTATTTGTCACTTTTAGTTTTTGAGATATTACAGAAAACGCACAAAAATTGAAGCAACTACACGATGCCACTAGCGAATGTCTTCAAGCATTAAAAAATCTAGAAATAGAAACGAACACTTGGGGACCTATGATAATTCGCTTAATTATCAGAAAATGGAAAATTCTGAGACCAATCGCTTATACGAGCAAAACCTCCAAAGCCCTCACGATGTTCCAGATCTAAAAGAATTTTTGAGCTTCTTGGAAAGACGTTTCCAATCACTAGAGACAGTTTCAAGCTCAGAACAAAAGTCAAGCCAAGACCGAAGAATTAATCAAATCTACTGCCCGTTTTGTCACGAGAACAAGCACACGATTTACCATTGCCTAAAATTTAAAGCAATATCAACGCAAGAGAGAAACAAATTTATTCAAGAAAATCACATTTGCCACAACTGCCTAAGTCATAACGTCAATAAGAAATTTCAGCCAAACAAAATGCAACATTTGCAGTCGTCAACACCATCCTCTTCTTCACCAGGAGAGATACCAGCAACGCGAAAATCAACCAAATGATTACCAAAGACGAAGTTCTCCACCAAACCATAAGCAGAGAAATCCTCAATACAACTCTTCCACAAGAAGAGCAAACGAACAAGCTCCACCAAATAGATAGATACGGCTCGACAAATCACGCAAGTCAAAAAGAAGAAAACGTTGAAGACAAACATCCTTTATTACCGAAGAGGCCGCTCAACGCCTAAGACTACCCCGACGCCATATTAGAGCAGAAATATCTGGCGTTGGAGATGGAGAACCAATAGTTTCAAAATGGTCTATAAACGCCCATATCAAGCCACGATTTGAAAGTGCATTCTCTATGGAAATAGACATGAAAGTCCTGCCAAAACTAACGCAGTCAATGCCCAAACAACATTTACAGATACAGAGTATAGATAGCTGGAAAAACGAAGTTCTAGCAGATCCCACTTTTATGACACCTGGAGCCATAGACGGCATATTAGGAACCAAAGAATATGCAACCATTATTCTAAGTGGCCTTCAAAAAACTCAAGAAGGACTGCTAAAACAAAACACTGAACTAGGATGGATTGTCTCTGGGCCAATTATCGCTGGACCGAAATCTATTCAGGTCATCAGCATGATCGCTCAATGTGAGGAAGACAAACAACTAACAAAGTTCTGGGAGCTAGAAGAAATATCACCTGTCCATCAGCTTACTAACGATGAACAAGCGTGCGAAGAGTTTTATGAAAAAACAACAACACGAGACACAGATGGAAGATTCATAGTTAAAATTTCATTCAAGCAGCCTCCAGAATCATTAGGCCATTCAAAACCAAGAGCAGCAGCACCACTTGCAAACATTGAAAAGAAATTGCAGCAAGATGCTTATTTACAACAACAATATGCAGCCTTTATGAAAGAATACGCTGACTTGGGCCACATGAGAAGAGTAAACCGCCATGAAGTTAATCAGGGAAAATACTACATCCCTCACCAAGCTTTCATTCGAGACACAAGCACAACAACCCGGTTAAGAGTTGTTTTTGACGCCTCTTGTAAAACCTCAACCAGCATTAGCCTTAACGACATTATGCACGTTGGGCCAAGACTACAACAAAACATTGCAGAAATTTTCGTCCGCTGGAGAAGGCACGAATTTGCATTTTGTGCAGAAATAGAAAAAATGTACAGACAAATCAAAATTCATCCTGATGACCAACCCTGCCAAAGAATTTTATGGAGAGATAATTCCACACAACCAATGTTTGAATATGAACTTTCCACGGTCACTTATGGCACGGCATCAGCTCCTTATCTAGCCATAAAACATTACAAAAACTAGCACTTGAAGAAGCAGAAAGGTTTCCAGCCGCCAGTCAAGCAACGTTGCGTGATTTCTACGTTGACGATATTTTATCAGGAGCAAAAAATCTCGAAGAAGCCTTAGAATTGCAAAACCAACTACTACAAATGCTTAGCTCTGCCGGATTTAATTTAAGAAAATGGTCAAGCAACTCGTCAGCATTACTCCAGTCCATTCCTGAACAATTTAGGGACCAGAAACTACAAGAATTACCCCAAGATAACGCTAAAAAGTCGCTAGGGGTACTATGGTCACCTGTAGATGATTCATTCAAATTCCAAGTTGAAGTTTCCGAAATCAACATGCTTACAAAAAGAAACATATTGTCAGAAATATCCAAATTATTTGACCCTCTGGGATGGTTAGCTCCAGTCGTCATTCAAGCTAAACTAATAATCCAAGATCTATGGCTACGGAAATTAACCTGGGACGAGCCAGTTGATGAAAAAATGGCTATAAGATGGCAAAGATTTCAAAGTAATACCAAAGAAATAGAAAAAATTAAAATTCCAAGATGGATACACTACCGAAATTCCCAGATAGAGCTACATGGGTTTTGTGACGCATCAGAAAAGACGTACGGCGCAGTAATTTATAGCCGTATAACAAATAGAAAGAAACAAACTATCACGCTTCTACAAGCCAAGTCAAAGGTTGCGCCAGCAAAAAACAGAACCACATTGCCTCGTTTAGAGCTATGTGCTGCAGTTCTGCTAGCCAAGCTAATAGAGAAAACTAGATCAGCCCTTCAGCTAGACGAAATGCAAACATTTGCCTGGACCGATTCCATGATCACTCTGGGCTGGATAAGAGGAGACCCTACACGATGGCGAACATTCGTAGCTAACAGAGTTTGCGAAATACACAGATACACGCCTCAAGTCTCCTGGAATCACGTCAGATTCCAAGAAAACCCAGCAGATATAATTTCTAGAGGAGTAGATCCTGACAAGCTTAATTCAATTGACCTTTGGTGGAAAGGCCCCCATTGGCTCAACTCTTTGGACGAACTCCCTATTACACAAAATATTCCCAAAGTCCGAGAAGAAATCAAAATTTTGTGCAACAAAGCTGAAATAACAATAAAAAGTAATATATGGGAACGTTTCTCAGACCTCACACGAATGCTTCGAGTACTATCCTATTGCAGGAGATTCATCAAACAAGAAAATATTATCCTCTCCGTCGAAAAAATTCAGGAGACCTTCTTCAGAATCATCAAAATTGTACAAAACCAAAAATTTGCAGAAGAATACAATTCCTTGCAGAAAAACAATACGATTAAAAAACAAGCAAGTTCAAAAGCCTAAATCCATACCTAGATAGCCACGGCCTCATTCGAGTTGGAGGAAGACTAGAAAACTCCTGCCTATCATACGAACAGAAACAAAGACAAACCATAATATAAGGTACTTTATTCAAACTGAACAAACTCAAAAAGGAGAGAATTTAAAATATTACCCAGATCATGTATATCAGAATATACCTCCAGTAATCTTGGTTACGAAAGAAGTGAGCAAAGAACAACAAACTCTAGAAGAACAGAACATAGTACGAAACAACAAAATCCAGCATATCAAATTAAATAGCAAAGTAAAAAAAGCAAACATACAGTCAGCAGAAGTCCTCAATTTAAAGCCAAAAAGAAAATTGGTGCCTATCCTGAGCTTAACCAGAAATACCTTCAGAATAAAAAGTCCAAGAATAACCAAAAGTCAAGAAGACGTACTAAAAAGAAGAAAAGTTTAAACCAAGTAGCAGGAATAGTTATTAAAAAGACAACCCAAAAGAAAAAACATTCCAAATCAAAAGTTACTGAGAAGGCGGAAGGACAATGGCAAATAAGTCATAAACATTTTGCCATTGTAAATATGCAACAAAACATTTTTAAATTCTTGCCTCCCAATTTACAATTTCTTTATGGCACCTACAATAGTAAGGGAATAACAACAATAACAAAAATAGATAATAATATTTTGCAAAAGAAACAATTTGTTGCCACAGCAAAAAGTTCGACGACGTACGATGACCGCAAAAACCAAAACACAATCGATGCGATGCCTAGAGTCACTGTCAGCAGTTTTAAGAAACTGACTCACGTTATAAATGAAGCAGAAGTACCTATTTCGATACCTTCCTACCACATCAACAGCATTATTCAACCTGAGATCCATACAGTCACCCGTTCTGGAGAGAGGGGAAAATGTTTAATTAGAAAATTAAACAGATTTTCTTTTTTTACCAATTTTCATAAATCTTCATTTTTAATTAAATTTATTATTTAAACATAGGTGATCTTGAGAAATTAGGTTTTAATAACATAAACACACCTTCTCAAGTTTACCTATTTAAATTATATAAATTATTTAGTTTATAAAACAACACATTATATGGAATTTTATATTTTATAATTTATCACGAACCATAACAATTTTTGAACATAAAAAGAGAGGATCTATCTCAATAAAGCCAGCGGCGTAGCGTGGGGGGGGGACACGGGGGGTTCGTCGCCCCCCCCCCGCCCCGAGGGTAGTGGCGCCCCATAGGTGGCCGAAGCGCCCTCAGCTTTATTCAGTCGGGCCGGTAACGGCCAATTGAGTGGGTGCCAAAGGAAAGGAACGACATAAAGACCTTTTTTTTTTTTTTTTGGTGGCAAGATGTGTGAGAGGCGCTCTTTTGACCTTTTTGTTTTTTTTTTGTCACAAGATTTTTCATCAGTTTTCAGAGAGAGGCGCCCTTTTTAGCTGTCGCCCCCCCCCCCGCCCTTTCGGGCACGCTACGCCGCTGAATAAAGCAGATTCAATATTTGATAGTTGTTCTCACTATACCTACTTAGTTTACTGTACCATAAGCCTTCTTGGTCATTGCAGGGAGTGAGGCTGCTCCCTGGCAGTAAACTTACTTTAGTCCCGCTGCTTAACCAAGCCGAGTTAAGCAAGTGTAATTGTCAAGCACAGCTTGCACAGCTTGCACAGTGCCTCAGGAATCTTTTTACAGTAATAAAAAATATTCATACATAAAAAAGTTACGGGGGTGGGTCGAAAATGCACCAAATTGAAAATATATTTCTTGAAAGTAGTTTAAGATATCGATGTGCGGTTTTCGGCATTAATGTTTTAACAAAAATCGAGCTCGTAACATGTAGGTTAGTTTTTTTCTATTTCCTCTAGAAATGGGCGTTTTCTATCAAAAGTGTCCAATTTGGACCACTCTGTACCTATCTGGGTAGGTATAAATGAAAATAAATCAGCAGTAGTGTTTATAGAGCTCATTCTAAACAGTGTTTTAAATAGGTGGGTACCTACTTAATTAATATAATTATTTTTAATAAGACTTATTAGTATGGTTATATATATAAATATATATATATATACTTATTTTTAATAAGACTTATTAGTATGGTTATATATATAAATAAATGTATGTATATATATATATATATATATATATATATATATATATATATATAATTATTATATTATAGTACTTACAGTACTTAGGTATTTATACCTACTTGCGAGCTGTTACACCACAAACTTCAGCTTGAGAAAAATCCTCCGAATTTTTAATGTATAATGCAGTCATAAACATATCAACTCTAGGTAAATTTTCTGATTGTCCTTTTATAAACCCCGCATCAACCATTTTCAGTCTTTAACAGAATCACAAAACACTAAATTAAGAAAATTTAGACAAAACTACGTCCGGAAATAACTGAACACCACGTTCAAAGCTCCAATAAGTACAATATCAATTATTTACGTGTTGTTTGAATGTCGGTTAACGGTCGCATGGATCGAGATCCAAAGACGTGACGTCACAACCAATGGCAGCGCGTTTTAAGAACAGGTCAAGTTATTCAAATTTCAAACCTTTATTTCTCAGGTAATTTAATTGTTATTGGAATTTTTCTTTTTCTATGAAGTTTCTTATGATAATACCTTACGATTTTAATTATTTTTAAAGGATTCGATTTTTTGGGCAAGTTCCCTATTAGGAGGTCACCACTAAGGACGCCGAATATGTAACGTTCGTGCGCGATTGGTTACTGACATGCCCAGTCTGATTCTTTGAAAAATAAATTAAAAAACTTTCGATCCAGTCGGAAAAAAGCTTTAATAATAAAGGATTAGTCTAAAAAAATAAATAGAATTCAAACTTTTATTTACTAACCCAATGAAATGTTTAAAACAAAAGTCCGGTTTATATATGATTAACCTTCGTCTCTTCTAGGATCTTATTATATAAGATCATTTTATTTTTAGTGTGATAAGGCTAGAATTCAACCAAAGCCATTTGGAGTATCATACGTCAATTGACGCAGTCTTATTGGGAGGTTACCAACCAACTTTTCAACCAAACGACTACGCCCCAAGTTTGCAATTCCACTTGATACAAAAAGGCTTGGTGCTTGTGAAGAATATAAAAGAGACGACCAAACCTCAAAATGTTGTGACTTTTGGTGATAAAATGAAAACTCACTGTGATAATAGTCTAGATGTAGATTATTTTTCCAATTTGCCTGTAAGTTAATCACGGTTTGTACATGTTTTTAACTAAATTTCAGAATTGGAATGATAATAAATGGATGGGCGTAAGATTAATTAATCAGCATAAATGAGAATATACAGAGTGTAATTTTAATGATCCACCAAACTTTTGGGAGTTCTGTTCTGTTGGGTCAAAAGTAGACCAAAAATGCTAATAAGTTTTGGACAAAAGTTTCCAAGTTATAACATTTATCTAGTTTGCAGAGTGGCGGAAAATCATGAAATTTAAAAACGATGTTTGATTTTGTGATTTTTTATCAAAAAATAGATTATTAATTATTTGTTTTTATGAGCTATTTAATTTACAAAAGAATTGAGATAGATTGTACATATCCAAAGGCTTCTTAACAATTACAGGAAAATAGTAGTATTAGCATAATTGTGCATTTAATTTTAAAAAATATTTGTTAAAAAAAAACTAATAAAAACATTTTAATATTTACACCCTGTATCTAAAAAAAAAGAAGAGGTTTGATGCATTATGCATGCAGAAAAAATTCAATACATTTTGTATTGAATTTTTTCTTCTGCTTTTAACATTTTCTTTTCAAAACTTTGGTGCATCAATTAAATTACACCCTTTATATTTATTTATTGATTTCTTATGTCCATGTAGCTCATCGGGCCTTCATGTTCTCTTTACGAAGCCCACTATTTCCGCCCATTTGATCAAGTGCACTTCTATCTCGCTCAGGGAGAAACAAGGCACTGATGATTCTTCGTCCTGTCAACAGACGGTGCACATAGGGTCGATCTAGACTCCTATGTGTGTCATATGCTCACTCAACCGGTTGTCTCCAGTAGTTTTTTTTTATAACACTTTTTAAATGTTTATATTACTTTTTTGTTAATATTACTATCCCGTTGGCCACTTTCCCACTTCGGCAAAAAATATTTGCATTATAAAAAACTTTGTAACAAATTGAAAACAATGCGCCGCAGGCAAAGATTTTATAAAAATAATAAATAAAGTACTTTTTGAAAAAAATAGCGCCAAAGAAGAAAATTTTTGGTAAAAAGAAAAAAAAGGTGTCGTAAGCAAACATTTTAGACAATTAAACTACTTACCTAGACTAGACCACCCTAGCTCCCCCTAATGGCGCCCCTGATAGAGATACAAAAGAGAAGAGAATTGGTACTTATAAAATGCTTTACTAAAATAATCAAGAAGAACAAATCTATGCGGCGGTATGCCATTGATTATAAATTCAATCTCATCAACCTCTATCCTTCCTGACAAGCGCCAAATTTCAATGGGTATTCCAAGGGATGAACCAATCCTGCAGAACGTGAACCAATCCTGCAGAAGGTGAACCAATCCTGCAGAAGGGGAACCGAACCGAACCTAACTACCTGTCGCGTCCAAAAAGTACCTGGCAAGACCTAGTATATGGAATCGTTTTGCAGGTGGTGTACAAAATTTTAATATCGGTTTAACCCTGGGCGGTATCTATATTTTATTATACAACGAAATCAATAGGTATCATGTAAAAACACATTCTTTGAGGTTAGAAGTTTAACTTAAGTCCTCAAATTTTACCACTTACGCTAAGGTCCTAAATTTGGTACTAAAGTGGAACTTTGACAGCACCAGCAAGTGGTGATCTTAAACTAAGTGGAACTTAGTACTTTAGCCGAAGTGAGAAAGTAGTCACCTAGCCCTCTCGATGCTATTAAGTCTATATTATTTGGTTTTAGCATGAACTTATATTACACATATTCCAGTTCCTAGACTTAAAGTCGCTTAGTAGATGTGCGCAAGTCAATCGAAGATTTAATCAAATAAGTAGAGACCAAAGTTTATATCAGTGCATAAACGTAAAGGTAAGTCAAAATAAAATATGACCGAGTGTCTGTATCGAAAGGCCGAACTGGTTCACGTTTAGTCCCTTCCGGTCAGTTTTCAATCATTTTAGGTCACTTCCGATCACTTAAAGTTTTTTAAACCAACTTCCGGTTTACTTTCAGTCACTTCTGGTTTACTTTCAGTCAATTCCGTTCAGTTTTCATTCTTTTAGGTCACTTCTGGGTCACTTTAAGTTACTCTAAGCAACTTCCGGTTTACTTTTAGTCACTTCAAGTTCACTTTTAGTTACTTTCTGTCAGTTTTCATCATTTTAGGTCACTTCTGGTTCACTCAAAATTACTTCCGGTACATCTTGATTTACTTTCGGCCACTTTTGTAAATTTTGGTCCCTTTCAATTGTATTTTTTTCACTTCCGGATCAGTTTAACTTACTTCCGATCCCTTAAGGACACTTAGGGCCATTTTTAAGATACTTCCGTTCACTTTTGCAAAAGCAAGGCCAACACAAAAATAGAGGCCACGACCCTGAAAAAATCAGCTGTTCTCCGGGAGCTGAATTTTACATTGGGCCTTATGGGAGGTCAGACGTTTTTTTATGATATTTTTAAAATGGCACTACAGATTTCCTTGAAATTTCAGTGCAATTTTCTCAGACACCATCTCGATATTCCACCAAAATTTTGTAAGGAAGCAACATGATTAAAAGGTTAAAATCTTCAAGATTTAGCATTCCTTATTTTGAATTCAAATTTCCCGCCATGTACCACTGTTATATTTGACATGTATTTGACTTTGTCATCTGTGTTTGTCACATTCGCTTCTGCTTTAAACTTAATTTTTATGTGAGCTAATGAAGCGGCTGAAAAATTAAGGATTATTTTAGATTTAAAAAAAAAATCTGAAAGAGTATAGTAAAAACAATCTCAAAACCGGCTTTATTTTTAAAAAAAATCAAATATTCGTGCATCGTCATTCCAACCTCAATATTTTAAAGACAATCAGCTGTGTCGTAATGTGACCATCAAAAAAATCAGCCCCGGATGTGACGTCAACAAAGTGGAGGATCGTGGCCCGTCCGTTTTGATATCCCTGGCAAAAGCTGTAAACAACAAACATATTTTAAAAACACTTTGTAGATCGGTTTTGAAATAAATTAAATAATCACTCCTTCTCATTTGCACGTGGTTCTAAGAGACATTAACATAATCGAATATTTTCAAATTGACGGGCATCAGATAACTCTGGAAAGGCTTTGAGGCTTTTAAATAACAGCCAGATTGTGTTTTAAGCTTTTGTTATAATACCACCGATCATCTTATAAACTTTCAGAACAAAGAAAATATGGGCACTCATTTCATATCGTTTTTCACTTGTTAAACATACTTGCCATCCTTAGAGATTACCCAGAATATTTTTTTTTATAACATAAGTATACCCTTTACTAGTTTTATTACTAAGAAAATAAGTTCCTCGTATTCATATCTAGTTTTGTATTTTGCACCTAAACCCATCGGAAAATCCCCTCCTATTTATATAACAAAATTTGCGCACAATTGATCAATAAACAATTCTATCGATGTTCGCTGACTAAGAAAATAAGTTCCCAAAATCTTAACGGCCTCCCCTACTATAAAAACACTTAATGTAAGTAGTCTAACCCCAAATAAGATTTAAAAAAAATTAAGCTTTAAAATAAAAATCTTATTTGTTGTTATTGATTAGACTACTTACGTTCTTTGTGTTTTTACCCTTGAAAATGACGCGGAAGGCGTGGCGTTGGCTGTTGAATTGGTAATTTAAAACAAAGCCCAAAAAAGCTGACTACTTACTACTACCTTAAATTACTTCAATCCTGGACGAGTACCAAACGCAAAGTATTTTTTGAGTTTCATAAAATGTTTAACCAAAAAGTTTAATTTTATATTACTCCAAGTTAGTTTTTAATTATAAAGTACAAAGAAAATACAATTAATTTACTTTTTAAAGATGGCGGCGGATAAAGTAAAGAAACTTTTTTAATGTTTTTTTCCCAAACTCCAGACACTTGTTCATTCGATATTTTGTTTTTAGATATACTGGAATCTTATCGAAAGCCCAGCATTGGATTTTTTTTTGAGGAGGTGTTACAATTTGAAAAAGCTTGATATGTCGTGGTGCAGCGACAATCAATTCATGAGTCAGTTTGATTTTTTATCAAAGTTTATAAGGTATGCATTTAAAAAAATATTCGGGTCGTTACGTACTATACCGTGTGGCACAGCATCGCACAGTCGTTCAAAACTTTCAAACTTTAAGCAATTGAATAATTAGCTACTATTATACTAAGATCATGATCATTACTTACTCTTTTTCATTGCCCCACCTCTCACTATCGCCGAATTGCTTATCGCCAGGTCGCTAAAGTGTTGAATTTTTTGGTTTGCTTGTCTCCAGTCCTGGATGGAACAAATTGGTTTTTTTTAAGATAATTTAATCTGGATACATTAACTATTGGTAGGTACTTCTAGAATAAAATATTAAGAATACTATTATAGATATTTAATAGTATAAACCGATTTTTTTTAAATGAGTGATAATTTAGGATTTTAATATTTTAGTGAATATCTTTAGATCTTCACCTAGCTCACCTTTAAAATTAATAACGTTAGAACCCTATACATGTACTATGTATATTACTGCTTTTATTGCTTATAATATCTCACCCGTTCTTTTAAGATTATATATATGTATGTATATATATATATATATATATATATATATATATATATATATATATATATATATATATATATATATATATACATATATTATACCTCGTCATAACAGTTTTTATCCCCCAAATTGTAGTCCTTGTGCGAAAAACTTTTTGCCTCGGGGAAAAAGTGCTACTTTCATCCCTTGGTATATAATATAGTGTGACCGTAAAAATGCATCCTAACTAATAACTTTTAAACGGAATCAATTTTAAGTAAAAAAAGACTTGTTCTAAGTCTGACTGTTCAGATTTTAAAGCGCCTTAAATTGTCAAAAGTTTTAATATGTACATGTCAATATCTAAAAAACTATACTTCAGTTTAAGCTATTTCAGCCACCCTGTATGCTAAAAACTAATGTGCATTATCAATACCGTCAAATTAATGAAAGAATAATATGATTCTAATTATATTATTTTATTTGCAATTCGGATGTTCTATATTTGAATAGGGTTTAATGACAAAGAAAATTGAATCCGTCAGTTTGTGGCATGGGGTAGGGGACAATTCGCCGCCTCCGATTCGCCACGGCCGATACGCCGCAGGGACAATTCGCCGCCTCCGATTCGCCACGGCCGATACGCCGCAGGGACAATTCGCCGCCGGCCGATTCGCCGCGGGGACAATTCGCTGCGAGATTTTTTGCATTATTGCCAATTGTTTGAACATTTTTATTTAGCTTGACTTCATATTATATATTTGTTTGGTTATAATTTTTTTCAAACTAGCTATTTGGTGGTTAGTAAACAATTGAATATTTTTTTTATTAAAAAAATAAATAATATTATGATTTCTAACTTAAACTTAAAAAAAATCAAAATAGCGGTTCCAAAATGGCGGATTTTCTCATTAATGAACCGATTTGCATCAAACTCGGAACTTTGGGATCTTTCAGTTCGCTGATTATTATTTTAAACTTAAATTTTTGAAAAATCAAAATGGCGGACTTTTCCATTTATGAACCAATATGCACCAAATTCGGAACTTTGGGTTGTGTTTCACGTCGCTGATTATAATTTCTAACTTAAACTTTTATAAAATCAAAATGGTGGTTCCAATGGTAATATCATAAAACAAAAAATCTCGCGGCGAATTGTCCCGCGGCTAATCGGCCGCGGCGAATTGTCCCACCCCCGTGGCATGAGAGGTCGCTCCTGCGCCGATTTAGAATAACTATAATTTTGCAGTCCAAAAACACTTTATTATAAGGTGAATATTGTTATTTTTAATGATTTTTGTGGCTAAAAGTCACCTCGTTCATTTCATTCTTTTTTAATTCATGACTGATTTTAACAAGAGATACGTTTTTATTTACAAGCTTTTTAACAGACCCAAATTAAAAATGATAGCGGAGCGCGCTATTATTTTTAAGGGGGTCAAAATGGGCACTTTGTCTGCCATGTTTAATTTTAGCGAAATGTCAATTTTAGTAATGGGGTCGTATAGCTTAAAGCTTTGGCTTTCCAACAAGCCAAAAGTCTTCGAAATCGGTCCAGTACTAACAAATTTATACCTAAAGAAAATGAATGCGGCAGTTTTATGCGGTTTTGAACCACTGTGCGTCGTTTAGGCTCAGGGCGATACCGGTGCAGTACGCGGCGGTACATTTGCACGTGCAGGTGAATTTTTGAATAAAGTTGGTTTATTGTTCGTCTAGATATTCGGTTTTTTTTATTACTTTCACGACATTTTAACTGCTGAAAAACAATTATTATTGATGCGTTTTGTATTGTTTTTAGCTTGCTCATGCAAAGTACTAAGACGTTGACACATTTAAGTTTAAATGACAATTATACCGTGGATGATGTTGTTATGTTAAAGATTGGTCAGTGTGACAAATTGACAGGTATCCATCTTTTGTATATGGTGCAGTCGTAAATAGGTCTTCCAGTTTTGCTAACTTTTGAACCAAGATATTTTGGTTCTTGTTGCTTTAACCACAAACAACAACCATGTTTGGCAAATTTCAATGTTGAACTCCCGCTTTAAGACTCGACACTTGTTCTAAATATTTGTTTTTTTTTTAAGTTAATGCAACTCTCATTCTTAACTTTAAAAAATGGACTATTTTTGAATTTTGTTATATTGTTGTAGACTTAAGACTGAGTCACACTGAAAAGTGGTCAATAGCCTCTTCTTTAAGCAACCTGCATAGATTGGTGACCCTAGACCTGAGCATGACAAACATTAATGACGTGGATTTGTGCAAAATTTTGGAGTCAAATCCGAATTTGGAATATCTTAAAATTGGTATGTATACCTATAAAAGTACAGATGGGCGACAACTTTTATAAGATTAGAGTTAAAACTTTAGCTTTGTCTTGTGAAATACTGGCGAATTGTCTCAAGCTATTTTGCGAAATTTCACAGGTGAAGGTTGAGTGTGACATTTGAAAGTGACTCTTAATCAACCCCTGAGGGTCTCTCGTTCTTGTATTGAGACATCGCAGCCTGCATGAATGGAGGTTTTCCGAAAATTTATGAATGGCTTCGGTAGTTCAAGGCTTGGAATGCTTGCCTAGAGAGCAAGAGATCCCGGGTTCGAGTCGGGCCGAAGCAGAAAACCTTTTTCCTATTTTTCTTTCTTTAATTTCACTTGTTGTTTGTAGTTTTAGGTCCTTGCATTATTTGCAATTTGGTATTTGAGGATATTTAAACTTGATTTAAACTCTACTCTTTTTTAATTTAATAAATTATAGCTAGGACACAAAAAAAAAGGAAGGGAAGATATATGTGACAATTATAGAGGTATATCTGTAACTAGTACGCTAAGCAGAATATATGGCAAAATAATAAGAAACAAAGTGGAGAGCGAATATAAAGATATGGAGGCAGAAGAACAAGCCGGTTTCAGGGCGGGTAGATCAACTTCAGATCATCTCTTTTGTATAACCCAAGTTATTGAAAAGAAAATGGCATACGGACAAGAGCTGCATCTGCTTCACGTAGATTTGCAGAAGGCATATGATAGTATACCACTAAATCTACTTTGAAAAGCGTTGGAAAAGAGGCCATCAAAGAGTTATACCGCAATAGTAAGGCAAAAGTTAAAATTATACTTTATGTTTCGCCGATGATCAGATAGTGGTGGCTCAGGATTATGACGACCTCAAATATATGAGACGAAAACTAATAGAAGAGTACAATAAGTGGGGACTAGAGGTTAATATCAATAAGACAGAGTATATGTGTTGTTTGCCCGCAGGTAGAAAAACGATAACTGCAGTGGACTGTATATATTTTAATTAATGAAAGCGTGAACAAACATAAATATATTGATATGAAATCACGAAATAATTAAGGTCCATAGGTTAATTGTTGGTACCACACAACGGAAATCAGAAACAAAGCACTCACCAGTTTGCAGCCAATTTCTCCACGTTCCAAGGGGCCCCTTTCTTGATCTAATGCTGGCACCACGTAGCTGAAGGGCTGAAGTTTCTAGTTCTATGCTTCAGTACACCAAAATCGAGCACTTTCAAGTGTAGAAATTTGAAATAGTTGGAGAAAGTAGATTAACACGCCATTTTCTCGAGGCGGTAGAAAAAGGATCTCACTGATTGTTGGTGCGCATGTCGAAATGCGCGAAAAATGTACATGTCCGTCATCCAATTGTGTGGTTTTAAAATTTACAAACAACCGCGAAATTTAGCGGGAGCTAAAATAACTGCCCTCCAAAACACACAATTTTAGAATATCAGCCGGAAAGATATAGATATAAGAAAAATGATCGACCGATAAATATAAATGAATGAAAAACACATAAGTAGCGTAAGTTTATTTAGAGATAACGAAAACCCGAAAAAGCAAAACAAACAAACAAAATTAAAAAAAAAATAATAAAGAATTACCCATTGTAATAATTGACCTCAATAGGTAGAAAAAATTAAAATTACTTTTTATTCGGCAAGAGGCACAGTTTTACAACTGGCCGCTTGTAAACACCGGTAGCTGTTTGTACCGTCGCTACACGCACTTGACCGTCTCCGCCGGGATGCAATTCGAGAACCCGACCGACTGGCCATTTCAAAGGTGATTGGATGTGATCACTCGTTATGATAACCAAATCATTTAATTTGATATTTGGGGACGAATCAGCCCACTTGTGTCGCTGTTGTAGCGTATGCAAATACTCTATACAATACCGTTTCCAAAAATCATTATGTAGTTGTTGGATTAGTTGCCATCTCGAGAGCCGAGTTAGGGGAACCTCGGACAAATCTGACTCCGGAATTTCTGAATTAAGGGGTTCAAGGGTTCAAGGGTCAAAAAATGCCCAGGGGTAAGAGGTTGAAGATCGTGTGGGTCTGAAGAGGCAGGAGATAAAGGGCGACTATTAAGTACAGCTTCTATGCGACAGGTAAGGGTGGACATTTCCATGATGGACAACTTCTGGTCGCCGACAACTCGAACAAAGTGAGTTTTAAAACTTTTGACGCCAGCTTCTGCCAGGCCATTGAAATGTGGACTGAGATGGGGACCCAGATGCCAACGAATAGAAAGTCTGGTGGACGCACTTCTTGCGTAATCAAGTAATTGGTTACGAAACCCTATAAAATTACTGCCCTGATCTGACCAGCATTGCGTCACGCTTCCACGTCTGGAAATGAATCGATGGAATGCACCTACAAACCCTTCGGTGGACAGTTCCATGGTTAATTCCAAATGCACGCAATGTGTGGCCGTACAGACAAACACACAGACATACGATTTGAAAGCTTTACAACCACGGTAACGATGAGGAATCACAAAGAAAGGTCCACAAAAGTCGATAGCTACACTCGAAAAAGGTTTAGGTTGATTGATTCGATGAGCGGGAAGTGAACTCATTATGGGCGGTCTATAGGGTTTAGGGTTGATTCTAAAACATTGCAAACACTTGGATATGGTTCTTTGAATTGCCCGTCTGGCAGATAATATCCAAAATTGCTGTAAAAGCAGATTATGTAATGTTTTAAACCCAGGATGAAGGTATTGTCGATGAGTGGACTCGATAAGAAGAGTAGTTAAACGATGGTTACTCGAAAGTAAGAAGGGGTGTTTTGCAGAATAAGACAAAAGGTCAGATTTTTGTAATCTGCCACCGACTCTAATGATATTATTTTCATCAAGAAAAGGTAAAAGTTTTCGAAAAGGTTTCGGTATTGGTTTATCCTTAGATAACGCGGAAAAAAGCTCAGAAAAGCAAGAACCTTGAACGCGTTTGATAAGAAGGTATAACGCACTTTGCATCTCACCGGTGGTAGGAAAAACAATATTTTCAAAAATAATTTTTTGGTCCGGTGGCTTAGTGGGTTTTTGATAGGAATGGTTTTGAAAAAGGTTAACTATTCGAAGGACATAACAAATGATACGTTCAATTTTTGATATAGATGAATATTTGATAAGAAGCTGATCTAAGAAGTTAACGTTAATTATCGCATTGCAACAGACCTTTTGCTTTTCCTCCAGATTAATATCTCCGAAATCAATCGGCATTTTTGATTTATGAAAATCGGGCCATTCGTTTTCGGGAAACCACAAAAACGACGGTGCGTTCCACCACATGTCATGTGAAATGAGCTGTGAAGGGGTGGCCCCTCGTGACGCAATATCGGCTGCATTTAAAGCAGAAGGAATATAGCGCCATGAGTTTGAGGGAATGATTTCTTGGATTCTACTGACTCGATTTCCAACAAAGGTTTGCCAGCGATTAGGAGGGGATGAAAGCCAATGCAATACGACTTGCGAATCGCAGAAAGTAACGATATTTGTAAAAGTTATTTTTCCTTCATAGCTAGATAAAACGAAGTCAATTAATTCGCTTAAAAGAAATGCGCCTAGGAGTTCTAGCCTAGCCAAAGTTTGTGACTTTATAGGCGCGACCCTAGATTTTGCAGATATTAGAGAAACAGATATATTGTTTTCTTCTTCTACACGAAAATATACGACGCCTGCGTAGCCTCGAATTGAAGCGTCACAGAAGCCGATGATTTGACAGGTATTGATTTTTGACAGTTTGATTTGTCGGGGTAATTGAAAATTGGAAAGAAGCGGGAATTCAGAACAAAGTTTGTTCCAAGAGTCGATGATAGAAGAATCTGGTTCTTCGTCCCAGCCTATTGTCGATATCCACAACTGTTGCAAAATAAATTTTGCTTGTAGCAACAAGGGACAAAGAAAACCTAAACAAGGGACAAAGAAAACCTAAGGGATCGAAGATTGTTCCTATGATAGATAAAATAGAACGTTTAGTTGGGGGTTTGTCCTTCATTCGGCATTGATAAGAAAAAATTTCGTTTTTTGGATGCCACTGAAGTCCTAAAACTTTGATAAAGTGGGGTTCCTCTTTGTCAAAAGAGAGAGGCATTTGACGATCGGATTCTGGCTAATGTTGCCAATAACTCAGGACAATTGCTTGCCCATTTTTTAAGTTCAAATCCTCCCGACTTCAACAAATCATTGAGTTCCGTTTGAAGGGAAAGAGCTTCAGAAAGCGAAGGGCTAGTTCCCAAGATATCGTCGATGTAGATTGACGTTTTTAGAACAGTACTAGCCATAGGAAAACGTTCCTTTTCTCTCTCTGCCAGCTCATTTAATGTACGCATGGCTAGAAAAGGTGAGCATGTCATGCCAAAAGTGACAGTAGAAAGTTCCCACACTGAAAGTGGGTCCTGTGGAGAAAACCTCCACAATATCCTTTGATAAGGACGATGATAAGGACTTGACGGAACATCTGTTTGATATCAGCAATGTAGGCAATAGGATTAAGACGAAACGTAAGTTTTTTGAGTAAGAGTAAAGAAGCAATATCTTTTTGAAGTTTTGGTCCAGATAACAACGTGTCATTGAGACTAATATTCTTTGGGGTGACTGCCGAACAATCCCAGACTACCCTTAATTTTGTACTTAAGCTTTCCGGCTTTAGTACGCAATGATGTGCTAAAAACATGATACGTCGACTTTTGTTTGACTAGATAAAACTAAACTCATATGATTAGAATCGATATAGTCTTGCATGAAACTTGAATAGGCAGTGTACAGATCAGGATTTTTGATTAGTCTATTTTCTAGAAGTAAAAATCTACGATAAGCTTGCGGATAAGTATTTCCTAGGTCAGGGTTTATTTTATCTTTAAACGGAAGATCTACCATGATTCTACCGCTCGGTTGTCGTACGACACTCGCAGTAAAAATTGATTCCGCTTGTTTTTCTTCCTTTGATAAGATTTGTTTTTTAGCCAAATGTTCGATTTCCCAAAACCTAGGGATAATGACCTCTAAAGGAGGTGAATGACTCGTTAAAAAACAACTGGTTCGTTCCGTAAGACTACCTACTTCGTCCACTTTTCCCATGACGACCCTGCCAAAGATGGTTTCAAGGGCTGAAGGTTGCCCTATTTGTCCAAGAACCCTGCCCTCCATAAATATCTGTGCGAATAGCTCGCAACCAATAACTAGGTCCACAGGTCTAGATTTGAAATAAGATGGGTCGGCAAGTTTAAGGTTTTCCAAGTGTTTCCACTGATTATCGTTCAAAGTGAATGTAGGCATATTGAAACATAATTGTGGAACGACAATTACTTCGAAATTAAGTAAAGGAGTGACCTGTCCTTGTGGCTTAATGTGACATTGAACGAGCCCTTTGGAAGTAAAAGAAGACATTTGATTTAATCCGAATATTTCAGTGGTGTAACTTCGCCTAGGAAGATTAAGACGCTGAATACACTTTTCACTGATGAATCCTGTCTGTGATCCAGAATCAAGCAGTGCCCTTACAGGTTGAAAATTTCCGCAACCGTTCATAACATCTATTATGGCGGTGCATAAAAGAAAGGTACCTGAAGCTCCTGAGGTATTTAATGACACATGAAGAATATTGACAGGTGGTGTGTGAATGACAGGACTAGTATCTTGGCTTCCAGACTCTTTATTAGTTTCTAAGATATGAGTTAAAGTGTGGTGCCTTTTACTATTGCAAGTCCTGCATGAATATTTTGATTTGCACGTATCTACCCCATGCGAGGGATGAAAACACGCTAGACATAATTTTTTCTGCTTGACGAAAGATAGGCGATCGATAGGTGAGAGGTCAAGAAATGTTTGACATTTCGAAAGCACGTGACCTTGATTACACCGGAGACATTTTATTCTCGTACTTGACTTAGTTGAGGTGCCAGCCAGTCCTATAAAAGGCGAATTGGATGATTTATAGGTAGGCTTTTGCCCAAACTGATTTTGCATAGAATTTGAATTTTGATAGGTAGGCTTTTGCCCAAACTGATTTTGCATAGAATTTGATTTTTGGGTGCTGTTGATTGAGGAAGTGATTCCAAAACTTTACATCTTTTTTCTAGAAATTGAAAAAGTGACTGAAAAGTGGGAATTTCGGTATTAGTATTGGCGTGACTCATTTCGAAATTTGAACGCGTCGGAATATCCAATTTTTCTAACAAAATGAAAAAAATAATAAAGTCCCAACTGTCAACGTCAAAGCTAAGTGATTTTAAAATTTCCAGGGATTCTGAAAAGGTGTCAATTAAATTACGCAATTATTTAGCTGACTCGTTTTTTAAGGTAGAGTTCATAATTGTGCTTAAAGCATCATTTGCGAGGTCTCGCTTGTTTTGATATCTATTGACTTATTTGTCGTAAGCAATTTTATAATTTTGATCAGATAAGCTAATCCCTGGTATCAATTTTAAAGGCTCATCCTCGAGATATGAAAATAAATATTGAAGTTTTCGAACGTTACTTAGACTTTGATTTTGATCTATAATGTTATTAAAAAGATCGAAAAAGCTTGTCCATAATTTTTTATCACCTCGAAATATGGGAATTCCTAACTCTTTGAGTTTTGGAGTTTCGTTTTGTCGAACATATGATCCCGAAAAGGATGGGGCCTCAACCGGAAATATTTCAGCGTAAACCCCTTTACACGCATAAAAATATTTATGAGCTTCTGAAAGGATCGCGTTTTGGAGTTTCGTTTTGTCGAACATATGATCCCGAAAAGGATGGGGCCTCAACCGGAAATATTTCAGCGTAAACCCCTTTACACGCATAAAAATATTTATGAGCTTCTGAAAGGATCGCATCCTGCGTTTTAAACTCCTCGTCGTCCGAGTCGTCTATCAACATAATGACATCATTATGTGCCAACATGCATTTATCGAAAGTTTCATCCAAGTCGGAATACCTCACTTGAAACTCGTTTCTCGCTTTTGCGTCCGTTGCCGCGGTCTGTGAAAACACATAACACTCGGTAATCGCCGATAAAAAACTCTTGCGTTTTTGCACGGCTTTTTTGATAGACATGATTTTACCTTTGAAATGACGAAATTGTCGGTAAATATACAATTAACGCTAAATTAATGCTTCTGAAATAGAAAAATGACGAATTGTCGAAAATATGCAGTAATTTATCGCAATTGATGAAAATTGTTTTAAATATCGAAATGATATGGAACACATCTAATCACAGAAATGTCGGTAAATATACAATTAACGCTAAATTAATGCTTCTGAAATAGAAAAATGACGAATTGTCGAAAATATGCACTAATTTATCGCAATTGATGAAAATTGTTTTAAATATCGAAATGATATGGAACACATCTATTCACTGAAATTGTGCTTGTTTGTTTTGATTGCTTCTCGATTTTTGTTTACTGAATGACCACGCGGTAGACCCTGCGTTACCATAGCAGCGGACCGAAAACAGGTGAACTGCGCCGATACCGAAGGTCGAGCGAATATCTCTCTCGGTTCAATACGATTAGCAAAATTCAAGGCCTTGTGATCGCCGTGTGAAAAATGGCCGACTTATTAATACCGTCGTATGGAGTAAAATTTAAATAATTTGGGTCGAAGGAACACTTATGTTTGCCCGCAGGTAGAAAAACGATAACTGCAGTGGACTGTATATATTTTAATTAATGAAAGCGCGAACAAACATAAATATATTGATATGAAATCACGAAATAATTAAGGTCCATAGGTTAATTGTTGGTACCACACAACGGAAATCAGAAACAATGCACTCACCAGTTTGCAGCCAATTTCTCCACGTTCCAAGGGGCCCCTGTCTTGATCTAATGCTGGCACCACGTAGCTGAAGGGCTGAAGTTTCTAGTTCTATGCTTCAGTACACCAAAATCGAGCACTTTCAAGTGTAGAAATTTGAAATAGTTGGAGAAAGTAGATTAACACGCCATTTTCTCGATGCGGTAGAAAAAGGATCTCACTGGTTGTTGGTGTGCATATCGAAATGCGCGAAAAATGTACTCTGTCCGTCATCCAATTGTGTGGTTTTAAAATTTACAAACAACCGCGAAATTTAGCGGGAGCTAACATGTGTATTGGTGGAACGAAACAGGATCTAATTTTAAATACTGGGCAGCGAATTCAGTCCTGTGATGAGTATAAATACTTAGGTCTAAAAATTACAGCTGACGGAACACTAAACAAAGCTATAAAAGATCGAAACGTACAAGGAAGAAAAGCAATAACTTTATTAAATGGAATAATTTGGGACCAAAGTATATCAGAACATAACAAAAAGCTTATATATAACACCATTGTAAAAAGTATTACTACAAATTTCAAGTTTTTTCTAACCTTAATAATAACAAAGTTAGCAGTAGTGGACACTTAACTTGAAACACCCAGTATATATGGCAGTACGAAAGTAGGTGGTGGCCTATATAAAGGTCTCAATGTAGGCATTTCAGTAAACTTAATGTCCTAGTTATATTTTATTAAAGTAAAAAAAAGACTAGTCTAAATTAAGTTTAAGTATATTTTTAAATGAAAATTCGTATTAAACTTTAGCTTTCTAGATTCTAGAGCAATTGCAAAAACTTTATTAATTTCAATAAAGTCATTTTTCTAACTCAAAGGTTCAAATTAATTTAAAAGATGTCTTTCTCATAAAATATAATCCGTTTTTGCCGTGTTTTGCCCTCACTAGTCCCATCTCACTCTGGAATCACTTCGCCAGCATAGGTCTCTTAATACATTGATGTTTGATAGGAACCTATCATTTTTTCTCATTTCTTTCTCTAATTTTTTTCTGAAAATAATTTTCGCCCTTTACAAATAAGTATGTTTTTGTAGATCTTTGTGAAAATTTACAAAATTTGGATGCTGTGGTTGAAGTGCTGATGGAAAGTAACAGAAAAATCAAGGGCTGGAGTTCTTGGAAGACGCCGTCCCTGAGCGCCGAAGGTAGGTACTGTTTTTCGCTGTTATTCAATATTGCAAAAAATTGCAAAATAATAGATTTTGAAATTTGACCAAAGGTTGTTGCCTAATATTCAAGATACAGTGTCATATTTGCGCTCACTATTCTTAACCCCTTCCAAAATTTAAAAAAATATATAAATTTTTCAAAATTTTAAATACAAAAAAAATTTTCTTTAAGTGATATTATAACCCCTGGTGGGCTTTAACCAGAGATCTCCCTTCTGGCCTCTTTAATTCTTCGCCACCTTATTCCCATTTTCTTTATGTCATCTTTGACATAGTCTATCCACCTTTTTCGTTGCCTCCCTCTTACTCCCCTTCCTACAGGTCTCCACACAGTGTGCCTGAATGAAGTATAGGTTACATAAAAATGGTTCCAAAAACTAATTGCACATTTTGAATATGGACTCTTTCCTGAGTTCAGAGCCATATTCATATAAATCCTAGCTGATCCTCTTCTCGAAATTTTTGACATTTTTCTAGTTAGTCTAGGCGCTGGCTCCTGTCACGTGTGGCCTAATATGTGCGCTTAGTTTGACTACGGTGCTTTGTTAAGCACCCATAGGAGTATAAAAAAAGTTTGGTCACGTGGTCGAACTCATGGTCGTTTGGCCGCCATCTTTGAAAATGGCCGCCAAACTGATAGATTTTTTGCTTAAGCGTATCTCCCTACCCAGTGGTCCGATTTTAATTTCTTAAAGCCTGTTTAACTCCGTTTTTAAAAACAAACAAATATTGTCATTACATATTTTTTGAGAGATCAAGTAGTTTTTGAGATATACCAAGATTATTAGTATTTCCGCTCGCAAAAGAATTAAAATAATACCCATGCTCATTTTATTGTAGCTACAATATTATTGACATTTGTTTTTTTTTTGCTACATAGAAGGCTTTAAACCTTTCACAGAAGAGGATATTGACTTTATGTTTTTAAAGTTCGATGGATGATACCCCTAAAGACTGCCTTAAAGAGGGTTGTTTCTAAAATTGTTCACAAGATTATAGAATAAATGCATTTGCAGCGAAACGGTGCATTCTAGCGAAAAACCATAAAATTAATTTTTTGTAGTACTTTTAATTCCGCTTCTTTTGATGTATCACTTAGCATCCTAGCTTTGACAGTTAGCTAAACAAGCCAGCTAAAATATACAATTTTGTAAAAATTTCATGTTTTCGCTCCAAAATCGATTTTTTTCTTTAAAATTATAAAAAATATTACAATGATCAGAAGAAGCGAAATTACAGGTACTATAAAAAATTATTCTTAACGTTTTTCGCTAGGATGCACCGTTTCGCTGCAAATTCACTTTTTCTATAATCTTGTGAACGGTTTTAGAAACCACCCTCTTTAAGGCAGTCTTTAGGAGTACCATCCATCGAACTTTAAAAACATAAAATCAATGTCCTCTTCTGTGGAAAGTTTAAAGCCTTCTATGTCACAAAAAAAAACAAATGTCAATAATATTGAAGCTACAATAAAATGAGCAGGGGTATTATTTTAATTCTTTTGCGAGCGGAAATACTAATAACTTGGTATATCTCAAGAACTACTTGAACTATCAAAAAATGTGTAATGATAAAATTTATTTGCCTTTAAAAAAGGAGTATAACAAGCTTTAAAAAATTAAAATCAGTCGACTGGGTAGGGAGATACGATTAAACAAAAAAATCTATCAATTTGGCGGCCAATTTCAAAGATGGCGGCCAAACGACCATGAGTTCGACCACGTGACCAAACTTTTTTTATACTCCTATGGGTGCTTAACAATGCCCCGTAGTCAACCTGAGCGCACATATTAGGTCACACGTGACAGGAGCCAGCGCCTAGGCTAACTAGAAAAATGGCAAAAAATTGATAAAATTTCAAAAAGAGGATCAGCTAGGATTTATATGAATATGGCTCTGAACTCAGGAAAGAATCCATATTCAAAATGTGCAATTAGTTTTTGGAACCATTTTTATGTAACCTATACTTGATTCAGGCACACTGTGTCCAGTTCATTATTTTTTTTCGCGTTCTTGTCGCCTGCATTCTCTGTAAATGTCTCAACCGAGCTAATGTTATACTTTTGTTGAATCTCACGACGTTTGCGCGATCTATTAGCTGATCTAACTCATAATTCATCTGTATCCTGCAGTAACCGTCGTCTGTTTGCAGTGGTCCAAAGATCTTACTAAGGCTTTTTCTGTCAAATATTTTTAATTGTTCTGTATTCGCTTTTGTAAGTCTCCATGATTCGTACCCAAAGGTTATTACCGGCCTAATTATTTTGTGTAGATTTTTAGTTTGAAAGATCTCGTTAGAATCTTCCACTTAAGCAGTTTTTGATGAGCGAAAAGTATGTAAATTTTTTCACTTGCTCGAAACTATAACCAAGTACCTGAAAATTGAGATATAAATACATATATATATATATATATATATATATATATATATGTATATATATATATATATATATATATATATATATATATATATATATATGTATATATATATATATATATATATATATATATATATATATATATATATATATATATATATAGGGTGTCCCATAACTTAGGGGCTATAGGCCACAAGGTGATAGACTTTCTATAATGCATGGTTCAACACCTTTTCTTTGTGAAGATACAGAGCATCAAAGTGCAGGGATTTTCTTATCACTAAAGCTTTTTATTCAATTAACGAATTTCTTGATCAGAGTTACAATTAAGGAATAATTTTAAACTTAAAATTCTTAATTATTATAAAAAAAACAAGTAAATTAAAAAAAAAAAAAAAAAAAATATATATATATATATATATATATATATATATATATATATATATACAGTGTGTCCACGTAAGTTGGCGGCATATGGGAAACTTTTTTATTATTAGCTTTACAAAAAAAAGTTATTCTTCATAAAAAGTTCTGCATGGTCCAAAACCTAAAATGCAACCATCAGATGTTAAATATTTTCAGTCATATTACGAGGTTTGTCAAAAAATTTGATTTTTGCTCTAGAGTAAAGTACATTTCTTTTTGACAATATCGAAAATTGTTATAAAGAAAAGATGTTTAGAGTTAAAAATAGCTTTCAAATGTTCAACATTGTTTATTTACATTTAAAAAATATTTTTTTCTACATTATGCATTAATGTGCAAACTTAAATTTCCAACATAATCGCAGAGAAAATGTAGAATTTTTTTTTTAATGTAAATAAACAATGTTGAATATTTGAAAGCTATTTTTAATTCTAAACATCTTTTCTTTATAACAATTTTCGATATTGTCAAAAAGAAAGGTACTTTACTCTAGAGCAAAAATAACATTTTTTGACAAACCTCGTAATATGACTGAAAAAATTTAACATCTGATGGTTGCATTTTAGGTTTTGGACCATGCAGAACATTTTATGAAGAATAACTTTTTTTCGTAAAGCTAATAATAAAAAAGTTTCCCATATGCCGCCAACTTACGTGAACACACTGTATATATATATATATATATATATATATATATATATATATATATACTATAGCGGAGTGGCAAAAGAAAAACATGCGCAACAAGGAGTATCTATTTTGGTCAACAAAAGATTTAGAAAATATATCACCAACTGGGAAGCAGTAAATGAACGGCTAATAAGAATGAATATAACAATAAAAGGAATGAGACTTACGATTTTTGGAATCTATGCGTATAATGACGATGCAAATGTAGCCGTGAAAGACAATTTTTTTGAAGAAATCCACAATGAAATATCAGCAGTAAGTACATCTAGAGAAATTGTAATATTGGGAGATTTAAATAGTAGAACAGGTAATAGAGTAAATGATCTGACAGTTGGCCAATATGGAGAAGATGTTGTTAATGATAATGGAAACCGGCTTATCACAGTATGTGAGCAATTAGACCTAAAAATCCAAAACGGTTTTTTCCAACATAAGAAAATACACAAATATACCTGGACCAAACCCTCACAAAACCTGAAATCCGTCATTGATTATCTTATCACTAAACAAAAGACAAAACTAAAAATTCAAGATGTCAGAACAAAGCGTGGATCAACATGCGGAAGTGATCACTATTTTCTGGAGACCAAAATTCTCTTTCCTTATCAAGGCCGAAGCCTCCATCAACAAAATCTTGATGATACAGTGAATGAGGAAATTGATCACTGTCAATATAATCTACTAAGCCTAGAACATGACAGCGTAAAAAACTTATACAAAAAGAGACTGAACGAAAAACTTAATTCAAGTTCAGGTGAAACCCCAGATGCTGCAAAAGAAGCACTAGGATTAGTGGAAGAAACTCCTAAAAGAACAAAACCATACTGGTGGGATGCTGAGATTGAAAGTGAAATAGAGGAAAAAAGGAAATTATATCACACGTACTTATCCCAAAAGACAGATAGAAGCAGAGAAGAATACAAAATCGCGCAATCAAAGGTGAGAAGAATGATCAGTGATAAGAAGAATCAATCATGGATGCAAAAGTGCCAGAAAATAGATTCTTACTTAGGAGGTAGGAGAAGTACCGAAAGCTGGAAAACTATAAGATCGATCAAAAAAGAAACATGCAGAGATATTATTTCACCAATACCAGACAAAGAATGGGATGAGCATTTTAAAAAACTTTTAACTGAAGATAGAGCAGAATTCAAGGAAGACGAAAGAGACGATGGGATCTCCAGTACCCCTCACAATATCTGAGGTCAAAAACGTGTGCAAAACCTTAAAAAGCGGTAAATCTGCCGGACCCGGAAATATCCCAGCTGAACTTATTAAATATGGCACTGAAGAATTGTTTTGTAGATTACGGAATCTTTTCCAAAGATATTTAAATGGAGCTGTAGTACCAACTGAGTGGAAAACGTCATATATATCCACAATACACAAAAAAGGAAGGAAAGATATATGTGACAATTATAGAGGTATATCTGTAACTAGTACGCTAAGCAGAATATATGGCAAAATAATAAGAAATAAAGTGGAGAGCGAATATAAAGATATGGAGGCAGAAGAACAAGCTGGTTTCAGGGCGGGTAGATCGACTTCAGATCATCTCTTTTGTATAACCCAAGTTATTGAAAAGAAAATGGCATACGGACAAGAGCTCCATCTGCTTTACGTAGATTTGCAGAAGGCATATGATAGTATACCACTAAATCTACTTTGGAAAGCGTTGGAAAAGACAAACATAAGCGTACAACTAATTAAGGCCATCAAAGAGTTATACCGCAATAGTAAGGCAAAAGTTAAAATAAAAGCAAAACTAACCAAAGGCTTTCAAGTAAATAAAGGTCTTAAACAAGGTTGCTGTATCTCGCCTACGCTCTTCAAGATATATTTGGAACAGGTCCTTAAAGTCTGGAAGAGAAAATGCCATAACATGGGAATTCCGTTGAATGAAACCACCTTGTATACTTTATGTTTCGCCGATGATCAGATAGTGGTGGCTCAGGATTATGACGACCTCGAATATATGACACGAAAACTAATAGACGAGTACAATAAGTGGGGACTAGAGGTTAATATCAATAAGACAGAGTATATGTGTATTGGTGGAACGAAACAGGATCTAATCTTAAATACTGGGCAGCGAATTCAGTCCTGTGATGAGTATAAATACTTGGGTCTAAAAATTACAGCTGACGGAACACTAGACAAAGCTATAAAAGATAGAAACGTACAAGGAAGAAAAGCAATAACTTTATTAAATGGAATAATTTGGGACCAAAGTATATCAAAACATAACAAAAAGCTTATATATAACACCATTGTAAAAAGTATTATTACATACGGCTCAGAAGTATGGCCAATCAAAGATAGAACAGAAAAAATGCTTTCCGCTACGGAGATGGATTATTGGAGAAGAGCAGCAGGGAAATCGAAAAGAGAAAGAGTTACCAATCAAAGAATAAGAGAAATTATGACAGTGGGTGAACGTACTCTAGTGGATGACATAAGAACAAAACAACTGGTGTGGTACGGACATGTACAAAGAATGGATGATGGAAGACTACCTAAACAAATATTACAATGGAAACCAACTGGCCGAAGAAAACGAGGAAGACCAAGGAGAAGCTGGAGAGAAGGAATAGATAGTGAAATAAGAATAAGAGGCCTAGATGATGAATTATGGGCAAACAGAAACGAGTGGAGATTGGGTATCGGAAGACGTAGAACGTTGTGAAACCGATAAATATATATATATATATATATATATATATATATATATATATATATATATATATATATATATATATATTATATGTATAATCAAACAACATAATTAAACCACTTATTGGACGGATGTATATATTTTATATTTTTTAAATGATTTTTTCTATTATTATTATTAGTTATTTATTTGCTTTGTCTACAAAGTTTTATACTTTAAGACAATAAAGCTTGATTTGATTTGTGATTTGATTTGATTTGAGAACAAAAGCAATAAATTAAAATAAAAATTATTTTGAAAAAAATTAGTCGGTCAATTTTTTTTAGAAAAAACTATTTTTTTGGTATAAACTTTTATAAATGCCATATTAAACGCAATGTTTTTTTTATATTTTTTGTTAATAAAAACAAGTCTCTAGCAAGGCATAATAATAAAATATTATTGATATTTTTTAACAGAATATGCAAGGAAAAATTAATTAAAAAAAATATATATTTGAATACGTTTTTGGAGGTTATTTTGACAGCCTGTATCTCCTCAACGTAATTTTATCAATAAAAAAGAATTCGGCATTTTTGAATCACAATTAGCTGAGTATTCAGCTGGCTGTGACAGATTTTCTTTTTTTTGTACAATTTCCATGTTTAGTACACATCGATTCATAAATAGGAAAGTCTGCCATTTCGAATTCGCCATTTTCAATTTTTTAGAAGTTTAGGTCATAATCATAATCAGCGATTTAAAACACCCCCAATTTCTATATTTGGTACACATCGGTTCATAAATAAGAAAGTCCGCCAGTTCGAATCGGCCATTTTCATTTCTTTAAGTTTGAGTAAAACATTTTGTTAAATGACTTCAAGCAATGTAATATTTCAAGTTTGAGACAAATCAGTTAGTAAATAAGAAAATCCCCCATTGTGAATCCTCCATTTTGATTTCTTTAAGTTTAAATAAAAAATTATAATAAAAGTAATATCACCATGCAATGAGTATGTATACTTGGGTGTCACATTTGATAAAGACAGGAACAGACTGTAAAGAACTGGAAAAAAGAATAATAAAAGCAAAAAAGGTTATTGAATGTCTTAAGAGTATTTTATGGAGCAGAGAGATTAAGAATGTAAAATTTAACATATATGAAACAATGGTGAAAAGCACGCTGTTGTATGGAATAGAGACTTGTCGCGTAACAGAAAAATATAAAACAAAAATGGAAAGTGTCGAAATGGATGCAATAAGAAGATCAATGAGAATATCTAGAACAGATCACATAAGAAATGAGATCATAAAAGAAAGAATGGGAATCGAAGGAAGCATAACGGATGACATCACTAAAAGGCAACTGATATGGTACGGCCATGTACAACGGATGAACAACGAAAGATTACCAAAGCAGGTCCTAGAATGGCAACCAATAGGGCGCAGAAAAAGAGGGCGTCCTAAACTAGAATGGCAACAGTCAATCCAAAGATCAATGAGTCAAAAAAATCTGACAGAAGATGATTGTCAGGATCGAAGGAGGTGGAGAATAGGCGTCGGACAACGTAGAAAAACGTTCTAAACCGACTAAATAAAAAATTTAAAAAAATTGTATTAAATGACGTTTAAGACAAATCGGTTAGTAAATAAGAAAATCCGCCATTTTTAATTCGCCATTATTTAAGTTTGAGGATAAAACTGTTTTAAGTGATCTCAGGCACTGCAAACTTTTTGAGACAAATCGGTTTAAAAATAAAGAAATCCGCCATTTTGGATCCGCCATTGTTGTAATAAAAACGTAAATTGTAGTGTACACTACACCTACCAAATTTCAACACTCGACTTAATGGATTTAACTGTAGTTAACAAAACCAAATTTCAAGAAAATTGCGTAAAGGATTTTATAACATTGTTTATGTATAAATATGTAATATATCTATTTTGTTTTTCATCTGCACATTTTATCGGAAAATTTTTTTTAGTCCGGCGCCAAGTTGGCCCGGCGCCCACTTGTCCCATTCCGACTGACTTATAATAACGCGAGAGTTGATCTCTCGCCTATAAAAAATTCGCATTTGCTGTTGGTTCTTTCAAGAGTTTCAAGGTCGACCGCCTATATCGTGACGTCTACTGCCAGACCTGTAACGATACTGTGACGATACGATGCATTTATGGTGCTTGGGCACAGTGGGACATAGATATCTATACATAGATATAGAAATGTATTAAAATATTTTTTTTATGGGATGATTACGTTATTTTAAATTGAATTGAATTATCAGAATCAGCGAACCAGTGCTGCAGCTCTTATACACCACCCGCCACTGGTTCTAGACTATGGTTGCTGTTCATTGTCAAAAAATCTATCCTTGAAATTCCCTCCAACTTTCTATTACTGCGTGAGTCTTAGTTAAAAGTTTACTCTGTGTATCTTTGCATGTTATCATTTTTGGCCTGAATTCTTGAGTTTCTTCCTTTATACTTCTATACAACGGAACTTAATAGTTTTTATATTTTAGGCATTAAAAATTTTGGTTTTTGTGAAAATTTAGAAGAACTTGATCTCGGATGGTGCCTTATGAATACTGACCCAGGAGACTGCCTTTCACATATCGCTGCTGGATGTAAAAAACTAAAAAGGTAAGGAACCTCTGACTATATGAGGGAAAATCAAGTATAAACCGGAATTTTACTTGAAAAAATTTTTTGCTACAGTAAATAAAAATTTGAATACATGTTATTTTTCTACATTATCTCCTTTATTATTTAAGCTTATTTCCCACTGGATTGAAAGTTTTTTACTCATTCATCAAATAATGTGTAACGTTTCATTTTTACGTTTAAGGCAACGTTACATATTTGTTTATTTAGGTAAATAATCAAGGCTCTTCGACTCGTCTTTCTGTACTCAAATTAAGGGTATTTTATAGAGCTAGGTTTGGAGGTTATATAGTGTCCAGGAAGTTACCTTAAAAAGGAGGCATTCCATCGAATTACTGTGGACACTGCGCACATCGCATTATCTGGACATCGTAATTGGAACTTGAGATCACAGGTTTCGGGAAAAATCACATAAAAACTTCTGATTGCTTTGTTTATCTGTAAAATTTCGTAGTTTTCTTTGACGTTCACGAAGATAAACGGCTGTTCTGCTGGGGCATGGCGGCGTTGCCGCATCACAAATGGTTTCAGTAACAGGAAGAAAACATTTAGGTAAACATTTCATTCGCTTATGTTTATTTTCGGTTCGGTTAGGATATTGGGACAATCATTTCTCTTCCGAACCTCATATCCTTCACGGATTAGCTAGTTTTGATAGCACGAAAATATATTTGGGTCCACGGTTCGACCAGGAACAACCGAGGCTCCGCCCCTTTGATATCTTTATTAATTTGATAAGGAGAAGATAAAATAAATACGAGTTATGCACTTTTGTAAATAGGAGATAAACGAGGGATAAAAACCAGGACTAAAAGAATAAACAAAATCGTATTTTTATATTATATAAATTTATATATAATCATAGTTAAATAAGTTAATAGCTAACTCAGTCGGATTGGAAGGTTGTGTAGGGCTAGCTAGTGGTGAGCAAACTTAACATCTGAACATTCTTAGGCCCGATTTAAGCAGTAGTTCAATGTGTATTTTTAGGTTCAAGTTCAGAAACAACTTTATTAATGTAGAAATGTTTTACAAAAATTCATATGAATATTAGAGAAAACATATCTAAAGAGCAAAGGAAACTTTTGACTAAAACTGTAACTAAAATACAACTAAATTCTACACTTAGTATAGCTTTACTCATATGGGAATTGGTTGAGTGTTCGAATATTCCTGGGTTTGATGCATGCTCTGATCTCCAGTAATTGATTTTACAGTTGATGGTTTCAATGCTGAGCTTCTTATAGTCCTGCTGGTTATTTTCCTCCTACTTGCTATGTCGGCGGGCTGGCCATGTCAGTAACCAATTGCGTAGGAACGTTTCCACATTCTCATTGTCCTTAAACTGGTGACCTCCCAATTGATCTTTGAGTGGCCCAAATTGTGGTAGTCACATGGCGACAAATTTTTACAATTTTTCTTGAGGCAATACAGTTGTGTGTAGGGTATCCAAGTCCCGGAACCAAATATGTTTTCGGGACTTCGGGACCAAATGTCAGGTTCCGGGACTAGTCCCGGGACTGGTCCCGAAACTAAAATAAAAGTAATTAAATTAATTTAACACAGAACAGAACACATGTTTATTGATATTGGTAAATGGTTAATATAAAAACAAATTGACAAACGTAGCAAAAAAAAGGTAAGTATAGGGAAACATTACTTTTCTCCAAAGTGACATTTAAGTGCCACGAGTGCATTTAAGGACTCATTATTTAATCTTAAACGAAGCTTCTTACAAACACCGCCGGCCACTGAGAAAGCTCTCTCCGATTGGACGCTGGTAGGTGGTAGTCAGTAAATGCTCGTAGCATACCTGCAAATATTGTCCTCGACAACCGCCATCCTCAAAAAGGACCATTTCTCGTTTTATTATTTTTGAAAATCGATCTGGTTTTGCACTTGATGACGTTTGTATAATTACGTACAGAGCAAGAGGTTCCGGGTTCGAGTCCCGGCCGAAGACAGAAAAGCTTTTTTCTTATTTTTTTCTTTAATTTCACTTGTTTATAGTTTTAGGTCCTTGCATTATTTGCAATTTGGTAGTTGAGAATTATATTGGATAAGCCCATTGCGATCAGAAATTTTATCACACGAAAAGGTGATCTCATGCTTTTAGACGTTGATTCTTTACGTCTAATTTGAGTTATTATACCTTTGACAGTCGGAAAAAAGAATTTAAGAGATCATTTGGATGACTTGGTCGAGTTAATACCCTGAGAATTTCTCGTTCCTGTATTGAGACACCGCGCACCTGCATAGATGGAAGTTTTCCAAAAAGTTATGTATGGTCGTCGGTAGTTCAATGCTTAGAACGTTTGCGTACAGAGCAAGAGGTTCCGGGTTCAACTCCCGGCCGTAGACCGAAAAACTTTTTTCTTATTTTTCTTTCTTTAATTTCACTTGTTGTTCATAGTTTTAGGTCCTTGCATTATTTGCAATTTGGTATTTGAGAACTATCTTCTTAGTAATAAAATGGTTTTAAAAATATTTAAACTATATCTTTCACTCACTCGTATCGAAACAAAATATCGCAAAATATTGTAACAAAACTTTTTTTCTAAGTTTGGCCAAAAATCAGGTTTGGGAACCCACTGTGCAGCACTATGAGCTGGACAGCAATAAAAAATTAGCTGTGCATTGGAAAGAGATGCAAATGAGTACGTTCCAAAATTACAATTTATGTCGAGGCGCAAATTTAAAGGTACGTCACGAGTCGCCTTATTAAAAAATATATTTTTTAGGTTGGTACTGTCAGAATGGCGCGGAGTAAGCGATCACCAATTGTTACCTGTGATCCGATCTTGTAAGGAACTGTCACAGTTAGACTTGTTAGGAATTAAAAACATCACTGCCGAGCTTTGCGAGCGAACTTTGTTTTTATTACCTAAGTTGAGATTATTTGACATAAGTTTCTGTGATACTATCAGACACGATGAGGTAAGTTTTGGTAATAGATTATTACAAAAAAATTAATTAAAGCAGCGGCGGCTCCTCCATAAGGTGGTTTGATCAATAGGGAACTTGCCCATTTTTTTTTTATTTTACTAAAATGTGTGTTTCTGTATGAAAACGCATTATACCAAATATCAGCCCTTAAATGGCAATACTTATTTTACAATAAATAATTAAAGTTGGAATCGCTGACTGGTATATTCAAACACAGCAAAATGCGCAGCAGCCGCTGTGACGTCACTCCTTAGAAAAATCCCGGGCCCCTTATGAGTATAACCGCCATTCGGTTCATAACTTTTTTATTTATGAATATTTTTTATTTCTGTAAAAACATTCTTTAGGCACTTTTTTAAGAGCAATTCAACTGTCATATTAAAGTTTATTTGTCACTTTTAGTTTTTGAGATATTTCATAAAGTTTATATTTTACTTATGGATTGATCCTTATTTTATTCGATTTTTAAAATTAGCGTAAAATTTCCCTTGTTAATGTTAATGTGTTAATTTGTTTATTTTTTTATATTTTTATTTTTTTATTACTTCTTATTTTTTTAATTTTTTTTAAACAATTTAAAAATAATTTAAACCAATTCTTATTCAGCAAACTACTAAAACAAAGTTAAGAGGTAACTAAAAACTAAAAATATAAAAAACAATAAAAAAAATAAAAAATAAAATATTAAGTGTCATTTAAAAAAAAAATTACGCTGATTTCGAATCGAATAAAAAAAAGGTCATTCCATAAGAAAAATACAAACCTTATGTAATATCTCAAAAACTAAAAGTTACAGATAAAATTTAATTTCACAGTTGAATTGCTCTTAAAAAAGGGCCTCAGGAATCTTTTTACAGTAATAAAAAATATTCATAAATAAAAAAGTTACGGGGGTGGGTCGAAAATGCACCAAATTGAAAATATATATCTTGAAAGTAGTTTAAGATATCGATGTGCGGTTTTCGGCATTAATGTTTTAACAAAAATCGAGCTCGTAACTTTACCAATTTGGACCACTCTGTACCTATGTGGGTTGGTATAAATGAAAATAAATCAGCACTAGTGTTTATAGAGCTCATTCTAAACAGTGTTTTAAATATACTTATTTTTAATAAGACTTGATGGTTATATATATATATATATATATATATATATATATATATATATATATATATATATATATAATATATATATATATATATATAAATATATATATATATATATATATATATATATATATATATATATATAATTATTATATTATAGTACTTACAGTACTTAGGTATTTATACTTACTTGCGAGCTTTTACACCACGAACTTCAGCTTGAGAAAAATCCTCCGAAGTTTTAATGTATAATGCAGTTATAAACATATCAACTCTAGGTAAATTGTCTGATTGTCCTTTTATAAACCCCGCATCAACCATTTTCAGTCTTTAACAGAATCACAAAACACTAAATTAAGCAAATTTAGACAAAACTACGTCCGGAAATAACTGAACACCACGTTCAAAGCTCCAATAAGTACAATATCAATTATTTACGTGTTGTTTCAATGTCGGTTAACGGTCGCATGGATCGAGATCCAAAGACGTGACGTCACAACCAATGGCAGCGCGTTTTAAGAACAGGTCAAGTTATTCAAATTTTAAACCTTTATTTCTCAGGTAGTTTAATTGTTATTGGAATTTTTCTTTTTCTAGGAAGTTTCTTATGATAATACCTTACGATTTTAATTATTTTAAAAGGATTCGATTTTTTGGGCAAGTTCCCTATTACCTCTCAAAATAATGTATCTAATAATGAATTTAATAATCTATGATTAAACGAAAACAATTATTTTCTATATAGGTATTCAAAATAAAGAAAAAGGTAAACAAACGTGATTTAAAAATCAAACAAGTTTTCGTGGCTAATCGGGTAAAAATAAATTTTTGCTTCTCTCATATTTTTCCATCGGTAGCACGAAAGCTTAACCTCACGGGGGTCGAAGATCCAATGGACACATAATAAGTGTTGCAAGTTAACTGTTTCGTCCTTATGGGACTTCTCAGAACACTGCTTGGTCAATGTGACACCCTTGCGAAGTTAATCAGACCATTTTATCTCACATCCTACGTCTATAGTGAGGAAACTTTCGCAAGAAACGTTTTCTTTTTATTAATTTTAATTCAAAATAATTTCCACTACTAACTCGCGGGCCCGCTAGAGACGGTGCTACATACTTGTTAAACGATTTCTAAAACTGTCACACATTCATTTTTAGGTAAGATAATAGTGGCTTGTTATTGGTATTTTCTTTTCGGGATTTTTGTGTCTTTTAATAAAGTAAGAAAAGTGAACAACTCCTAAACTATTTTGGAAAATACTATTTTTGGTAAAAATTGCCATTTTAAGCTCTATTAGTTACAAAACATGGCTTATTTGCCACCTGTCCAAAAAAAAAACACATGCACAACCAGCAGTGTTATGAGGAGTTCCATAAGGACGAAACAGTTAACTCTTAACACGTCCATTAGATCTTGGACCCCCGTAAGGTTAAGCTTCGTGCTACCCATGGAAAAGTATGAGAGAAACAAAAACTTATTTTTTACCCGATTGGCCACGAAACCTTGTTTGATTTGGTTATTAGCACAAAGCGTTGCTAGATGGCAGCACAAAATTGGCACAAATTTAATATAAAACTTAAAAATTTTTTTGAAACCTTGTCCGTATTTTTTTTGCATCGGCAACAAAATAGCAATATTCGCTAACAGTGCGTAAAATCCTATTTTTGACGAAGGTATAAAAGTAGTATTTTTTATGCGACTATAATAATTTCGCTATATATACTTAATTTTTTAGGTTGAAATCTGGCGACAGCAATATCCCCACATAACTATCCAGAGAAGTTGTCAATTCGTAGTAACAGACTATTTAAACTAAACCAAAAAATGCTAATAAATTTAAAATAAATAGATTTTATTGTATTTTATATTTTCAATAGTATAGAGAAACATGTTTTTATGGGAATTAGGAAAACATGCATGCATGGAGGTAAGTAAAGTTCAGGGTGATTCAAATTGGGCACTTTTAAGTGGGAGAGGGAACTTCTAACCCCCTCTTTGCGAGCCTCAAATTTCAAGACAAGATTTTTGGTAAAAGCCGCTTTTGGATCTCGTCGCCCAGATGCTAAAACCTCGTATCTCAAAATCATTTCATTTAGAATATGAATTCATATTCCATCGATTTCAAAACCTAGTAACTTGATTAGGTAACAAACAGCATGCGCTGCGCTAAATATAAATTCCTCGTATCTCGCGACCGGAATAAGAGATGCCAAAACCTCATGTTTCTAATTTTCTGAAAATTGTAGTTTTTTCAGATACGAGGTTTTAACATCTGAGCGGCGATATATCAACCTGTTTTTGCGCTACGGGGGCTTTTTCAAAAGTATGCGTTATTCAAATTTTATTTTAGCGTCACTTTAACTTTCCGAGATATAACGCATTGTTATATTTTTTTCTTATGAAATGACCATTTTTTTACTTGATTAAATCGTCGTAAAATTTCCTTTAAAATTATGTGTCATTCCTTATGTTTTTTTAAATATTTTTTTAAATATTTTTATGGTATCCATATTTTTTATATTTTTTAGATCATATACTTTTTTGACGTAAAATTAAAAATTTTAATAACTGAAAAAAATAAAACCATTAAAAATACTAAGAATAAAAAATATTAATAACAATATAAAAATAAGCAAAAATAAAACATCTAGTGTGATACATCGTTTTAAAAGAAATGTTAAGTTGGTTTTAAAACTCAAATAAAAAAGGGTCATTACATAAGAAACAAATATAACTTTGTGTTATATCTCAGAAACTAAAAGTGTCAGATAAAATTTGGTTTTATAGTTGAATTAAACTTTGAAAACACTACAAACCAGCCGCTTACATCAAAAAGAAATTTTAAGAAAAAAAGTTATAGGTCCCAATCCAAAATACAGACTTTTTAAAACTCGTAGACCAAAAATCTTGTCTTGAAATTGAGGCTAGCAAAGGGTGATTACTTTTCTATCTCCAATAGAAGTACGCCTTCCCTTTTTGAATCACCCTGTACATTAGACCAATGCAACTTTTAAAACAAACAAAAATATTCTGTCAATTTATGGGCGCCTAATCTCACAAGATTAATGTATAATGTAATTTTTACCCATTTTGATCCGCGAAAATAAGCCCGTATCCGCCTTCCGGGAGCGTATTTACGTTTCCGTGCTCATTTCACGTCGGCGCGGTTTTGAAATGGACACGGAAATGTTACAATATATTTGGGTTCAAATACGTGTTGATTTTAAGAGTTTTGATCTCGAAATGAGCACGGATCTATAAGAGAACATCGCTCATTAAACTATTACAAAAGCGTATTCAACTGTCAGGTTAAAACGCTAACATAACGAAAGCTAATCAATCAAATCTAACCGAACCGAACCAAAGCAAACTGAACCAATAATTTTTTTCAAAAAAAAAACTTTCCTGACTTCTTACCCGGGATCCTAGAGGATGTGAATCCGAACCGAACCGAACCGAATTGAACCAAACCGAACCGAACCAAACCAAAGCAAACTGAACCAACAATTAAAAAAAAACTTTCCTGACTTCTTTCCCGGGATCCTAGAGGATGTGAATCCGAACCGAACCGAACCGAATTGAACCAAACCGACCCGAACCAAACCAAAGCAAACTGAACCAACAATTAAAAAAAAACTTTCCTGACTTCTTTCCCGGGATCCTAGAGGGTGTGAATAGTGTTGTAGTTTAGTTTGGTTAGGTTAGGTTTGGTTCGGTTTAGTTAGGATCGGTTCGGTTCGGATTCACATCCGCTAGGATCCCGGGTAGGAACTCAGGAAAGTTTTTTTTTTAATTATTGGTTCAGTTTGCTTTGGTTCGGTTCGGTTAGATTTGATTGATTAGCTCTCGTTAGGTTAGGTTTTTGAAACTTTCTATTTTCATGTGGTTAGAAATCGAGTGAAAATCATTTAAATTATTAAAATTTATTGATAACAAAACAACATCTGTCGTCGTAGTTGTCGGTGTAAGACAATGAACACTGAACTTTGCAGGTATAGTTAATGGAATAGTGTTCTTTAAACTTCAAAGAATTTCAAAATCTTGAGTAATATTAGTAAAAATACTTTTAAACCGCTCCATAATTTTTATATTAACAAACATATAACCTCAAAATCAAACTCATAAACAACGTGAATCCAATTTTAGTTTAAACCCCTGCGCTGCGTAATTCAATACAAATCCGTGCCTTGTTCGAGCCTCGGCGCCTTAAAATCAACACGCATTTGTAACCAAATATGTTGCAACATTTCCGTGTCTATTTTAAAACAGCGCTGCCGTGAAATCAGCACGGAAACTTAAATACGCATCCGGGGACGCGTCCGTTTGGATATTTCACTCCCCCCCTCAGTGTAACCCCACTGAACAAAACAAACTATAATCAAAGAACTATAATGTTTTGTTATCTTCATGCACAGATACCTTCAATAGAGTACCACACAAGTAATATTTTTACTAGAACTCTAATTTTTTAAATCTACCCCCTCCCTTTTTCTGACTTATGTTTGGTGGATTTTATTCATTTTTAATTGGGACCATCTAGAGACAAAACCCAACCTAGGTACCAAATTTCATTAAAATCAGGCAAGTAGTTTTTGATTTATGCGCGTTGGTGTTACAGACAGACAGATAGACATACAGACAGACAGACGGCGCAACAAAAAGTTTGCGACTCATCTAAAACGCAAAGATATATTAAAATTTTTGAAATCGGAGCAACTTTTTATTTTTGACACGATCACCAGAGCCCATATAGTTATGGTATACGTGTGAGCTACAATTCACGTTATTAGCAGCATGAAAACCGTTGGAAAGAGAATGATATATAGCGCAGCTAAGGGGAAAAATAAGTTAGACTTGATCGGCGTTACGGTGAATAGCCCAAGTAACATTTTAGGGCTGAAGGGTCAAAATTCATTCAAATCATATGTCAAAACTTCTGCTTTTTTCTTTTAAAAAAATTACTTTGAATTTAAAGGTTTGTAGGATAGGTCATACACTGGAACAAATAACACAAGAAGTTGTTATTTATAGACAAGAAAATTTAAAGAATCCTTTTAGGAAAAACTTTCTAATTTTTTCCTCTTTGTAAGTCTTCAAACTCGTTTCAGCTATAAAGGCAAAGGTAGGAGACAATTTGTGCTCAGCCTGACCCAGTAATCTACTTTGAGATTCACGATTGCCGTTGGTATTTTTAAGACAACATAGCTTGTAAACTAAATAAATTAATTTACGGGCTGGTCCTCAGAACAAGGACATTGTCAGTACGGCATAACTGACTGAGGACCAGCCCGTAAATTAATTTATTTAGTCTATGACCACACCTCAAAAAATTCCTTTCATATTTAATAGCTTGTAAAACAGTGTAGATCTTGACCTTAAAAACAGTGTTAATCTTGACCCTTAAAACTTGAAAGTTAAGAAGTTAGAGTTACTTATTTTTGACCTAGATTAATTCCTTTACGGCAAGGCCGTTTTTGGTTAAGTTACAGGTTGAAAATTATTATTTTTAACAAATAAGTACGACCAAAAACGCATTGTTTGACAATATAGGAAAATCTCCCATTTAATTTAAACATATAGAAACTTCGGTTTTGCCTAGGTTAGAACTTGCACTTTATTTTGTCCTAATAAAAAAAAAACGTACCAGTGGTTGAAAACAAGAAACCTAAAACACAGCCCTACCAGGGAGTAGTGGTTGGAGACTATGCTGTGTGGGAGTTTTGACAACCTAACATTTGGTTTACATAACGTTGATTAGTTTCGCTAGGTTTTCGCAGATGACTTCATAACATCGCGGCCATTTTACCTAAGGACACTCATCGTAAAGCTTGCTTGACGATGAGTGACCTTAATTTGACCTACAGGACATCCAAACCTTGAACCGATGTTGATATTTTTAAGATTATTTCGTGTTTTACGTTGTTTTTGTATTTATTTTTTCACCAAAAACTAAAAAAACACTTAAAATGCCATCAATTTGTGCAGCCGTTTAATTTAAAAATCGAAGTTTCACCCGATCTCACTCCTTCTCTGTACAGCCAAGACAGAAAAAGACATAACATATTTACGATAATTTTTTCATGTTAACATTGTCGATTCTAGGTTAAAAATTATAAGAAATTTTGGCTACGACGCACATGGGTTAAATGAGAGGTCTAGCGCGACACTCAATTTTAACTCAGTTTTAACCAACTTCTAGACATCGGATCAACTTCAAATTTAGTACACACTAAGTGGTGAGGTTAGGCCTTCTGTAGAAAATAAAATATACCGAAGGACCACTCGAGATAGGTCGAGAAAAACGTGGGGGAGTTAAGAGGGACTGTATCTTTCCACAGGGCTCCAACAGGGAAAAAAGGGCCTAAAAACTTTAATACTAAAAAGAGCGCAGCAATGAAAAATTATCAAGAAACGACTTACCATTAGATGTCTTTTGTAGCTGCTTGGCTGGCCAGCCCGATTATACGCGAAGTTCCAGACTCTCCATTGTTCTATAGTTCAAAATGTTCCAAACACTAATATCTAATAAACTAAAGCGTAAAATTAATAGTTTCCACAATTTTAATATAAAATGATAGCGGTGCGGTGACTTTCCTTGCCCGTGGCGCGTGGTTGTGTTTTTGTGTGTTCGCGCAGACCATCGGCGTTTTCGTCTGCTAGGCCGAATTTAGCCGCTTATCTCAAATCCTTCATTGCTGGAAGAAGCGCGCGAAGTTTAAATTTAAAATATGGAAAGATATAGCGTAAAGTAAATCAAAATAATATTCTAAAAACGCTTGTAAGCGTAGAAAATGTAACCCAAAAATATTTAAAAACTAAGAGAGATAGATAGCTTCTCTAATTTTAAGTGAAAATTAGAGAAATAATTATTTACAAAAATAAAAACAAGTTGGGAAACTTGTTCATTCGGCCCACCAAAATGAGCATCATTTTTCGGTAGGTGAATCTGAATCAATTGGAAGGGGGCAAAGCTTGACTAAAGGTCGTTTAAAGATACCGGACGCGGTACGAACATTTGCCACCCTAGCGTGCCCATCAGGCCCTTTAAAAATTTCAATAATGCGACCTACCCGCCATTGAAGGGGCGGTGATAACTCGTCTTTGATAAGAACGAGGGTACCTATTTTTGGCTCTGCGCATGGTTCCAACCATTTATTTCGTACTTGAAGGGTATGTAAAAATTCTTGGCTCCAACGACGCCAAAAATCGGCTTGTATTCGTTGGACCAAGTTCCATCGCGATAACCGATTCTCAGATTTACTTGAAAAATCTTCATCAGGAACAGAAACTAAAGGTCCATGTGTTAAAAAATGTCCCGGTGTTAAAACCTGTAGATCGGTACAGTCGGTAGATTGCGGGGTCAAGGGGCGAGAATTTAAAATCGCCTCAATTTGACAAAGAACCGTGTACAACTCCTCATAACTTAGAATTTGCGAGCCAATGGTACGAATTAAGTGAGTTTTTACTGATTTTATCCCTGACTCCCAAATACCGCCGAAGTGGGGAGCTAATGGAGGGATAAAATTCCAGGCGATAGCTTGTTGCGTGCAAGCATTTCTTGCAAGATCAAGCAATTCTTTGCTTGATTTAACGAAATTTGTGCCATTATCTGAAAAAAGAGGTTTTATGTAACCTCTTCGGGCAACAAAGCGACGTAGCGCAGCTAAAAAAGCGTCCGAAGTTAGATCTGACACTAACTCGAGATGTAAAGCTTTAGTATTTAGACAAATAAAAAGGCAGATATATGCTTTTTGTGTTTTTACACCTCTGTGTTTACTGAGAGTGATAGGTATAGCACCACTAAAATCTACTCCACTAAAAGTAAAAGGCTTTTGTGGAATCAAGCTGTAGGACGGAATTTGTCCCATGATTTGCTCATAAGAATGCGGTTTGACGCGAAAGCAACGAACACATTTGGATAAAACCGTTTTAATTAAGCGTTTGGCAGATAAAATCCAAAAAATTTGACTAATGAGATATTGGACTGTTTGCACTCCAACATGCAAATATTTTTTGTGCATATATTCAATAAAAATATAAGAAAGTCTACTTTCCTTGGGTAAAAGAAGAGGATGGTTTTGTCCGTAAGAAATAGTCATGGCTTGTTGTATGCGTCCTCCAACTCTTATAAGACCATCCTGGTCTAAAAAGGGATTCAATTTTTGTATGGGTTTTATGCATTTTTTCTGGTTTTGAAGGTTAAGAATTACTTCAGAAAAGTATTTTTGTTGTTCGTGCTTAGCCAAACATTTTAAAGCGTTAAAGAGATCGATATAATCTATATTTGTCTTTTTTCTAACGTCTGCGGATAGTCGACAATTATTTATGAATCGTAAACTGCGGGCTAAAAGTACTTGAATAGCGTAAAAATCGGATTTATTATTTAAAAGCGAATCTAAAAAATTTTCAGTTATTCGGTCACAAGAAATCAGAGCAACATTTTTTCGTTCCTCAGTCTCTAAACTGTCATTTATTTTGACTTGCGGGATTTTTGTTCGCCATTTATCGAAAGATTCTTGTAAAAAACTAGGGGCGGCCCACCATAGGGGATGATTTAAAAGCTCACTCGGCGAGCAGCCGCGGCTGGCTACATCGGCACTATTGAGAAAGGTGGGGGTATATAACCAACATTCTGGATTAATATTATCTTGGATAAGACTAACACGATTTGCGACAAAAGTTTTCCATTTACTTGGATGGGATTTTATCCAGTGTAAAACAACCATTGCGTCCGAAAAAGCGTAAATATTATTTATTGTGAACCTTTTTATGAATATATCATATGTGTGTTTTAAGACCTCAGATAAAAGAGTAGCGGCTAGAAGTTCTATTCTCGGAATACTAACAAATTTTTTAAGTGGAGCGATGCGACTTTTCGCAAGAACAAAATATATGTGATATTTAGCGTTTCATAAGACACGTAAGTATATTACGCATGCGTACCCTCGTTCACTCGCATCACAAAAACCACAGAGATCGATGGATTCGGCGTTGGTGATGTCAATGTGGCGGGGTAAACTAAATTTTTCTAAAACTTGAAATTCAGATTGATAGAGTGTCCACTGACGAACTATTTCTAAAGTAGGCGTGGCGTCCCAGGAAATACCAAGTAACCAAATTTGTTGAATCAAATATTTTAAAGTGAATGTTACTGGGGTAAGATACCCATGGGGGTCATAGCAGCGTGCTAAAAAAGAGAGAAGCGTCCTTTTAGTACAGCTTTGCTGATTAGGTAATATGTTAAATCGAAACTCGTCGTAGGAAGGATGCCAGCACAGGCCTTAGTGACGTCATCCGAATCGAGAGATAAAACTGCGGGGTTGACTAAGGAGGGATCTAAATGAGAGATCACTTCTGAGCGATTGCTAGACCATTTGTGTAATTTCAAGCCAGCGTTTCCTAATAACTCCGTAAGCTCATGCTGCAAATTTAACGCCTCTTGAACCGTTTTACATGAAGTAGTGACGTCATCAATATAGGTATCGTTAAGTATAACTTTAGCAGCGTGAGGGTAGTTATCATATTCGGACTCAGCTAAGTGCTGAAGGGTGCGTAAAGCGAGATATGGTGAACAGTTCACTCCGTAAGTGACAGTTCGTAGTTTAAAAACGGAAACTTTGTCATTAGGGTTAAACCGCCAAAATATTTTTTGGTATTTTTGATGATCAGGGTTGATATTTATACCACGATACATTTTTTGAATATCGCAGGTGAGCGTCACAGGGTTAAGGCGAAAATGTAATAATATTTGAATAATATCTTTTTGTAGTTTCGGACCCGATAATAATACTTGATTAAGCGAAATATGCGTAAAAGGGTCTGTAATACTCGCATTAAAAACTACCCTTGTCTTAGTAGTGATAGCTTCATTTTTAACAACAGCGAAATGTGGAATAAAATAGCTGTCTGAATCGTCTTCTTGTTCTGAGTCATAGTCCATATGACCCAATTCCAAATATTCATTCATAAATTTAGAATATTCACAATACAAGTTTTTGTCGCGAAGCAGTTTTTTTTCTAAAGATAAGAAACGATTTAGCGCGACTTGTTTTATTGCGGGAAACTGCGGTGGATTTTCAAATGTGCGAAAGGGAAGGGAGACTGTATACCGGCCGTCTTGATTACGCGACACGCTCTGTTTAAAATAATTTTCACAAATTTCATCCTCTGGTTTCAAATGAGTTTTTTGGGGGACGCAGTCGGTTTCCCAAAATTTTGAAATTAATTGCGAAAGCGAGTCATTTTCATGTTGACAAAAAAGAGCATTAATTGGCGGGGTAGAAATTAAGGGTTGATTTATTTGTCCCATCAAAATATAGCCGAAAATAGTTCCCATAGCAAAGGGATGATTTGGGTCATCGCTAGCGATTTTTTCACCCTGTATAATTAGTGGAAATAGATCCATACCAATTAGTAAATTTATAGGCGAAGGGTTGTAAAAAGTGGGATCTGCTAAGGGTAAATTTTTTATAAAATGCCAATTTTCTGTATTTATTTTTACTGACGGTAAATCAGTACAAACTTTTTGCAAAATAATCGCTTGCGTAGACACAAAAATATCTGGTTTTTGAAAATTACAAATTTTAATAAAAATCGATCCTAGATCAGAAGTAAGAGAGTTGCCTCCAACCCCCTGTATATTTGAACATAAGGGTTGTCTTGGAAGGCCCAATTGTTGCGCTAATTTTTGAGAACAAAAAGTGTTTTGCGAACCGCTGTCCAACACGGCTCTAACTGTTTGAAAGTTACCGCGGACATCTTGAATTTTTACTAGGATAGTTGACAATAAAACTTGCGATTGCGCAGAAATAAAACCACAATGCGTGGGGTTAGAACCCGAAGGAGTTGCGATTGGTACTTGTGAATTAGAAGAAGTCGAAGTAAAATTTTGATTATTTTGATGAGAGGCACTTTGAGGGAAATTAGTTTGAGTAGAGTAATTTTGAAGCGGACAACCAGTAGCCGGGGATCTAAAACTGCTGGCTGGCCAAGTAACCACGTGGTGCACTACTTGGAGACGCGTTGGGAGAAATATTAGAGAGATTTTGTGAGAAATTCACGTTAGCATCAAAATGTGATCTATTTTGATTTTGAGAATTAGAGTAATTAGAATTTCGCTCAAAATGAATTAATGAGTGATGTCTTTGATTACCAGGGCAATAGCGACATGAGCGTAGACTTTGACAAGAATTTGTTAAATGTATTGAGCTTAAACAATTTAAACATAGTTTTTTAGTTTTAGCGTAAGCATAGCGTTCGTAGGGAGATTTACCTTTAAATGCGTGACATAAATATATTAAATGTGTGTTAGAATCACAAAAAGCGCATCTATCTTTAGAATGCGTATTTTCCGTACGAAGTAGCGTTTTTGTATAATAAGGCGAGGCGTTATTTTTATAAAACTGTTTATTATTTTTAAATCTATTTTTAGATTGTAGCGAATAAAGCGAATTACATTGAGTTTCAAGGAAATTATAAATTTCTTGATATTTGGGCATTTCATTAGACCTAGAATTAGCTAGTTCAAAGCGCGAAAGTAGTACCTCAGGCAATTTATCTAGTAAAATGTTGGCGAGCGGAAAACACCATTGATCAGTGTCGTAATTTAGAGTTTTTAAAGCCTCAGTGTTTTCTGAAAAAACATCAAGCAGCGTGCGCAGCGTTTCTGGATTGTCGTCTTTGAGAGCGGGAAAATTATACACGGAGCGCCAATAAGTTTGAGCCGATAAGCGGGGGTTATGATAGCGTTTTAGAAGCGTATTGTAAGCGATTATATAATTAGCGTCGGTTATTTGTAAATGTTTAACTACGTTTAAAGGCGGTCCTTTTAGGTAGGACAGTAACAAATTAAATTTAGCGTTTGTAGGAATATGTAGGAATACTAGGATTATTGTGTACAGAACTATACATATCTAGAAAGGTTGGAAACTTAGTGATGTCGCCATGAAATTCGACAATGCGCAGTCTTGGCATTAAAGACGCCATAAAGCGGTCTGGATCAGCAGAATTTGAAATTTGCGTTAAGTTTTGAGGTTGAGGAGCTTCAATTTTCACCTCAAATAGTTGTTTTTGAATTCTTTTAATATCATAGAAGCTGTCGTCAAACTCAGTAAGGCGTTCATTTTCTTCTTCCAGTCTCTCCGGACTTGCCGAATAAGCCTCTATTATTTGATTTTGATAAATAAAAAATGATTCTTTCATTTCATCAAGGTCGATCAGTCGAACCTGTAAACACGGTTTTTTTGTATCATCCGTTAGGCAAGCATTAGCTAAGTTATGAAGAGTATTAATGCGATTATGTTGCACATTACCGAGTGCTTCTAACTTCTTAAGTTGCGTACTCATTGTAATGTTTTTAAAAAACTCCGTTAAAACAGGTGAACGATTAGTTTCCGAAATTTTTAATATTTAAAAATTAAAAGCGTTTAAAAAGAAAAGAAAATAGGCGATAAAAAATGTAAACAAGTCTCATTTACCTCTCTAATATCGTTGTGTTGGAAACTTTTCCTACGTGCAGGCGACGCAAAGCCAAAAAGAGGTAGGAAATGCGCGAAAACAATGCGCGTTCGGTACTTTTTATTTTAACTGCTAGCAGAGCAAAAAGATCAAGGTCATGCGAAATCTTTTAATTGCGAATTTATTAAAAATTTAATTTTTAACAAAATGCGATTTAGACTTTAATTTTTCCCGGGGTCCTGTTATCAGGCTCGAACCTGGACCAAATGGTGAGGTTAGGCCTTCTGTAGAAAATAAAATATACCGAAGGACCACTCGAGATAGCTCGAGAAAAACGTGGGGGAGTTAAGAGGGACTGTATCTTTCCACAGGGCTCCAACAGGGAAAAAAGGGCCTAAAAACTTTAATACTAAAAAGAGCGCAGCAATGAAAAATTATCAAGAAACGACTTACCATTAGATGTCTTTTGTAGCTGCTTGGCTGGCCAGCCCGATTATACGCGAAGTACCAGACTCTCCATTGTTCTATAGTTCAAAATGTTCCAAACATTAATATCTAATAAACTAAAGCGTAAAATTAATAGTTTCCACAATTTTAATATAAAATGATAGCGGTGCGGTGACTTTCCTTGCCCGTGGCGCGTGGTTGTGTTTTTGTGTGTTCGCCCAGACCATCGGCGTTTTCGTCTGCTAGGCCGAATTTAGCCGCTTATCTCAAATCCTTCATTGCTGGAAGAAGCGCGCGAAGTTTAAATTTAAAATATGGAAAGATATAGCGTTAAGTAAATCAAAATAATATTCTAAAAACGCTTGTAAGCGTAGAAAATGTAACCCATAAATATTTAAAAACTAAGAGAGATAGCTTCTCTAATTTTAAGTGAAAATTAGAGAAATAATTATTTACAAAAATAAAAACAAGTTGGGAAACTTGTTCACTAAGAGTTCCGATGACAATACATTATATATATATATATATATATATATATATATATATATATATATACATATATTGATGCACGCGCCATTGTCACCTCAGCGTTAAGGATATGACGACCTGACCTCACCTATTTCTAGTGGTGTTACCACATATATAGGTACATATATGAGATGAGGGGAACTTCCTTTACCAGAATTTCAAAAGAGGGGTAAAGATTTTTTTTAAAATATTTTATAAATACGTGGAATACGTTCGGACCTCAGGCCAATATACAACCTTTGGATATGTGCTATGTCCTGCCACCTCAGGCACTGTTGCCGGTTTTATTGAGGTGATAACGTATGGCGTATATCTACCCTAACCTATAAGCAACGTATTAGCTTTATCTGGCTAAATTTATATATTACATACAAGGTAACAACGTTTTACTTTTATTTAGGGACACTTTAGGAAATATTACAACTTTAAAACGTTGCAAAAGTTTGTAAGACAAGATTAATGGTGGCAACGTACTGTCTTTATATAAAAAACCGTACCTTTATACTTTCATTATAGAAAAACGGGCTGTTATTTTTTTTGAAATACTCATTTTGAGGCTTGTGATCTCAGAAATTTTGCATAGCTTGAAAGTCCTAAATACAATTTTTGTTGGGAAATGGTTTACTTACTGTCAAAAATTCTACACAAAGATCCGATAAACAAATAAAAGTGAAGTGTCAAAAATACAGTTTTTATAATGCTAATAAATTTAATAGTTTATATTAATTTGTATATTTTTTGGTTTGCAATGATTATGACATGATGGATATGACAGAATTTTGAATATTTTTTAATTTATCCGTGAAAGTAAATTGAATAAAAAAGGAGTTGCAATAGTTAGTTAAGCCGTTTAAAACAGAAAAAAAAAACATATGCAGGATATTGTGTTTGCCCACGCCACAGCCCAACGCGCATATTATAAATCTAGTAATAACCACCAGCAACCAAAAGGCTCAAATGTCACGTGATGTCAGAATTTGTAAATTACATTCTTTATCATTTAATTTCCAAGAAAGTCATAATAAAATTATAATTTTTATTCGCTATATTGCAAATGCATCACCCTGTATATACAGCTTATTATTAATATTTTCCTGCACCTTGTGAGAGGTTAATGTAATGAAAAATTTGCATAGTTTCCTATTATCCTGCTTTGCAAAATTGCCAAATCTTGATAGCAACTTTCTTCAGTTTATAGTATTTGTAGTTACATATTTTTCAAAACGAATTTCTCTGAGTTGGTTTTAGGTTATTTAAATTTGTACCAAAGTATTAAATTCCTATTAAGTATACTAATAATTTCCGAGTTGGCCCAGGATTACTTATACGTAATCCTGGTTCAACTCGTATTATTAGTGCACTCCAACAGGAATTTAAAACCAATATAACTCAAAAACGACCTATAGTTCAAAAGATAATATGAAAAGTATTATGCAACTTTACATTATCCCCTGAAAAATGCCACGGAAACATAAAAATTGACTGTATTTAATTGCAACTGAAATAAAATAAACGGATCCATGACGGATCTGATACTGAGCTAGCCTATTAGAACACTTCCCATTTTCAGTTTTTTTGTACATATCTCAGAAACGAAGGCTTTTATGATGTTTCAAGGTATTACACAAATTATTAAGATAAAAGTGCTCCATTATATTTCCAAAGCCGCATATTGTTAAGATGCTCCGTTAAAAAGTTCGCATTTAAAAAAAAATTATTGTCAAAAAACTATCAAGCATTAGTGGATTTAGACCAAAATCTATTCAGCTCGTTACAATGTCAAACACTATTTCACCTAAACATTTCATGAAAATGGGTTCAGCGGTTTAGGAGCTATCGTGTTACGGACAGAGATACACGCAGACAGACGTCACAACGATATTGCTCAGATAGCTTCAAACACACCCAAATAACGCAGTTTCGGCGTTATCTCAATTTTTTTTCTAAAAAAAAATCTATTTTCAAAACAACTTGCTTTGCTGCGATTTTCGCTTAAAAAGCAAAGCTTAGTAGGAGTAAGTTTTTCTTCCCTTGAAATAGCTGAATTCTTCCAAAGACATTGAATATAATTTACGGCCAGGGACGTAGCTGCTTTAGTGGTTCTTCTTATTGAAGGAAAAAGCTAAATAGCGCGTGACAAAACATCGCAAATTAAATCAAAGTGATTTTTTTGTTTATGCTAGCCTGACCAGGTTAAAAACACTAAAAATGCGCATTTTTGTCCGATTAATTTAACGTTAATTCTTTTTCCTGGCATTATCAATATTTTAAATTAGTCAAGTGTTTTAAGAATTGGCTATGTTGGCGCAAATTAAGTAAAAAAGGCGCATCCTTATTCTTTCAAATTCGAATAAAACCCTAGTAATATGACATTTGTTTTTTTTGCTAAATCCGTTTTGGTTCAAACTTACGGAGGTATTTTTAAGTAAAAAACTGGAAATAGTAAAGTATCTTTTAACATGTTTGTTGACTCATTTTTTTTAATTTAAAATTGGCTAAGTAAGTTAGTCAAAGATTTATCATTATTAAAAACCGGATTTTCTTAATAAAATTTTTTTAAAATCCGAGGCGTTTTTAAAAGTTTTTAAATTGACACACATATCTATAAAAAGTTATTTGCCACCACAAAAAGAATTACTTATAAATTGCTGCCCTTCATACCTACACAACGGTAAATGTTGGCTTCAATTTTCTTTTATTTATAACACTTTTTTTGGACATCGTATTTTATAGTCGAAGCAAATTAGGCGTAAAAATGACGACTAGATGAACAAATTTATAAGGATTTGACATTTTGGTTGTGAACTCCTAGTAGGAAACCTAAGGTGCAAAACCGAGGAAAAAATGTCAAAAATAATAACCAAAAAATAGAAAATCAATGTCAGGCTTTGCTTCCTATAAAGCTTGCATTTACGATAGGTGTCCTTAAGGAAACTCCCTCTACCCTAGGATTAACCTCCTCACCAAACTGAACCTCACGACGATTTTCTGCGTTTATCTCACAAACCGTAACTTTTTATATTCTTCATCAAATTTCTTATATATGATTCAAGTTTCAAGATTTATTCCACACATTTTAAATGTAAATACAGAAATTCTAACATTTTTATAATAAATTTTTTAATTCTTTTATTAGTGCTGAAAGCGAAAAATTTAATCCTGTAGTGCTTTTACCTACAAACAAAAGATAGAATACAAGAAAAAAATTAAGTAACTAAAAATAGCTTATTAAAATTTTAAAAACTTTAAGAAAATTGACTAAGTAACTACTGTTTATTACTTAATTTTTAAACTAATAATTTTAATTATAATACTAAACTTTTCCTGTCAAAAACAAACTCTTTACATATACTATAAATAAAGAAATAAATCTTTATTATTTTTTACAGACACAGACACACACACACACATGCATTCACATAAACCCATATACTATAGGTATAGGTACAGGTCAAATTACTTTGATAACTAGTGGACAGTGGTTTAATTATATAATAGATTCTTATGTACAGTAGATCCGTAAAGTCTGGAATCACCCATTATTGCTGATTTAGAGACCGTTGATTGGATGACATGTTTGTTATTAAATAAATGACGTACTTCATAATTACTTTTAACTCCATTTGACCAATCAGGGTGCTAAAAAAACTTATTTCATACAAATGTCTTTTATTAAGTGTTTAGGTATGGAGATACCTTAACAAAAATGTACCACATTTGTAATGAACTATCAAAGCCAAGTGTGAAAAAATATACCGGGTGTCCTATTTAAAGAAACATAAGTTTATGTCATAGCTTTTTCTGGAACATCCTGTATAATTAACCATAGCCTTTTCTAACTCGTATTTTAAATCTTTATTTGATATCCAAGCTTTTTTTCTAAAAAGCTTGCAACTTTTTTAAAAAATTCGTGATTCTACACTTTACTGACACACTGTATAAGTAGGCATAATAAAGGGTTTTGAAAAAATAGAAATATTAAAATCGGAAAATACAAACTCTTTTGATTTTTTGACAAATGATTTAAAACATAGCATCTTTATTGCTTTAGGAAATTCATTATAAATCTTTGCCCCAAGCAAAATAAACATCCTTTGTGTATGGGATAGGTTTGAATAAAACATAAAATAATACGGATTTTTTTTTGTGATCTTTAAAAATAGCCCCATAATTGGGACGTCAATGGAGTTTTCTACAATAAACTTTATTATGCATTTTCTCTAAAGTACTTAGTATTTAGAAAATTGGATAAAACCTAATTATTTCAGTTTATTTTGCTTATAATATAGAAAGAAATATATGGAGGGGATATCTTTAACACTTTGTGGTTTGTATCCTAGCAAGAATATTACACATGCAACTAATTGATACTTTTTGTAGAATATCTATCAATCTTTGTTTAATGTCATTACAATTATTCTCAAAAATGAATCGTTTTTAAGTTAAAGGCCACCAAAAAAAGGAAATTGTGCAAATTCAAAAATGACGACCAAATGGTTGATATCATACCTCGAAAACTATTACTCTAACAAAAACACTTTTTAGCATTTTCGTATAAAATTTAGTTTCAAACTCTTTTACAAACACCAAGGGATTTTAGAAAAACAGAATTTGTGCTCCATTTTTTAAAAAAAACTTCTTTGAATATTATGGACAGTCAACCCTATAATTGTGCCAAGTTTCGGACCTTTTGCACCAAAACCGCATTTTATGTCTCTAATGATTAAACTACATAACTAATTTTAAGTCTAAAGCCCATAGCACAGAGTTGAATAGCTGTCGCAAATATTTAATGTATTACGAAAGCAATCAATCAACCGTCGAAAACTACCAGAATAATCAAAGAAATGTAAGAAGACTAACAAAATTAGTTCTATTATTTCAATAGATAAAAAATACAATAATAATCGTCTACAAAGCCCCTTCAAAATATCAGACCCGAGACGTTTCCGAGAATTCGATTAAACATTCCAAGGGTAAAAAGCAGGTAATATCTGAAATTACATACAACAAAGAAACCCGTCTCTAAAATCTAAACCACAAGGTTGCCAAATTTCTGAGGTCGCTGCGACGCGGTCACGCAAAATACCTTTTATACCACCGAGGTGACTTAGTAGACCGTTTAGTTTCAGTAAAAGCGCCGCTAGCGCCACCGGTAGATACGTGAACTACACGGCCAAAAAGTAGCAATATATTGTCACGAAGGGCGCGTAACATAAAGTTAAACCAATATTTCCCAAATAATTAAAAAGGAACTTAATAAATTACTATATGTATTAACTTTTTGGGACAACCTATAAGTCGATATAAATCGATTGACGTCAATAACTATTATTGCAATTCGGCAGAAATAGTTTATAAATTCGCGGGCAATGCATATTTCCGGGCTTTTTTCTGACAGAAACTCGGAGAACTAAATACCGCGGGGCGGGCGTCGCCTCGCGGAACTAAAGTTTCGGCTTTTTTCCTTATACCGAACGTTAAGACCGGGTGAGTGCGGGCGGCCACATCGAGTGACGTAATCGACTGACGATAAATTGGGCGTGAACTGGGGTTCCTAGATAACCAGCCGGCCGCAAATTCTGTTGTTTCCAGGTAAGTCCGGGTGTCGCCCCCATAGCCAACTCACCAACATTTATTCGTGACATGGTGGAGGCAAGCCGAGTTTAAAATACAAAGTGGGGTTTTTTTTTAGTTTTCTTAAATATACGTAGTCCAAAATTATTTTTTTTCGCAATTCAACAACTAGCGGGGATTAAAGAAAAAAAGAGCAAGGTAGTTGGCCAAGGGCACCATCCTAGTGACTAATAATTTTTTTTGTGTCGCCCAAATAGCTTTAAAAAAAACAATAAAATAAAAAATATTACGGCGGCTCGTAAAGCCACATAATAAAAACAAGCAGTGACAAACAAATAACAGACGGTTTTTTCGCTTACTCGACAGAACGTGGTTTTCAAGCGCGTGTATGCGAAGTTCTATTCTTACATTTGTATACAGAGTGATCAAAATTACTTTCGGCCTGATAACTTTCGAAAGGAGGACCACAGGCGAGAGAAAATTTTGATCGTGTATATTTAAATTAAGAGTGGGATAGGAGAAAAAACAAGCAGTGACAAACAAATAACAGACGGTTTTTTCGCTTACTCGACAGAACGTGGTTTTCAGGCGCGTGTATGCGAAGTTCTATTCTTACATTTGTATACAGGGTGATCAAAATTACTTTCGACCTGATAACTTTCGAAAGGAGGACCACAGGCGAGAGAAAATTTTGATCGTGTATATTTAAATTGAGAGTGGGATAGGGCTCATCCTTACTGCAGCGAAAAGAGAGCGTACCAAAGTTCGTCAGGAATCAGAATACTAAAACGAAACTGAATCCTGGGGACGAGGCGGTATCTTTTCGCAGTAAGAAGGGTGGGTTGTTCGTATGCCACGAAGGAAACCAGGGAAGAGAGTTAGGGAAGCGAAAAGACAAGGACGCGAGACGTTACAAAAATCGATCCCGCATTTTTTTGAGGACGGGATACCGATCAAACTTAATACCGAAGGGAGGCCCGTAACGCCAGATATTTCGTGGCAAGAGATCGAGTTGGGTAATCCAACCGCGGGGGAAAATTCACAAAAGACACAGACCAAAAACCAAGTGTATCCGAGAGACGAATTTTTAGGGCAACTTGAGAAAGAATATTTAGAGCTATTTGGGCCAGGATAACGAAATATCCAATAACCCTGACCAGGGCACCGTGAAGATATTTTGTTCTCATCACAAAAACCACGCTGGTTAGGCAAAAGACTTGATAAAAATAGTCGCGTTGATTACAGGGTAGTTTAGAGGTCCACCTGACGAAATTGGTAGTCAGACGTAGGTAGAATAGCAATATAGTTCAAAGTTTTTTTAGGTTAACAAAATTGGTAAAGCCCGGGGCTTATTAGGCTGAACGCACGAAAACTGTCAAAAATTGGCAGCCAGGATAAGTACGGTGACATAAAGTGGTAGTCAGACCGAAAAAAAAGAGCCATAAATCGAATATACTCTACGTAAGAGAGGTAGTCATACAGGTTAGGTTAAAATCACAGAAGTTCAATTGAGCCATTATTAAACCAGTGATAGGGAAAAATTTAGAAAAGAGACGGCAAAAGCGTAAACAGCGTGTTTTTTGGTGAAGAAAAAAATATTGTTGACTGTTTTGAGGGTTGAGAGCTGCGGGACTGTATGCGCTGGCCGTTTTATAAAATCTGGGTGCAAAAATCCTTAAAAGGACGATGTAAAAATATCAATTTTTCCGAGCCACACAAAGACAATATAGAGGATTGGCACTCACCTTTTCAGCTGTTTCCGTCGTCCAGAGGAGCTCCTCTCGCTGGCCCAGTCGTTGCAGTCGCTCCACACTAGAATCACTTGTTTGTGTAATGGTTTAGTTTGATTTTCTAAGAATGTTATTGGATTTTTTGGTTAATAGAATTTATCACCATGCTGCGTGGTGATCTCGACAGAATACGACAGACGAATCTTTTTTGGTTACGCCTTTTTGCGCAGATTCATTTTTGTAGATGGCGCTGGCGTTTTGCTTGTGCCAATCAAATTGAAATTGTGTGGGTTTTCCGAATACGGGAATTTGGCGCAAAATTTGAATTTAAAATTAAAGTTGCACGAACATTTTCCGCCCACTTAAAACGAAGTTTTACATTGAGATTAATTGAATAAACAAATGGCTATATAAAAAAAAATATAAGTTAATTCAAAACCTTAAAGGGTAGGTTATTAAAATCCGTTTTAGGTTTATAGATCAAAAGGAAAAAATGAAAAAAAAATATATATATATATTCTAGATAACGACACACGAAACAAAAGAAGTTGCTTGGGAGTTTAGTGCGCATCTAAAGGTAGTGGGCACAACTTGACCACGGGACGAGTGAAAAGTCCGTGTTGTGTTTTAACAGTAGCAACTCGAATGTGATTATCCCGACCAGGATGTACAGATACTATTCTACCCAGCAACCAGTGTAATGGCGGCCTAGTTTCATCCTTAATTAATACAAGCGTATCTAGCTTGATTTCAACCGAAGGGTCCGACCACTTAGAACGCTGTTGTAAAGTATTTAAGTACTCGAGTTTCCAACGCTTCCAGAAATCGGCATGAATTCGTTGGATAAGTTGCCAACGCTTAAGGGTATTAACTTTAAGGGTAGAAAGGTCAGGATCAGGACACGAATTAAGGGGTTCCATTGTGAGGAAATGACCCGGAGTCAAAGACGTAAGATCGTTTGGGTCAGAGCTTTGCTCACAAAGGGGTCGAGAATTGAGTAATGCCTCTATTTGGGCGAGGAGAGTATAGAGCTCTTCGAAGGTTAGTATCTGGTCGCCGATGACCCGATACAAATGTGTTTTTATAGATTTGACTCCTGCTTCTGCTAGACCATTTAGGTGGGGGGCTCCCGGACTATTAAGACACCATTTGATTTTTAAGCTCTCAGAAGCTAATTTCGAAAGATTATGGAGCTCCTTAATAGCCCCAACAAAGTTTGAGCCTCTATCACTTGTGATTTGGACACAAGTGCCACGTCTAGCGACAAAGCGTCGTAACGCAGCGATGCACGCCTCTGTGGTTAAATCCGAAACAAGCTCGATATGGATTGCCTTGACAGAAGTATCGACAAAGACTGCGATATATGATTTACCAACTTGTGCTCCACGACGTCTCTGACCTACAAAGGTTTTGATTGGGCCTGCATAGTCTAAGCAAACGTGTGAAAAACATTTTAATTGTGACGTTCTAAAAGAAGGTAAATCCGACATGTACGGAGTGTAAGGTTTTGGTTTTAAGCGAAAGCAGGGAATACATTTCAATAAAACCCTCTGAATAGCTCGACGTGATGACATAATCCAAAACTTTTGACGAATTAAGTATTGGACTGTGTTTATTCCGGGATGTAAATTTTCGTTATGAATTTGAATAATGATCAATTGGGTTAATCTATGAGATTTCGGCAATAATAAGGGATGTTTTGCCTCAAAGGAGAGTTGAGAATGCCGTAAGCGTCCGCCCACTCTAAGGAAACCCAATTCGTCCAAAAAGGGCGCGAGTTTACGAAACGGCTTAGGTAATAGCTGAGTATTTTGAATTTTTTGAATGATATCCGAAAAACACTCTTCTTGGACCCTTTTAACTAAAACAAGTAGAGCCTTGTGTAGTTCAAAAGCGGAAAAAACGCCGGATAAAGGGTCAGCTGAGGTTTTTCGATTGTGAATAAGTCTTAGAAAATGACAAATGATTTTTTGAATGGTATTTAAATTGGATATTTTATCGATTAATCTATCAAAAAAGTTTTGATTTTGAATTTCTGCCGTCAGCACCACTGAATTTTCCGGTTTTTCTTCTTTGAGAACCTCGTCCGGAACTCCCAAAGAACGTTCATTTATAAACCTTTGAATTTGCCACTCCGTAGTGGGCAAGGTAATCCATGGAGGGCCGTGAAACCAAAGAGGGTGATTTATTAAGTTATTGGGCGACAACCCTCTGCTAGCGCAGTCGGCAGGGTTCTCGAGTGAAGTAATGTGATACCATGGGACTTCGGGGATTGTTTCTTGAATACGACTTACGCGGTTTGCTACAAAGGTCTTCCACTTGTGAGGTGAAGATGTGACCCAATGAAGCGTGACCTGTGAGTCCGAGAACGCAAGAATTTCATCGATTACGAGTAATGATGAATAGGTGCGAATAACTAGTTCGAGTAAATCAGCTAATAGAGTAGCTCCAAGTAGTTCCAAACGTGGGATTGAAATAGTGTGTAAGGGAGCAACCCTTGACTTGCCCATGACTAGAGCAGTTTTGATAATTTTATTTGGTAATTCGACGCGAACGTATACGCAAGAAGCGTATCCTAGCTCGGATGCGTCGCAGAAACCTAGCAATTGACATCGTTGAATATTATTCGAAAAAATATGTCTAGGTATACAAAGATTCGAAAGAGTGGTTAATTGATTATTGAATTGATTCCAAAGAGTTTTGATTGGATCGGGGGGTATTTCATCCCAATCAGTTTTGCATAACCAAAGTTTTTGCATAATCACTTTGGCTAAAAACGAAACAGGCGATAAGAAACCTATAGGATCCCAAATTTTAGCGATAGCCGATAAAATATTCCTTTTGGTGCAGGGTTTTTCACAAGGGGTACAAGAATAGGTAAAAGTATCTGTAGAAGGGTGCCACTGAAGGCCCAACACCTTAATCGATGTTGAAGAATCGTCTTCAAAGGTAACAGGGATCTGACAATCAGCGGGCGACAAATGTGAAAGAAGTTTCGGATTATTTGATGCCCATTTTCTTAATTCAAATTTTCCCAATTTGAGCAACGCTATGAGATCCTTTTGAAGTGATAAAGCACCTTCTAGAGAGTTAGCTCCACAGCAAATATCGTCCATGAAAATGTTATTCAAAAGGACCTGGGATGCTTCAGGATAATTCTTAGCCTCCAGGATGGCTAGTTCTCTAAGAGTTCTAATAGCTAAATAGGGACTTGAACTAACACCAAACGTCACTGTATTAAGCCTGTATTCCTGCAGGGGTTCATTGGGATCTAATCGCCAAAGTAGCCTTTGGTAGTCCCGATGAATTGGATTAATTTGAATTTGTAAAAAGTGCTGTTTTATATCAGTTAAAAATACGATAGAATAAAATCTGAATTTTAATAGAATTTCGGAAATATCGGCTTGTAATTTTGGTCCTATTAAAAGAGTTTCGTTCATGCTTAGGCCTTTCGAACCCTTAATCGAGGGGTTAAAAACCACCCGGAGTTTAGTCGTTGATTTGTCAAGACGAAGGACTCCGTGATGTGGTAAATAAGAACATAACTGAGGTCTAGGTTCGGATCTTGAAATTAAAGACATGTGCCCGTTTTTGAGATATTCTCTCATAAAATCCGAGTACATACTATAGAAATTTGAATTTTTTATTAAGCGAGATTCGAGAGACAAAAATTGACGGTAGGCCACTGAATATGTGTCTCCTAGGTCAGGAGGGTCAATGTGACGAAAAGGCAAATTTACAGTAAATCGGCCCGAAATATCTCTAGTGGTAGTTTTTTGGAAAATCTCTTCACATCTCTTTTCTTCGGGTGAGAGAAACGTTTTTGACTTAATTGATTCTAGTTCCCAAAATCTGCGAATATTAAAGTCGAGAGACTGCTCACAGGAAGTAAAGTACGAATTGACTTGAGGTGAAATATTTATGCTTTGAGTTTGGCCCATCAAGACCCACCCAAAAACTGTCTCAAAAGCGGAGGGTAGGCCGTGAGGTCCTGGAATTCGTCCTGATTGGACGATTTCTGTGTAAAGTTGTGCACCTAAGAGTAAGTCAATTGGACCAGGGTTGTAAAATTGGTTATCTGCAAGCTTTAGATTTGAAATATGACTCCAATTGGATGAATCTACCTGTATTGAGGGCATATTCGAACAGAGTTTCGGTAAAACGAAGACTTGAATAGAAAAGGCAGGCTCTTGTTGGCCTAGGGCTCGAATAGTGCAAGTAGAAATGCCGTTAGTGGCCGATGAAGATTGATTTAGTCCCAGAACAGGGATCGAAATTTTGTTTCTTGGCAAGCCTAACCTGTTAAGACAAGCTTCGCTTATCAGGTTAGCTTGGCTACCGCTGTCCAGAAGTGCTCGGACAGGTTGGTAGTTACCCCGACTATCCAGTACCTCTAATTTTATAGTCGCTAGAAGCACTGTCGTCCGGGGCGTCAAGGTGGATAACGAAGAGTATTGATTTGTAGATGTATTTGGATTCGAATTGATTTGAATTGAATTTGAACTGGGTTGAACAAAACTAGGGTTCTGTTGGCTAAGACTTGAATTTGAATTCTGATACGATAAGTTTGTGCCTGTGCTAGGCACGGCCACTTGATTTGAATTAAAACTTTGATTTAAGTTCGAATTTTGATTTGAATTTTGGCTTGAATTAACAAAGGATTGACTTGAATTCTGACGGATTGAATCTGTCGTTTGCGATAGATGAATAAGACTATGGTGCCTATGTCGACATACCCTGCAGTTGTAGGTACTACTGCAGTCGATTACTTGATGATTTGAACGTAAACAGTTGATACATAACGATTGTTGTTTTACATAAGTAAAACGATCTGAAGGAGATTTGGAGATAAAAACACCACACTGCGAGAGTGGATGAAAAGAATTATTGCATAATTTGCACTTATAGGGTTGTTGGTTTTGTCGAAATTGAGTATTGGATTGTTTATTTGATACTTGTGAGTGCGTATGCGCTAAAAAATTTGATGGAGGGCTTGATTTGTACTGATTATTTGAATAAGAATTATATTTGTGGTTACTAGAATTCGAATAATTTGGTTTTTGTTGTTTTGAAGTCGAAGGTTGCATTTGCGTATTTTGGGGAGATAGCTGTACTGTTTCAAGAGCACGGCATTGGTTAATAAGAAACTGGATTAGATTTTGATATGTTGGAATCTCGGTAGTACTATACTTTAATTCGAAAGCGGTTCTTGTGGTTTGATCGATTTTTGATAATAAAATTGAAAATAAACAAAAACACCACGACGTTACTGGAAATTCAAGATTTTCGAGCGCCGCAATATTCTCGGAAAAGGTATCTACCAAGACTCTAAGATCCTTTGCTGACTGGTTTCCCTTTAAAGAATTTGCATAGTAGATGGAGTTCCAGTAGGTACTGGCTAAAAGTCTTTTATTTTGATAGCGATCTGTTAATACCTTCCAGGCGATTGCGTAATTACTTGCCGTTAATTTTATAGAGCTTAAAATATTAAGTGGTTCGCCCTCAAGGAAGGTTAGCAAATGTTGAAATTTCCTTATATCGGAATAATTAGAGTTTTCGTGAACCAAACAAGAATAAACATCGTAAAAGGTTGGCCACTTTTTTACGTTTCCATTAAAGCAAGGTACCTTTAAAGGGCCCAGATCATCGCTACGTGAATAGTGTGAAGTTGCGGGGGTGAAATTTGAGTGAACTGAATCGGAACATAAACTCGAAAAAAGAACTTTAGCTTGGTGGTAGAATAGATCCGTATCTTTCCTAATTTTGTCTTGTACTTCGAACTCATCTTCGTCGTCGTCTTTCAAGAGACCTATGATGTCATTATGAATGTTTTTAAATTGTTCATAGTGATCATCTAACGATTCGTAAAACGCCTTAAAAATTGGCAAGGAAGAACTATCTGATTTAGCTTTTGTTCCCAAGTTATACGTTTCCGTAATACGAGATATTGAAACTTTGCGTTGATTCTCAAGCTTTTTTAACGACATATTGTTAATTAAAAAAATAAAAAATATTTAAAAGGAATAAAACTAACACTTGACCCCTATTGACTTTAATCAGTCCAAAAGAGTTCGACAGCATATATTTTATTATCGATTTCTCGAATAAATGCAAAAACTGTTATCCTAGGTCGCGATTTTTCTCCCAAAATAAATGCACAGAAAACAAATTGTACCTACTACCGTTTACTTATAATTTACAGGTAAATACTAATTCTACCAGATGTGTTTGTTTACCTGTTAAATAAGAATAAAGCATTCAACTCACAAGCACTTTTGTTGTTTTGAATAACTATAACATATTATTTAAACAAATAACTATTATTTAAACAAATTTCGATTTTTGAATCAAAACAAACGACGTACGAAGTGCCAATTTCGGCTGCAATGAAATGTGGGTGGAGCCACCGTTAAGCCACGCAAGGGGGGACGGAACCTCCTTTCTAAACCGGACACGGCAACAAACGAATCAAGATGGCGAGGGTAAAAATCTAATATTTTTAGCAAACAAATTTTAAAAAACTATCTGGGTCGTGGGACCAGAAAATGTTGACTGTTTTGAGGGTTGAGAGCTGCGGGACTGTATGCGCTGGCCGTTTTATAAAATCTGGGTGCAAAAATCCTTAAAAGGACGATGTAAAAATATCAATTTTTCCGAGCCACACAAAGACAATATAGAGGATTGGCACTCACCTTTTCAGCTGTTTCCGTCGTCCAGAGGAGCTCCTCTCGCTGGCCCAGTCGTTGCAGTCGCTCCACACTAGAATCACTTGTTTGTGTAATGGTTTAGTTTGATTTTCTAAGAATGTTATTGGATTTTTTGGTTAATAGAATTTATCACCATGCTGCGTGGTGATCTCGACAGAATACGACAGACGAATCTTTTTTGGTTACGCCTTTTTGCGCAGATTCATTTTTGTAGATGGCGCTGGCGTTTTGCTTGTGCCAATCAAATTGAAATTGTGTGGGTTTTCCGAATACGGGAATTTGGCGCAAAATTTGAATTTAAAATTAAAGTTGCACGAACAAATATAATAATAATATTTTTCGAAAAAATCTAAACCCCACGACGCTACTGACTTTATAAAATAGGAAAAGAAAGTTAAACATGTTAAACAAAGTACCAAAGGAAATACCCAACCGATTGCATAAATAATATTAGTAGGTAATTGTTAAAACGGAAAAAAGCGATCTGGTTACAATAACGTTACGAATTCAAAAAATCAAGGCTGTACTATCTTTAAAGGTTATCGACCCAGACGAAAGGGCCATCGCTTTAAAAAGCTACCGTTGAAAAAGCAAAATCCAATATTTTAGTCTTTTATTAATATAAAAATTCCAAAAAAGCTGTTTTTTCTTTGATTTCTTTATTAGTCAGTCATTTCGAGAAAATATTGCAGTTGGGAGTTTTAGGCACAAAGCACACAAACCCAGTGCAAAATTCATTATTTTTCTTCCTTTAATCAACATTAAAAGTCTAGATATTTGTTTTTTCGTTGTTTCTTTTAATAGTCAATCAACTAGGGAGAATATTTAAGTTGGAGTTATAGTACGTATAACACAAACAAAAGGCAAAATCCAACATTTTAGGCGTAAAATAATACAAAAAGTCCAAAAAAGTTGTTTTTCTTTGACTTCTCTCTTAGTCAGTCATTGGCAGAAAGTTTAGTAGTTGGGGAGTTTACGCACAAAGCACACGAGCCTAGAAAAGTCAATTATTTTTTTTTCTTTAATCAACAGAAAAAGTTTAGATAGTTATTGGTTCTTTGTTTTTTCTTGGTCAGTCAATTGAAGAGAATATTGGAGTTGGGGAGTTTTACGCACAAAGCGTACGAGCCTAGAGCAAAGTTAATTATTTTTTTCTTTAATCAACAGAAAAAGTTTAGAGATTTATTTTCTCTTTGTTTTTTTCTTGGTCAGTCAATTGAAGAGAATATTGGAGTTGGGGAGTTTTACGCACAAAGCACACGAACCTGGAGCAAAATTAATTATTTTTTATCTTTAATCAACAGAAAAAGTTTAGATATTTATCTTTTCTTTGGTTTTTTGGTCAGGCAAGTAAAGAAAATATTGGAGTTGGGGAGTCTTTCGCACAAAGCACACGAGCCTAGAAAAATTAATTATTTTTTCCTTTAATCAACAGAAAAAGTTTAGATATTTATCTTTTCTTTGGTTTTTTGGTCAGGCAATTGGAGAGAATATTGGAGTTGGGGAGTTCTACACACAAAGCACACGAACCTGGAGCAAAATTAATTATTTTTTATCTTTAATCAACAGAAAAAGTTTAGATATTTATCTTTTCTTTGGTTTTTTGGTCAGGCAATTAAAGAAAATATTGGAGTTGGGGAGTCTTACGCACAAAGCACACGAGCCTAGAAAAATTAATTATTTTTATCTTTAATCAACAGAAAAAGTTTAGATATTTATCTTTTCTTTGGTTTTTTGGTCAGGCAATTGAAGAAAATATTGGAGTTGGGGAGATTTACGCACAAAGCGTACGAGCCTAGAGCAAAGTTAATTATTTTTTTCTTTAATCAACAAAAAGTTTAGAGATTTATTTTCTCTTTGTTTTTTTCTTGGTCAGTCAATTGAAGAGAATATTGGAGTTGGGGAAGTTTTACGCACGAAGCACACGAGCCTAGAAAAATTAATTATTTTTATCTTTAATCAACAGAAAAAGTTTAGATATTTATCTTTTCTTTGGTTTTTTGGTCAGGCAATTGAAGAAAATATTGGAGTTGGGGAGTCTTACGCACAAAGCACACGAGCCTAGAAAAATTAATTATTTTTTTCTTTAATCAACAGAAAAAGTTTAGATATTTATCTTTTCTTTGGTTTTTTGGTCAGGCAATTGAAGAAAATATTGGAGTTGGGGAGTTTTACGCACAAAGCACACGAGCCTAGAAAAGTCAATTATTTTTTTTCTTTAATCAACAGAAAAAGTTTAGATAGTTATTGTGGTTATGGTCAGTCAATTGAAGAGAATATTGGAGTTGGGGAGTTTTACGCACAAAGCGTACGAGCCTAGAGCAAAGTTAATTATTTTTTTCTTTAATCAACAGAAAAAGTTTAGAGATTTATTTTCTCTTTGTTTTTTTCTTGGTCAGTCAATTGAAGAGAATATTGTAGTTGGGGAAGTTTTACGCACGAAGCACATGAACATAGAGCAAAATTGATTATTTTTGTCGTTTATCAACAGAAAAAGTCTAGATATTGTTTTTTCCTTTTTTGTTTTTTTTCTTAGTCAATCAACTAGGGAGAATACCGAAGTTGAGGAGTTCTAGCACAAATAACACAAACAAAAAGTATATTTTAGTCTTAAATTAATATAAAAAATTCCAAAAAAAATTTCTTTGGTTTTTCTTCTTTGATTCCCTCTTAGTCAATCCACTAGGGAGAGGATTGAAGTTGCTAAACGATAATAGAGCAACAAAAAGAGCGGAGCTGTTTTAGAGGAAATAATAAAACAAACCTCTAGTAGGCAATAAATTGGGAAAAAATAAATAAAAATTGTTCAACGAGGTCTAAAATAAATTAAAAACTAGACAGAGGTAGACCCTCGAAACGACAAAAATAAAAAAGCTGTCAAAAGAGTTGGTAACACGCAAAAATCAGTAGCGTCTAAGGTAGTAGACGTAGTAAATTATTTGTTTTGTTAAAACCGTGCAAATACCCAGGTCAGGGCGCGATATAACATATTTTCGCTTTTTGGGAAACTTTTAGAAAATAAACTAGAACTTATAAGGGTAATTTTTCATTTTGGTAATAAAAAAGCCGAACGATATTATAGGTCACGGCATTATATGTAAGGTTAAACAGTTTTTGTTTTTGAGAGGCACCTAAAAGTAGAGTGTATAAAAATTATTATAACTAATAAACACCTTTTGAGCACCAGCAAGTTAATAGGACAAACCTCTAGTAGGTCGTAAATTAGCAAGAAACTAAAAATTTGTGGTTCTTAAGGAAAATATTTCAACAAAGTAAAAGACATAAAATGAGATTTTGCAAAAAGTGTCCCAAAATAACGAAAAATTAAAAATAAATGCTAGGAAAATTTGGGTTACACAAAAAGAAAAATTCAGTAGCAACCAAGGCGAGATTCACCAGGCCAAAGGACTAACACAATGTGGGATAATTTTTTTTTAGGAAGCGTGAAAGATAAGCTGATCCTTAATTTTGCGGAAAAAATTAACTCAAAGACACATAGATAGGCTGAATATAGCGCTACTAACAGCGGATTAATAAACGGAAAAGATAACAATTTTTGTTATTAAAAAGTCAAAAATTAGTTTTTTATGCGAATTAAGCAAAAAAAAAGTTTTGTTTGTTACAAATAATTGTTGCCCACAGCTGTTACAAAGATTGAGTAATGAGTCTTTACAGCGAGTTGAGCTGGAAAAAAAAGCCCTTTTAGACATTGAGAAGTTACAGAAGGTACATATTTAAAGTAGTTGCAGTGTATGCGTTTTGTGTGGATCTTGGTTAGCCATATATTATCTATCGAGATATCTGAAACTCATCATAAAGTTGTTTTATATGCTAAAGTAAATACTTTCTGTTGATAGGTAAAAGGCGGGCAATATTTTAGAAGAAGCAAATACCCACATAGGTAATTGATAAAAAGTAGGAAATTAAGACCTTAAGGAAAGTAAGGACTACGGACAAAAATAATACACTGAAAAGAAGAAAGGCTGAGGTAAAAAAAACGCAGAAGTAGTTCTAAAGGAAATTAGGGACTCAGGAAGTAAAGAAAAGTAAATTTGAAGAAAAAGGGATAAAGTAGGCCAATTGGGCAGAAAAGAATTACAGGACGCCGTGACGTAAATGTGAACTCCGAAGGAAACTGGAGTTTAAATTAAATAGGAAGAGAGAGAAGGATAATTTAGAGGAGTCCTGAAGGAAATTAGTGTCTCAGGAAGCCAAATTAAAGAAGAAAATGGAGGCCTATGGGGCAGAACAGACGTGTAGGACGTCGTGACGTAAACGTGAACTCCGAAGGAAAATGGAGTTTAACGATTAAATAGGAAGAGAGGAGGATAATTCAGAGGAGGCCTGAATGATATTAGGGTCTCAGGAAGCGAAATTAAAGAAGATAAAGTAGGCCTATGGGGCAGAACAGACGCGTAGGACGCCGTGACGTAAACGTGAACTCCGAAGGAAACTGGAGTTTAACGATTAAGTAGGAAGAGAGAGAAGGATAATTTAGAGGAGTCCTGAAGGAAATTAGGGACTCAGGAAGCCAAATTAAAGAAGAAAAAGAAGGCCTATGGGGCAGAAAAGAATTACAGGAAGAAAATTAGGGACTCAGGAAGTAAATTTGAAGAAAAAGGGATAAAGTAGGCCAATTGGGCAGAAAAGAATTACAGGACGCCGTGACGTAAATGTGAACTCCGAAGGAAACTGGAGTTTAACGATTAAATAGGAAGAGAGAGAAGGATAATTTAGAGGAGTCCTGAAGGAAATTAGTGTCTCAGGAAGCCAAATTAAAGAAGAAAATGGAGGCCTATGGGGCAGAACAGACGTGTAGGACGTCGTGACGTAAACGTGAACTCCGAAGGAAAATGGAGTTTAACGATTAAATAGGAAGAGAGGAGGATAATTCAGAGGAGGCCTGAATGATATTAGGGTCTCAGGAAGCGAAATTAAAGAAGATAAAGTAGGCCTATGGTGCAGAACAGACGCGTAGGACGCCGTGACGTAAACGTGAACTCCGAAGGAAACTGGAGTTTAACGATTAAATAGGAAGAGAGAGAAGGATAATTTAGAGGAGTCCTGAAGGAAATTAGGGTCTCAGGAAGCCAAATTAAAGAAGAAAAAGAAGGCCTATGGGGCAGAAAAGATTTACAGGACGCCGTGACGTAAATGTGAACTCCGAAGGAAACTGGAGTTTAACGATTAAATAGGAAGAGAGAGAAGGATAATTTAGAGGAGTCCTGAAGAAAATTAGTGTCGCAGGAAGCCAAATTAAAGAAGAAAATGGAGGCCTATGGGGCAGAACAGACGTGTAGGACGTCGTGACGTAAACGTGAACTCCGAAAAAAAAATGGAGTTTAACGATTAAATAGGAAGAAGAAGGATAATTTAGAGGAGTCCTGAAGGACAGACGTGTTGACTAAAACACGAATTCCGGAGAAAAAGGGATGTTATTTATTTAATAATGGGAGTAAGAAGAATTTAGAAGAAAAAGAGCCAATGCTGCAGAAGGTATAAAGGAGTTCTAAAGGATATTAGGAACTTGAAAAGCAACGCTGACGAGAACGCAAACTAGGCTAATAAGGCGGAGAAAGCAAACGGAGTGTTGCAGAAAAAAGAGTCCTGAGGGAAAAACGGGACTTAAGAAGAAGAGAGGTAGACGAGAAACGGGGAGAACTCGGCCCGACAAAGCAAATAGTAAGCTACAAGGAGCCCAAAAGGAGCGTTTCCAAGCAACTGAAAAAATTTAGGACGAAAAAAGGAATTCCCGAGGAAAAATAGGGACGCTTATTGCAAAAAATTGAGTTGAAGCAGTGGCAAAAGTTTCGCCGCAGCGAGCCAAAGATATTTTAAATACAGAAGATTTTAAAATAATACAGGTCCCAAAGTCTGGGATCAATAGACAAGAACACAGTGGTGTTCTACCATAAGAGGTCAAAAGTCATTTGGACCAATGGAGGCCTTAGGTGGTGTCAAAAAATACTAGGTACACGCATCCAGAAGGGAAGTGGACGAAATAAAGGGAATAGCAAAAGCTAGAGAATGGGCACCACCGAAAAAAGGGTTAAGGCAAGATGCAAAGATACAGGAAGGGACACATTTATCCCGAAAGAAGAAAGCAGGCGTCCGGTAAGATGCCAGAATTGCCGCCGAGGCACCTGTCCAGCAGGTAATGTAAGGAGTAACTTCACGAAATATAGTCATCGGAAGGCAGTGGCTGAACTTTGGAAGGGAGGAGAAATTACCAGAGCTAGTAAGTCTTGCAGAGAAAAAAAATTATTTGAGTAGAATCGGTCAAATAGTTTTTGAGTTGTATGAAATACAGACATACTGACAAGACTACAAATAAGTGATTTTAAATTTAATAATAGCAGTCGTTTCACGGATTGCATTTAGCACGTATTTTTACTTAAATAAAATTATTAAAGTATATAATAACTGGCAGGTCACAAACGAAAAACCCCTAGGCTTGCAAATATTTTTATTATAATTAACCTCGTTATGAATTTGATACAATTAGCAAAGGCATGGGTAAACGCCACAAATATTGTTTATGTCAATTCTAAGAAAAAATACATGACCTACACAACAAAGGTTTATTTAGTCAAAATAAAGTTAAAAAACAGTTATGAATAAAAAACAATTGCTAATTTTTTTTTACAGCATTCTTAATTACTGATATTATTAGCGGGGTCGGTTACTGACCGTATTGAACCGATGTGAATGAGTCTAATAGGGTGGCTGACAAAAGAAAGTGAGATAGAAAAAATAAAAACATGTTCAGGTAGTTCTTAAGGAAAACACATTTTCACGCGGTGGGCGTTTATTATAAACTTAAGAACTTTAATTTCTATTATTTGTCCGTGCTTGAATTTAGAAAGAGATGTATAAACTATTAAGTAAGTAGGTATTTTAGATAAATATTGATGAAATAAATTGAAGAAGAGTTTTATGAAATAAAAGGAAAAAGGTTGTCGCCGTAATGAAGTGGGAGAAAGAAATACTTGCTAGATAAGAATAATAATAATTAAATAGGTTTTGGAGAGAATAAATAGGGAAAAAAATCTAACTACTAATAGTACGCTAATGATGCAGTTTTTCAGGATCAGTAAATAAAGTAATTAAATGATGCGTATTTGGTTGGATAAAAAGATTTAGGAAAAGTGATCTAAATATAAGTTAAAACTATTCTGAAAAAAGATATTAGAATCCATCATGAAATGTAAAAGTTTGATTATTATACGGTAAAGTACCCAACAGATATTGTTATTGTGAACATAGTAAGAAAGTTGGTTTGAGGAAGAAGAAAGAAGAAATACGAAATGGGCCATCGGAAAGTAAATCGATGCAAAGGGCGAGAAAGAAGAAGAAGTATAGAGGGGTGTCCACCAAAAAAGGTGACACCTAAAGGACTTTATAATTGAAATTGGAACTGAGAAGAGATCGTAATCTTTTCTCGGGTAGGAGTTCTCCTTAATCGAGTGCACCGAAATGGCAACCCGTGATCTCTTGTTATGAGTTTGACTTGGTTAAAAGAAATGCGTTTTTTAAGAAGAGTACTGTGTTATTAGAAGGCCAAAGGGTCTTTGTGAGAGTGATTCATCGCAATAGGCGCTAGAGACACAGAGGTTGTAACAGTAAGTTGTGGATGCTCGCCAAAAAGGGGGTACTCCAAGTGCTGATAAATTGAAGTAGTAGGAAGGCTGAAATGGTATGCGTTACCAAAATTGGGCACTACGTGATTCTTCTGTAATGTGAGAGTGATTCATCGCAATAGGCGCTAGAGACACAGAGGTTGTAACCGTAAGTTGTGGATGCTCGCCAAAAAGGGGGTACTCCAAGTGCTGATAAATTGAAGTAGTAGGAAGGCTGAAATGGTATGCGTTACCAAAATTGGGCACTACGTGATTCTTCTGTAATGTGAGAGTGATTCATCGCAATAGGCGCTAGAGACACAGAGGTTGTAACAGTAAGTTGTGGATGCTCGCCAAAAAGGGGGTACTCCATGTGCTGATAAATTGAAGTAGTAGGAAGGCTGAAATGGTATGCGTTACCAAAATTAGGCACTACGTGATTCTTCTGTAATGTGAGAGTGATTCATCGCAATAGGCGCTAGAGACACAGAGGTTGTAACAGTAAGTTGTGGATGCTCGCCAAAAAGGGGGTACTCCAAGTGCTGATAAATTGAAGTAGTAGGAAGGCTGAAATGGTATGCGTTACCAAAATTGGGCACTACGTGATTCTTCTGTAATGAGTCTGACTCTTAAAAATTAACCATTTCTTGTAAGTGAACTCAACACACACATTGAGATTGAGATTATAAAAGTCCGGGAAAAATTATCGAGAGGCACTAGGTTTAGCTGTAATGAATTCAGTTTGATGGATACAATGCATGTGTTATGTCTTAAAGGATAGAACAAGTAAAGATAGTGGTGCAGTAAAATTGAGTGTAAAAATGATTAAAAGGACCTACTGAAGTATTGAAGGTGGCGAAGAGGCCAAGGTTATTGGCGTGAAAATGTGAGAAAGGCGCATAGAGAATTCAAAGTAAAAAGGTTGAGGGTACTTACCTAGTTAGAAAAAAGAGAGAGAGAAAAAAGAAATTAAACAAAATTTTTATCTGATTAATATTTAAGTAGGGTTGTTCAAAACAATGTTTGTTAAAAGACTGATCCTGAAAAGTTAAATACGTGTCTAGTTAGTATTATAGGTGATATTTAAGCAGTAAAGAGTAAGATAGAAGGGTAAAATACAATAAGAAGAATAAGTTAGGCAATAGGAAAGAAGAGGTAAGATGTCCAGATATCTAACAAAAAGAATAGAGATAAGACATAGAAATAGAGGTAGGTAGAGAGATACGTTATTTTAGTGGTCTGGGATGAGTTGAAAGGGAGTAAGTAGATTTCAATATGGGACGCCATATTTTAGAAAACACATTAACAAACAGAAAACAACCCAAACCACCGAAATGACATTTTTCTTTTATTTTTCAGATACATTCGACGAAACGAAGAGTAAAAAAGCAATGGTCTGAAAAATAATAGAAATTAAATAGATACCAAAAATAATTAATATTTAAAAATAAAAATGTAAGAAATTTGGAAAAATTTTGTGTAAGAAGGAATAAAAATAAAATTTAAGAAAAACCTAACCTAACGATAAGATTAAAAATAAAACTAAAGCAAAATCAAATTTAAGGTTCTAAATATAATTAGAATAGAACGAAAAAAAAGGGTGACCAACAAAACAAAATGGTCAACCTAAACAGCCGCAGCTCGATCGAAGGTCGTAAGCTGAAGACGAGGTAGGCTACGGAAAAGAAAATAATATAGAAAAAAAACACTAAGGCAATTTTAGGCAAAATAATAGGGGGTAAATGGAAAATATAGTAGAGCTTAATTAATGATAATAGAAATGTAAATAAATAAAAATTTTCGTTTAAATAGGAATAAAAATAAAATTTAAGAAAAACCTAACCTAGCGATAAGAATAAAAATAAAACTAAAGAAAATAAAATTTAAGGTTCTAAATATAATTAGAATAGAAGAAAAAAAGCTGACCAACAAAACAAAATGGTCAACCTAAACAGCCGCAGCTCGATTGAAGGTCGTAAACTGAAGACGAGGTAGGCTACGAAAAAGAAAATAATATAGGCAAAAAACATTAAGGCAATTTTATGCAAAATAATAGGGGGTAAACGGAAAATATAGTAGAACATAAATCATGATAGAAATATAATAGAAAAAACTAGGCTAGACAAGGGTAACCAGTTAAGGAGTACGAGTTACTGTGAGAAAGATACAGAACAAAGACATACCAACAGACAAACAATACAGACGGCAAATCCAACCTAGGAGCCACGGGCCCGAAACATGGCGTACAAGTAGCACTAGTGCAGGTACCAGCGTTTAGAGGAACGTGGTAAAACCAGCAATCTAAGACGGGATCACAAAATCTTGACATTGCAGCATTAAGTTACAGACAGAATCGCGAATTTAACAAAAAACCCGAGACATAAGTATCTACTGAGACTTGTGAGAAAAATTTGATGCAAAATTTAAAATTATGGTTGGATAAAACAAAAAAAAAAGTTTTTTTTAAATGAATAAACTAAAAAACTGGATAAAGAGAAAGGGTACATAGCCACCGGGGAAGTAGTTTAGAGAAAAATGGGAAAAAAAATTAAAACGAGAAAAAAAAGGAGACAAAGCGCACACGAAAGATAACGCTTTCCTTAACTTTTACTTCTTGCCAGACAGGGGGGTAAAACAGTATGCCAAGCATACAAGGGTAGAACCTCCCACATGTTGTCCTTAGGATTAGATAAAAAATAAGTTGTTATTGGGTTTTTTAAGATCGAATAAAGATTGGACCCTAAATGTATGAAGTTAGGTATTTGGAGGACAGTACAGAAGTGGAGCGTGGCCAAGCGTAAGGTGGCAGAAGATTTTCTTTCGTGTACAGCCAATAAGTACACAGAAAGGACAAAACAAAATACCCCACGACGGGGAAATGCATCAAATAAACTAGGCAAAGCAGGCTCACGGGCGACAGCGCTCAACAAGAGCAAATGACAGAAATAAAGGACAGGAAGGGAAATCAAACCCAACCTGTCAAAAATGGGATAGAATATAACAGAAAACGCGAGTGGCACGAGGGCCGAAACTCGCGCATTAATTTTGGTCTACTTACACAGGAAAGTCGAAAACCCGAGGGTCAAGACAATTAAAAGAGACGAAAATTAAGAAATTAAGACAGCAGTAGTAAATTCTACAACATTAAGTTTTCTCTTGGCAAAGACAACGAATTAGGCTTTGGCAAAAAGAAAACAGAGATACCAGATCGATAAGAATGAACATGGAAACAAAAACCAGCAATATGATGATAGCCATCAAGACTACGGCAAATAAGATTAATAAAGATGAGAGGAGTAGCCACAGAGCGAAGAAAGACTTAAAAGGAAAAATCGACGGAACAATGGTAGAAAGCCTACCATGACCATCGAAAACGAATGGCAAGAATAGAGCAAGCTCCCGAATAAAGGGTAACGAAAACAACAGGCAAACCCTTGAGGGGAGTCCGAGCCCTTTCAGCCCTAGGCCAAACGTAGTAAACCTTGGTATGGAAGGGACAAATAACACCACACATAGATTAGGGTGACCAGAATCGTAAAAGCAAATAAACAAATATAATATAGAGTAGATAGCCAACTACCAAAACGGATACAAGGGGCTCAACTGAAGACAAGTACGGGACAGAATAGACATGGACAAAGATAACATGAAAGATGCTACAAAGCACAACAATCATGCGAATATCATCCATAAGAAGTTTCAAACTAAGACAGTAAGAGGGATGAGAAATGGATAGAATATTTTTTTTCTTCACTCAACGAATCTGAGTGGAAGAAAACAAAGTTATAGAAGACAAGTAGGGGACAGAATAGATATGGACAGAGTTTTCACGAAAGGTGCTACAAAGCACAACAATCGCACGAATATCATCCATAAGAAATCTCAAACTAAGACAGTAGGAGGAATGAGAAATGGATAGAATATTTTTTTCTTTACTCAACGAATCTGAGTGGAAGAAAAACAAAGTTATAGAAGACAAGTACGGGACAGAATGAGATGCAAATAGTAAGAAGAGCCTGAATACCTAACTGAGATACGAGAAGCGGGTGACTTAATTTACGCGAGGGGTAGTGTATACAATATCTTAAGGTATAGGGCATTTAATTAAGTTAACGTGTAAACAACAACATGTGGGAGAGTTAGAAAAAATAAGTATAGAAATTTATAAGTCAAAAATGAAATGTAAAAAGTAAGGTAATAATAGTGCAAATTTTTAAGTAGAAGACTAAGGTAACCAAAATTTTTTTTTTATTTAAGTATTGTTGGCTAAAAGGAGGCAACACCCACGGCCAACGATGGAGGCAAAATCGGGGGCGATTTTTAAGTAAAGGGGGGGGATGTCACGAAGGGCGCGTAACATAAAGTTAAACCAATATTTCCCAAATAATTAAAAAGGAGCTTAATAAATTACTATATGTATTAACTTTTTGGGACAACCTATAAGTCGATATAAATCGATTGACGTCAATAACTATTATTGCAATTCGGCAGAAATAGTTTATAAATTCGCGGGCAATGCATATTTCCGGGCTTTTTTCTGACAGAGACTCGGAGAACTAAATACCGCGGGGCGGGCGTCGCCTCGCGGAACTAAAGTTTCGGCTTTTTTCCTTATACCGAACGTTAAGACCGGGTGAGTGCGGGCGGCCACATCGAGTGACGTAATCGACTGACGATAATTTGGGCGTGAACTGGGGTTCCTAGATAACCAGCCGGCCGCAAATTCTTGTTTTGTTTGTTTCCAGGTAAGTCCGGGTCTCGCCCCCATAGCCAACTCCCCTAACATTTGCTGTATTATTTATTCGGTTCTTAGTTTTATAATACATGCTGTATTATTTATTCGGTTCTTAGTTTTATAATACATCTTTTAACCCCCTACAGGTGTTATTTAATCTGCATCCCTTAGTTTTTAAACAAAGATCTCCGTCGGCTCGAATCGAAATAACTCCGTTAGATCGATTCGACCGGCGCGGTATCATTTAAACAAATTGTTAATAACGAATAGTATTGGGGTTGTAAGGTAGTGGCTGGTAATTAACGACCGGGCAATACCTGTAACCAATCCAGGCCCCCTATTCGTGACAATATACCATTTTGTGACCTCAGAACAAAATTTTGCACACAGCTTGCTGAATGTGTTAGGAGTCATCCCTGAAATTTTTATTGAAAAACGTTGACACCTCAAAAAAGTGAGGTGACGACGTTATATATGAGGTGACAGCGTAGTTTATATACTTTATTTTGAGGTGGCTACGTACCCTTTATCAATATATATATATATATATATATATATATATATATATATGATATTACGAAGTTCACAGCTCCCATCCTTTGAGAATGCTGGAGGGGAGGTTTTATATAAGTATGTCCGATATCGACGGGTACGGGTAGACCTCGTCAGATGTCTATCAGGGGAAATGAATCGACCCCTGCCCTCCGTAGATTCCAGGTACTCTTCGACCCGGAGAGTTAGCACCTGTATGGGGTCCCTTTCCCAGGGTTACGGGAGAAGACCACATCGATATGAAAGGCGGAGAGAATGGACCTCGGTACGGTGATCATAGCGTAGGTGGCAACCCTTTCTTTTAGGGATAGTATAAAAGACTACTGCCTTGTAGTACCGGCGTTGGAATCGTCAAAGGCTAGGGGAAGAAAACCTCGATCAAAAATCACCTGGTCCTCCAGGTTGGGGGTTGGGGCATCAGACTAACTCTCTGATACCCGGAAAAAACGTACACTGTTAAAAAACCCAATCAAACGCCTCGGAAAGAAATGAAAAACCTAAGACGAACCAAGCAAAGAAACAGGAATATGATTTTTGGTACATGGAACGTACAAGGAATGAATCGAAAAATGAATGAAATAGTACATGAGTGCAGCAGAATGAAGGTAGACCTTGCTGTACTAACAGAAACGAAAAAGAAAGGAAAAGGATCTGAAAACCTAGGACAATATGACCATTTCTATAGCGGAGTGGCAAAAGAAAAACATGCCCAACAAGGAGTATCTATTTTGGTCAACAAAAGATTTAGAAAATTTATCACCAACTGGGAAGCAGTCAATGAAAGGCTAATTAAAATGAATATAACAATAAAAGGAATGAGACTTACGATTTTTGGAATCTATGCGTATAACGACGATGCAAATGTAGCCGTGAAAGACAATTTTTTTGAAGAAATACACAATGAAATATCAGCAGTAAGTGCATCTAGAGAAATTGTCATATTGGGAGATTTAAATAGTAGAACCGGTAACAGAGTTAATGATCTGACAGTTGGCCAATATGGAGAAAATCTTGTTAATGACAATGGAAACCGGCTAATTACAGTATGTGAGCAATTAAACCTAAAAATCCAAAACGGTTTTTTTCAACATAAGGAAATACACAAATATACCTGGACCAAACCCTCACAAAACCTGAAATCCGTCATTGATTATCTTATCACTAAACAAAAGACAAAACTAAAAATTCAAGATGTCAGAACAAAGCGTGGATCAACATGCGGAAGTGATCACTATTTTCTGGAGTCCAAAATTCTCTTTCCTTATCAAGGCCGAAGCCTGCATCAACAACATCTTGATGATACAGTGATTGAAGAAATTGATCACTGTAAATATAATCTACTAAGCCTAGAACATGACAGCGTAAAAAACTTATACAAAAAGAGACTGAACGAAAAACTTAATACAAGTTCAGGTGAAACCCCAGATGAGGAATACGAATGTATTACATTAAGCATCCACCAAGCTGCAAAAGAAGCACTAGGATTAGTGGAAGAAACTTCTAAAAGAAGAAAACCATACTGGTGGGATGCTGAGATTGAGAGAGAAATAGAGGAAAAAAGGAAATTATATCACACCTACTTATCCCAAAAGACAGATAGAAGCAGACAAGAATACAAAATCGCGCAATCAAAGGTGAGAAGAATGATCAGTGATAAGAAAAATCATTCGTGGACGCAAAAGTGTCAGAAAATAGATTCTTACTTAGGAGGTAGGAGAAGTACCGAAAGCTGGAAAACTATAAGATCGATTAAAAAAGAAACATGCAGAGATATCATTTCACCAATACCAGACAAAGAATGGGATGAGCATTTTAAAAAACTTTTAACTGAAGATAGAGCAGAATTCAAGGAAGACGCAAGAGACAATATAATTAGAACGATGGGATCTCCAGTACCCCTCACAATCTCTGAGGTCAAAAACGTGTGCACAACCTTAAAAAGCGGTAAATCTGCCGGACCCGGAAATATCCCAGCCGAACTTATTAAATATGGCACTGAAGAACTGTTTTGGAGATTACGGAATCTTTTCCAAAAATATTTAAATGGAACTGTAGTCCCAACTGAGTGGAAAACGTCATATATATCCACAATACACAAAAAAGGAAGGAAAGATATATGTGACAATTATAGAGGTATATCTGTGACTAGTACGCTAAGCAGAATATACGGTAAAATAATAAGAAATAAAGTAGAGAGCGAATATAAAGACATGGAGGCAGAAGAACAAGCTGGTTTCAGGGCGGGTAGATCGACTTCAGATCATCTCTTTTGTATAACCCAAGTTATTGAAAAGAAAATGGCATACGGTCAAGAGCTGCATCTGCTTTACGTGGATTTGCAGAAGGCATATGATAGTATACCACTAAATCTACTTTGGAAAGCGTTGGAAAACACAAACATAAGCGTACAACTAATTAAGGCCATCCAAGAGTTATACCGCAATAGTAAGGCAAAAGTTAAAATAAAAGCAAAACTAACCAAAGGCTTTCAAGTAAATAAAGGTCTTAAACAAGGTTGCTGTATCTCGCCTACGCTCTTCAAGATATACTTGGAACAAGTCCTTAAAGTATGGAAGAGAAAATGCCAAAACATGGGAATTCCGTTGGACGAAACCACCTTGTATACTTTATGTTTCGCCGATGATCAGATAGTAGTGGCTCAGGATTATGACGACCTCGAATATATGACACGAAAACTAATAGAAGAGTACAATAAGTGGGGACTAGAGGTTAATCTCAATAAGACAGAGTATATGTGTATCGGTGGAATGAAACAGGATCTAATCTTAAATACCGGGCAGCGAATTCACTCCTGTGATGAGTATAAATACTTAGGTCTAAAAATTACAGCTGACGGAACACTAGACAAAGCTATAAAAGATCGAAACGTACAAGGAAGAAAAGCAATAACTTTATTAAATGGAATAATTTGGGACCAAAGTATATCAAAACATAACAAAAAGCTTATATATAACACCATTATAAAAAGTATTATTACATACGGCTCAGAAGTATGGCCAATCAAGGATAGAACAGAAAAAATGCTTTCCGCTACGGAGATGGACTATTGGAGAAGAGCAGCAGGGAAATCAAAAAGAGAAAGAGTTACAAATCAAAGAATAAGAGAAATTATGACAGTAGGTGAACGTACTTTAGTGGATGATATAAGAACAAAACAACTGGTGTGGTACGGACATGTACAAAGAATGAATGACGAAAGACTACCTAAACAAATACTACAATGGAAACCAACTGGCCGAAGAAAACGAGGACGGCCAAGGAGAAGCTGGAGAGAAGGAATAGACAGTGAAATAAGAATAAGAGGCCTAGATGATGAATTATGGGCAAACAGAAACGAATGGAGATTGGGTATCGGAAGACGTAGAACGTTGTGAAACCGATAAATATATATATATGTCCGATATCGTTGAAAATTGATATGCAGGGACTTTTGGGGATGGGAATCAAGAACTTTTCATTAGACTTTTAAAATTGTGAAACTGACGCCCCCCTTCCCCCTTGGAAAATCTGGTAAGACAATTTTGACCAACTTGTACATATCCGATCAACATCAAATTTGGTTACAGCGGCAATACAATATTATAAAGCTCTAAAGTTGGAAACCTTTAAGGATGGTGGAGGGGGTACCATCTCCGAGTCATTTAAAAATGGTATGTAGGAATTTTCGGGGTTTAGGATCACGCACCATCTTTTTTCTTTTTTAATAAGCTTTCGAACAAGTTGCCACAAGTTGGGTCTACCAGTTGCAGAAGAAGTTGGATGTTACTAACTGGACCCCTTCTTAGGGGCGACCTCCACTTTTTTAATTAAATTATAAATTTTACTTAAAAGGACATTTTTTATTGTCTAAAAATGGCAAAAAAGCATTAACTTCAAGTAGCATGAGACCATTACTTGCTGCCCCGCAGGGAATGGGACATTTTTGTTGAGTTGGCCCTTGCCGAGGCGGCCTGGGCCGAATCAGCCGCGCCGAATAGTACTAGACCTCAGTATAGTGGAGTACAAATGTGAGTAAGGAAAAGTTCGCACTAATACTCGAAATTATACACTTTATATAAACTTTATTACAAAACAAAATTTTGACACTGCCCAAAATTCGAAAAAATATTTATATTCATTTAATAAGCTATTTTTTAGCTTGATTTTATTATAATATGATTTAATAAAATTATGTGAATATTTTAGTTTACTCAAAATAAATTTTCGAATTTCAAATAGTTTTTTCAAGAAAATTTTATACATCTATAAAGAATATCCTTTTTAGTTTTTTTAGAATTTAATATGTACTAATAAAATCTTGGGATTTTTTTTAAATACACAGTACAAACAACAATAAATTTAAGTATAATTGTCACTTTTTCACATCAACAGTTTCTTTTTTATATTTTGGCGTTATAGCATCTTTTAAAATTAAAATACGTAACAACAGTAGATATAATTTGACAGACCTTTGAAAATAGAACATTAATAATATATGTTTTTAAACTCGTGTTTCTGCAATTTTTTGTTTTTTCAAGTGCCGTTCTAATTTTAAAAAAATAATGATTAATTTCTGGTGCAATTGACCAAGGGTTTGTACTTTTAATTTTATAAAATTTTATTAAATATTCGGGCCAAGTATATACAGTACCGGCCACAAGTAAACAAACCACCCAAAATTGTATATAAATCAAATAACTTATATCCAGTTCTCAGTTAACGTATTTCTACGATTTTAGATTCTGGATACAACATCATGTAGTGCCTTTTCGTTACGTTTAAAAAAAAATAGAGAAAAATAGCAGCAAGCACCATTCGACAGGGACCTAAAAGTTGTATATTTCGTAAAAATTTCACAGCAATTGAACAAAGGATAGTTTTTTCAAGTTGCTAAAATTTATAAATAAAACCAATATTTTAAAATTTTGACCAATGATAACTATTTTTGCTAATTTTAAAAAAATTATATTTAGACTAGGGTCCCTTTATGTTGAAATATTTGGATTATATAAATATATAACTTTTAGGTCTCCTTCGAATGGTACTTGCCACTTTCGCCTAACATTACACAGAAAAAACTTTTTTAGCCTTTTTTAGACGTAACAAAAAGCACTAAATTATTTTTTATCGAAAATCTCCGAAACACATGAACTGAGAACTGGATTAAAGTTTTCAAAAAGCACCACTTGTTCCTTGATAGATAGTACAGGATCAGATTTCTTTACAATTTTAGGTGGTTTTACAAAAAACAAATCATTATTAATCTTTTTAACATTAAAATTTGGTTTGTCAAAAAGTATGAATACTACTTAAGAGTATTGTACCTTTATTTTGACAATATCGAAAACTCTTATAGAAAAATTATTTAATATTGTAAATTAGGTTCAAATATGCAGTTATCAGTTAGATACGAGGTTTATCAAAAAATAAGAAAATTGCCTTAAAAAGAGAAAATTTAAATATTCTTTGTTCTATGATAATATTTTTTCTATGTATGCCCTGGATTACTTTTATATAAAAAAAATGGTTGACATCGTAAATTAGGTTTTAAAATATAATAAGCAAAAACTTACTTTTATTTTTGACAAACCTTGTATATCAATGATACTTGTATACTTAAACTTAATTGACCGTTAATAACTTTTATGCATTTTAGGAACCAAAGAGGACCCTTTAGTCTCTAGTCTTGGTGACTAAAATGAAATTTATAATCTATAGGGATTGAAAACTTAATTGCTAAGACACAACCCAGATTTTAGGTTAAATATCAATATCAACACATGTCTAGGATAACAATTTGTAACTAGAGTATCGTTTAGTATGGGGTGGTGTTAAATGCCATTCAATAATTTTAAAAACAATCCTTTACTAAAGTGCATAATTATATAAACCTCGTTACTAAAGTCCTCAGCGATTTGTAAATTTTTTGCCTCGGCATTATAAGTAACAATTTAGTACTTTATATTATTATTATTATAATAAGTGCTTCATAGAAGTTTTCGACATTTTAAAAAATAGAGGGTACTTTTCTCTTAAGCCACAATATCCACAATGTAGCAAGAGTTTAATTTTAAAACATAACGAAAAGAATTCGCACAATAAAAGCCACACCCCAGCCGCAGAGCTTGTTGTTATAGTGGTTACATTTGAAAATAATACTAGGTAGCACCAAAGACTAATACTTTGAGCAAAACTCGGCAACGTTGCGCCCGCTTTAACCGCACAAGGAGCGTTAAGAGTAAAGCCCATCACACACAAAAATGCATAAGCGCATAGCATGGCACATAGTGGTGCAAAGCCAATCAGCGATCGAATAGCAGCGGCCATATTGGATTTGCGTAAGAAAAGTCCATAAGGTTGAACTTCTATGCGTCATGCTATGCGCTATGCATTTTTGTGTGTGATCGGCTTAAGGGTGGTGGGTTAACATCAACCCCTCATTATCGCTGTTGTGTACTAGACTAATAATTACTTATATTATGACCCATAACCTCAGTCAAAGAATGATTGAATTAAATATTTATTTAAAAGTTGACATCAAATAATTTTCTTTAAACGTAAAGTTTAGTACCCGTAAATAAAAACAAACATTTTTTCGTGGCTAAGCGGATCTGGAAAGATTTTGTTTCTCTTGTGTTTTTCCGTGGGCAGCTGAAAGCTGTACACCGACGGGGGTCGACACCTATTAAGTGTTTACAGTTAACTGTTTCGTCCTTAAGAGACTCTTGAGAACACTGCATGGTCTGTGTGACACCTTTTTAAAGCTAGAGAGACGGTATATACATCTGATCGTACGATATTGGTAAGAGAAATGAAAAATATTGCCTGCGATACCGTGTGCTTCTCAAAGAGGTGGCGACATCTACCGAATACAAAAGAAACTTGAATGAATTGTATTCACGGGTAATAAACTTTACGTTTGTAGTATTTTTGGCATATACTCCGCTGACTCGACACAAAACGTCTCGAAGGCGATAAAACTGCAATATGCATTCACCCGACCTGAGGGACAAATTGTGTCACGGTCATGGGTACTCTTTTTCGTTTCATCTGCTTGCCTTTTGATTTTACTCTGATAGTTTCTTTTGTTTTCGGTAGATATCGCCACTTCTTTGAAAAGCATACGGTAGCGCAGGCAATATTTTTCATTTCTCTTACCAATATCGTAAGTAATTAAAAATATTTGAAGCTTTATAAATTTATTTGTTTTTTAAATTCTGAAAATTTTTATATATGTATATAAATAAATTTTGTTGTTTTCTGAGCTTTTTTCCGTGTGCGTATTTTTCCACGTGTGTATTTCTCCAGGATTTCTTATTGTGTGGGATGATTTGCCAACAAATATTATTATTATTGCGAAAGTGCGTACACTCGCCCACTTTTTAATGTCACCCTATTTTTACTACATTTGTGGAATACAAAGAAGCAGTCCTTTGTTGGGCAACACGGCATGGCTTAAAATAAGTTTTTAAAACCCGTTGAAATTCAGGGCTTTCCAGACGAGTTGAGTGAATTATAAGATGATATTAATCAAGTGGGCGACCGTACATATATGACTAAAAGAAATTAATAATAAAACAGTAATTACGTAGCTTATTTTAGGGTAGTCCAAACTAAATTTTGAATCCGTTTGAGAAACATTCACATAAGATATACTTGCTAACAATAAACTAAAGTTGTGCATACTAAAATATTTTGCTTTTTATACTTGCAGAATAAGAGTAGGAAAGGGTTTATTATTTTATGGTCTGTTATTGATGGCCTACATTTGTTTACTATACCTTTATTGATTTTTTCGTACAAATGCTGCGTTGCCAAAATAGGCCGTGTTTCGCTCGCAAATGAGTATCATTTTCAAATGTAACCAGTTAGGTGTTACGTCAAGAAGTGAACGAGAAGGCGCGAATTTACCATGTGTCACACTGAAGATATTATGTTAAAGATATATATCATTTTGTGGACACCCTGTACATATAGTTTCCAAACACAAAGTTTACACTACGTGTCTTTTATTAAAAACTTTATACTTCACCAGTGCAGATTTGGAAAGGAAATAATTAGTAACAACATTAAAAGTATTCGAAATAAAAGAAAATATATCAAAGCAAATAGGCGAATAAAATTAGACTCGATCTAAGTTTTTGGAGTGATATGGGGCGGGCCTTATGGGTGGATAATTGTTTTTAGCGGTTTTCCGCCTCCGATCGAAAAACGTTAAATACAAGAATTTTGGTAATAAAAAAGTACAATTTTGTAAAAATAATTTTTTAAATAAACCAAAGTTTTCCGATAAAAATCGAAAAATACGGTTTTGATTTTTATTTTCTACAGTTTTTTTTTGTTTTTGACAAAATTAAACTTTAAAAATTAAAAAAACACCTATTTGTGTCCTTCACACGTTGCAATTTTTTTAAAGCAGTTTAAAAAATAGCAAAATTAGCATTTTTGAATTTCAACGTGTCACTTTTACGTATTTCCTTGAAAATTTTTCTCTAACGTTTATTTTTTACAATATCTAAAAATAGACATCTTACCGAAAAAATTATTACTGTCTTTAAAAAAAACTGCTTTTAGTACTTGTACTTTATAAGTGTGTTTTTACCTGTGTTGTAAATTGTAAATTGGGTGTTGTTTGACTTGTGTTGTACTTTGTACTTTTTTTTTTTTACTGTGTGCCCTTTTGGGGTTGATTTTTCTTGAAATTGTGATTTTATAAGTGACCTGGACTTTGACCTGTTTCTCAGATTTTGTAAACCTTTGTAATTTAGTAGAAATTTGTAGAAATAAAAACCATTTTGATTTGATTTGCTTTGATTTGATTTGGGCATTTTCGAGTGAATATGGGATTTTTAGGTTTAAAATCAAAATAAAATGTAAATATAACTATTTTGATTTAAAAAATAAAAGTAAGTTTTAACCAAATTTCGTAAAAAAAACAAAAAAAATGCGGAAGATAAAATTTAAAAACAAAAAAACGGTTATTTCGATTTTTCTAAAAAAAATAAGGTTATGTAAACAAATAGTTTACACAAAACTTGTAGACCTTTTTATAGCCTATAACTTTTGTTTTTAACTATTTTTGAGAGTAGTTTTAGTTAAGCTGAAAACCGCGAAAAATCGCTACCACCCCTAAAAATTCACCCCATTTCACCCTAATAACTCGGATCGAGTCTAATTTAATTTTCAATATTTTTCATGCTGTTACTAATTTTTTCCCTTTTTTGTCTTTTTAAAAGGTCTGCACTGGTCTATAATGTCCTATTTCCAAAACTCATGTTCTCACAAATAATTTAGGATATATATGTATGTATATCGGTAAAAGGGCAAACATTCATTTTATTATAGTATAGCATAGCAAGAAGTAGGAATAAAAATAATTAGCAATTTCAGAATAAACATAAAATTAAAGCTATTTTTTGGCGTTATAGGATAACATACAGTGGTAGATTGGTTTCTCGAGGCCCAGGGTGGGATCCCTTGGAAGGGGCTAATAGAATGAAGCCCATAACAAGTTAAAAGGGGGCCTGGGGCCCCATACCTTATGGTTTGCCTCGGACCCAGCACCCCCGACCAATCCACCACTGCTAACACAGATAATTTAGCCAGATTAAATCGGCTTTTTTTCTAAATAGAGATAAGGTGTTTCAAACTAGGTATGAACCGACGGTTTTTTGGCTATTCGCGGGTTTTACCAATAATTTCGAAACAAAAATTTTTAGGGATACAAATTTAAGCCCACTTGACAACGACATTATGGGCCCATAATTCGTTGTCTTTTGTCGTCTACGCACTCTGCCGTGTTAACTCAAAAAGGCGAATGTGATTTTACAAAATTTTAGGTAGAACCGAACCAAATCAATTCAACCAATTTAAAAATATTTTTGAACCTTGAGTTTTTTCATGATGGTGAGTTTTTGTATAGTTATTCTCCCTAACAAAAAGTAAAAATACAAATTTTTAAATTTTTGTTTGCATATTTTTTGAGTTAGTGTTTCCAAAAATAAAAATGACCCATTTTTAGCCTGCATCGGTTTCTTCAAACTTCTATAATTTTTAAACCGTTTAAGATAATTAGCTAAAACTTGCTGTGTATAGAGAACGATTCACAAGCCAATCTTTAATGTGTTGATGGTCGTGTTTTCTAAAAAAAAGCACAAAGGGTCTATGCAAAAATTATATTTTAGATGAAATATCAAAATGTATTTTGTTTTTTGTTTTTCTTCATTTTTATAATTTTATTTCTTTGACTATTTGTGTACAAATAATGTATGCTAAATTTTACCTTGGAATGCTAATGAGATCATAGTTTAAAAAATATTTATATCTTGATGCATATATTGTTTAATATTTTTAATACTATAAAAATTAATATCATATTATTATGAGGCATCTTATTTATGTAGTATGTATATTTTTAAAACGTGGACACCATGGGTCGGCGATGGGCATCTGGTTTCGCTACGTTGTCATTTAAATAAAGAAACAATTAATTCAAAATACATACTTACATAATAACGCGCTCACAAGAATAATTGAGAACCGGTACATAAATGCCCCTTTTTGTGTTTTGTAAAATAGTGGCAAAATCGGCCGTAAGGTAATTAAATATCAGAGTTGGCGTATTATTTTGACTAATGACTTTTTGTAAAAACCAAGATTTGCGTAAACATGACGTTTTGTGGCGTATTTTCTCAGTCTGTTTGACATTGCGTCGTATCCGTTCTGGAAATTAATTTGATTTTACGTAGTTACCGAAATCGAAATGGTAGGTAGATTGCAAATCGAAAAAAAATTGGTTGGTATTTTCTACTAAATGTTGCAACCCCTATGATGACCAAAATCATCCCACGACAGTAAGAAATTCCAGAAATGTGACACAGTGGATGTGTAATCTTAACTTAGGCGTCTAAATAAGTAAGTAAAAATGATTAAAAACTTTTGAAATAGTATAATTTCAGTCACGGCTAATTTATAGTTAAAATATTAAAGTAAGGGAATTGTCAAATAGTTATATTTAAGGTAAAATAAAAGAATTTTAAACAATATTAATTTACAAAAATAAATTTTTAAATAGGAACCCGCTGTCATTCCATGATAAAACTTGGCGTACATGTAAATAAATAGTCTAGAAAACAAATATAAAAAAATTTACCAAAATAAAACATACGTTTGTAAACTGCATAAAAAATAAATTTTGTGCTTAGACCCCGGCATTTTGTTTACAAGATGAATGCCACTAGGCATACTATAATTAACCCTGTGAACCTATAAGATTACACAGCAACTTTTACCTCGATATGCCCAAGAATTTATGAATAACAAGGGTTTAAAAAATCAAGTCAGTGCTAAAAAAGACGATATTAGGCATTTAAAAAAATTAATAACTCAAAATCTAGACTGTTAAAAAATCTAAAAATTTGCATTTTTACTTATTTCTACTTAGTAAAGAATTTGACCAAAAATTATGAAAATTAAAGGTGACAAGGTCCAAACCATTGGTTGATTTGATATGGACTTACCCTATAGCATAATACATCAGATAAGCCAAAATTAAATTAAGTTCTGAAATATATCAAATGTCTTTATTGGAAGTAAAGTTAAGCAAAAAAGTATGTTAAATATCTTTTTTATGAAAAGTTTTAAAATTCACATACCGTAGAACGTGGTGACTTTGGAACACTTTTGATAGTTTTTGTTGACTATTTAGGATTTATACAAAACAATTTTTTTTTCGATGTTTGGTTACAAACTAGCATCCTTCGGTACTAAAATACCAAAATATTTTTAAAATTTTAAGAAGCGAAAATATTTGTCACAATTTCACCTGCATATATGGGGTGACTTGTGTGTGTGACAAAAGAAAACATAATAATGTCCAAATACGCCTAGCCGATCGAGATTGTTGTCAAAATAAACTTTAATTCTAGATTAATTTGTAAACTAATTTAATTTAAAAAAAAAACTAAATCCCTTTGAGCGTCGTAAGCACTTATAAGAAATTTTTACAAAGTCAACCTCATTCCTTTTTTTTTTATAAAATAAAATATTTATTTCTTGAAAAAAACATTATAAGTTAAACTTTTTGTAATATTGCCTGTGACCAATTTCTATATGGGCGGTTTCCTGGCGGCCTTCGTAGCATCGGTACAAATAACAAAAACATTGTCACAAATTCACGAAGGAAACAAAAACTGAAATCTGTTACAAGTTCACGCCGCAGTTTGTTGAAATTTTATTAATTATGACTTCACGAGCTTCGTGATTGGACGTATTAATATAAAAGTTCTTCAATAAATAGCCAAAACTATAGCGAACACTACACACAACTTATATCTTGGCTACGTCAAATAGTCTTTGCGGGGTAAGATAAAGTGTACGGAAAGCGTAAAATATTTAAATCTCTCAACATTTATATAAATGGCCCGCACAGCTGTTTGTCAACTTGGCCAACATTGACTGAGGGTTGAATGGAACCGCGCGCTTCTTTGGAGTCCATGATCACGTGTTTCGTAGTGATACGTTGATACCCGTTTAAATTGTAACCGATTAAATGACACAAAGTTACCTGCCAGGCACAAAGTCACTACGTTCTACGGTAGGCCCTTATGAATTAACAGAGCAGTACTTGGCAAGCAATGATTTGCGACTGATATCGGTATATCTTTATAAGTAAGTGACCTATTCAACCAGGTCGAAGCCCCGCCTTCCGAACCTCACAACTATTTACAATAGCACCCCTCTTTTCATAATTTAATACCAAATGGCTAATGAATCTGTCTTGGGGCCAAATCTTTAAAAATGCGTTAAATCGCCGACCGATAACGCCAAGTCGTCCCAGTGCACTAGTTTAAAGTGCACATTAGGTGCTGTAACAGGCAACGCTAACCGTTGAAGCGTCGGGAATGACGAAGGTGCGGATAAGAGCACAACCGAAGTAAGGCCCCGATTCTATGTACTGTAAAATTCTATGACATGTCTTCTCTTTCTATATATTTTATTATTAGAATGCGATATAACATCTACGGTGCAAAGTAGTTTTTGGTTCCAGTCAAACGTGAGCGACCCGGCCTACATCCTGGTTTGAGAACAAATACAAACACATACATACCGGGTATTAATTTCTAGTTCGTTTTCAAATCTTTGGTGACTTCTTTTTGGGGTTTATTGATACTTTATGATGAAATTATTAATTAAGGAATGATCAAATTTGAATATTTTTTAAGAAAAATTTGTGAGTGCACGTGCACATGTGCATTCCAGTGAGATATACATCTGTCAAAATATTATATTAATTTGAATCCACTTTATATACCTTTAAAGGATTGGGGATGACCAAATTAGGAATACTATTTTTAATGTTTTTTATAGACAATAATTTTTAGTTTTTAAAATATAATAATTGGTTAAAATCTTCACATATTGTTATTTATGAAACACCTTTTTTTTTCAACTTTTTGTATTAGTTGAATTTACATAGTTAGCTTAGGTTAGTAGAAATCCCGTAAATCCGCTGTATATACTTTTAAAGGATTTCAAATACTTTTAAAGCAATTTCTAAATTAGAGATATATTTTTAATTTCTTTTACTGTGAAATAATGTTTAGTTCTTAAAATATAATAATTGGTTAACATCTTTACAGATTGTCATTTATGAAACACCTTTTTTTTTCAACTATTTGTATTAGTTGAATTTACATTTTCTTGTCCCTGTGAATTTTGTTTAATTTTTAACTAGCATTTTTAAATGAATAACATTTCCTGTTTTGAATAAACGAACAGAAAATCTATATTTTTTTCTTTGAGAAATCTGCTGTGTTTTTTTTTTGTAAAATTGGGCTACCTATTCTGATTCACAGATAATTAACTTAATTTAACTAAAAAGTTTCAGCTTTATTCAATCATTTAAAGATTGAATATTTATTATAACTTTATTAAATTTTAATTTTTAAAAAGTGCCTAATTTGGAACACCTCATCTCTTTTCAACAGTTGATAAAATAATTATTTATAATTCTCTTTGATAATATTGCGATAAGTGAATTTAGTTTATATTTTTATATGGGTTATTGTTAATTGAATATATTGATAATATTTTGAACGATAGCCGTTTAAAATACAAACAAAAATATATATTGTCCTTAAAATATTTAAGAATGTTGATAGCTTGGAATTAATTTAAAAGTAGTTCTTTTAATAATAATAATAATAAATATTTGAGAAATTTAGTATCAAAATATTTTAACATTTTTTTTGACTATCTAAGATAATATTTAAAATATATTTTTCGGGACCATGTAGAATTAGAACAATTTTATAAAAAAAATTTGTATTATGTACCAAATTTTAGTCCAACTTTCGAAGCAGGACATGGAAAATGATTTCTACCAAAATCATATATACAAGATGTTTCGTATGGTTATGGTCAAATTTTAGGAGCATAAAGTACACTTCGTTTTAAGTAAAAAAAACGCTAAACTTGTCTAGCCATTTTCATTTGTTTCAAAGTTACGCCTGTGAAAACTCGCCTTATCCATTTTTTTGTGAAAATCGAGTTTGGTGCTCTATATTATTCTTCGTCCCAATACCTATGCAGCCTGCCTCGCAAAACCGAACAAAGCTCGCCATATCCTGTATATTATATATATAAAAAACCGTTAACAAATTATTAATAATAAGAACGTAAATAGTTTTTACTCATTTTCTAAAAAATGGGTTTATATGGATAAGGCGAGTTTTGATATGGAACGCCTCATTACCGTGTGGCCCAAAAAAAAATTTTCTTTCATTAAAACTTTTGAACTATACCATCGATTTTAATGGGTCAAACTGTACTTGGCAGAGAATTAATCATAGTTTTGACCTATATTTTTTTGTTTTCCATCTTAAAATCCAAGATGGCGGACGAAATTAAATTGTAGCCTTCAAAGATGCTCGTTTATTCTTATGTTGCGAACTTATTTTAATTATTTTTTTAAATTACTAAAAAAGCTGCATTCTTGCCACGCACAACAAGGTATGAATGAGCAAAATCGGGACGGTCGTTCTAAAAAAATATTTTTGTTTCAATCATTGTTTTGAATGTTATACGATTGCCTTGCCAATCATGTCTGCAGTACTGTACCTTAGAGTAATAATTATATGTTATTACTCTGAGTACTGTACCGATTTTGATGAAATAAAAACCGTCCTGGTGAGAATCGATTGCTTTTTAAAGATAATGATTACAATTTATCGCCATCTTAAAATTTAAGATGGCGGACAGAATCATACTTGATTCTTCAAAATGGCGTGTTTATTCTTATTTTCTGAAAATATACTACTTTTCCCCCGCACAACGAGGTATAAATTAGTACAATCGGTGTGATGGTTCTCAAGAAATGTATTTTTGTTTTAGCCATTGTTTTACAGATTGTACGATTGCATTGCAATCCTGTCTGCATTAATTTCCTTAGAAACTCTTTATTACTGAACCGATCTTAGTGAATTAAAAAAAAACCATGGTGACAATTATTTGTTCTTTAAAGATTATTATCGAAATTTGCCGCCATCTTAAAAGTTAATATGTCGGACAGAATCATACGAAATAATAAAGTCTTGACCCTTTAAAGAGGCACGTTTATTCTAATTTTCCGAAAACGTTTTAGTTTTTTTTTTAATTTATAGAAAAGCACTTGATTTATACCTTTTTATGTGGAAGAAAAAGAGTGTTTTTCTATAAATTAAAAAAAAACTAAAACATTTTTGGAAAATAAGAATAAACACGCCATTTTGAAGAATTAAGTATGATTCTGTCCGACATCTTAAATTCTAAAATGGCGGCAAATTTTGATTATATCTTATTATAGTATCACGATTTTTTTTATTTCACTAAAATCGGCTTAGTAATAACGATTTTATAAGGAAATGAATGCAGACAGGATTTAAAATGCAATCGTATAATATGTAAAACAATGCTTGAAACAAAAATAGATTTTTTGAGAACCATCACACCGATTTAACTAATTTATACCTCATTGCGTGGGGGAAAAGTAGTGCTTTTCTATAATTAAAAAAAATCAAACTTTGTTGGAAAATAAGAATAAACATGCCATTTTGAAGAATCAAGTAAGATTCTGTTCCCCTTTTTTAATTTTAAGACGGCGATAAACTTTGATAATGATCTTTAAAGAGAAATCAATTTAACTATTCAATGTTTGTTATTTCATTGAAATCGGTTCAGTAATAATTAACTTATAAGGAAATAAATGCGGACATGATTGGCAAAGCAATCGCATAATATGCAAAACAATGGTTGAAACAAAAATATTTTTTTTAGAACCACTAAACCGATTTTGCTGATCTGTACCTTGTTGTGCGTGGCAAGAACGCAGCTTTTTTACTGATTTAAAAAAATAATTTAAACATGTTCGCAACAAAAGAATAAACGAGCATCTTTGAAGGGTACATTTTAATTTCGTCCGCCATTTTGGATTTTGAGATAGCGGACAAAAAATACATTGGCTCAAAACTCCGATTAATTTTCTGCCAATTGGAGTTTGTCCCATTAACATCGATTGTATAGTTCAATAGGTATAATGAACTAAAAAATAGCCCGGTTTTTTTTGGCCCACCCGGTATATGCAGCGTATACAGTAGACTGCCAAATCACTACTAGTTCAGTCAATGAATGGGCATTTGGGGGTTGTAGAGTGCATGGAGGGGGGGGGGAGAATTTTTCTCTTCAGGAATGTATTTGGGGCAATTAGGAGGTAAACATACTAAAAGTCCCCACTCCTAACCCTCCCGCTTCAGTGGCGTAGGGGGGTAAAAAGGCGCATTTTTTCGGTTTTGTGCATATAACTCGATTACGGTACGTTGTAAAAAAAAATGTCCTATTAAAAAATAAAGAGCAATAAATTCCCTCGTAATCGTAACAGGCACTGACATATTGGCTACCGAAAATCGGTAGTTTTTGATTTTAGAACAAATTTGTTAACATAAAAGTAAAGACCGATCAATTTTCTTTAAAAATGTGTAATCTTTACCAATCTACCTTTAACTTATCAATAGAAAAAAAGCAAATTTCAATTTTTAATCAAATTTATCAACTTTCAGAAATATTACTAAAACGTTTCAATTGGCTTTTTGTATTATTTAAAATAAATCGAATATAATTTTTTAAACAAAAAATATGCTGAAAGGCAGGGTCGAGAAAAGATAAAATTTAGGGTGATGTTAAATGTTGTAATGTAATGTAATGTTAACCCCTTGACTTTTTTAATATAAAGCGGAGAAAGAAACCCGTAAAGTTGTAGAAAATTAACTTGTTTTTCTCCGGGGTGTGGCAAGAACGTAATTCTCTAAATGGAAGGTGCTGTATTTTTTGAAAATTTTTTCTAATACTATCTTTTGTAGTATGAAAAGTGAAAAACATTGATATGTACGACATGGGTAAAAAAGTAAGTTAAATCAGGTCTGTTGCAAGAAAAATTACTATCCAAGTTTTTATTTCATCTTTCTATAATATAATGTAAATTTAAGAAGATAAGGGGACCGACCACAATATATTATTTATAAAACCTGACAGAGGAAAAGTGGAAACTTATGTCTAATCCACCCACGAAATTTAGCAGCTTGGACAAAAATAAATATTGTTCCTGAATGCTTTTATTGGTTGCGATTCAACATCGGCAGCATTTCGAAGGGGTAAGCTTGGATTTATAAAGCTTTATCAAAAACACCCTGAAATCAAAAAATGGTATAATTTCCCGGTAAATGAAAATTCCCTAAATGCTTACAGATTTCGGTTACTTTTAAAATCGGTCGCAGGTATTAAGTCTGATCTGCTTTATCATGACTTCCCCCAAGTCAGATAAAAACGAAACAACATTCGTATAGAACATATTATCAAGTTGGTTGGTTAGGAAATCAGCTTGATCCAGATTTATGGGGTTGAGAAGCAACATATCTAGTTGCAGTCTTCACCCAAGATACTATGGCACCAAAGTAAGTTTTGGTCATGATTTTTTGTAGATGCGCAACTGACTGCGGTAGCATAAAATGTAGCTGCAAAGAGATGTCGCTGAATTGTTTCCATTTGTGCAACAATTGTCAGGGTAATTGTTTTAATGTTGTATCAATTTCAATCACAATGAAGACGACGAAGATGGATGGAATGCCTTCCGACATTGCCCAAGACTAACACCGAATGAGAAACTATTGACCTCGACAAAACTTCGAAAGTGGAGCCAGAAGCTCGCCCTTCCCAACCACAGAAAGCAAGACAAACAAAAGAATGATCTTGAATTTACAAATTTGATAGACTTTACTTGAAAGCTTTTACTACGCACATTAATGGACTTGATGTACCCAGAAGATACTCTAGGTCTAATAAATATAGTTAGAGAACTGTATATTATGCAATTTATGTGGTATGTATGTACACATGAGTACTTTACAAGCTTATTGGGTAAAATGTAAGTAGATATAATACGAACCGTCTAAATTCACTTTTCATTTATACATATGTGTACTTAGTTGTATAGTTTATTAGCTTATTTATAAAATTGTAAATATTATTATTATAATTTTAACAAAAATACAAATCATCATCACCATCACTTTCTGTGCCTGAAGATGTATAAGTTTTTTATGCTTTATATGCAATATAAATGTAAATTTGTGAATCAATAGTCCAGGTATAAATGCCTAGTGACCTATCCAATTTTTAAGCTGGTTCAGTAATGTCAACCCTTAATAATAATAATATCTACTTTTTATTTTTTGAGTACCTCCATCAGGGTGCCATTAAAAGCCTGTAGCTTGTCCAAAAGCTTATTATGATGATGAAGAAAGATGATGGTAAAAGCAATTATTATACAATTTTTTGTTTTGTGGAAAATCACATATATGACTATAAAACTAAAACGCCTGTAACTTTGAATTTATGAGCACAAATTAGTTAATAAACAAATATATATTTTTAAATTGAATGCTTTATATTGTTATTTTTAATAAATATCTTTGATAAATACCGATTTTGGTGGGCATTATCTCAGAATCTGTTACGAATAAAGGTAAGATTGATCAACCGTTTTATGGGGAATTTCATCCTCTTTAATTTTTAATATATATATTTTTTTTGTACCACGCACCGTAATCGAGTTATAGGCACAAAACCGAAAAAATGCACCTTTTCACTCCCCCTACGCCACTGAAGCGGGAGGGCTAGGAGTGGGGACTTTTAGTATGTTAACGTCCCAACTACCCTTAACATATTCCCGGAGAGAAAAATTCTCCCCCCCCTCCATGCACTCTACAACCCCTTCGTTGACTGGACTATACGGTAAAACAAGCGCGATAATACTCATATCTACTTCATCCATTGCCTTTCGGGCACAAGCCTGCATTTAACAAGGCCTTTTAAAAAAACTTTTGATTGACCTTTTCTTAAATAAAATAATCAATAATTATTTACTTTGAAAAAAATAGAAATGGATCTACAAGTTTATGCTATAATAGGTATTTTTTTAGTAGAATTTCTTTAACACAGTGTGCACTTGGAATAGCACCATTAAACCAGTGCAGATACCTTTAAAAATGGCAAAAAATTGGAAAAAAAATAAGAACTGCATAAAAATCATTACAAATAAAAAAATATCGCTGCCAGCAGGAAAAATAAATTAGAGTCGATCCTAGTGATTACGGTGAAATGGGGTAAACTTTTAAGGGGTGATAATGGCTTTTCACGAAAAAAAAACCAGTTTTTCGATTTTTTTGGATGGATTTTTTTCGCATTTTTTATACTAGCCCCCCGTCCCCCCTATGGAAAAATTTTGATGCAAGACTATTTTATTGAAGGTTTTAGGATGCGCAGACTTTGTGCCATTCCAAGTATAATTTTTTGTTTGTTTCGTTTCTCTTCTTTCTGTTACTTTTTTATTATGCTCTAAGTACAAGTGAGGCTTAGTTTTTTAGTGTATTCCAATCCTACTAGGTCCATTTAAGTCTTTAAAACACACATTTCACGTAGTATAGTGTTTTTCTCATTCTAAAACGATTTATCATAAACAGATATTACGCCCGAACCAGGATGCACCATCTAAGAAATAATAAAAAAAAGCATAGGTAACTACAAGGTGAGTCAGATCGGAATTTTAAAAAACTTAGTTAAAATTGTTATGTCAACCTTTAAATCCATTTTTTTAGAAAACATTTTTATGCACACTAAAATTGTAATTTTAATTCCTCTTTTTGGGACTCAAGTGGTACTTTTACTCCCTAATTTAACAACTTTTAATCCCTTAATTAATAACTTATTTTTAATTACCAGGGATAAGAAATAAAGTAAATGTGCTGACATTTTATATCTAGAGTATCAAGGGTTTTGTTAAATAACTTATTATCCATTATTTTTCTTTTGAATTATTTTTCCTCTACTTAAGTGTATAAAATAGTATAAACCACAAGACGAAAGTGCCTTTTAATCCTTCGGTAAATTGCACAAATTTTTTGCCTCGGGATTAAAGCTACCCCTTTAGGCCCTCGGTTTATAATGTAGCATTATCCATCTGGAAGTAATGGTTATAGAAAATATCTTTATTTATTGGTTTTTAAATTGTAAGAACTACTTTTTATTATTTTTGTATAGATGGTACCTCTGGTATTACAAAGCATTAATGTTTTGTCTAAGTAATGATAATATAATTTAGTATATTTAACATCGAACACATCGATTTTTTGCGCTAAAATTATCTCCCTATTTTTTTCCAAAAAAATTTGGAGTAGAACGTTTTATTTTGCTTTAATATAGTTTTTTGCTGTGGGTGGTTTATATTTAAAAAAAGTTTGAACTAAAAATATATATATTTTTCACGTAAATTAAATGGATCCATAAAGGATGTAGCACCTTTTTAGTTTTATATTGACAAGGCAAACTTCCTTTAATAAATATTTTTTAAAGATTTTTAACCCCAAAATTTAAAACATCACTAAATATATTTTTGGAAAGATTGTAGGATACACCGAAATAATTTTATTTAGCAAAAAACCACACTAAAGTTCTTAGTTGTATTTTTCCTTTAAAAGCTACTTTATACAAAAAAGTATAGTTTAGGTCAATATAGTTTTTACATTTATTTAATAAATATAACATTCAGAACAAAAAGGTCCTCTTTAACCTGCTTGCTTCAATATTTTATACAATTCTTTGAGTTTTTATTGTTTAACATTTATAAACGAAACAGAAATGGTGAAACGTTACTGTTTTAACATTTTTAGTTGTATTTTTTCTTTGTATTTGTAAAAGCTTACTTTTCTCTCGTTTTATAGTCAGGAAGATTTTAAAATAGGTTGGATTTGCGGTATATAGAAAATTTTATTGCTGATTTTGGTAGCCCAACCGCTGCACTTTAAGGATCCGATTTATACCACTCTGGCACTATTGACCATTTTGAAATATTCAACATGGCGCCCTAGTAGAGATAATATTTTTATTTAAACAATTTTTGAAAGCATAAAAACAATACTAGGGCAATCAATAGCTTTTGTGGTCCTGATTCAACATAGTAAAAGCTCCGACCCCTTTTCCTCCAGAAAGATTGTCAAAATGGCGCCGTCATCTTGGATTTTTGACTATTTTTCCTTTTATTAGCATTTTACTGAAAAAGTACTTCATTTTGGACAAAATATGTGATGGGAAGGCTGAATGCTCATTACAAGACCTATCAAACGAGATATCTTCGAGCTACCTGGGCAGTGGCGTGTATAGAGAAAAGTTTCGGGGTGGGCCCGAGACAGTTTGGGGGGGGCCGAGACCCCAAGAGGCCGTATTATATGCTATTTTATATTTTTATTTATGAAATATGTGGAAAATATATAAAAAAATATTGGTTTCAGGGGGGCGCTGTTCCCCCAGACCCCCCTTTATATACACCACTGTATCTGGGTACTATCCTTGCAGAGTTATGTACCCTTAAGTATCCCCAACATACCGATTTCTTGAACATTTATTTAAAATAAATATACCCAGTTGCAATGGAACCAAGTCTTTTGTGAAAAAAAGTATTTTAAACTTTTTTGTAGACAATAAAACTTTCACTTATAATATGTATCACCTAGGTGCAGTCCAGATTGCGAGATACACTTCAGTGGCGTCAGTAAAGTGGGAACATCAAAAAAAGTCATAATAGTTATTACAGGTTTTTTGAATTTTCTTAAAAATTAAGCACTTTAACAAAACATGTGTGCAGGACTTTACTAAGGAAATGAAATTTCATTTTTAACGATGTATAACTTGGTAGGGACAAGTTTGTGATTCATAGAAATCGTCGACAATCTATTGAATTGTTACGTTTGTATCCAATTTTCATCAAAACAAAGCTAAAAAAACTAAGCTCTTTGGGATTAAATGAACCTACCAACGTTAGAGTGACGTCTATAAATCGGGGTTCTTTACAGAAATTCATAAATTAATTTTAATGTTAAGTTTTTATTCAATTTTCTTAAAAATAAAGCCCGTTTGAAAAAAATTATTTATGCTACGTTCTAGATCATAAAATTTCCTTTACAACGCAACGATGTGTATAGTTTTTGCAAAGTCAGTTGAACAAAGGTTAAAGCCGACCATCTGCATATCCTTTAAAGAAAGTGACATGGGCGGCGGTAGATATACTCATGAAAATTATTTCATTTAATTATGGCGTAAACTAAACAAATAGAAATAGATAATAAAACTTTCTATTCCTACACCTACAGAAACGACACTGATTTATTTTCTAACTCTGCATACTGCCGACTAAAGGGGTCCCGAAACGAACACCTGAAAGCAATTAAAAGCGCATCTCAAAAAAATCTGCCAATCAGGTGTCGTCTATCCTGTGCTGGGTCGGTCAGAAAACAAATACTTTGTGCTCGGACCGCAAAGAGCCTAGCCTTTTCTCTGTCGGTAGGGTTGAAATTATACCAGGAAGATTTTATATGAATTTGGATAACTTTTGAAGGGCAGATTGAAGCAAAATTTCATGAAATCAATCAATCAAACCCCGTATTAGGAGCATTTCAGGTGACTTTACAAAAACTATAACAAGCTTGGGTCAAGATTATGAATAACATTTCAGCGCCGTCTATAAACGAAAAAACATTTTTTATTTTAAATGTTGTCAAAAACTAGGCTTTGCATAATAAATGTGTAAAGTAAGTGTAACGCAAAGCCAAACCACCCCTCCCCCCGTTGAACGTTACGTAATTTAAGGATAGGCCCTTATCTACCAAAAACTTTTCTTCCTAAAAGTCGTTGTTTCTGAGAAAATTGGTTAAATTATAAAAATGTTGATGTATTTATTTGATTGAAATGTGCATGTTGGCGATGTCTAAGGGCACGTCTGGAAGGGTAGAACAAAAGTAGCTTGAAGTTATCTCTTGTTTGATCAGTCTTTTCATGGGCTTTATATTTTCTTTCAACATATTTTTCTCAAAAAATTAGCAGTTTTGAGTAAAAGACATAAAGGAAAAAATAGTCGAAAATCCGAGATGGCGGCGCCTTTTTGAGAATGTTCCTGAAGGTGAAGCGGTCGGACCTTGTACTATATTTAATAGAACCATAATAGCTATCGACTGCATCCAGTCCTGGTTTTATGTTTTTTAAAACTTTTTTATTTTTTTATCTTTAATCAGCCGCCATCTTGAATATTTCAAAATGCTTAAGGATACCAAAGTGGCATCAGCCGAATTCTTAAATTAGAGCTCTTTGACTATTAAAATCAGCAATAAAATTTTCTATAAACCTCGAATCCAAGTTCGCCTCGATATTGCCAGTTATTTTCCTGATTATTAAGGGCGGGCTTCACTATAATTTTTTTAGTTTTTGATTGGCCAATTTTGCACTAGCAGTAAATAATAACAAGAACGTCAAGACTATTATTACCACTCGTAATGCATCATAGAAAGTCTTACTAAAATTATTTGAGTTTTTTTAAAAACCAAAAAAATACGTTATTACACCAAAAAAATTAAGGTGATATTGCCAATATTTTTTTTAACTGAAAAATTTTTGTTTCTTATGGTAGTGTAGTTAAGGTCACTCATCGTCAAGCAAGCTTTACAGGTAGCGAAGCCTAACTCTGATTTTCTATTTTTTGGTTATAATTTTTGACATGTTTTCCTCGGTTTCGCATTGGCGGCTCGTTGTTATTTTAAAAATGTGGTTTTAACACAGTCTAAAGATCTATTTAATAATGATACAGTTTCTAGATAGTTTGCAGCATAACTTCTTAATTCTAATTACATAAATATATATAGTTTAGGTACCTTCATACTGTGTAAAACAACATCTTCAAAATAAAACAGAACCGTCAATGCAAAAGCGAGGAAAACATCTCAAAAATAATAACCAAAAAATAGAAAGCCTGACGTTAGCTTCGCTTCCTATAAAGCTTGCCTTTATGATGAGTGTCCTTAAGTGTAGTGCATGAGTTGTGATATCTTTTTGAAAAGCTTATTGAAAAAGAAATACAGGTGCTTATATTTTTTACATGTGTCAAATGACATGTTCAACCAGGGCTATCAAAATGGACGGGCCACGATCCTCCACTTTGTTGACGTCACATCCGGTACTGATTTTTTTTTGATGGTCACGTTACGACACAGCTGATTGTCTTTAAAATATTGAAGTTGAAATGACGGTTCATGGATATTTGATTTTTTTTAAACAAAGCCGTTTTTCAGATTGTTTTTACTTTATTCTGGCAGAACAATTTTTTTTTAAATGTATAGTATGCCCTAATTTTTCATAGCCGCTTCAATAGCTCACACAAAAATTAAGTTTAAAGCAGAAGCGAATGTGACAATCACATATGACAAAGTCAAATACATGTCAAATATAACAGTTGGCATGTGGTACATGGCGGGTAATTTGAATTAAAAATAAGAAATGCTAAATCTTGAAGATTTTAACCTTTTAATCATGTTGCTTCCTTACAAAGCTTTGGTGGAATATCGGGATGGTGTCTGAGAATATTTCAGTGAAATTTTGCGGAAATCTGTAGTGCCATTTTGAAAATATCATAAAAAAACGTCTGACCTGCCATAAGACCCAATGTAAAATTCAGCCCCGGGAGAACAGCTGATTTTTTCAGGGTCGTGGCCTCTATTTTTGTGTTGGCCTTGGTTCAACAATAATTAAGTTTTTTAAACATCAATAAATCTTAAAACTTTTATAATAATTTATAGTGAATCACTCTGTACCCTGTAAGTAAGTAAAGTCGATGATTTAACTAAAAATGTCAAAAATTACTGAAATATCAATGCTTCATTAATTTATCCAAAATGTCAGTATAAACGTAAACCAGATTTTATGTCAATCAAATATTACGTGTATCTTAAGGGCGGCGGAAATTTGGGGAAAGACATTTGGTAGAAAAACATTTTATAGAAATTATATTTGGTAGAAACAACATTTGTTAAAAAACATTTGGTATAAAAACATTTGAGAGAAAAACATTTGGTTAGGTTTAGTCAAGGTGTGTAGAGGATAGGTTACCTGGTAACTTTCTGACCAATCAGAGCCAGTTGTTGAGCGCGGGAAATGAAATCACCCGGAGTGCCCATTTAAATAAAAAGCATTTAATATAGTAGGAAATCTTCAAGTTTCTTGAGTTCCTTTATTGATTTAAATGTAAATATATTTTATTATTTTTCGCAAACTTAACTAGCCGTAAGTCCGTTAAAATAACCACAAGTAGAAAGTATAAGTAAATTAGAACAACTATTTAAAATTTTTAAATAAATATTGTCCGAAAATACACGACAAATGTAAAAAATAAACCATCAAAGATTAAAAATACTTAAAAACACATGTAAACCTAACGCTCTAATCCCATCTTGGCACTCCGAATGACGCGCTGTCACCTCTCACACTTCTTCGACCATTGAGTTACCAGGCAACCTATCCTCTACAGACCTTGAGGTTTAGTTAAGTTTGGCTAGGTTAGGTTTGTTTTTTTTTTGTTTTTCTACCAAATGTATTTTCTACGAAATGTATTTATATGAAATGATTTCCCACCAAATGTCATTCTACCAAATTTCGGCCCCTAGTAGGTATCTTAAATTTTAAAGGATTGTCCTGCATAGCACAGACATTTAATTTGTGTTTTTGTAGTTAATTTATTATTTTTACACTTATTTGGCAGAAATTATAAGGGAAATATTGTTAACGACTGTTCCCTTCGTGATATTTTTATTAAGTTAACTTTTGAGTATTTTAGAGTGTACCTCGGAAGGGGTCAACTTGGCGCCGCCCAATAGGGTATTTGACAAATTTTAGAAAAGTGTTAAAATAGTATATTTTATCATGACTACATTTAAAATCAAGTTTTCTAATTTCCGATTTGAATTTGCCGCTAAAACTCTCATTTCTAGCATGGCGTTGCAATGACGTCACAGCGCAGTAAACTCGCAGACAGATACACGGCATTCAACTGTTTATTTGTTTTTGGTCTGTGTTTTTACTGTTTTTTATGTAAAAAAATGTCCTATAAGTGACGTGTGGTGCCTCAGTGTTCGAATTCTAGCATAAAAACACCTGAAAAACTATTTATTCATGTACAGCAGTAAAAGAACAGAAAAATTTGCTAGAACTTGCTCGAAGAGACCCAAGGGCCTTATCTAATACATCTTCACTTTACATTTGTGAAGATCACTTTGATGTGAGTATAACTAAATTGTTTCTATTAATTTCTCTCACGTTGTCTATAATATATATAACTTTTGAGGTTATGTTTATTACAAGGGGTGAACAACTATAATAGGCAGAAAGGTGTACAAATTTGTAGGTGGTGCTAGGCAGTTATTAGGTAGGACTAGGAAGTACCTCTAATAATAATAATAAATAATCATGCAGGATTAGGCAAGACTAGGCAGTGCATAGGCAGTACCTACGCAGGACTATGCAGTACTTCAAGTATTGCTGGTCGTTGTATACTTTTTGCCTACCTGTCCTGCAATTTTTAATTGTTTCTTAATGCTTAAAATAATAATGATTGGGTATTTAATTGAATCTATTGTAAGTGGCATATTACAAAAAAGCAAAACATATAACCTAACCTCAAAATCTAAATGAGTAAAAGTAGGCGAAGAATATCGTAAAAAACTTTCAGTTATATACAAAACAACTCATCGAATACTTACATACAGCATTTTAACGTTTCTAAATTCCGCAGAACGAAAATCACTGTTGTTGGCAAAGAAGCCTGCCAAGTTGAGAATCCGTTTTCCATTGAAAATGTTTCTTATAAGCAAAACACAAAATAAAATCTAATTTAGGACGATAATTCGCACTTTAAACCAAAGCATACATTACCATCCATAAGAAAATAACACAGAAAATAGGTTCGTTCAAGGCGTTTACTGTTTTGTGACGTCACTCGCAGCTGATTGGTAGACCGCCTGTTTTGAATCACGTGGCTAATTGTTTTAATTCAATGAATTTATTTAATTAAAAGAACTATGAATTTGAGAAAGAAATAAACAAAAAATTTTGATTTTAGCATTCCCAAGACCTAAAGAGATATCTAAAAATAAATATATATTTATTTTTTACTACTGTCAAACACCCTATTGGTGCGGGAACTTTTCCGATCAAAAATGCAAATGAAAAACACAGAACCTTCTAAATATTCGAATCTCTATAACATGACGTCATCTTTGCTTAAATTAATATTTATGTCATCTAAACTTTACAAAATAAAATTGTACTATACAATAATTTAAGTATTTTTCTTTGATTTTGGTTTGTTATTTAAATGTGTTGAATGTGCTTAATAGATGTATATATCTATATCTATTATTATTTATTTAGTTCCTATTTTACGTTTTACTTTGATTGATGGGTTTTGTATAGGTACAACCTCTAGCTATATAAATAATTTTCTTTTTGTAAACCACTGTAAAATTAATTTGAAATGGTTAATTTCATAAAAAAATGCCTAGTTTATGTAATAACTCCTAAATTGAGAGTTATAGATATAATTCAGTTTGACAGTTGGATTATTAACAAAAAAAAACAATTAAAATTTTCACATATTAATTTGTCATAGGTGAAAAACTTTTAGATGCAAAATTTAAAAAACCCTCCGTAATACAAGCTAACTTGATCACATTATTTTGCCACTATAGTTAAGTCAGAAATAGTCAAGTGTTAAGGACCGCGCAGGCGCTTCCCCTCGGGTTATTCCACGCCAAGTTGCTGCCGCGATAAAGGATGTATAATTTCAAGCATCTTTGGCCACAAGACGCTAGCCCTACCAAGTCCACTTTGAATCCTTGACTTCGCATGCGCAGATCTACCAATATTATTTACCTCATGTATTAGAAGAGATGAACAGGGTGATTTTCACTTGAATGATTCTAACCACATGAAAATAGAAAGTTTCAAAAACCTAACCTAACGAAACCTAATCAGATCTAACCGAACCGAACCAAAGCAAACTAAACCAATAATTTTTTTCAAAAAAAAACTTTCCTGACTTCCTACCCGGGATCCTAGAGGATGTGAATCCGAACCGGACCGTACCGAACCGAACCTATCCAAACCTAACCATACCCAACTAAACCTAATTAGCAGTGTTGTTGTGTTTGGTTAGGATGGGTTTGGTTCGGTTTAGTTAGGTTCGGTTCGGTTCGGTTTGGTTCGGTTCGGATTCACATCCTCTAGGATTCCGGGTAGGAAGTCAGGAAAGTTTTTTTTTTAATTATTGGTTCAGTTTGCTTTGGTTCGGTTCGGTTAGATTTGATTAGGTTTCGTAAGGTTAGGTTTCTGAAACTTTCTATTTTCATGTGGTTAGAATCATTCAAGTGAAAATCACCCTGTATTCATCTATTCTAATACATAAGGTAAATAATATTGGTAGATCTGCGCATGCGAAGTCAAGGATTCAAAGTGGACTTGGTAAGGCTAGCGTCTTGTTCTTTGGCCGGGCCCAGTTGGCGGCGCCAAGTTATCCTTGACCGGTGCACTTGTATGGGTCGATTAAAAAGTTTGAGACATACATAACGAAAACTATTTTTATTGTTTAGGATAGCATAGCGGCGTAACCTTACTTTTTGTATCTGCTTTTTGTTAATATTACTGCCCTTTGCAAGGTTAGTTTTCCGTTAGAAAGCAGTTTAATTCGAACATTTACTCAAAATATTTGAATCTTTGGCCTTAGATTAGCTTTCAAATAACCTACTTGCAAAAAATAATTTAATTTTTGAGTGACACTTTTTTGCAAAAAAAAATTTGACCAAATTTTGAGGTTAAGTTTTTGCAAAGTCACTTGAATAACTCCTAATACGAGTTTTATAGATTTCATGACATTTTGCTTCATTCTGCCTTTTAAAAGTTATTCAAATTCATATAAAATCTTCCTGGTATAATTTCAACCGTACCGACAGAGAAGAGGCGCGGCTCTTTGCGGTCCGACCACAAAGTCTTTGTTTTTCGACCGACCCAGCCCAGGTGGATGGACGGCACCTGATTGGCAGATTTTTTTGAGATGCCATTTTATTGCTTTCGGGTTTGCTTTTCGGAACCCCTTTAGTCGGCAGTCTGCAGAGTTAGAAAATAAATCAGTGTCGTTCCTGTAGGAATAGAAAGTTTTATTATCCGTTTTTATTTCTTTAGTTTACGCCATAATTAAATGAAATAATTTTCATGAGTATATCTACCGCCGCCCATGTCACTTTCTATAAAGGATATGCCGATTGTCGGCTTTTTTCTTGGTTCAACTGACTTTGCAAAAACTATACTGTTAGCAACATTCTTAATGCAATGTGTGAAGGAACGCTCGAAAACCAATTTCGGAATATTTTGTAAGTGATAACAGTAGTTAGTACTCATATTATAAAAACGAATTTTAATAATATTCCAAAACAGTATTTTTTGCGATGTCCCGTGGCGCACCAGATATATGAAATCAATGATTTTTGGTAATCTTTGTACCTCAAGGCCCTGGTGTCTTAGGCTGTTGCTCCATCCCTCCTTAGAGTTACGCCGCTAAGTAGGCAAGTATTCTTAACTTTAAAATGTGTGCATGTATATTTTTGAAAAGAACGTTTTTACGTTTTACACCGCTTAGAACAGTTTAAAAAAACAAGTGGAGATTTATCAAATCGCCTAATATACCTCGTTTTCCTTATAGTGAGCACTTCCGAACAAATTCCTTTGTCCTCGCCACTGATCCAACTCAGTTCAGTAAACTACCCAAGTAGCAGTTGTTAGTCGTGAAAGTTGTGAAAACCAACGTTGCACTGAACCTAAACGTTCTGTGAATGGTTTTGATTGGTTTTGTGATCGACTATGACCCTAATGGACAATACCACGATTTCTATAAACGTTTACCCTACTCAGTGGCGTATATAGAAACAAGTTTCGGGGTGGGGGGGCCGAGACAGTTTCGGGGGGGGCCCGTGACCTTATGAGGCCGTATTTTATGCTATTTTATGTTTTTATTCATGAAATATTTGGAAAATATCTAAAAAAAATCTTAGCTTCGGGGGGGGGGGCGGCCCAACCCTTCTATACGCCACTGACCCTACTAGAGGTAATGCACAGGGTTTTCCGGTATATTTTTACATTATATTATCTAAAACGTTTATTTGAATAGATATCATAATGTTCGAACAGTTTCATAATTTTTTATGAAGATTAGGAATTAATAAACTATATACCTTACAAAAGCAACAGCATCACCTTTTGTATCAAGACCATTGTCTTTTTCATGGCTGCCTTGGTGTTTTAAAGAGTATCAATTTAAATTTTTAAAATTTTTAAACGCATATATCTTCAAAACTAATTAGCGAAATAATCCCACCATATATATTTTTGAAATCAGGGTGAAAGGTTCTATAAAAATTTAAAATAAGAGGTATTCCATTTAAAAAAACGATTGCCCTGTCAAATTTTGACATTTATAATTTTTTTTGACATTCTGACAAAACGATTTTTAAACTTCATAAAAATCATGAAACTTTTGTATTTATCATATTTTAGTATCTGTTCAAATAAACGTTTTAGATATGGTGTAAAAATAAACGGGAAAACCCTGTACGCAACTTTTCGCGGCATTTTGATTTAAACCAAATGTTTGAGATATATTAGCTCACACATATACTAAGTAGTGTGAGCTATGGTGATCCTAATTTTTTCGAGAAAAAAAATTTCTCCGATTTCAAAATTTTTTATATATCTTTGCGTTTCAGATGATTTTGAAACTTTTTTGTTGCGCCGTCTGTCTGTCTGTCTGTAACGACCAACGCGCATACCTCAAAAACCGCTTGTCCGATGTCAATGAAATTTAGTACCTAGGCTGGGTCTTGGGTCGAGATGGTTCCATTTAAAAATGACCAAAATACACCGAATACAAGTCAAATAAATGGGTGGGGGTAGATTTCAAAAATTAGAGTTTATGTTAAAATATGGCGTGCGTGATATCAAACGAAAGGTAATTGAGTCTGGAGTTAAACAAAATACATTTTCAAAGAAGAAAGATGGAAAACGTGCTGTGTGTGGATCGATAAAAATCAAAACGAATTTTATACTTCACACAAAGGTATGTGTGCCTAAGGTTGCATCTCCATATGAGATGGAGATGCAACCTTGTGTAAGTAGGAAAACAACCAAAATCAACTCTTCCCTCTCCTTCTGACACTCGCAAGTTAGGCACACATACCTTTGTGTGAAGTATAAAATTCGTTTTGATTAAAATACATTTTGTTTAAAAAAAAAAAAGGGTGAGGGTAGATTTCAAAAATTCGAGTTTACGTGAAAATATGGCATGTGTGATATCAAACGAAAGGTAATTGAGTCCGGAGTTAAACAAAATACATTTTAGTCCTTCTTTTTTTTAAGGGTGGGGGTAGATTTCAAAAATTTGAGTTTAATGTAAAACATGGCTTGTGTGGTATCAAACGAAAGGTAATTTAGTCTGGACTTGAATAAAATATATTTCACTTTTTAGTTATATTAACTCACACTTACACTATAACTATAGTACCTAGTGTGAGCTTAGGGGCCCATATATTGGCAGAGTATTTTTAGTTGTGATAATATTTTCATGCCTAAAATTTGTACTATACAAGGTGACAAGGACCCCCCTGAATTTTCTCAAAAATTATCAGGAAATTAAAAAAACGCCGAAAAACGTCGATTTTTTTTGCAAGGACTCTTTTTGGCTTTCTTGAAATTTTTGTAGCACGAACCCCCTTCGAGGGGTATACCTTACCCCTATATTTTGAATGGGGAAAGTGGGTCTAGTGATACCTTGTTATGAAGCTCTCTTGAATATCTTTACAACCGTGTAAAAATTTCGAAAATCCATCGATTAGTTTTTGAGATATTTGCTTTCAAATTTCCAAATTTAACATGAAATGATAAAATAAAAATTTTAATCCGAAAAATGTAAAATTCTAATTAAATTTTTATTTTATCAATCCATGTTAAATTTGCAAGTTTGAAAGCAGTTATCTCAAAAACTAATGGATAGATTTTTGAAATTCACGGTAGTAAGGACATTCAAAAGGCCTTCAAAACAAGGTATCACTAGACCTACTTTCTATTTCAAAATATAGTGGTAAAGTATACCACTAGAAGGGAGTTCGTGCTACAAAAATTTCAAGATAGCCAAAAAGTGTCCCCCTTGCAAACAAAATCGACGTGTTTCGGCGTTTTTTTAAACCTATTATGTACATAAAAATCAAACACTATATATTATGTAAGAAAAACATGGTTTGAGTTATTTGACAATATCATGTTATTACGACACAACCCTTACGACACCCGACCAAAAAATCGTTAACCAAATTGGTTTAAGACAGGGTCGACTTTAATTCAAAGTCAACGTTAGGTGCAACGTTGGCACGTGATTCACCACGATTCGCCAAGGACTTGTTGCTACTTGGGTAGCGAATCATCAAAGGAAATTCGTGCTCAATTAAATGGTTTAAAAACTTTATCTTGTTGTTCATTGCGAGTGTTAAAAGACAGCTTTTATTTTGACTTTTATTATTTTTTGTGATTTAAAAAAAAATTAGTATAATAAAAGTACTTACACACTAAATTGTTTTGCCTTTTGTTCGCGACCATACCCAGAACATCAAGGGATTTTGACATTCAGCAAGCACAAGCGAACGAAATTATTCGGTTTTGCTTGCTAAAATGAAAACGAGGCATAATCTGTATGCTCTAAACTTTTGACCTTACCCTCGGAATTTCTAAAACACATATTTTTGCTCATGCGCCAACACACTTTCTTGATTGTCAATAATAATTTTAAAACAATGAGTTTAGGGTAGAGCTTAAGATTAACATTAAAAATCTATACACATTTTTAGTTATTCTAGATTTCATACAATTACTTAGTTAAGTTTTTAGGTTTACAAAAAAGTTTTTGATACTGGGTTATAAATATGACTCTGGCAAGGTGGTGAGAACCTTTTTATAACCTCTTGGAAATGCACACCGGTAGGTATTTCTTAAGGTCTTAAGACCTAGTGCTAAACACCACCTATAGTAAAAAACACAGGTTTTTTTACCAGAACTCTTAAGAGACCATTCCACGGCATGTGACTTGTCGAGTCTGGTGTGTGTACCGACGCACAGTGGGGCCGGGACACATAAAAGTTACCAAAAATTTTATATGCATATAACGTTTATTGAAATACACGCATTTTTATTCTTAAAATTAATAATTTAATGAAAAAATTAATGTCGCAGGTGTGCGGTACGCTAACGCAGTACTTACATATAACAACAAAATTTAATATTAAAACTTAAAGTAATTAAAAAAAAACAGCAACCCTTATGTTCCCTGATTGTAATTTCATTATCTAGGTAAAATAACCTTTAATTTGATAGCCCACAACCCATGTTAATAAAATGAATAAATGTAAAAATGATCTATTTAAAAAAAAGTATATTTAAAGGAATAAAAAAAACAATAAAATAAAACTAAACTACGTTATAATTATCACAATCTCAAGTAGCGGGGAGACGATGGAGATGGATTTTGCCAAATAATTTTTTGGGGGTCTTTTGATTGCGGATTCCCGACCACCAATTTTAATGGAACCAGCCAGGCAACGAAAGCAAATTTAAGCAAGGAAATTTACTTTTGTCTTTTTCTGGGATGAGATTGTACTGATTCCTTGATAAGCCAACTTCTACAAGAACCGAGAGCTAGTCGTTTCTTTTACTACTTTTGTTAAAAAGTATTCAGAAGCTCAATCGGGATTTAAAGATAATTCTTTTAATAGTTTGGAAGCTGAAATATGTAATATAAACTCCATTTGGGCAGCATATAATATTTCCTCAATTGTGTTTTTTTTCGCAAATGTGCAGTTTTCTGACGTTTACTGTTTTTACTGCATTCTGTAAACTCTGTTAGCAGACGACATACTTTTTAATAGACAAATTTTGGAAGTTAAATTACTTTCCAACCAATTTCTGTTTGTTCAAATAAAAGTTGACTCATTTCTAGCAGCTTTTTTCCACTTCTCTTTAAACTATAACATACATTTTGACCTTAGATTAATAAACAAACACTGACACTTTTGCTCTGAATTTAAAGACAGACATTCTTTTACTTTTATCGAAATACCATGACGGCTGATTTCAAAATAATCCACATATTATTTTTTTTTATTGAAATAAAAAATTTTTGACCCTAATATTTCTAAATTCTGTCTTTATTAAAATATAACAAACTTATTTTCTCCTGTCATTTTTAGCGCACAATATACCAAACTATAATTAATTATTATCTATAGTGATCCTACTGAAATCTACAAGAACAAAAAGTGCGATGATTTTACCAAAATTATATATCTTTGCTTTTGTGAAAAATAATTTGAAGCATTTTTGTATTTTGCCTTTTTGTCTGTATGTATGCCTATATAACACAACCAAAGCTTATAACTCAAAAAATATTTATTCAATTTTTTTAGGAAATTAATAAATAGTTGCGGAGAAAATAAGTACTTATTTTAAATTCGAATTCTGATTTTAATCTTTTAAGCTTAAATGCCCAAGAATTGGCAGAATATGATTCTAAAATGTGTTTAGTCCCTTTTTTAACTAGGCAAAGATGTTAATAAACCAAAACAGAGTGATGATTATTAAATTTAAATTATAGTGTGTGGGACATTTAGACGGAAATGTGGCTTGTTAAAATGTCACACAATATCCAAATGCTTGAAACTCTGGAAATCGTTTTCTTGAGTTAAACCGCAAAATACCGCAAAAAATGCTTATACCACATTAAAGATGAGGTTTTGTAGAAAAGGAAGTAATAAAAGTTTGTGATGGATTCGAATGGATCCTTAACTTTTGAGCCAGCTGAAACTACAGTTTTAAAACAAAACTCAATTTTTGTTACGTTTTGATTAGAATTTAATTATCTATATAACATTAAAAAATAAACTAAATAAATTTATACTAAACAAATCTATACTTACCGTAGTTAGTGCTAGCCATTTACTTTTTAGTTCTAAGAAATTCTGTCACAGAGAAAATGACCTTTGAAAGTACCAAATATTTTACTTTAAAGAATGCATATGTAACACAATTAAAATGACGTTACCTTTGACAAGCGCTATCAATTGATTTGTTGTACACACTTTTTCATGGATGCCCTAAATAAAAAAAGAGATGCAAGGAGGATAATTTTTAAGCGTTTTTTTCACTTAAATTTTATATCCTGAGTTTCATATTTTTGGTAACTTTTATGGGTCCCTGCCCCTCTGTGCGACGCACAGAGGGCTGGTTGAACAAACTAGGTTGCAATTGGCAAAGTAAAAAACTTGATTATTTATATGAAAATATTATAGAAGTGTCGGTAAGTTCAAAACGCGCCCGGTACGTGGTAGAGCGAATTGGATAGACAAACAGGAAATATATTATTAACTGTTAACAATTTTTTTTTAACAAAGTATTTCAACTGTGATGAATAAATTACTTAGTTTACAGAATAACAAACTCTCAGAAATTTCATCTCAAAAATGTCAATTGTCACTGCTAATGTCAAATTTTGATAGCAACTTTCTTATCTTAAAGGAAACGTCCTGTATATTTTTTATTTTTAAATAGCATTTTTGTTGACGCAACAATACCCACTTTGGAATATTGGTTTCTACCCGTTTCCCTGTAAAATAATATTCTTCCCAAAAGTATAATGTATGTAATTAAGTAGGTACTTATTTTAATATAATAAAAATGTTAAAACTAATATGTAGTACTAACTCTTAAGACTGATTGAACTGCATGTGATTTTCTTATTTTGAGGTTTATAACCGGTTTTAGAAGATTTTTAATGCATTCTTACCACCTTTTTATTTAAATTCAAACTTTTTTAAAAATCCAAATTAGCTTTTATAAATATTTATATACAAGGTGTTATTGAATAGCATGCTTATAATTAAGTAGGTAATTCTTGGGCCTATTTTCAGAAAAAAGCTTTATACAAATGTATGTATCTCAAAAGACACGCAAAATTAGCTCCGTAAATATTAGGCTGTTATTTAATGACACCCTGTATAATCCATCAGTTTAAAATATACTTAATTGCTAAAATCAAACGACTCCCATTCGGAAAATCTAGAGTCCTGTTTTTGCAGTCTTTGGGTGCATTCCTTGAGATACGAGTCCTGTATCCGGTACATGCCTGAGTTGGCTTGAAACATGAGCGTCTCAAGGATCCGCTCATTTTTGATGGCTTTAGAGGGTAAAACCACCTAAGAAAAATAAATGTTTGTATAAATTTTTATTAAGCAGAAAATAATAAGAAAAAGAGCAGATATTTAGTCCGGTGCGGCTGGTTGTCAAGTTTTAAAGAAAACAATAGAAATAATTCCAAACCATTTTGGGCGAATCCGAAGCTTTATTGAATTCGTGACCTTTAACATATGTTACCGAAGAAACGTAAGATTTGCTATCTCTAACGCCAGAAATGTATTTGCAAGATATGCAAAAAATCTATACCGCAGATGGTGACACTCTCAATTTTCTTGATAAACACTTTAAGTACAGAACAAAATTAAAGGAGAATGCAGGTAAAATGTTTCGATCTGAATATGTCAGACAATTAGTCATTAAAAAGACAGCAAAAGATACTAAACTAATTGAAATTGGCGACATTGCACTCATTGGTTCAAAAACTAAAAAAGTTAATTGGCTTATTGGTTTTGTAGTACAGACGTACCCAGGAAAAGGTGGAAATGTGAGAGTGCTGAAATTAAAACCAATGGAATTATTATAAGACCCGTCCAAAGACTTATAGTTTAGAAATATCTTTAACAGAACCAGACGCCTTAAATCAAAAATTTTAGAGCAATAATGAAATTAATTTTGAGAGTAAAGAGAAATTAGAAGAAACAGCCTAAAGATGAAACACAGAATGTTAAAGAAGTTAAAGAAGAAGAAATCCACGAATCCAAAGTTTGGTTTGAGTTGAGAATGTGTTAGAAATACATTATTATAATTTGCCAAAAAAAATCACTGTGATAATTTGAGCATAGAGAGTGAACAAGGAGGCAGCAAAAACCAAACATTTTTTGCGGTTTTGAATAAGTCCCAGCAAACATGGATTACAAAAAAGTACTTTTTAAGTACTGGCTTTCACTGCTGCCCATAACGGCATAGTACTAAGTAGAAAGTACTTAATTCGTATTGATTTGGAACAACGGCCTGCATCAGGCCAGCATGTATATATTTTAGTACAAAAAACACTGTACTTTTAAAGTAATGCATTTTTTAAACTTCTTTGTACACAAAAGCATGTACTTTTCAAGCAATGTATTTTCTTTGTATTTTTTGTAAATACAAAAAAATTGAATTTTTATACATTTAAAAAAAAAAACCTGTACTTTTAAAGCATTGTATTTTATTAATTGTTTTAGTAGTACAAAGAAACTACGTTTATTGTAAATATCACTCACGTCTCAAATTTACAAAAATAAATATTAATTGATCATTATATAATCATTATATAAGGATCTTTAATATTTTCCTTTTCATATCAGATGAGGATATTTCCAAAGATTATGGAACATTTCACAACAATTTAAAAATAAATAAAATAATTCACATTCTTAAGCTTGACATTCCTTAGTGTACCAGTAAAATGTTGACTAGTGTTTGCCATCTAGTGGCAAGGACGGCAAACATCAACAGTTTTTTTGTAAATATTTTATTTTCACAGTAAAATATTTAACATTTTTGTTCTAAAATAAAGTGTTTTAAAAGCAACTGTTTAAAAATACTTTTAAAATGTTTTTTCACTGTTATATCAATTTTGCTGTAAAACTTTTAAACTTTTAATAATAAATTAAATGTACTTTAAGAGTACGTTCTTCAAAATGTTATTAAAATGTTTTTTTTTTTAGTATTTTATTTTCACAGTAAAATAATTAATTGATTTGTACTAAAATAAAGTGCTTTAAAAGCAACTGCGTAAATATACTTTTAAAGTGTTTTTTTGCCATTAACCTTGGCTGCACTTGTCATTTTTCAAAAATAAAGTATAACTTTTCGTTGTATTAAAAATAAAGTACTTAAATGTTGCGTTTTTTGTACTTTTAAATAATATGCAAATTAGACAATACAAAAATAATAAAAATAATGCATATCGTTGCCGATGCCAGCAGTTGCCAGGAGTTAAAGTACAATATTAGTAAAGTACCAGCAGGTCAATGTTTGCTGGGGTCTGAACTCTGAAGTTTGCCACTACAAGTAAATAAAAAAACAGAATGCGATTTTTTTTTAAAATAAAGTATTCTTTGAGTAAACATTTAAAAAATTTAAATACGCTAAAAAATTGCGGTTTATGGTTATTTTTCTACTGGGGGGCGGCCCCTCTAGGACCCCTCTGGATCCGCTACTGCTTTTTAATAATATAAAGCTTAAATCGTTAATTTTTACTAAAAATATTTGTCGAAAGGTGATTATGAAAGGAGTAAAATATTGTAAATTGATTGATATACGGACCTTTATCAATTCATTAGGAGATATCCTATACAGCTTCAGATCTCGGGCCAGTCTTTCCATGATACATTTGAATTCCAGTTTGGCGTCAACTTTACTTGAAGTTTTTGTGCGGATTTTGTGTCTTGCCCATGCCAACATCGCTTCGAATTTTCTGATTTCTGGTATTTCCAAATTCCTGGATAAATAAAAAATATTATTAGTAGGTAGTACGTTAGGTTTTCTGTCAATCCGCCATATTTGTGTAGGGCTAAACAGGGAATGAGAAAGGGAGACAAAATCTTATTTTTTGTGTTAAGTGGCGTATTTCCATTGAACCAGCAACTATAGAAACACGAGCCATTTCAGGCAGGACAGAGGATAGAGAACGATTTATTAAATAATAAAGAGTAAAGTATATTTATTCTACAACCAATCTTCAATCGTCACGACACCAGCAAAACAGATACAATGAATATACCGTGTCGTGAAAGCCGCAGACAGCTTGCATCTCTTTCAAACCCTCCCACTTTGAGCGTAAAAGAGATATGGCGGGTCAGACCGACTCGATAAACTAAACTGGCGGTAGTGGGCTATTACCGAATTCGCCGTCACAGGTTCAATCAAGTGCGTGGTGTGGTTGTGTTTCCTAGTTCCCAACAAACAATTAAAGTTGTAACGACGAAACCCCAACTAGAAAGAATTTCTTAAAAGTAACCGCAACGTACTCCCGCTACGTCTCAGTATACCATACAGCGACGTTATAATTCCCTAAGTGGGGAACCAATTTCTGGTTATAACTACTTGGCCAAGTGTTTAAAGTCACTGTAGTAACAACTACACTACTACGTCGTAGCCAGGTATCTACTACGTCGTAGAGGCTGTTTTTTTTTCCGTAATGGCATAAAAGTTGCGATGTAGTTGCAAATAATATAATCGTTTCTTTTTGGTAGAATTGTTACACAATATGGTGGACACAACAGTAAACAGACTCGCTTAGTTTTTTTGTTTGGTTATGGTTATAATATGAACTATGTTATCCAAAAGTGTGAGAATTTACGAGCAGAGGATCAAAATTCGAGTGCGACGCAAAGTTTTTTGTATAACATGCATTATATATATTGCAAAAAACCGGTGCGCCCGTAAAATTGAGCCGTTTTCTGGTAGCTGATGGAATTTTTGTGTTGTGATTTTGGAGGTTATGTTTTCATAATCGACAGTTAACTCCAACAAATGGTGCTTAAGAAGAGCATTTTTGGTAAGCTTCAACTAATTTGTTTATAAAATAGTATGGCTCTTTAATATGAGCTCATAAAACGACAACAAAAATATTAAATTTTCTTTCTTACATAAAATCATGGCGTCCCAAACTATATTCCCTGATAGTCGAAAAGGTTACTTGAAAGTCGTTGCGGCTTTAAAGTTGATCCAAAAAGTTATTTTGTCTACATTGTTACATCAGATGTTACTATGATGACACAAACTTTTGTGGTAAAAATTAAAGTTATAATGTAGTTGTCGGATACACTTGTTTGGGACTCCAATGAAGCTTAACTTTCTAGTGGTAATTAAGTAGGATATAAAAGTCAGGGCGACTACGAAATAACGACTAAAAAGAAAGTAAAACTTTAGCAACGTCCTATTGTGGTAGAGAAGACTATCAGAATCGACTATCAAGAAACAATCCTATGAAGTAGTTTAGAGGGTCGTTTTTACGAAACATCTACTATTTCCTGATACTAAATAGTAGTTAGAACTAAAAAGTAACAAATTTTGGTTGGGATCACCACATTTCTACTATAAGAAAGTAGCAAAGCCTTTAGAACATGTAGCCGCTACTATAAATGTTAGTTGGGTTTTGATATTTTCAGTGTGTTTGTATGTTTTTTTGTGATATTTTTCGATCTAAAGAGAAATCTTTTTTTTTTGCAGAAAATTCTGTAAAAACTGTTTTTGCAACTGATATAATGGTTGGGGAGTTTACTGTGTTTAAAAAAACTTGAGGTTTTGGATGAACAAACGTACGTAGTAATGCAACAACGTGACTTTGCTAAAGTAGAATAAAACCAAAACAAAACGTGTTTTCTATCTCTTTTCAACATAATAATTTTATTTTAGAAAAAAGCCTCAAAACAAATCTAGATATATGAATGAAATATGTGGGCTATTCCAAGTCTATACCTACATGACAATGAAGTCAACCTACATGACAATGAAGTCAGCTATAGTTAACTAACTGTAACTCGAGCTGTAACTAGTAAACTGATGTTGGAACAAAATCCTAAAGCGTGTGTAGAATTTTTTTTTAAATCGCCCTATATTTGATAAAATTGTGCGAAGATGGTTTTTGAAGAGGGTGAGGGGGAATGACAGGACGGAAGATGGGCGGGCTATCAATTTTATACCCAACTACGACTAGTAGGTACAAGTAGATGTAGCAGTTGGGTGTTTTTTTATTATTATTTTTTTATTATACTTAGCTTAAGTATAGCTTTCACTAATAAACATATATGGATTATTAAGAAAAAAGGTTCCTCGAATTCATAACTTTTTTTTTGCATTTTGCGACTAAACGCATCGTTACAGAGCGTTACTTTTTTTTTGCTAAAAATGCTACCCAAATAAAAAAAAATCAAAACTTATACCTACTATGTGGAAGAAATGTCAACTTAAGTGGAACTTTGACAGCACCTCCAAGTCCTTAAGTCAATCTAAGTGGAACTTAAGTGCTAGGTAAGAAAGTGGACCTTAGTACCAATTCATCACCTTTTTAGTTTGTTAAACCACGGATCACCTAACAAACAGATAGGGAACTCAGGTGGTGGGGGTGCTACGCGCATCTTTCAAGCAGCCTGCCATGTTGGGGTCAACCACTCCAGAGGCGCATTCTGTATTTCAATATTTTTTAAACTTTTAGTACGTGTTGAGCATTAGTGGTGTGTAGATGTGATTTTTGTATTTGATATTTAAACAATGGGAACGGTTTGTGCCGTAAGAGACTGTAAATCCACGCGACGGTATACTCTTAATCGAAGTAATTTTCGATTTCCGCAGAATCCTATAAGGCAAACTTATACATTATTTTATCTTTCGATTTTTTAAAAACTTTTGCCATATCCTATACAAGGTGTTCAATAATTAAATGTCCTATGAGATGAATCTGTAAATGATTTAAGTACAAAGAGTTCTAAGGACATATAGATCTGCAACCCCTTTGATTTTGTTTTTTTATTTTTTGCAGGATTTGTTATATTTATCTCAAATTTAAAAATGCGCCGCCATTAGATCCTAAAAAACAAGATATAAACTATGCTTCGTTTAGAAAGTTTTTGCATAAGCTCAGTTTGTAGAAAAGGGAAATTTGTAGATTGGTATTTTGTTTTGACCATTTCCACAACCCCTTAAAGTTTCATGCATCATTTAAATTTAACCCTGTATAATACACTATTATATAACAATTGGTCAAGAGTTTTTGACACAAATTTGTTATAATTTTTTATTATGCTACTATTTACACTTTTAAGAATACATATAAAACAACTATTTTTTTTTAAATATTGGATTTTACTAAATTTTAAAATATTAATTTACCGTGAAGCAATTTTGTGCTAATTCTAAAGATTATTTGGTCACCCTTTAACTCCTTAAACTTTCAATTTTTTTAAAAAACTAATAAATAATATCTGATTCCAGTAAATTAAGAAATTACTTTACAATGTCAAACTTCTTATATTTAAAATTCACAATTTTACTCCTCTTGAAACTTAATAAATGTTATCCCAATACAACAAAAAAAGCAATCAATTTTTTTCTTTTTGTGTTTGGCTGTATGCTGGAAACGACAACATGCTAACGTATTCTGAACAAAGAAGAAGACCTCTTTTTGTGCTTCCCATATCTCTCATTCAATAGAACACATTATTTCCATAGTCCCCTACAGCGGACAAGATATAATATTTTTACGCGGCCGAGAGTCTAAAATTCATTTTAGCTCCCATTTTTAGCAAAACAAAACTATTTTAATGTTTTTATTGTTTCTGGCAGTAAAAATATTTTTTCGAATCAACAATCTGAAACATTCATATTTTATGATAAATTTATTTTAGTCCGGCTCTGAGTTTGATTCCCAATGCTCAGCCATCGTTGAATTCTCCGAGATCAAAGACGGCCAGCCGGCTTATTTATCTGTTTGTTAGGTGATCCGTGGTTAAACCATGTTAAGATATGACTTACCGACACATAATCATTTGCACCATAGATTCGCTTAAGTTCAGAAATTCTGGTGTTGTAAATAGTGCGTGCGCTCTAGTTTCCACAAAAGCGAGTATCATATTGACCAGTTCCGATGCCGAGGTATACCTCCAGTAGTAGTTTTCCAGTGAACAGAGCATACAGCATACCTACAAAATTGTGAATTAATTACCACAGGAAAGTTGGTTCCAAATTCTTAGGTGGTCGGAGTTACAAGAGCAGTAGGGGAGCCCGGGGCTGGTTGACGCACCGGGTTGGTTGACGCACCTCAATTTTTTGAAAAACAGTACACTTGGCAACGCCGCCGAACGGTTTGTCTTAAAGCAGCCATAAAAAACCACTCTTGAACGTTCTTTTCAGTTTGATTGCATCAGTGGTGTTGTGTACAGTGCGGTTTGTAATTTTTTTGGCAGTGGCAAGTAATTTTTTATTTTTTTACAGTTTTTGTTCTAGAAACTTTATTTTTAAAGATAATTGAGATCGGTTTTTTGCTAAATAAAGGTCCAACCGTCCCAAACAAGAACTGTTAATTAGATTTTTCTAAGAATAAAATAGTATATGTGCAGTTGCTTCACACATACAAAAACGTGGTCAGGGGCTGGTTGACGCACCCAACCCGAGTTTAAAATAAAATATTCTAATTTTTTTTTATGTTTTAGCGAGATGCGTTCTCGTAAACGAACATCAGCAAGGGGTACCACTCCACCAGATACTATGCTAAGAGCAGTTAGAGAGGTTAAAATAAACAAAAAATCCATTAGGTCAACTGCAAAAAACTTTGAGATCCCGGAGGCAACTTTGAGACGTTTTTGCAAAAAATTTACTGAGGAAGAAATTAATGGCGATGCCGCAATAACGACAAAAGTTGGATATTACAGGAATCGCCAGGTATATACTACTACTATGTTGGTTTAGAACGTTTTGCTACGTTGTCCGACGCCTATTCTCCACCTACTTCGATCGTGACAGTAATCTTCTGTCAGATATTTTTGACTCATTGATTTTTAGATTGACTGCTGCCATTCCAGTTTAGGAAGCCCTTTTTTTTCTGCGCCCTATTGGTTGCCATTCTAGGACCTCCTTTAGTAATCTTTCCTCATTCATCCGTTGTACATGGCCGTACCATATCAGTTGTTTTTTAGTGATGTCATCCGTTATGCTTCCCTCGATTCTCATTCTCTCTTTTATGGTCTCATTTCATAGATGTTAAATGCATTTGCCTTTATTGCACAGATAACTATAAAAATAGTGTCTCATCCGAAAAATGGATTCAGTGTACTAGTTGCAAAATGCATGAAGCCTGTGCTGGGGAACCTGGCGTCTTCTTTGTTTGTGTAAACTGTGAAAGCGAATAATGACTTATATATTTTTTTAAAGCTATAATATTAAATTTATTAATTGCTTTGTTACCTTTTTTAGAATTAATGCATCTTTTGTTCCTTGGGAAGTTACCTTTTTTATGTTTTATGCATATTTTGTTCCTTGGGTAGTTACCATTTTTAGAATTTAATATAATTTTTTTTTAATTTAGATTATAACAGATGTTTTACTTTACATTTTTGTCTGCGTCAACCAACCCCGGCCCGGGGCTGGTCGACGCACCCTGACATCCATCTTTAAAAAACACTATATAATTAGAAGGCTTCGTTCTTTTGTTAGCTTTGATGTTTTGAAAACTTGTTATTTCGCACTATTTCATTCAAGAATTTCATATGCAATTCCCCATGGGGTCATAGTACTGCAGGATTGCCTGTTTTTAAATTACAGAAAAAGGTTATTAGAATTATATGTGGTGCACACTATCGCGCCCATTGTAGACCTTTGTTTCAAGAATACAAAATAATGCCCTTGCCTTGCTTGTACATATATTTTACCCTCATAGAAATTCATCACAAAAAAGTTAATTTACCATCTACCAATAAAAATCACTTACATAATCTAAGATCTGATTTAATTACCCTGCCATTCCACAAGTTAACAAAATCAAGTAAAAATTCGTTAAATTATAATTTATATAACAAACTACCAGAATCTATAAAAAGTAATTCGAACAAAAAATTTAAAACAGCAATAAAAAACTTTTTACTTGCTCATTGTTTTTATACTGTCCAAGAATACTTGGATTATGTTTTTGTTTAGAGTGAAAAGACCTGCAAACAGCGCACTTTCGCTATTCTTTTTTCTATACGCCTATTTATGTATGTTCAATGTTTGTGATTTTTTTTGTAAGGTTTTTATATTATTTTTATTTTTTTTTATTTGTTTATACAAAATATTATTAGTGTTACAATATTATGTATTTCCGCTTACTATTTTACTATGGTTTGTTTTAAGATAATGTTTTTTTTTGCAATTATAGCCTTATGCTTTTTTGTTGCATTGCATGTTGTGTAAAAGATTAAACATTAAACTTTCCTATTTGGTACCAAAAGCACACCAAAACCTAATAATGTATTAGCTAAAAATAAAAATACAAAAAGTGCGTCAACCAGCCCCGGGCTCCCCTACATTTTCCATTTCAACCCGGCCACCTTTTGCGCTCATAGCTTTTGATTTTTAATAAAATTTATTAATATATTTGGACCAAATACATCGCGATAAAAAATTGTATGAAATGTTGAAATTTCTTTTATCTACAGGATTTTGTTTTCTAAATTGACTCAAACTCTATAGTTTTCGATTTTTCCTAAATACGATCCTCGAGAAAAAGTATTTTAGAAAATCAAAAAAGTATTAAGTTTAATGTTTAGGAATAAATCCATGATGTATCTTCCTCCCCATTAGTACACCCCAAGGGAACTCCACGCTCTATCAGCCTTAAAAACAGTTTTTTGTAAATATCTAAGAAACAAAAGCTCGTACGAAGTTTTTGGTTATAATAAAAATTGTTATAAAAAATTAGTTCTAATATATTCCGAAAAGCGCATATTAATGCGATGCTCCGCTAAAAATTTTTCAATTAGCAATAATTTCATCCAAAATCTAATCAGCTCGTATCAGCTCGAACACTATTTTTCATGTAAATCTCATGAAAATTGGTCCAGTGTTTTGTAGCTATCGTGGGCCAGACAGACACGCACAAACATACACACACACCTATATATTTTTTGACAAGTTTTTTTTTGTCTTAAAATTACTTAAGGAAGCACCCCTTGAAGTTTGGACACATACTCTTAAATAACATCCTGTATGTCGTAGGCTAATAGCTAGTAGTTTACTTACACCGTTGTGTTTAGAGCGTTCCTGTTCGTGGTCTATAGGTAACGGCGTACAAAAAACTTGTTGATAAAAAAATTAGAAACAAAATAATAATATTGTCTTTATTAATTTTAAACACTAGAAACGAAATTTCGGACTTCCACTGTCTTTATTTATGTTTCTACTCAATCATTGTCTACGAGTTTCAATCAAACAATAAAAAAAATTGTTGAGAAGTCCTTTATAACTTTGTAATTTAAATTTGCCAGTTACTTTCGATTAAAATGGTTAAAAAGTAAAAAAAAAATCTGGGTAAGTATTTTAATTTTTACAGTTTTTGCTTACTGATTAGCAGTAAATATTTAAAAAATATATATTAATTAAGCAAAAATTGAAGAGAATCAAATCATTTAAAAATTCGTCAAGAAATGCATATTAAGGGTAAAAATCGCAGGCATCAAGAACTCAGAATACAAGTTAGTGGACACTTTCTATATCAAATTTCTGAAATAAAAATTGATTTCATAATCTCGTCCAAACTATTCCTTCGCTTTTTTTCCTTTCATTAGATTAACCCTTTTTGACCCATCATACTCGCTTACGTACAGCAATAAAAATTGCTTGCTGGCGCCATCTCCTGCAATATATTTGAATGTCCAACAACAAGACGTTTCTTTCGTTTTCTCACCTATTTTTAATTAAACAGTATGAAAAATATAATAGAGAATTATTGAAATAAAGCCAGGCTAATAGTGCCAGGCACATTTTTGACACCTTTACATTGTAATATCAGCTGTGATCTTTCAACACACGGCCTCTGGTTACTATATGAACCGGAATAAATAGTGCCTTTTTTTATTAATTGAAAATGAAGGATCAACTGTCAGTTTTCAATGTGAATGTGTCAAAATAGTGCCTGGCACAATTATAGCCTGGCTGTATTTCAATAATTCTCTAATATATACTTAAGAAAAAAAAATATAACCGGCAAGTTCTTACCACATCTATCCTTAAATGTTGCTTTGCATGATGAAAACAAGCCTGCAAAAGATCGGGCAAATCGTAATGCTCGGCAGCGCATATCAGTCCGGGAATTGTGGAACAGGTTAGTGGACAGGAACCTAAAATTATGCCCATTATTGATTTCTTGTAGGTACCCCGTAGTTTCTGCGGTATATCGTAAATTGAGGCTACTTGCTGACGGTTTTTGAGATTTTTTCAAGATATATTCTGAGCTTAATCGTTTCGGAACCACCATTCGTTAGTTTTTTGTGTAAAGGTAATGTTGGAATATCATATTATAAAAGAATACAAACGAAGGTTTTTTTGTCACCAAATAACCCCACCCCAACCCTACCCTTTTGCTTTAAAATCAAGCGGAAAGCGCAGCCCACGAGAAAGACCGGCCCGAATTCGGGCACGAATTTTATGTGAATTTTATCAAAGTTATTAAAATAACGCATCCCACGAAAAATACTGTAGTGGCCTGCGGTAAAATAATTAATGGCTAATGAGTAAATTATAAAGAAAATACCTATAAGATAAACAATGCCGCGAACGTGTAATTAGTGTTGTTCCTTGTCGGTCCAACTATAAAACTGAAACCTAATATGTGTCAACTTTTAATTTGCCAGTGGATAAACAAGTGCATGAAATTTGGTTGCGAAAAATTCCTAATAATTTAAGTAATTTAAAACGTCCACAAGTTTGCATCAAACATTTTCCTAACGAGCAGGTTATTTGGTTTGATAAGTGTGTTTTAAACGGAGAGCTAAAAAATTTTAAAAGACAAAAACCCAAATTAACTGAAAATGCTGTACCTACTATTTTTGAAAATGTCCCGAAATAACTAAGTAGATAACCTGTATCTACTGTTTGATAAGCTGATGTCGAGAGGCAACAAATGGAAACTGCAATACAAGAAATCTGTGCAAGCTGTGCTTGACAATTACACTTGCTTAACTCGGCTTGGTTAAGCAGCGGGATTAAAGTAAAAAGTTTACTGCCAGGGAGCAGCCTCACTCCCTGCAATGACCAAGAAGGCTTATGGTACAGTAAACTAAGTAGGTATAAATCCTCTCTTTTTATATTAACAAATTGTTATGGTTCGTGATAAATTATAAAATATAAAATTCCATATAATGTGTTGTTTTATAGACTAAATAATTTATATAATTTAAATAGGTAAACTTGAGAAGGTTAGTTTATGTTATTAAAACCTAATTTCTTAAGATCACCTATGTTTTAATAATAAATTTAAGTAAAAATTAAGATTTATGAAAAATGGTAAAAAAGAAAATCTGTTTAATTTTGTAATTAAATATGGTGGGTAGGTATCGAAATAGGTACTGCTGCTTTATAAGGTGGGTCAGTTTCTTAAAACTGCTGACAATGAATCTAGGCATCGGTTGTGTCTGGATTTTGCGGTCATGGTACGTCGTCGAACTTTTCGCTGTGGGGACAAATTTTTTCTGTTGCAAAATATTATGATCTATTATTATTGTTGTTATTCCCTTACTATTGTAAGTGCCATGAACAAATTGTAAATTGGGAGGCAACAATTTAAAAATGTTTTGTTGCTTATTTACAATGGCAAAATGCTTATGACTTATTTGCCATTGTCCTTCCGCCTTCTCAATAACTTTTGATTTGGAATGTTGTTTCTTTTGGGTTGTCTTTTTAATAACTATTTCTGCTACTCGTTTTAAACTTTTCTTCTTTTTAGTATGTCTTCTTGACTTTTGGTTATTCTTGGACTTATGCTTTGTATTCTGAAGGTATTTCTGGTTAAGCACAGGATAGGCACCAATTTTCTTTTTGGCTTTAAATTGAGGACTTCTGCTGACTGTATGTTTGGTTTTTTTTACTTTGCTATTTAATTTGATATGCTGGATTTTGTTGTTTCGTACTATGTTCTGTTCTTCTAGAGTTTGCTGTTCTTTGCTCACTTCTTTCGTAATCAAGATTACTGAAGGTATCTTCTGATATACATGATCTGGGTAATATTTTAAATTCTCTTCTTTTTGAGTTTGTTCAGTTTGAATAAAGTTAATAAAATCTATATGTTTGTGGCGGATTCATTTTACAAACACAACTTTTTCTGGGTATTACGCCACTAGTAAGGAAAAATTATTTTAAAAAATTATAAAAAACCACTGCGTTTCTCCTAGAAAAATAAAAATCACTAATTTGTCAGTGGCTTTCTATAAAAATAAATAGTTGCCTAGTAAAAACTTAAACCACTTATCTTTTAATTGAATTTGAACACGCTACGTTTCGATTGCCAATCTGCAATCGTTTTCAAGCTTTTTATTTATATTTTGTCTCAAAATCTTAAATGTTTCTTGTTCATATATATGGCAATCGAAACGTAGCGTGTTCAAATTCAATTAAAAGATAAGTGGTTTAAGTTTTTACTAGGCAACTATTTATTTTTATAGAAAGCCACTGACAAATTAGTGATTTTTATTTTTCTAGGAGAAACGCAGTGGTTTTTTATAATTTTTTAAAATAATTTTTCCTTACTAGTGGCGTAATACCCAGAAAAAGTTGTGTTTGTAAAATTGAATAAAGTTGCTTATTTTATGGTTTGTCTTTATTTCTTTGCTTACTTCTTTCTTCTTAAGTGTATACATTTCTTTTCTAAAAATTGAAAAAAGTCTTCTAGTGTGGGGATTTTGTTTTCAAACGCGTGAAACCATCTATGGTATGACTTTTCTACTTCAGATGTCAATTTCTTTGACAACAATTTCATCAATGGTAGGTCCCAAGTTTCTGTATTTTGCCCAGAGGTTTGAATGTCTCTAAGGCACTGACGGCTCATCTCGTAAAGCTGTTTTAATTCTTTAACTGTTTCTTCATCCATATTTGGGATGTCTCGGATATCATCTAAATGATCCATAATGACGTTTGGAATCTGAAAAATTTCACTGTACTTAAAAGCAGCTGATGGGCTCCTGTTGAACTCTTCGATTCTTTTAATTAAGTACTGAAGGACTTCGTTCAATGTGGGCAATCTGCCTAGTTCGTAGTTTACCCATTCATGGTGTAAAATGTGCGTCTCGACATCCCATTTCTGGTAAATTATGTTAATGATTATTGGCTCCCAATTGACTTTAATCGCTTGTGAAAACTCAACTACTTGAGTAGGAAAAAGCATAGTAAGAATATTGCTAGAAAGACAACTAAGAAGATACAAAATGGGTTCACACCTTCTAGATTGCCTTCTAGACATGCACATAATGGAGCATGCGTCAGTCCAAAATTTAGAACAACTTTTGGACTGACGCATGCTCCATTATGTGCATGTCTAGAAGGCAATCTAGAAGGTGTGAACCCATTTTGTATCTTCTTAGTTGTCTTTCTAGCAATATTCTTTCTATGCTTTTTCCTATCATTATGGTTGGGTGGCTTTCTGTACTGGTTTCTTCTAAATGCTTTTGTTTTTGGCTTTATTTTTTATCTGAACATTTAGGCTTCTGTAGACATGACAGATACTCAGTGGCTTCGGACAGGACAAGTGTACGGATAGTCGTACTGGCAGGTGGACGGCTTTTTAACGCTTGTAGAATGGACGGACTTTCTCGTGGAAGGTCGCTCTGGCTGAAGCTCTCTTGTGTCGTGGCTTCGGACAGGACAAGTGTATGAACAGTCGTACTGGCAGGTGGACGGCTTTTTGAAGCTTGTAGAATGGACGGACTTTCTCGTGGAAGGTCGCTTTTGTGGACGGTTTTTTAAGGCTTGTATAATGGACGGACTTTCTCGTGGAAGGTCGCTCTGGTTGAAGCTCTCTTGCGTAGTGGCTTCGGACAGGACAAGTGTACGGACAGTCGTACGGGCAGGTGGACGGACTTTCTCGTGGAAGGTCGCTCTGGTTAAAGCTTTCTTGAGTAGTAGTTTCGGACAGGACAAGTGTACGGATAGTCGTACTGGCAGGTGGATGGTTTTTTATGCTTGTAGAATGGACGGACTTTCTCGTGGAAGGTCGCTCTGGTTAAAGGTTGAAGCTCTCTTCTGTAGTGGGTCGGACAGGACAAGTGTACGGACAGTCGTACTGTTCTCGTGGAAGGTCGCTCTGTTTGAAGCTCTCTTGAATAGTGGCTTCGGACAAGTGTACGGATAGTCGTACGGGCAGGTGGACGTTTCTTTGTCGCTTGTAGAATGGACGGACTTTCTCGTGGAAGGTCGCTCTGGTTGAAGCTCTCTTGCGTAGTGGCTTCGGACAGGACAAGTGTACGGACAGTCGTACTGGCAGGTGGACGGTTGGGCTGTAGTGGTGTTCTTCTTACGAGCGTCGGCGGAGGTTTCTTTGCTCGAAGGACCAATGTGCTTCATCCGGTTCGAAGGACCAATGTGCAAGCTGTGCTTGACAATTACACTTGCTTAACTCGGCTTGGTTAAGCAGCGGGATTAAAGTAAAAAGTTTACTGCCAGGGAGCAGCCTCACTCCCTGCAATGACCAAGAAGGCTTATGGTACAGTAAACTTAAGTAGTTATAGTGAGAACAACTATTAAATGTTGAATCTGCTTTATTGAGATAAATCCTCTCTTTTTATGTTAAAAAATTGCTATGGTTCGTGAGAAATTATAAAAATATAAAATTCAATATAATGTGTTGTTTTTTAAACTAAATAATTTATATAATTTAAATAGGTAAACTTGAAAAGTTTAGTTTATGTTATTAGAACCTAATTTCTCAAGATCACCTGTGTTTAAATAATAAATTTAACTAAAAATGAAGATTTATGAAAAATGGTAAAAAAAAAGAAAAATCTGTTTAATTTTGTAATTAAACATGCAGATTCTATTAAAAAGTACGCAAAAAACCATGACCAACTAAATAAAACAAAATAATGCTATAAACACCTTAAAACTGGGATTTAAAGTTAAAGCAACGCGGGGACAACTGTCGAGTGAACCCTAAGTTTAAATTTCACTTTTAAAAAAAATTAAGTTAAAACTAAATTTCTAATTAGTCTTAATTACTAGATTTTAATACAAGAATTAACCTTGTGTGTTTGGTAATTAAAAATAAATAAAATACTGATGCTGTATTTCTATGTCAAAACGGACAGAACCGCCTAAACTGACTGTGACGTTGTGTCTACTGGCGGACCTAAATAGACCCCCCCCCCTTCTAACTTTTGAACAAAAAGAGATATTGATTTCTGGTAAAAAGTATTTTTAATGGGACTTTTTTTGATATTTAGGCTAAATGGCAGTTATGTCAAATTAACCTAATGTCAAATATTTGACATAACATCAAAAATTTTACATTGGAAGGGCAGCATGTAATACCTCCTTCGAAAGGTATTTTGATTCTGTATATAACACATTTAAAATTTTTTAACTCGGTTTAGTTTTCTAGGAGATATGTTTATTTTTCTTCGCCGTCGACAAAAAAAGTCAATTTTTATCAAGCAAAAAAAATAATTTAAATTGATTTATTTTATCATAAACTGAATTTTTATGCTTCTAAGGTTCTGGCATAAAACCTAAAAATAACTTAAAAAATTTAAATAGGAAAACATGCTGTTATAATTGTTTCAAAACATTTTTGTTTATTTTAAATTATTTTAGAATAGTTATTACAGATCACGCTTTCCTATTAAATTTTTATATTTATTTTTAGATTTTTCGTAAGTAAGCAGTATAAAAAATCAATTTTTTTAAAACAAATAATAAAAAAAAAATATTTGATAAAAAGTTAACGTTTCGAGAGTCGCCCGTGAACAAAAATAACAATATCTCCTATAAAAATTAACCAATTTTAAAATTGTATATCGCCCTGTATAGACAATCAAAATACCTTTCGAAGGAGGTATAACATGCCCCCCTTCCAATTTAAACAATTTATTGGTATGTCAAATTTTTTACATTAGGTTATTTTGACATGACTGTCACTTAGCTCAAATATCCTCAAAAAAGATCCCATCAAAAGGACTTTTTACCAATAATCAATATCTCTTTCTGTTTAGGTTTTTTTTTTATACTGGGACTTTCCATCCAATCACGATCAATCGCCTAGTTTCGCAAAGTTTTTAGCAAGGTTAAAGCATTTTTAAACAAACACAAACAACCAAGTACCTAGCCAGGAATCGAACCCGGACCGCCGGTATGGGAAACAAACATTGCTACCACTACACCACAACTGTTCAAAGGTTAGACGGGGGGCGGTCTATTTAGGTCCCCACTGTACGTTAATGCAAAGCATAAAGTGCCAAATATTTCATGCCGCGCATGCCGTAAAGTACTGGAATCAATGCTTGTGGACCTTTAAATTCCTGCTTTCCCTATACTTATGCTTTTGATTTGGAATTATTGTTTTATCTTACCTGTATGTAAATAATCTAATAATATCCTAAAGGTATCTGAGTCGAATTCGATAATGGAGAACTCGGTTTGGGCCAGTTTGGCTCTGTCAACTTTTTGTGCGTCTGCGCAAACGCTCAGTCTTGGCACTGGCAAATTTGTCGGGCCCTTATCCTTGCCTTCTTTGTCCTTGGATTCTTTGTCTATAAGAAAATTATATACCGCGTGAACAAGTGCACATCTCGGGGGTTTGATTTCCATAAGAGGACAGGAAACAGATAAAGTATAGCATGTATTAATAAGAGACCGCGATAGGCCCGAAAGCGTTCCGGCGTTGCCAAAATTAACCTTGATTAATAACTACGCAGGCGATCGCAGTCGTCGAGGGCTATAACCTAAAACATTTGTTTGGGGCGAGAATTATTATAGTTCAGGCCCTACATTCGAGATTTAAGCCATATGCTGCGTTTAATGATAGAAGCAACACACTTGGCATGAATAGACATAAGACTCGTCCGAACATTTTACGAAAGGGAACCACCCCCCACCCTTGGCAGGGGGGTGGTTCCCCCCCCCCCCTTAAACGTGCTTTTTGATAGTTTTTTGCTAATAACTCGAAAACGGTCAACTTTTCCAAAAAACCTCTTGAGATCATTTTTTATGCGGATACAATTTCCTTTTCAACGATGTACATTAGTACTCTCTGACGGCAGTGGTGCACATTCCATTAGCGTACGAAAAAAGGGAAAAATTTTTGAAATATTTTTTATCTTTTTTATGGGGTATTTTTTCAAAAAAATATTTTTATACTGTTAGATACTTAATAAGCTAGACATTTATTTTTTGATATCCGCCTTGAAATAAAAATAAATGTGTTTTTAAAAATCCTTAAATCAAGCAAAAATTTCGAACATTCATTTTTGTAACTGAGTAAATAAAAATGAGAGCGACTTTTTCTAGTTACCCTTCTTTAAAGTGGTGGTGGGGGGCATTACCCCTCTCACCCCCCTCAAAAGTGGTCTCTTACAGTATTTTCCCAATTATTTGCAAACTTTTACTTGGAAAAAACAGCTAAGTAACAATTATAGAGGCTAATGAAAAGTCCACTCTAATGATGTATAACACGCCCCCCTTGTATCAGTGGCGCACCTTTTATAGGCATTTAAATAAATGAGAGGTGTGGAAAAAACTTGTTTTTTTTAATTTTCTTAAATTTAACTGTCCCAAATTTCTGGTTTTAAAACTTATTTTTAAAGCTGAAGAAATTTCCTTTCCAACGATGTATATCACTCTCCCCTCAAGGCAGCGGTAGATTTAGCATAGACGCACCAAAAATGGTCAAATTTCGTATACACTTGAATCTTTATTTAAGACAATCATGTTGGAACAGTATTAATACACACACTGCGTTCAATGAGAGAAGCAACATACTTGGTATGGATATACACGATACTTTCCCAAAAATATAACGAGGGGGATCCACCCGCCTACTCTTGGCGGGGGGTGGTCCCCCCCTTAAATTTTTTTTTTAACGTTTTTTCTAATAAATGTCAAAAAAACATCTAGGGTTGGGACTATCCCCCCACCCCCCACCAAGAGTGGGCGAATGGTTCCCCATCGTTATATTATTGGGGGGAGTATATATAAATACATTTAATTTTGCTAAGTTTGTCGCGCCTTTACTTCTTTAAAATATGTTATATGTCTACCTTGTCTAAATTAATTGAAAAACTAACAAAAACTCATATCATGTCATATCTTGAGTGCAATAAATTATTGAGCAATGCCCAATTTGGCTTTCGCACCAATACAGGTACTAACAATGCTATGTTCAATCTGCTCACACAACTCTTTTCCGCGGTTTTTTGTGATCTGGCTAAAGCCTTTGATTGTGTAAATCATTCTATACTTATTAAGAAACTGTACATTATGGGTTTAGGGGGTAGTTTTATCATGTTTCAAGTCATATTTACTTTCACACAGCGAGTCATTGTTAATGATCAGCCATCAAAACCGGGAAATATTGAATGGGTTGTGCCCCAGGGATCAGTCATGGAACTTCTCCTTTTTCTAATATTTTTTAATGATCTTGCAAGGCTCAATATACATGAATGGTTAAGAAATAAAACAAAAGTAACGGATGTCAGAGGAGAAGTAGCAAAATTAAATGGAAATTTGCTGGTCATAATATTAGACAAAAAGATGATCGATGGAACAAATGTATTGTAAACTGGAGACCTTGGAAAAATAAAAGTAGGGGAAGACTCCAAATGAGATGTGCGGACGATTTGAAGAAACATGCGGGCGCTAGATGGATGAAAACGGCGACAGACAGAGAAGAGTGGAAGATATTGAGGGAGGCCTATGTCCAAAAATGGATCGAATAAGGCTAAATAGATAGAATAGATAGATCTTAAAAGTTACAACGTGTAAATAAAGTTTTTTTTCTCAAAATGTACTTAAGAATTACCTCCTTAAATATTAGCATGGTATTCACTAACTCACCTGTATTGATGATTGTGCATGTAAAAGAATCTTTGTCTCAACCAAGAGGCCTAACAAAATTAAAGCCATCTCGAGAAAGAGGTTAATTTTGGGCACCAAGCGAGTTCAAGCCAAACTATCTTGGTGTCCACCGATGTAAGCTGGCGAGAGAGACAGAGACGAGAAAGGTAATGCTATTCTTACTTGAACAGTCCTGACTGCTTGCCCATTTTTTCTTATCATCAGCTGACAACGCCTGCGCGTTGTGCTTTCGTATACTGCGACCCCAGTTAGAAGTGATTGTTCCTAATCTGGTAAACGCTCTCTTAACCATCGGCGAACTAGGTACGCTCTTTGGTCTGGGACTCTCTATAAATTAAAAACATAAAAAGTCAATAAAACATAAGGTATAAATGCGTAACGTGCATAGCAATCGCTAAAGTTTTTAGCTCAGTGACTTACGAACTAACATTTTTTAGTTGTGCACGTTGTGAAAACCTGAGTTTAACTAAAGATAAACGTTGTGTGAAGGGTATTTATGGTTTTGTACTCTGAAGTGGTGGCGGGCCCTACTGGACATCCATGCACTGCGACCACTTATGGGTCTATTGTGCCCACTGACTAAAGTGGCATATTTTTTGTTCACCCAGGACATAGAAAACCTCTGCAGACTACAAAAAAAGTATTTAGGCTTAACACATTGGCTCAAAGATATACCACTAAGGCCCATGTTATTAGCCACTATTTCGTGATTACTTTAACGCCTATTGTCGACATCGATGAATTAAATATTTTTCAACGTTTACCACATTTACAGTCCATATATTTTCACTTTAATTTTATGGGACGGTTTTTTGTTGTGAAGACGTCGACTACAAAACGTTGCTTCCAACCAGTTAACGTCTGTCTCTTGCTCGACTGAATCTTAAACGTTCCTCACAACCAGTAAACGTATGGCACTTGCTCGACTTAATCCTAACGTTGACTGGCCCGTTCGATGTTGTGAACGCAACTTTCCGCGCCATATTGTTTTAAAATATGAATTTTTTACAATTAGTATGCCATTTCATTTAAATTTTAAAAAATTAAAAAATTCCTAGATTTTTTATTTTTTTAGAGGCAAATTCGATGGTGCATTCGATAACAAAGGTTTCTTAAATATTTTTAGATCATTTAAAACAATAACAAATATTTTTTTTTTAATATCATATCAAACATTTTTATATGCAGTTCTTAAAAGGTCTGAGCTGTAAAAGTTAACATCGAACGAAGATTAATTGCGCCGTAGGCGATATTTTTAGAAAAATAAAGTAGACAAACTTTAAATCAGTGACGCGACAGAACTACAACATAAGTTTTATGTTTGGACGGTGGGGGGGGGGGGGTTGCTCTGGCCTCCACTGAATCCGCCACTGTAATTATGCCCAACTACGATATTATTATAGTAAAATAACAACATTTGTAAATTAGTTCCACAACGGTGATTCAATCAAAAAATCCTCCACCAAATTATTGTAAACAAGGGTCGCGTTCTAAGCAAACTCGATGTTGTAACGCAACTTATAACGTTGACTGGTCGATAAGTTGCTAGTTGGATTTGAGAGGCGTCGATTATTGAGTTGTGTAAAGTCGGTTTATGGATAAAATAAATTTCTAGGACCATACTACAGTGTCAAATGCTTATTTTAGGGTAATGATACGGAATCTGCAGTAGAATTGAATTGTTAATTTAGGTTAATGATCGTTTAAGCTCGTGTCAAAAGTCTATTAAACATTTAACTACACGCAGGTATAGTGGATATAAGGACAACGTCGCTGGGTTAATATACTATTTAATTCATTGGTTATGTTTTCGACAACGTTTTTTGTTTTCCTCAGACCTTTAGATTAACGCATACATTACTGGCCACAAAATAAAGTATTTCATGAAGAACACAGAAACGATTTAAAATTAAAAACTATACCCTTAAGAAAACATAAATATTTTTCAAGTTGTTGTTAGGTGCTTATAATTTGCATCCTCTAAGGCAAATTCGTAGAGGGAAGCAACTTCCTCTCAGCCTATTTACATCCTTCTCCGAACGTTCCGAATTTTTAGAGGTTCGCTTATCAGTCATTACAAAATAAAACTCACCTATGTCAGGGACTTGCAGAAAGTTACTGGACTTTGGTCTAGACTGCTGGGGACTAAGTAAAGTTGGTACCGGTCTGGATAGCAGTTCGGCAACTGGTACTTGTGGGGATCCAAACCTTAAATTCACAGAAATATATTTAAAGCCAAAAGATAGCAAACGGTACATAGAAATAATGGATCAGGAGGGTAGACATGCCAGACTGGAAAGTATGAACGTACTAATGGTTAGGTATTTTTGGCCGTTGTAAATTTTGCATTTTGACTAGTTCATTTTAAGATAGCCAGAAGCACGTGGGCTTACGCAAAAAATAGATTTTATGTGAGTTAAATTTTTTTATTTATAAACTATTGTGTTTTACTATGGATTCCTCAATGATTGTGTTATGACCTAAAATAATAAAACCACTTTTGAAGTATGTGATTAAAATCTTTTTTACTGGTTTATTAATTACCATCTCGATGTTAAAACCAAGTGGTCCGCTTCTCCTTTCATTTGAGGGTAGATGGACCAATATGTTTTAGCTTTATAAATAAATTTTTAACAAAACAAGATTTATCTATCTCTCTAATCTACTAAAGTCCATCTCACCTCCCTAGGGTAGAAGAGATGAACCGTTGATAAGTCTGAAATTCTTTTTTTCAAATTTAAGTAGGGTAAATGCGGGAGAGTTGCCGCGTAGGGAGAGTATTTCAATGGTTACACTATAACATAGGCAAACAAGTATGCCCACCTTCAGAGGTCATCATTTAGTGAACGGTTATAACATCGGACGTGTTTGTTTTCTAAAATATCGCTTGCAATCCTTGAATTCACGACGGTAAGGTAAATTTTTTTAGCAAAATTTTAAGTACTGTCCTAATAAGTGTGGTTTTTTGCAATGTGGTAGTTTTTTTTCACATTCGTCTGTTTTATTCAGTATTTTGGGGTTATGTTTACAGGTGCCATGCCGTATTTTGTTGCGTTTTGAATCTGTGACCTTGATAATCAGGTGCGGCATCTCCCCCAACAAAAAGGACACATGCCGCATTTTCAAGAAGACCGAGAAAAAATTCAATGGAGTGACAGCGATGATGAACCTCTAGCCAAAAAGAAAAATGAAAACCAGGAACGCTGCGTGGAATGCTTCGAAGTTTACGCAATAACAACTAAAAAAGTGGATTGGCTACAATGTATTAAATGCTTAAAATGGCTACATGCAATGTTTACACGAGTCGTGTAAACATTGCTACATATCACTTGCACCATGTATGGTGAAGTTTGTAACATCTGTTCCAGACTCGAATTAAGAAAAAAAATTAAAATTAGAGGTTTTTTAGAGAAACGGTTACAGCGGCGTATCTTCTATTTTCACGCGGCATCTCCCCCAGCAGTGTGGGAGAGATGCCGACTTTAATTAAAAAATTTTTTTTTTTGCTATGTTCATGTTTTCTTACATATATTTTATATTTTTATATTTTAATAAAGTTTAACGCAGTACCTGTGCATTGATTCATTTTGAAGAAAAAAATCTCGAGACTTACAGATGTTACAGCTATTTTTCAAAAAGTGTGGCAACTCTCCCGCATTTATCCTAGATTGATTTTTCTAATTTTGTAAGTATGCCATATTACCAAACTTGAAGTTATTTTATATACAAACTTTTGTACTTTGGTTAAAAAAATATTATTTTCTTTAAAACGTATTTATATTAATATTTGAAAGTGCTTTTAAATCAAATTGCTAAACGCAAAAAAAAGTGTCCCAAATCCGATTTTATTTTATTATGGGTTTTCAAAGGTAGCCGAGTATTCGTGAGATTAGTCGTTTCATAGTGGCAGCGTTGGCGTTGTCTAAAAAGTCACGGTTATAAAAAAAGAAATAAATAATAACTTCATTATATAGTTAATTATATAAGGGCTGTTTTTCTCGTATGCATGGATTTTACAGGTCCCTTTTCTATGTTAACGCATCGGCATAGGATGGATCAAAGGATATTCATTTTTGTTTGCACTGACACTAAGGCGATTTTTCTTGAAACCACGTCTGACATGACATAAACCTAAGCCACTTTTATCTGCATTTTTGCGTACCGTAATGATACTTGGCACGATTATTTTACTATAGTACCCAGTGCAGAGCAAACTTGGCACCGATTATAAGGACATATACACTTTTATTTTAAGTAATTAAAATAATAAATTAACTTATTTTCTTTCAAGAAATAAAAAATATATTTTAGTAAGCAACACACTAGCGTGTAGGTTCTGTGGTGTTGAGGAGGAAACGCCACTTCATCTAATCTGCCACTGCGTAGCAAGACAGAGAACTAGGGCGAAAATATTCGGACCTGGACAGATAGAGCCTCAAGATCTTGAGGAAATATCACCAAACAAACTGATTCTGCTTCATAAAGGAGATAGGTATTGGTGATATTTAAGTTGGGATGAGCCACAATAGACCACTTGCGTCGCAGTGGAGGGGCGACATTCGAATCCACTCATAGTCAAACCTAACCTAAACTAACCTAGGGGACATTTTAAAAACGTACGTAATGGAACCTTAATATCCAAAAAAGTCCCTGGAACGCCATTTTTTAAGCCCTTTTAAGAACGTTTTTCGGACATTTGCCAAAATGTTTCAAACACGTTTAGAAAACGTACTAGGGACGTTTAAAAAGTGTTCCGGGGTACTTTTTATGATGTTTTAAAAAAGTTTCGGGGATCCCTACAGAATGTTTTAAAATGTTTTAAGAATGTTTTTCGGAGGTTTGTCAAATTTGATTTTTTATCAAAAGAAAAATTTCGGACTTCCATTGTCTTTATCTTAAACGCGACGTGTCCCTGATTAAGTATCTTTAATCCTTTTCAAGTATACGTTTTTAGGTACAAAAAATCTACGGTCAAAAAAACTATATCGCGCAGGTCATTTGCGCGCCACCGTTAGCAGAGACAAATGCGCGCAATCAATTGTGTACTGACAAAGCAAATGCGCTAACAATTCGAATTGCCCTGTCCAGCCGAGCAGGACCAGAAGCCGATGATAGTTGATTAGTTGACCCGGTTAGGTTAGTATTCTAACCTGGCCCAGTTAGGTTAGTATGTGAAAAAAACTTTCCTAACCAGAGCAGGATACTTTATGCTTGTGTAATAAGCTAACCGGGTCAGGTGAGAATACTAACCTAACCGGGTCAACTTTTCAACTATCCTCGGCCCCTGGTCCACCTCGGTTGGACAGGGCAATTCGACTTGTTTATAGGTTGGTTAGTACTCTGATAAAAATATGTGCATGCAATGCGCGGTTTTCGGGCGCAAATGACCCACGCACTATTGACCCAGCGCCTTTAAAAACTTCCTAAATTACGTATTTTTAAGGTACTCCAAAGTTAGGGCCCTAGAAAAGACCTAAAAATTACGTTTGAGATTTTTGCGTTTTCAAATTTTTTTTGGGACGTTTCAAAGACGTACTTTTTAGGTACGCAAAGGTTAGGCCTTAAGGGACCTTAAAATGAAGTTTTAAAAACCTCCAGATTTGTTCTTTTTGGGACGGTTCAAAAACGTACGGTTTAGGTACGCATAGGTTAGGACCCTCAGGTACCTTAAAAGTACCTTTTAAAAACGTCCTTATTTTTTAAGTTTTTAAAACGGCCTTATTAGGACGTTACCAAAAACTTAATTTTTAAATATGCATAATTTAGGGCTTTTGGTAAGTTTTGAAAATGGACCAAATTGGACGTTTGTGAAACTTTCCATTTTGAACGTTTTTAAAACGTACTTTTTAGGTATGGGGACGTTGGGGCCAAAAGGTACGTCCCTGGGACGTCAGATGTTACTAGACATAGCGCGTATCAAAACAGCATTTTTTCAAATAGCGCTTATCAAAATACCGCGTGTTTTAAATGGCGTCTATCATAAGTGTATGTTCAATCCATCATATCCTATGACCATGGGAGGCTAGGCTTAAGACCACCGGAAGGTTTAAGAGTTTTATTTTGCTGATAATTTCTAAGCGGGGCCATGAGGCATGGCCCCATCACTCCTGTAAGAAAGATCATAGCTTTCCTGTCCTCTTGTTGGGAGATCAAAGTCTGTGTTAAAACTAACAGTGGTCAATTCCCAACCGGTTTGTGGACCACTATTTTGCAAAAAACTGTCCCAACAAAAAATTTTTCAAAAAAAAAATGTTTTTTCAATAAGTAATTTTTCAAAAAACTAATTTATAAAAAAAAACAAAACAATATTTTTTACAAAAAATTACAGTGAAACCTCTCCTTGCGGACACCTCTATTAAGCGGACACTCCCTTTAGACGGACAAATTTTTTGGAACCACGCTTTTCCCTATTTCTTTACATGTAAAATTCACTCCTATAACCGGACACTCTACCGGACGCGGACAATTTTTTTGGGTTTAAAAATTTTGAAACCTCCCTTAACCGGACGCGAACCTCTTACAACGGGACGGAGCGCTGCATAACATGGGCATGTAGTATGTTGGCAACAACGCACTCTGCAGGCGGGGAATTACCCCTTTCCGTTTTAATAAGACGGAGACTAAATACTCTCGTATTTACAACATATTTTATTCGGCGGGGGCGGGACTGCTGCGTTTTATTTTTATTGTTCAATTGGGTAGTAATAGATCTCTTTGAAATAGTGCGTAGCAAAAAACTTCTTAGTTTACGTGAAAAAATGGAAGTTCTTAACGTTTCGCAGAAGGAACATCTATCAGCACGAAAGGTCGCTGAAAAATTTAATGTCGGAAATACTCAAGCAGCGGAAATTGTTAATAAATATATATTGAAATTTCGCAGTTTCCTCCCATAAGCGGACACCTCCAATAAGCGGACAAAATCGACGGAACCGTGAGTGTCCGCTTATGAGAGGTTTCACTGTATTTTTAAAAATATTTTTTAAAAAAGTAGCTTTTTCATAAACTAATTATTTATAAAAAAAACTAAGAATTTTTTTTATAATACGAAATAAACAAAATTGTTTTGCATTTTGATGTTAAACCTCGTCGCCGGCCTATTTTCCTATTCTGTTATCGAAATGGGGATATTTTGTTACGCGCATTTCGTTACAGAGATTTTTTTACATTGTGATTCAGCTTATTAGAAAGCTAAAGATTTAGCCGAGACGAGCGATCTTCTCAGGCATTAGAATAAACCACCCGATTAAAAAAATTGACATTTCGCTTAAATTAAAAATAAAGAACGCTTTTTCACCCCCCTGCCTATTTACATAGTCTACCTGGAAATCATTTGTTCAATAAACATAAAAAAAATATTTTGTCTTTAAAAAATAGGAATATATAAAGTAGGAAATGTTAGAGATAATGACACTTCTGTGTTTATCATGACTAGGTAATACTTATATGAGTAGAAATAGGCATTAGTGTTTAAATCATATGTAGGGTAAACTTGCCTATTGCTGGCACTCAGCCTATTGTTGGCACCTCATTTAATTTTTTTTAAAACTATGGTTTCAGTAAGAAATTTCTTTTCGGTAATTAAAAATTTTTAATTTCACAACATTGCTTTACATTGCAATAAATAAACCACAGTGTTTTAACAATAACTCTGGCTTAAAACGTTAACAAAAGAGGTGCAGTACGATGAATGCAAAAAATAATGTAAAAAAAAGGCATTTTATTAAGGAACACTCTTGAATACTTTTTTAGATTAAAGTGTTAGGAACTAACCAATTAAAACTTTAAGCCGAAGACAGTTAGGCCGATAGTTTTAGGGTAATTTATAATTATTATTTTTTGTTTTTTTTAAATATTTCCAAAAAAAAGGAGGTGCCAACGACAGGCATTTTAAATTATGGGGTAATCCATCTATTGGCACCCCCTGTCAATAAAGGGACTGTCCCAACAAAAAAATTTTCAAAAAAAAATGTTTTTCAATAAGTAGTTTTTCAAAAAACTAATTTATAAAAAAAAACAAAACAATATTTTTTACAAAAAATTACATTGAAACCTCTCCTTGCGGACACCTCTATTAAGCGGACACTCCCTTTAGGCGGACAAATTTTTTGGAACCACGCTTTTCCCTATTTCTTTACATGTAAAATTCACTCCTATAACCGTACACTCTAATAACCGGACGCGGACAATTTTTTTGGGTTTAAAAATTTTGAAACCTCCCTTAACCGGACCCGAACCTCTAACAACGGGACGGAGCGCTGCATAACATGGGCATGTAGTATGTTGGCAACAACGCACTCTGCAGGCGGGGATTTACCTCTTTCCGTTTTAATAAGACGGAGACTAAATACTCTCGTATTTACAACATATTTTATTCGGCGGGGGCGGGACTGCTGCGTTTTATTTTTATTGTTCAATTGGGTAGAAATAGATCTCTTTGAAATAGTGCCTAGCAAAAAACTTCTTAGTTTACGTGAAAAAATGGAAGTTCTTAACGTTTCGCAGAAGGAACATCTATCAGCACGAAAGGTCGCTGAAAAATTTAATGTCGGAAATACTCAAGCAGCGGAAATTGTTAATAAATATATATTGAAATTTCGCAGTTTCCTCTCATAAGTGGACACCTCCAATAAGCGGACAAAATCGACGGAACCGTGGGTGTCCGCTTATGAGAGGTTTCACTGTATTTTTAAAAATATTTTTTTAAAAAGTAGCTTTTTCATAAACTAATTATTTATAAAAAAAACTAAGAATTTTTTTTTATAATACGAAATAAACAAAATTGTTTTGCATTTTGATGTTAAACCTCGTCGCCGGCCTATTTTCCTATTCTGTTATCAAAATGGGGATATTTTGTTACGCGCATTTCGTTACAGATATTTTTTTACATTGTAAACTTGCCTATTGCTGGCACTCAGCCTATTGTTGGCACCTCATTTAATTTTTTTTTAAACTAAGGTTTCAGTAAGAAATTTCTTTTCGATAATTAAAAATTTTTAATTTCACAACATTGCTTTACATTGCAATAAATAAACCACAGTGTTTTAACAATAAGTCTGGCTTAAAACGTTAACAAAAGAGGTGCAGTACGATGAATGCAAAAAATAAGGTAAAAAAGCCATTTTATTAAGGAACACTCTTGAATAATTTTTTAGATTAAAGTGTTAGGAACTAACCAATTAAAACTTTAAGCCGAAGACAGTTAGGCCGATAGTTTTAGGGTAAGTTATAATTATTATTTTTTGTTTTTTTTTTAATATTTCCAAAAAAAAGGAGGTGCCAACGACAGGCATTTTAAATTATGGGGTAATCCATCTATTGGCACCCCCTGTCAATAAAGGGACTTCTAAAAAAAACGGTGTTTCCTAATGTTGGCACTCTAAACAAAACTTGTATTGTTTATTTATCTGGCGTAGAAAAACGCTTGTTAATAAAAAATTTTAATTAAAAATAAGTTTCACAAATAAAAAATATTTTTAGTTTAAAGCGGTTTAGATTTTAATAGTTTGTTTCCCACTCTTGATGTGCCGATATCAAATTAATATTTCTGACTAAAACCGTATAATCTTTTACTGTTTTTTTAAAATGTATTGTTTTAGTGGAGTGTATTTCGTAATGATTATATTAGTTTAAGGGTCCCAAATCTGTCTATTTTTAATATTACCACTAACTTCTTTTATAATTTTTTGGAAATTTTAGGATGCCAACTAGTGGTTTCAAAATTTTGTTAGTTTCCCCTTTGTTGGCATGCACTTAATCGAGCAACTTTAGCATCCTAATACTGGGTTTGTACAGATAAAAATAAAAATAAATATTAAAAATAATCCTGACAATTGAAATTGTATTTTATATTAAATAAATTATTGCACAATTATTGTAAAAAACTAAATAACAACGTTTCGACAACCATCACCAGACTAAAATCTTCTCTGTATGTTGCACTTTTCTATATGGCCATAAATGCCTTAAATCAAAATCAAAATCTAATATAAATCGATCTCGAAATTGCTCTCAAAATTTTGATTTTGATATTGATTTTTATCTTTTTATTCCGGAGCGAAAAGTTTGTCTACAATTTTTCGAGGCGTAAAAAGACCCTTTTATCACGCGATCTGTACGCTATTTTTAGCACTTTTTAATTTATTTTCAGTGTTTTCCAATTTTTTTAGTGGTTTTAGGTTGATTTTCTTTTTAATTTTTACTGTTCTATCTTTGATGAGTTACTTTTGATACCAATTTTTATATTTTATACATGATATGTCAATTTTTATCCAGATTTTTTTTAACCCTAATTTGTCACTTTTTATCCCGGGTATAAATAAATTTAGAAAAAAAAACTTTTTGAAAACAAGCTTTTATAAAATGGACTAAAAAGCATAAAATAATTTTTTGAGTGTTCTGATATCATTATAATAAAAGCGATGGGCGTATTAAAGGAAATTTACCCGTTTTTGTTTTAGCCTTGTTAACTCGAAGTTTAGTGAAAATCCAAATTCATTATATTATAGCAGAAAAATGTAAGGGTAGACAATTTAACCCAACCCAACCCTACTCAAGCTACCCTTACATTTTTCGGATATGGATGGACATTATTACGCCTGCTTCATATTTGGCAGATAATCCGCGACCGGCAGTGTGTCGATTTATTTTGTCACATGAAAAAGAAGAGTCGGTTGTGGACGATCAACCAAATGCGCATGGAAATGCATTTACTTCATATTAAATACGCCCATCGCTTTTATTATTATGATATCAGAACACTCAAAAAATTATTTTATGCTTTTTAGTCCATTTTATAAAAGCTTGTTTTCAAAAAGTTTTTTTTCTAAATTTATTTTTTAATTTTTAGATTTGTCTAAGTCTATGCATTTAAGCTAGCGCATCGACATTGCAGGGAGTCTTTCCTTTCAATTTTGAAATACCTAAGTCTTCGATGAGAAGGCCGTCCAATAGAAAAACACTGTGTAATCGTTCCCTAAAATTGTTCGTTATTATTTTGATCATTATACGCAAGGATTAATTAATTTTGGTCGAGATCGAACAAATTAAAGCCTTACCTCTTCTACGCCCCCCCCCCTTTTTAGTGGGAGAGCATGTGAATTTTAAAATCAATCAGATACCCACGTGGAAGTCAGTTGAAAGTAATCAGAAAAACTCGTTATTAAATCGTCCATTTTGAATCCGCCATATTGAATTTTTGTAATCTGATCAAAAATTCGTAATTCTCATCCTCAAAAACCCAAAGATTCCAATTTTGATGGAAATCCAACAAACTAAAATTTTACCCCCTCGCCGCCCTCTACGTTGGGAGGGAGTTAGGCAGTCAGTGATACCATATTATTGGATTGACATCGGAACTATACCAGGTATGCCAAATTTGAAGTCAATCGGATACGTGGAAGTCAGTTGAAAGTAATCAGAAAAACTTGACATTAAATCGTCCATTTTGAATCCGCCATATTGAATTTTTGTAATCTGATCAAAAATTCGTAATCCTCATCCTCAAAAACCCCCAGATACCAATTTTGGTGATAATCCAACAAACTAAAATTTTACCCCCTCTCCGCCCACCAGGTTAGGGGTGAGGTAGGCAGTCAGTGATACCACATTATTAGATTGTCATCGGAACTATAACTAACGGTATGCGAAATTTGAAGTCAATCGGATACGTGGAAGTCAGTTGAAAGTAATCAGAAAAACTTGACATTAAATCGTCCATTTTGAATCCGCCATATTGAATTTTTGTAATCTGATCAATAATTCGTAATTCTCATCCTCAAAAACCCCCAGATACCAATTTTGGTTGAAATCGGACAAACTAAAGTTTTACCCCCTCTCCACCCCCACGTTAGGGGGGAGGTAGGTACCCGATGAAACCATATTTATTGTATTGTCATCGGAACTAAGACGCTATGCAAAATTTGAAGTCAATCGGATGTTTGGAAGTTCTTCAAAAATGAGTTGCAAGATTTGATTACATACATACATACATACAGGTGAAGTTAAATAAAAGCTTGTAAAAAGGACACTTTTAGCCTCAAAATGAGGGATAAAAAATACACATTTTTTATTACCAAACTGTAATTTTTTTTATTTTTATGGGTGCCAATAATAGGTCAAATATGGGTGCCAATAATACGCTTAAGGTGCCAACGATAGGGACTTTGTCAATTTTTTCATTTTTCCTATATTTTGATGAAAACGGGTTACTATTTATTAAAAATCGATAAACAGCTAGAAAGTAGAACTAGAAACAGTAGCCTAAAATTTAAAAAAAGTTATATAAAGGTGTGAAAACTTTATTCAAAAATGAAACAGCTCTTAAACTGCCAACGATTGGGCAGTTTACCGTATATGGTTGTGTTTAGTTTAGGATATTGCCACTGAGGCAGTAGTCGTTTTCGAACAGCTCTTCTGACAGACCGCGTAAACGTCGTATTGTTTTGTAATTCTATTTTACATTAATAAAACTGTTATTAATTAGTCACGACCTGCTTAGTAATTTAATCGTACTCTGCTATAGGGGGTGATAGCAAACGTTACGTAATTTTTTAGGGGGTCAGTGGTTTCGTTACAGGTGCGTTACAGGGGAGGGGGGGTGTCAAAATTTCGGGATTTTTGCGTTATGTAATTTAAGCACAGGCCCTTATAGGCTTCCTACATCTCAATTTGGGAACCCAGTATTTCTATTGTGAAAACATTATTTTTTTGAGACCTACCCAGTTTGTATGCCATACAACATCTCCTGGAAAACTCTGCTTCGTACGCCCAAAATGGCTCTAACTCCCATCAACTTGACTTTTTGTTTCGACTGTCCCACCATGAACGTGACGTCAAACATTTGTGCATTCGCTACTGAGTTTTCGTCCGTGTTTAGGAAGAATTTAGTGAAGTCTTTTGCGATTTCGTCGTAATCCTCGAACTGATCTCTTACGCTGTCGAGCAGAGGCGACGAGGGACGCATGTGTCCAATGGGTCTCCAGGAACCTAGAAGAGTCAAGTTCATGGTCAAATTTCGAAAAAAACCTTTAATGTACTGTATCAGAATGTTTTCTTTATTTATACATCGGGCTTGAATGATTGCCCCATGATGACCATTCCTTCCCTTATCGAATGACAGGTAGTGGACTGTATAAAAAAACGCTGGATGTTGTTTTTACTATGTAATTTCCTATGCATACAAGAACACAGTAGGTACAGGCCATGGGAGATGACTAAAGGCATATTTTCAAGTCGCGATGTTATTCAACAGCCTGAATGGTCTCGCGTACAAAATCTTGACTAGCAACTCGAAACCTCGCATAATATTATAATCTATAATCTTTGCTCGCATAGACGCATGGTATAACAAGACGTATCATGGACGCACTCATAGTAATCAGCCAAAATTTTAAAAATTAATACATGTCGGTTCGTAAATAGAAACTTCCGCCATTTTAATTTTTTCCAAAATTAATGTAATTATCAAATTCAGCGGCCTTACACACCCCTAAGTGCCAAATTTAATACATATCGGTTCATAAATGCAAAAATCTGCCATTTTAATTATTTTCAAATTTAATTCAGAAATCAAAATCAGCGACCTTGATCACTCTAAACTTTTAAATTTAATACAATGCATATCGGTTCATATGTAAATAAGAAAGCCCGCCGTTTTCAATCCGCAATTTAGATTTTTTTTGTAATATTCTTCTTTAATTGCATTGTTACCGGAACTGTTAAAATTGCAAGCTGAAACTACGGCGGCCGGCGGCGAGTTGTTACGGCGGCGAGTTGGCGCGGCGGCAAATCAGTTGGGCCGGCGGCAAATCGGATTAAAAGAAAATACTTGCCTCTTCTGTAGGGTTTTGGAATCTGTCCAGTTTCTGCGTGGTTTTGAAGATTGGCAACAATGTCCTCGAGCATCTGCGATCTGGTTCTTTCCTGCATCCTAGCGAATTTCGGTGCTGAATAACTGGCTCGCTCACCATTGACGACTTTCGTCAGTATCCATTCTCTAAACATTGGACCTACAAAAATAAGTTGTTTGAAGGGGTAAATCGGTTGTCAATTTTTGTTTATCAATAAGGTCATTGCAATACCCAATAAAAATGGCGTAATGCTTGGGCGATCCAACCAAATTGGGACTTTCGGGAGAGAGCTAAGTATCATAAGAGCGAAGTATGAAAAAGCGAGTTTTAAAGGAGCGAAGTCATAAAAGAGCGAGTAACATTACAGCGACGTATTAAAATAGAGAAAGTACCAAAAGAGCAAAATGTTAAAAGAGCGAAGTAATAAAAAAGCGAAATAATAAAAGAGTAAAGTAACAAAAGAGCGATATATTAAAAGAGCGACTGTAGCAAATAAGCGAAGTAATAAGAGCGAATGTAACAAATAAAGGAATAAATAACTAAGTTTTTCAAAAAAAACTTCCCTGACTTCTTTCACGGGATCCTAGAGGGCGTGAAACCAAACCTAACCGAACTGAACCAAACCGAATCATTTTTTCGAATAATTGTTTCCTTAAATTGCTTTTCGTTCCTTATTTTGGAAGGGTGAAATCGGTATTATTCTAACCTTTGCCAATTGACCACAAACGTATCCTAACCTGTGACATTATTTTTGGTGGAACAAGGTCAGTGGGTATCTGGACTGTTTGCGATCAATTGACAAAGGTAAGGGAAACACCAATTTCGACCTTCCAAAAGAAAATAAATTTTTGTTTTGGTTTTACACTCTCTAGGATCCCGGGAAAGAAGTCAGGAAAGTTTTTTTTTTACTTTTATAACTTCGCTCATTTACTATTTCGCTCATTTATTACATTCGCTCTTTTATTACATTCGCTTATTTATTACATCGCACTTTTATACTCGCTCTTTCATCACTTGGCTCAATTGACATCGCTCTTTTGATACTTCGCTCTTTTGTTACTTCGCTCTTTTATTACTTCGCCCTTTTGATACTTCGCTCATTCGTTCCGGAGTCCTTTTGGGGGATTTCAGGCACTTTGAGGAGAGAAAACTGACCGCATCTTTCACGAGAATTTCATTTATCACTTTTAGCTAAGTGACATATAGTAAAAAATCATGTCCTGTAGGATAGTTGTGGAAGATTTTTTAAAGCTGACCTAGATCAATTGGTAATAGATCACACAATTTTAAGTTGCTGGGTGTTTGCCTCCAATCGAAGTTGGAGGGCCTGTGTGACGTCATAAATTACCGAACCGAACCGAATGGCGGATTTTTTCATGTTTTTTCACAAACTTTGGGTTGGTGATGATGATGATGATTCATATGTGAGTGGGCCTTGCAGCCCTTCCACTGCGACCACTAGTGGGTCTATTGTGGCTCACTTTTGAGTGGTTTCTCACCACTGTATGCCCAATCCTCCAAAAAGGTTAGCTATCAGTTTGGGTGAGACATTGTTCAGTTCTTCTGAATCAATCTGTGGTTTACCGAAAGTGTTTTGACGTAAACGTGCAACAGCCGGACATTCGCGCAGTACATGTCTAACTGTTTCGTCATCATCCATGCAGAGTCTACATTCGGTCTCTTCGGTTATTCCCATTCTGTACATGGGTACTCTTAGTCGACAGTGACCCGTAAAGAGTCCAGTCACTATACGGATCTCCTGTCTGGTAAGTCCAATGATATACATACATATTAGCGCTACCAAGCGCATTCAGCGAGTCCCTGCAGTTCCTCACGGTTCTTGATGAGACCGTGTAGGAATCAGGCGCTTTTAAGGCTGCTTGACTGTCGGAGAAGATTTTTATTGTCCTGTTGGTCCATTCGTGGTCAATAATCCACCGGGCACACAGTTCAATGGCTACGAATTCGGCCTGAAATATAGTAGCCAATTGGCCGAGACTGTTTGAAAAAAAATATGTTAGTTCTATTATTGGGTTTCTATTGTTACCGGTGGGCTGAAAGCGACCCCGGCCCGTTCACAATTCACACGCTCTTATTGGGTTTCTATTTTTATCATGCCAATTCAACACCAACAAAAAAAAAACAGTGGCGTATCATTTACTCTTTTTTAATTTTTTAATAAAACTGTGTGGAGTTCCAATTTTAAAGATAGAACGAATGGTTTTGGATTTTTGCAGTTTCTGTTATTTTGTTTAGGTTTCTAGGTACCTATATAATATGACAAGTATAAAAGTTTTTAAAAATATTTATTTTTAAGAAAAATAAGGTATGGAGTCTTCCAGCAAAAAAAGACTTAGGGGGAGTAAAATATAAAATTAATACCTAACAATGATGAATTAGAGTACTAGGCAGAGAAAGATAGCACTAATTGAAGCCATCTCTTTTGCTCCTCATTTTGTTCTGGCCGGACAATACAGGCCCTCCTACTCAAATTGGAGGCAAACACCTAGTGACTTAAAATTGTGTGATCTATAACCAATCGATCTAGCGTAAATAGCCAACGAAAAAATAAAAGTTGCTCGAGCAACCAGGGCTATCAAAATGGACGGGCCACGATCCTCCACTTTGTTGACGTCACATCCGGGGCTGATTATTTTTATGGTCACGTTACGACACAGCTGATTGTCTTTAAAATTTTGAAGTTGGAATGACGGTTCATGGATATTTGATTTTTTGTTAAATAAAGCCGTTTTTGAGATTGTTTTTACTTTATTCTGGCAGAACAATTTTTTTTTAATGTATAGTAAGCCCTAATTTTTCATAGCCGCTTCATTAGCTTACACAAAAATTAAGTTTAAAGCAGAAGCGAATGTGACAATCACATATGACAAAGTCAAATACATGTCAAATATAACAGTTGGCATGTGGTACATGGCGGGTAATTTGAATTCAAAAAAAGGAATGCTAAATCTTGAAGATTTTAACCTTTTAATCATGTTGCTTCCTTACAAACCTTTGGTGGAATATCGGGATGGTGTCTGAGAATATTTCACTGGATTTTTGCGGAAATCTGTAGTGCCATTTTGAAAATATCATAAAAAAACGTCTGACCTCCCATAAGACCCAATGTAAAATTCAGCCCCGGGAGAACAGCTGATTTTTTTAGGGTCGTGGCCTCTATTTTTGTGTTGGCCTTGGAGCAACATCAACATCTTTCAGAAACATTTTTAGAAACAAGCAACGTTGCTTCGGTTGAAACGTAGCTTTACATACCTTTATCAAATAGACAGTGCTCCCACAAATAAGGTTTGTAGGCTCCCACTTCGTCTCGTGTCACGACTGAAACTTCATATCTCGTTGGTTTTCTTTTTATTCTTGGTGAGGTCCTTACTGCAAAAAGTAATATTTATACAGGGTATCTGCAACAAATTCAAGAGAGTATCGTGGGGTAAAAATATTCCATTTTGTATAATAAACTTGTAGCCTAGGGAAGCGTCGGTATGGCACGATAAAGGGCCACTGGGCAGAAACCTTGAGGGGCTCCCAGTACAATTCTAAATTGAAGAATTACGACAAAAAAATATTTTTTGTTTTTCCCGTAACAAAAAATTGGTAAAAAAAAAATTTAAGTCACAAGCTTTTATAAAATGCACTAAAAATTAAAAAATAATTTTCTAACATTCTAATATTATCATAATAATAAAAGCGATGGCCGACTGATGGAAATTTTGACGATGTTAGCACGATAAGATATCCGTATCAATTAAATATCACTATTTGCAAGAATCAATCTAGCAGAAAAATGCAGAGGTACCAAACCCACCCAACCCGACCCAAGATACCCCAGAATTTCTCTGATATAGGTATGGCAATGGCATAACATTGCGGCACATCAAACATATCTTTGATGACCTGCCGTGTTGAATATTCTTTAAGTGTTTAGATCACAAATTTAGATTAACTTATGCTTTGATTTGCGGCCATCGCTTTTATTATTATGATAATATTAGAATGTTAGAAAATTATTTTTAATTTTTAGTGCATTTTATAAAAGTTTGTGACTTAAAAAAAAAATTTACCAATTTATTTTCTACTTTTTAGTCTCACCTATCTACTCTATTACATGAAAATATTTTTTCAATAACAGAACAGAAGAGTTTATTCTAGATTAGAATTAAATCGCTGATCGTGAGTTGTTTGGAAACTCATTTTTCTATTGGGGGAAGGGGAGGGTGGGGGTAGAGGTAGAAATATATTTTTTGTTTGGGCTGTATTGCTATCGGACCTTTATGCATATACCAAATTTTATAAAAGTCATTTGAAGTGAAGTGTGTCAAAAACGCATTTTTTATGGAAGGGGGTGGGGGGTAGGGGTGGGAGGAAATTTTTTCATTATTGTTGTATTGTCATCGGACCACTATATGTATACCAAATTTCATCCAAATCGGATAATGGGAAGTGTGTCAAAAACGCATTTTTCTATAGATGGGGGTGGGGGTAGCAGTGGTAGGATTTTTTTTTCAATGTTGTATTGTCATCGGACCAATATATGTATACCAAATTTCATCCAAATCGGATAATGGAAAGGGTGTCAAAAACGCATTTTCTATGGAAGGGGGTGGGGGTGGGAGGATATTTTTTTAAATGTTGTATTGTCATCGGACCACTATGTGAATACCAAATTTCATCCAAATCGGATAATGGGAAGTGGGTCAAAAACTCATTTTTCTATGAAAGGGGGGGGGGGTAGGGGTGGGAGGATATTTTTTTCTTAATATTGTATTGTCATCGGATCACTATATGTATACCAAATTTCATCCAAATCGGATAACGGGATGTGTGTCAAAAACAAATTTTTCTATGGAAGGGGGTGGGGGTAGGGGTGGGAGGATATTTTTTTCTTATTGTATTATCATCGGACCACTATGTGTATACCAAATTTTATCCAAATCGGATAACGGGAAGTGTTTCAAAAACATATTTTTCTATAGAAGGGGTGGGGGTAGGGGTGGGAGGATATTTTTTTCTTAATGTTGTATTGTCGTGGGACCACTATGTGTGTACCAAATTTCATCCAAATCGGATAATGGGAAGTGTGTCAAAAACGCTTCACAAGATTTGATAGATAGTTAGATATGTTTGATCTGTGCATGCATTACTGTATTAAATATACGTATCAATATTTAAATATTGTTAAAAGCGCAAGATATATTACAATTTGTTTTCTTTAACACATCCACCAAAACAGTTTAAAATCGGTTTGCTAAATATAGCTGACACTGACTTACACCGTTTTTATTGGAAATCTCCTAGTGACGTTGGAGATTTAAATATGGCTGCCATTTTTAAACCAAAATATTATATTTTTTAATTATTTTTAAGTTTTGTGCGGATATAATGACATTGTAACAACAAAAAAAGGTGGCCTATATTGTAAGATATTTATGAAAAATTATATAAATTTTAAAAACTATTACATTCAAGACAAAAAAATTAGTTAAACCTAATGTAGACCGAGTTTTAAGGACTTAGACCCTTTAGTAAATACTGATGTTAACGTTTGAGCTTTGTACGAACTTTCCCTAAATATAATTATTGATATCTCTCACTTGATGGATTTCAAGATTATTTCTTTTATGCCTCTGGCTCTCGCAAATTGACATATTTTGACTCAAAATGACAAGCCGACCCTTAATAAATCATTCTAAATATAACAAGCTCTATACCCTAAAATTTGCATGGAAACTTGTAGATATTATTCATTGGAGCGAAGGGCAGTTTAAATTAAGATTGTAAATCCAGTGGCGCACCCAGGAGGGGCTCGAGACCCCATGATGTCGTATTTCATTCTATTTTATTTTTTTATTTCTGAAATATATGGAAAATATGTAAAAAAAAACTTAGGCTTGGTTCGGTTCGGGCGAGCCCCCTCCCCCTGAACCTGTGTGTGCCTATGGTAAATCTCAGAATCGCAGCCATTAAATCGGGAGCCTATTAAACTAAAAACAGCTTAATGGCTTTTGCGGGTCTTGTGCTTAGTTTGTCGAGGTCACTATAGAATTTTGATGCAGAAATTTAAAGCTGCGTTTACACTTGAACAGGCGCGCATTGAATTAATGCGAATGCTTTACTTTATAAAGGCTCAATGATAATGTCCAGAGATAATAGAACAGCTATAGATTGAATTTCACAACCAAAATAAAAAAGTTGGTATACTATGCGTTTGCATCAGGGGCGCGCCAAACTTTTTGGTTGCCTGAGGCAAAGGGAAAAACTGCAGTCCCTCATTTAAAAACAAACGAGTAATTCCACACCAAATCATCCAATGGGGGTAGCTGCCATGTCACGAAAAAAATCCAAATTTTGATAACATGTATTAGTGTCCTTAGGAATACCAAATTAACAAATTTAAATTTTTAATATCGCCTCCCGTATTTTACAGGCCACTTTAAAAGTAAAAAAAGAAGAAAATCAGTTGTGGCCTTATTTTTTTTTATTTCTATTGTAATAAATCTTATGTAAAAACAAATTTGACGGAAGAAATCTTTAATATTGGTTGGATAATCCTATACAGAAAAAAAAAATTAACCTCACTTTTTTGACATGGTAAAAACAGTTTTAAAAAAATAGTAAATTTTATGATTTTCTCGATTTTTAATTATTGACACCGGTGCGGAATATGGTCCATCAAAATAAAGTCTATACGCACATTAAAGCTCAGTGGCTTGACTATCATACAAGGCAAAAGAAAAATTTCTAGGTCTATTGCTTTCAGAAAACTAAATTTTTTAAAATTGGAAAAACCGCAAAAACCTCAGAATTGGCAACATTTGACTAAAAAAATTGTCATGTCTATCTGTCTATTAAAACTTCGCTTGTGCGTTGTTTTACTTTATAATGTATTGTCTAAATAAAAGTAAAATAAAAAATCTGGGTCTGTCATTTTAACATCAACTTTTAAGCTATTTGGTTAAAGCATGTAAAAAATCAAATTTTTTTATGGAGTCGCAAAAGGAAAAAAAATATGTATAAAAATCATCGTTAGGGGATCTTATTTATAGCCACATACTGTTTTGCGTGAGATCCTAGTTTGTGGGTTCAAGTCCCATCTTCGTACACTGTCGGAAATTTTTTTTTAGTTTTAAGAATACCTTTTTGGTTGGACATTAATTAGTTTGTTTCTTTGGTAAATGTTTAACAGTGTAACTTCTCCTAAAGTTTGAAATTTTCTGAAAAAAGAAATAAATGGTTTTCCAGGACTTTGCTTTTACTCAAGCCCCCTCTCCCAACCCCCTTGGAAAATTTCTGCATACGCCACTGGCCATTAAAAAAACTAAGTACAAAACTAACGCATGGTAAAAGCCCATCTGATGCGTTCGGAGGTACTGTGAAACGATTTGTTTTACATTAAAATCTCAAACAAACAACAACTGGACACCATTCATTCACTCCTCTGGATGATTTAACCATAGATGCAAAATTTACTTCAAGCTCAGAAAAAAAATTTGTTCGGTTTCTGAAATTATAGAACTCAACTTCTTTTCCGATTTTTTAAATATGACAGTAGGTAACTACTAAAAAAGTAAATAAACTTTAAAAAAAATTTGTGTAGTGACCTTGTGAAGAGAGTTTAGATCATAATTTATTGAACAGTGCTCATATAAATAAACTTTACCTTCTGATAAACCTTAATTTGCAGGGGCGGATCTAGAAACTTTATTTTGGGGGAATTTCACAAAACTATTTTGCATAGTGAGCAGGAGGTGTATTCTATGTGTCAAAACTGAGTAAAGTTTCAGATTTGGGGGGGCATCCCCCCCCGTAGATCCACGCCTGTAATTTGTGATGCAATTTAACATCACTAAAAATATTAAAATAACAAAAAAATGTGTAAAGGATTACAGACCCATATTTTTTATTCTTGTTTTAAAAAGTATATGATACAGTGAAAAATTTGCCCTACTTGATTACCACCAGCACCCCGATAGACAGGGTCATTTTTGATGCTGAAGTTGAGGGATTTCCCAGACATTCTTAACTTCTTCGTGGAACTCCAACGTAACGTCTACTTTTTAAATATGTTTTATACAAGGAAGATATAGTCCTTGAGTATAGCTTTCCAAAACTGTATCAAAAATTTTAGAAAACATTACATTTATACCCCAAAAAAAATATGGAAACTTCAAAAATTTCTGCGTTTTTTGGATATTCTCTAAATTGCGCTAATTAAGCCAGTATAAAAGATTTTGCTAAACATCACATTTTTTTGAAAACTACTTTTATCGAACTTTTATGCATGTTTTCAAAACTATAGTTAATTTTTTTAGGTGCTGTTTACTATAGGCTAAATTTTTTTCTTTAAAGTCCCATTTTGCCTGTTTTTAGACTTTTCAAATGCGTGTACAACAGACTAATTGGATTAAAAAATCTAAAATTGTGCAAAAGTGGTTAAGCATAAGCTGTTTCATTTAGTAAGCATGATTAAAGAAAAAAATTAAATGTCACGGCAACACTTTTTTTGTAAATTGGATGACTTGGCGTGGAATTGCTCAAACATTGTCCAGGGCCCCAAGTAACTTCAGATTATCTTGGTGTCCACCGAATTGAGCTGGCAAATTGTCTGCAATAAGCGGACAGAGGTCATAAGTAAAAACAAAACGAAACGTTATAATTATTCAATATCGCGTCGTGACAGGTCGGTAATGCTCCAACTGATCCACAGTTTCACTTCTTGCCGCTCACTTCTTTCTTTAATAGAAAAATATAGATATATACATTTTATCTTTATCACTTTCTATTAAAGAAAGAGGGAAACACAAGTGAGCGGCAAGAAGTGAAATTGTGGATCAGCCAGAGCATTACCGACCTGTCACGTTTCGTTTCGTTTTTACTTATTAGCTCTGTTCGCTTATTGCAGACAATTTTCCAGCTCAGTTCGGTGGACACCAAGATAATCTGACTGGAAATCACTTGGTGCTCTGGACAATCAGAACTCATTCTTATTGCATCTATTTCGACCTTTTTTTTCTGTTTTGTATTTTTCTGTTACGCGACAATTGTCTATTCCATACAACAGCGTGCTTTTCACTATTGTTTCATATATGTTAAATTTTACATGCTTTTTTCTCTCCGCTCCATAAAATACTGTTTGTGTACTTCCAGAAACGCTAGAGAGCTGAGATTTGGAAGACTGATAGGAACTATGATAAAACTATAGGAAAAATGTGAAAATACCAAAATTTTAGTTTACTTCCCTCCCCTATAAATGTAAAATTATGAAAAAGTAACATTGTCCACTTCCAGAATCGCTAGAGAGCTGAGCTTCGGAAGGCTGATAGGAACCAGAGCTGTAACAAGTACATTATGAAAGTACTTCAAGTACAAGTACCAAGTACATTAAGATTTGTAAAATTACTTGAAGTACTAAGTACATTTTCTTTTCAAATGTACTTCAAGTACCAAGTACATTATAAAAGTACTTGATTTTCCCCAAGTCTTTTACTTTTACAATAAAAGTAGTTCAAGTACTTTAAATATGTTAAAAAATCAGAAAAATGCCAAAAATATTTTAAAAAAATTCAAAAATGTTAAAAAATTTCAAAAATGTCAAAAAACGTCAAAAACTTCAAAAAATATCTAAGATAACAAAAAATTTCAAAAATTGTCAAAAGCCGTCAAAAAAGTAAAAAAATTTCAAAAATATAAAACTTGTCAAAAATGTTTACAAAATTTTCATCATGAAAGGTTTTATTTTTTGGAATATTATTGCATTTATTTATTTTTTCTGAACTCATCATTTTACATACAAATGCCATAGAAAGGTAATGGAAAGAGACAATTTTATTACACAAAAAGCTGCAAAATTGACCCCGTCTCATTAAAATGTTTTTAACGTTTTATAGTTTTGCAATCGGCGTGTCACAGTTACCCGGGGTAAATGGGACCTACCCCAAAAGAAAATTTAAAAAATATATATTTAGTTTTTCTGTCTCAAATTGCATACGGTTGTTCCAAATAGATCTCATTTGAGTAAACGGCCATTTCAAGCGATTTGGATTTTTCTTATAAAATACAAAAGTGCATTAAAATATATTTTTAATGCACTTAATGGTAAAACCAATATAAATCTTATCTACGTTTCAAGCCAAAAGATTCAGGAGAACAAAAACATGTTAACCTCTCGATGGGAAAGCGTCCTGCCCATTGCAGGGCTCCAATCATGCCACTTTTTTAGGCCTGTGTCCGAAAAAATGTTGGAAAGGATCACACCCATCAAAACAGTATAAGAAAGATATCTATAACAAAACATTAATCATTAATTTATTGTTAAAATTAGTTCGTCGTTATTGTTCCCTTTAATTTAGTTGATGTTGTTATTTATACTAAAATAAATTATAAAAAAATATTCCATAATTCTTAAGGTTTTTTTGTTCCGTCCACAACCAATAAATATTATTTTTTCGTCACGAATTCTTATAGAAAATTTATTTCTTAATCAATTAGTGTGATTTACTAGTATTTTGTTATAGACTAAAAACTATATCTTTTTTCTTAAAACAACCATTTCAGAAATTTTTGTTGTTTTTGTGTTAACTAAAATGATACGGATTTTTCCTGTCCCGTCCACAACCGTGATTTATTGATATTATCTCTACTATAAAAACATGTTGCTTGCATTTATATTTTCCAAAATATTGTCTAATTAATGAAGAATATATTTGCTAATTTTGGTGTTAAAATATTACATAACAAATGGGCTACAATTTTTTTTGGATGTCCTATTTTCTGATTTGTCCACATGCTTGAAATGACCGTAAATCCAAATATATTTGACTTTGTAATGAGACCTACAAAAAACTCTTGTAAAACCGGGATGCATGTACCCTACCGTGCCTTATTTCTTTTTTGGTGGAGCACTTGGGGCACTGTTCTTACCGTCATTAACTGCTTAAAAACTTGTTTTAATCAAACTAAATAAATAAGCATAACAAACGTAAATATCCAAGGATTTTTTTGCGGTGTATCTAGTCAGACTAAATAAATTTTCGGGTTCTTTAAACCAACCTCCACCAAACGTAGAAATTACGTCTGCTGCAAGACGAGTACGTGGATCCCCAAAAATCTGCAAGTGCAATCAATATACCTGCACTACCGTACTACCGACACCCCTCAATAGATGGCATGACTGCTGTAGTAGTTTTTCACACTGAATTTGAATTTCACGTTCCACGAAATAATGAAGGTGCGTGCAAATACCATTTCACCATGCCAACTATGGAATGTACTCCCCCCTCACTTGAAGTTTAAGATCATATAATGATCTTAATCTTGATCCATTTGTCGATAGCCTTGCTTCTTTCAGATCCAGAATAAGGCAGGTTACTCAAGACTGATTTTAAGATATATGTTTTTATTATATTTTTTTTTGTTATGTTATATTTTGTTAAATGTTTTTTTTTCGTTTTGTTTAGATATAAAATTTTGTTTGCTATGTGATATTTATTATATTTTGTATACTAATGTAAAATGGCTCTGCCGTAGAAATAAATAAAAAAAAAATAATACCTAAGCCTATAGGCATTTTTCTTTGGATAAGTGTGTACCTAATTAATTAAGACATAACTACCAAGGTTGTTAAAATACCGGAATTCCTTGCCAAGTTGATAAAAATACCGGACAGGTGGCAACCCTGAGGTTACCACTTGTCTTCGGCGTATGTTAAAAAATCAGAAAAATGCCAAAAATCTTTTAAAAAAATTCAAAAATGTTAAAAAATTTCAAAAATGTCAAAAAACGTCAAAAACTTCAAAAAATATCTAAGATAACAAAAAATTTCAAAAATTGTCAAAAGCCGTCAAAAAAGTTAAAAAATTTCAAAAATATAAAACTTGTCAAAAATGTTTACAAAATTTTCATCATGAAAGGTTTTATTTTTTGGAATATTATTGCATTTATTTATTTTTTCTGAACTCATCATTTTACATACAAATGCCATAGAAAGGTAATGGAAAGAGACAATTTTATTACACAAAAAGCTGCAAAATTGACCCCGTCTCATTAAAATGTTTTTAACGTTTTATAGTTTTGCAATAGGCCTGTCACAGTTACCCGGGGTAAATGGGACCTACCCCAAAAGAAAATTTTTTAAAAATATATTAAGTTTTTCTGTCTCAAATTGCATACGGTTGTTCCAAATAGATCTCATTTGAGTAAACGGCCATTTCAAGCGATTTGGATTTTTCTTATAAAATACAAAAGTGCATTAAAATATATTTTTAATGCACTTAATTGTAAAACCAATATAAATCTTATCTACGTTTCAAGCCAAAAGATTCAGGAGAACAAAAACATGTTAACCTCTCGATGGGAAAGCGTCCTGCCCATTGCAGGGCTCCAATCATGCCACTTTTTTAGGCCTGTGTCCGAAAAATGTTGGAAAAGGTCACACCCATCAAAACAATATAAGAAAGATATCTATAACAAAACATTAATCATTAATTTATTGTTAAAATTAGTTCGTCGTTATTGTTCCCTTTAATTTAGTTGATGTTGTTATTTATACTAAAATAAATGATAAAAAAATGATCCATAATTCTTAAGGTTTTTTTTGTTCCGTCCACAACCAATAAATATTATTTTTTCGTCACGAATTCTTATAGAAAATTTATTTCTTAATCAATTAGTGTGATTTACTAGTATTTTGTTATAAACTAAAAACTATATCTTTTTTCTTAAAACAACCATTTCAGAAATTTTTGTTGTTTTTATGTTAACTAAAATGATACGGATTTTTCCTGTCCCGTCCACAACCGTCATTTATTGATATTATCTCTACTATAAAAACATGTTGCTTGCATTTATATTTTCCAAAATATTGTCTAATTAATGAAGAATATATTTGCTAATTTTGGTGTTAAAATATTACATAACAAATGGGCTACAATTTTTTTTGGATGTCCTATTTTCTGATTTGTCCACATGCTTGAAATGACCGTAAATCCAAATATATTTGACTTTGTAATGAGACCTACAAAAAACTCTTGTAAAACCGGGATGCATGTACCCTACCTTGCCTTATTTCTTTTTTGGTGGAGCACTTGGGGCACTGTTCTTACCGTCATTAACTGCTTAAAAACTTGTTTTAATCAAACTAAATAAATAAGCATAACAAACGTAAATATCCAAGGATTTTTTTGCGGTGTATCTAGTCAGACTAAATAAATTTTCGGGTTCTTTAAACCAACCTCCACCAAACGTAGAAATTACGTCTGCTGCAAGACGAGTACGTGGATCCCCAAAAATCTGCAAGTGCAATCAATATACCTGCACTACCGTACTACCGACACCCCTCAATAGATGGCATGACTGCTGTAGTAGTTTTTCACACTGAATTTGAATTTCACGTTCCACGAAATAATGAAGGTGCGTGCAAATACCATTTCACCATGCCAACTATGGAATGTACTCCCCCCTCACTTGAAGTTTAAGATCATATAATGATCTTAATCTTGATCCATTTGTCGATAGCCTTGCTTCTTTCAGATCCAGAATAAGGCAGGTTACTCAAGACTGATTTTAAGATATATGTTTTTATTATATTTTTTTTTGTTATGTTATATTTTGTTAAATGTTTTTTTTTCGTTTTGTTTAGATATAAAATTTTGTTTGCTATGTGATATTTATTATATTTTGTATACTAATGTAAAATGGCTCTGCCGTAGAAATAAATAAAAAAAAAATAATACCTAAGCCTATAGGCATTTTTCTTTGGATAAGTGTGTACCTAATTAATTAAGACATAACTACCAAGGTTGTTAAAATACCGGAATTCCTTGCCAAGTTGATAAAAATACCGGACAGGTGGCAACCCTAAGGTTACCACTTGTCTTCGGCGCATTCAAGTTATATCTCACCTATATCTAGATTGTACTTCAAGAATATTTTATTGGACTTGAAGTACTTTTAATGTACTTGAATTACTTCGAATGTACTTGATGTACTTATGATGTACTTGAAGTACTTTACTTGACAAAATCAAGTACATTTCCAAGAACATTGTTAAAAGTACTTCAAGTACCAAGTAGAATTACCGGATTGTAGATGTACTTCAAGTACAGTACTTGAAGTACTTATAAGTACTTGAAGTACAATTTCAAATACTGTACTTGAAGTACCTGACAGCTCTGATAGGAACTCTGATAAAACTATGTAAAATAAATTATTTAAAAACACCCAAATTTTAGTTTACTTCCCTCCCCTAAAAATGTAAAGTTATGTAAAAGTAACATTGTCCACTTCCAGAAACGCTAGAGAGCTGAGCTTTGAAAGGCTGATAGGAACTATGATAAAACCATGGGAACAAATTAAAAAATCTCAAAATTTTAAATAAGGTTTTGAACAATATTCCGCATATTTTACTTTAAAAATTAAATATTATACAAATCCTTTAAAAGAGAATTGAAATCATAACAAAATCATTTCATGTAAAAAATGCCTAGTACGTGAAAATGGTAATCCGTATAAAGAATTGAGATAAAAGTAAAGCCAAGTTCTCCAATACAAATTTTAAAATGAAAAGCTTTCACTAGTTTCGAATTAGGCACAGTGCTAAATTTATATATAGCAAAGTTAAAAAAACATTTCGAAACTAGTAAGAACCTTCCATTTCGAAATTTGTGTTGGAGAACTTGGCTTTACCTTTGTCTCAATTATTTTTACGGAATACCATTTTCGCGTACTTGGCATTTTTTACATAAAATGTTTTTGTTGTAAATATCTTTATTTGTAAAAAACATGGCGTGTCACTGTAATGGGTAAGGCATGCCACCGTGTCACACGCGTGCCGCGGTTTTGCCACCCCTGATTAAAATTTACACAATCAAATTTTACAATATTTAAGTAGAAAAATACCGGGGTATAAATAAAACGAATTTCGCACGTGCAAAAGATTCACTATCGTTAAAAAACATTGTTTTAGCCTCTAGGCCCTAGGTGAATAAACTATCTCTACTATTAAACTTACCTAGAATAAAGGTGTGTAGAAAATGACTTTTTATGCAAGCTGGTGAGAATGATGTATTGTCGGCCTCTAGAAATACTACACACACTATGTCGTTGCCTGGAAAAAAAAAAAGAAAAATACCTATGTTAAAAAACTTCTTTTTATTTCCAGATTCAATAGGGAACTTGCCCATTTTTTTTTATTTTTCTAAAATGTGTGTTTCTGTATGAAAACGCATTATACCAAATATCAGCCCTTAAATCGCAATAATTATTTTACAATAAATAATTAAAGTTGGAATCGCTGACTGGTATATTCAAACAGCAAAATGCGCGGCAGCCGCTGTGACGTCACTCCTTAGAAAAATCCCGGCCCTCTTATGAGTATAACGGCCATTCGGTTCATAACTTTTTTATTTATGAATATTTTTTATTAACATTCTTTTTTAAGAGCAATTCAACTGTCAAATTAAAGTTTATTTGTCACTTTTAGTTTTTGAGATATTACATAAAGTTTATCATTTAAACAATGGCCGCGCGCTTGATCGGTTTCATGTGAAACGGGTCTTAACGACTAAACTTACCTATGTGTCTTTTCCTTTGCAACTTTTGCGAATCGTGTTTTTCGTAAGGCAACAAGGTGCTCACATGAAACATAATTTCAATATTCCTCCAATTAGTGTAGACCGAGTAGAGCCCTAAAAGAAAACAAAACAAAAGGAGTCAGGGTGGCGGAGTACAATACATATTTTCAAAAGATTAAAGTTCCGATAAAAAGTTGCCTGTGACGATAAACGATGCCTAAAAATTTATTCAAAATCCTTAAAAATGACCCCATTTGCATGCATAATTTGCAAATATTACTTTTAATAGGTTTATACCCTTAGAAACATATATCTGGTATATATATTGGTATACGTCATTACAGCGTAAACTTTAAAAAATAAGGTTGTCGCAAAAACTTCCTCAGATTTGAGTTATTTTTAGGAAAATAGCGCGATATGGCTTCAAGGTGGGTTCTTTGCCCATTTTGTAATAGATAATTTAAATAAGAGTTAATTAGTTAATAGTTAAAATTATTGGATGCGAGATTTGGAAGGCGGGGCTTCGATCTGGGCATCCTGGGATTGGTTATGTCGCTTTGTAACATAACGAGTTAAATGCAGAAAATGCATCTTAATACTCGTAAATAGAACGAAAAATAAATTTTTCAAAAATATCTAGGGCCATATTTAACATCCTGTATCTTAAAAGTTAAGGCGTTTAGGACTGTAGTAAAACAAAATAACCGTAGCCAAGGAAACACCCAAGGGCAATAATCGTTGATCGAACTCGAACCTGCTTTGGTGTTTCTTTAGTAAATCTGGTCTTTCTTAGCTCATCTTAAACAATATAGTAGAGTAAATTTGTAAAATAATGCTGCAAAAAGGGTATATTTTTTTATATTTGGCATAGTAGTACCTAAACCCAAAAGCTAAATTTTCATTCGAGGATCCTTGATTTTCCGGCCTCAGAATCCAAGATGGCGGCTGCCAAAGTTAAGAAAAAAAAATGATTTCCTTGTTTTATGAGAAATTAAATTAATTTTGATAAATTTACTTTTAGTGGGACTTACTTAATTCAAAAATGTAAAAAAAATTTACACCTGTCACTGCAAAACAAAATGGCGGCTATATTTTAGAAAAATAGTTTTTCATCGATATTTTCTGTATTTTTTGTGCGATATTTACTTTTAATACCTCATATTAAAGCCACTAACCAACTCTTTAAACATGCTTAAAAGAAATGATAAGTTTTCCAGCCGACACAAAGATGGCGCTTAATTTGTCAAAAATAAAACAGACCTTTTCAACCTGTAGACCAAATAAAATTTTTATAAAAATTTTTTTTGGATTTTATCAGTCAGTAAGCCAGATTGTATAAAAATTCATAAAAAGTTACGATTTGACATTTAACATTTTAGGATGGCGGCCGAAGTTCAGATAAAAAAGTTATTTTTTTGTTCTTGTTTGACACAACTAGTATTGCCGTGTAATATATCGATTTATACTAAATAGGGGTCGCCGATTTTAAATATTTGATAATAAATGACATATGTCTATTATTATCCAAGATGGCGGCGTTCAAAATATAAATACAACAGTATCTTTTTGGTTTGGTAATTTTTTTAACCAAGATATGTAGTTTTATATTAACATTAATTAGTTTTAAATTGATATGTACAAAAAAATATAATTTATTTATTTTTTAAAGATGGCGGCCGAAAAAGTAAAAAAAAAAACATTTTTCTTTATTTTTTTGAAATTTATCAAAAAAAACTAAAAAAAACAAGACATCTCGTTAAACAAAACACATATATTTTAAAAATGTCAAAAAAGTGCCGGGTGATTTGAATCAATGGACCATATTTACTTAATAGCTATCTCCGTTAATATTGATCTAACAGTAGCGTTTAAATTAGCAAAGTTAAATAATTTTTCATAAATCATCAGCATCTGATGTCAAAAATGACATATGTCATACACTTGTCAAACTATTGACATATGGTTTGTTCTTTTTAATAAAACACCCTGTATATAATTTTTTAAATTGATAGGGCTCTTTTCTCTGATTTCAATAATATATAATATGTTGACATTTAGTCCAGCCGTTGTTGAAATATTTGCATTTTAAAAATTATCTTCATTAACAAAATGGCAACATCATTATTGTTTATTTAGGTTATTAAAATGCAAATATTTCAATAACGGCTGGACTAAATGTCAACATATTATATATTTTTGAAATCAGAAAAATGAGTGTATATTAGTACAGAGTGTAATTTAAATGATGCTTTAAACCTTAACAAATGGCGAAGAAGGTTAAAAGTAGACAAAATTTCAAATAACTCTAGTATGTAAGTATATGTGTTTGAGCTCCAAAATGATATTTTATGATGGGGATAACAGTCTGCTTTCCAAGCGGTAGCGGAACGTATAAACCCCAAAGTTTTATTAAATTTTGAATAAATTTCCGCTATGAATCAAGTATTTTAGGAAAATTTAGGTGTTTGCTTTTTGTTTAGTTCTCTGGAAACTGGCCGCTGGTTAAATTTTGTTAAAATTTGAGTTGGATTATTGGGGATTACCTACGTAAATCTACCTCGAGTGCTTATATTAATTTTTTTATCCCTACGTGAAATAATTAAACAAACCTTCTCCATTAATATTGTTACAAATTTAAGTTATTTAAATTTTATAGTTAGAATTTATTTAGGTTTAGTGTAGTATTAGGTTGACGTATTTTATGGTTGTATTCTTAATCTAGGTTTTAGTTGCGTTATCTGTGACAAACTGGTATGCGAACGGTCCGTGTTCTAGAAAAGGGTGGAATAATTCCGAATCGAACAAGGATGGAAAATTCTCGAATAGTAGGCAGACCCTTATATATAGGGCCGGACGTCGTGCATCGGGCAGTCAGAGATAACCAATGGTAGTGAGCGCTAGATGTTTACGCGAAGTTAATAGGCGTATTAAAGTAGTGAATTATTAGCAAGTTATTAGTAAGTTTAAGTGCGTGTTTTTGTACATAATTTGTCGAAATAAATTGACGTATCGTTTTCAACAATTGCGAGTTTTAATTGTTGTGGAGAACCCGTAACAATATGTTTAGAGAGAGTGGCAGAAACAGTTTCTCAAACAACAAAAAAAACTGGCACACTTTGAGGATACCCAGTAGTTACCAAAACTTAGTATTCATAACTTTAGTAAGTAGAAAAACGAGTAGACAATAGAAAAAGGCTTTTGCAAATGAAAATTATTCCATAAATTCCTAAATAAGTTTTTGGTCGTGCTAAATTTAGACCCGATAACTTCGTCAACAACGAGAACTTCAACGATATTTTACAGTTCGAAATAACCTTTTTGGTACCGGTTTTAGTCGACTCCGATGGGGCATCGCTGGTGTGTAAGACTATTAAAATTGGGGCAGGGTAAAAGAGAGGCGTAGGGGAAGATGGAGGAATATTTTTTTTGTCTAAAGGAAAAACTTTAATTGCTGTTTTAATACTTAATAATTTGTCGTCAATTTTAAGTCTTTCTATGTATTGTTTTTAAATTTTCCTTGTGTTAAACAAGTAGTTTAGAATGGAAATGTTTCTTACCACCCGTTCGTTTTGACTATCGTGGGATAATAGAAAACATCGTAATGGGGCAATAAGACATATAATTTTTTTTGTTGCACTTTGATTTGAGTAGTAATGTTACCTTTAATTTGACTAAAGTGACTTATCGAGGGTCCAAGTGCAGTTCCTCGTAAGTGAATTTTTAAAAACTTTACAGGTGAAGCGAAAAACTGCAGTTAACTGCAATGAGAGCTGATTTTTAAAAACTTTTACTAAGAAAAGTATTTTGTTTAGTGTTTAGAATTCATTTATAACCTCAAGGGCTTCGCAATATATGGCGCCACCTGTCACGATCATAATATTGTCGAAAAACCAAAATCTAAAAAGTTTTCACTTACGAGGTACTACATTGGACCCTAGTTATGTAAAGCTGTAAAAATGGCAAGTTGCAGAAATATGAAACGGCATCTAACTCAAATAGTCCACGGTACACCGGTCTATTTTTTAAGTAATTACTAGCAGGTTGAATTCCCGTACATAGCTTTATTCGGCCGAGACGCCTAACTTTTAATGAAATCTAATGAGGCACAAACGCAGCGTCTCCGAGCTATATTTATCCCTGAGGATTTGCCCGTTTAACCTTTTTGCCTAAACTAAGAAATTTCATCAAAATTTATTTTATGTCACTTACCTGTGAGGTCGTGAACAGTGTCAAGTCCTCCCTTATATCGATCAAATCCTTTTAACCTCACTTTGTCTCCCAAAACTTGCAGGAACTCCTCAAATAATAAAGAGTTGTCGTTATTGTCCAGGATCTCCTCTTCAGTATATTGTCCTTCGGTGACGTAAATAACGCCGACTTTCAGTTCTGATTTGATGAATACCTTTAAAAAATTAATATAGTAACTAAAGGTTAAACATTTCGATAAATGGTGTGCGTTATAAAAAATAATTTTTAAATTTTATTTATCAACAAATAACTTAAACTTTAGTTTTTTTGGAAAAAATACACACAATATTTTAATTAGTGATAGAGGAGGTCAAATAAGATCAAAATAAGAAAAACAGTTTATATGAGCTGGGGATCTTTTGTTTTAAATATACAAAGCATTAAAGTTGACGATTTTTTAAACTTTTGTGATTTTGACTTCTTTTATTTTGGCACATTTTTTTTTCTCAAAATCTAGTATAAACATCAAAAAAATATTGCCGCTGAATCTGCATGAATTTTTTTTTTTAATTTAAGCCAATTTTAATAGCGCTAGATAAAAAAAACCGGGGAGATGTGCCCTGGGGCTTTCTCAACCCTACTAAGTTTCCTTTTTTTTAAGTTTTTTAAATGTAAGCGCAGTGAAAAAGACGAAAATATGCAATTTTTTCAATATAAGATGATTTTATCCAGATCAAACAAGGTTAAGTCTGTATCAATTTTTTTTAATTCTGCTGTTTTAGGACATTAACACCAGTATCTACTAAAAGGTCTACAGTGCTAAGTGCTACAATCCTAGGATTAAAAGTCTACATTTTGGTTGAAGGTTTAACTTATTTTCCCGTGAATGCAATAGTTCTTAATATTTATATAAATTGTTCATAAATACCTTGCGATATAGGTCATATTTTTTCGTTGTAAAAAAGACATTATTTCCACACAAAGGTTATAAATAAATAAAAAGAATAAAATATTTTGGTTAAAAAATGGTAGCCATATTTAAACCTCCAAACGTCACTAGGATATGTCGGATAAAGTTAAGTCAGTGTCAGCTGTTCGCTATATTTTACATGTTAATTTTTTAGACAAGTTAGCGACGATTAAACCGATGGTCGATTGTTTTGGTGAATCAGTAATTGAAAAGGGATTCTAATATATCTTGTGCTTTTTACAGTATTTAAATATTGATACGTATTTAATACGATAATGCATCTACAGATATAGTTTTAACTTATTTATATATTATTTAGCTTTGAATATTTTTGTATATGTTTTTTTGTCAATCATGGATTATTTCTATTGTTTTTCGAATTTTAAACCACCCCTCAGAGGTGGTACTATAATTTGAGACTATTTTTAACGGGAATCCTACGACTGCACGGACTAAATTTCCAAAAAATGACATTTCGTTACAAAATTTTTATGTGATTTTTCTTTATTTCTAAAGTTAATTGGAATTTATATAATTTATAGAAATGCTTACTATCATATTGCACATTAGCGTGAACCAAATATTTGCAGTTATTTGACCTGTGAGTATTAAAAAAATACACTTAAACCGGTCGGTGTCAAGTCTATAGACTTGATACTTAAACCCGGTCTACAATGCTCTACAAGTCTTAAGGTCTTAATAATACTGGTGTTAGAATCTAATTTTCAGTGGTTCAAATTTGTTTTGTGCTAAACTGGAAAAAATAAAATATATTGATATGTTGATATTTTGATAAATTTGCCGCCATCCTAAAAATAAATCAATTGTTTCTTTTTGAAAATTTTAGACCTGACCTTCTTAATGGTTTAGTAATTTTCACTCAATTTGTATGGGAGTAGCACGCACCAATGTTGGGTTCTTAGAATATACAGGGTGTCCCAGAACTAATGGTACATGGTTAAACTGTAGATTCCTTGGGTCAAAATATTACGTTTTAGCCATACTTACCTTAGTCCAAAAGTTCGTATTAACCGAGATACAGGGTGTTAAAATTTATATTTTCAATTCGATATTCTTTAATAACTTGTTTAATATTTAATATTTTTGCAAAAACTAACCAGCGTGTAAGTTTTTTAAAATTGACGACGATTCCGTTGAAAAATTTAATGTACCCTGCACAGGGTGTTTCTTGGACCACTACCATTGCGTAAAAATCAGTGTATTTTTCTTGTGCTTCGGTGTATACCAGTTTTTATGTAAAATAATGGTTTTCCCATCCTTTTTATGTAAAAGAGTTATAATGTTTTAAAGTCGCTCAGAGGAACGGTTTTTGAGATTTTTGCATTTAAAGTTTTTATTGCATGTGGGTAATATACCTAATTTATGTATGTAACTTTCTTCAATTCTTTCTACTTTTTTACCATTGCTCTAAGCGACTTTGAAACAGATAACTTTTTTACATAAAAATGATGGGAAAATCATTTTTTTACATCAAAACTGGTATACACCGAGGCACAAAAAAAATGCACTGATTTTAATGCAATGCTAGTGGTCCAAGGAACACCCTGTACACTCTAAATCAACATTTTCAACGGAATCGTCTTGCCAATTTCAAAAAAACTTACACGCTGGCTATTTTTTAAAATATTAATTAGTAAAAAAGTTATTAAAGAAAATCGAATTAAAAAAATTAAGTTTAACACCCTGTATCTCGGTTAGTGCAAACTTTTGGACTAAGCTAAGTATGGCTAAATCGTAATATTTTGACCCAGGGAATCCACAGTTTAACTATGTACCATTAGTTCTGGGACACCCTGTATAATTTTCTATGGGACATTTTTCAAAGTCAAAAAGCATTGAACGCCACCAAAATTTCTACAGATCTTGTTTATAGTTTAATAGTTTTTTGCTTTGCTTTTTATAAACCTCGATTTTGGTAATTTTTTTAGTCAAAATACTCAAGAATCGTGTTTCTTCGAATAAAGCGAAATAAAGGTGCTGCGAGTCAAAAGTTCTGTATTTTTCTGCAGAATATGTGTACAAATTGTCATGCTTTTACCCCCATTTCCCAAGTAGTTGGGGAAATAGGGCTTGTACAGCTCGGGCTATAAGATTTTACGTGTATGCTAGTTGTCAATTAAAGCATATACCTCGGAGAGACAGAGGGAACAAGTGTGGTCCAAGTAAAAAACTTATTACGGAAGATTGTCGAATTTTTTTTTAGAAATTGTCTTTTTTGTAAAAATCGGATAAATAGCGGCCGGGATAAAAGCGTTTTCGTTAAAAAAAATTTCAGTTCAGAAACCAATTTTGATGAAAGTATTTTTTTTTTAACGAAAACGTAATCTTCTATAAGTTTTCGTCATAAGCTTTGTACTTTGACTACTTTTGCCTCCACTCCTCCTTTCTCCACTCTGGATATGCTGTAATTGACAAGTTGGAAACAAGTTGAACCTAAAACATGATTCCAATAGCAACAAAAAATATATGTGTCGAAAATTACCACGTAGAGAGGAGGTATACCTTACGATGGCCTTCGTTCTATTAGAGCAAAAAATTTGTAAAGGCTCTCCGTTTTCGGTCTAGAAGCAAATAATATTACTTCTTAGCAACAGACCATTTCCCCCTAATTTAACTCCGCTGAATCCGAATATCCCTGTTTTCAACTCGAAATATCGACAGGGGCGGAGAAAATCCTCTCCAAACCCCCCAAAACCTGTTTTTTTTTCAGTTTTATTCAATTTTCTCGAAAACTAACCTTTATATCGAAAATTGCAAGGAACTGTTTTCTATGGAGAATAAAATTACCTTTCCAACGATATATTCGTCGATAAGGTTAGAAAAAGAAAGTAGGTCCTCAGTGGCGTCCGTAAATTGGGATTATTTATAAATAACATGTTTATTACAGGTTTGAAATTATTTTCTCAAACTACACTTCTTGGGAAAAATGGGTCGTACACTTTATTGTAGGAAATTAAATTTTCTTTTAAACGCTGTATTAGAATGTGTGGCTTATGTCACATTTAAGATTCCAGGAGCGTACTTATATAAATAAATTTTAAAAAATAATCAAAATAAGCAATTTCTATATAACATTTAATGATTTTTTTAACAAAACTAAGCTTCTTAGGAAAAACTTGATTTTTTACCTTATTTTATACCACTGACCTTAGTTTATTTTAAAAAAAACTTGCCAAAAAGGTGTTTTTTGGGAATTTTTAAAATTTGCCTCAATTTACGGACGCCCCTGGAGAGTTGCCTGTAACATGGGTCATATTCTCAAATACCTAAAACGATAAACAACAAGTGAAATTAAAAAAAGAAAAATAAGAAAAAAGTTTTTCTGTCTTCGGCCGGGACTCGAACCCGGAACCTCTTGCTCTGTACACAAACGTTGTAAGCATTGAACTACCGAAGACCATATATAAATTTTCGGAAAACTTCCATCTATGCAGGTGCGCGGTGTCTCAATACAGGAACGAGAATTTCTGAGGGTATTAACTCGATCAAGTCATCCAACTGATCTCTTAAATTCTTCTTTCCCAAGGTATAATACCTCAAATTAGACGTCAAGAATCAACGTCTGAAAGCATGAGATCACCTTTTCGTGTGTTAAAAGTTGCAAATAATGCAAGGACCTAATAAACAACAAGTGAAATTAAATAAAGAAAAATAGGAAAAAAGTTAGCCGAAGACAGAAAATTAAAAAACAAATCGTGAAATTAATTCCTTCTCTAGCCATTGCTGCGCGGGATAGGAAGGTAAAAAGCTGGTATATACTTTAGGCTGCATACCTGATCCAGTTTCAGCAATTCTTCTGGTGTATCTGGCAGCTGGCCAAGAATGAGGGGGGGATTGATGTTGACCTCCTTCCCCAATGACCTGACAACCTCCTCCCGATTATATCGGTCAGCGAAGACGCAACTTGCTGGTATTAAGCCGTGAACTGTGTAACTAATTGCTCGAACTAGTATCCTAAAAAAAAATTGAAAATATAAAAACAATAAATTAGAGTTTAATATATGATTAAAATACAGTGAAGTTCGCAGATAGCGAACCCGTATATAAAGAACCCTTGCTTATAGCAAACGCCGTTCAAAATACCCAAAAAAAAATTTTACTTTGATATACAATAGTCTATATGTCTTCTTATAGTAAACCTCGGATATAGCAGACCAGTTTCCGTGCAATCTTCGAGTTCACTATATCCGGAGTTGACTGTATGACTATGTCTTTTTCAGAAGCAATGTGTATCTCCTCGTAAACAATTCAGATACAAAAAAACTTATCCGGTTCTTAAATAAATATGGCTTCAGCCAACACATCACTACTCCAACGCGTATAAAAGACAATGCTCAAACCATCAGTATAATTCAATGCCGGTAGGGGTATTTTCCCTCGGAGTAGTTGTTTCTGGTGGTTTCACACAACTTATGCTCTACACGGAGCTATCGCCTACATTCACCTGAGGATGGCCCAAAAGGTCGAAACCGGTCCGGTCGTGGATTGGCATGGAACATTTGTTCCTGACTATCAGGACGTGTTCCAGACGGGGATCACTCGTATCCTCGTGATCGACGTTGGAGAAAGTGAAAACCAAATAGTTTTAACAAGTTCCCAACGAAAGCCTCAAACCATCAGTATAATTCAATGCCGGTAGGGGTATTTTCCCTCGGAGTAGTTGTTTCTGGTGGTTTCACACAACAACTCATATAGTTTAAAAACTTTCCTGACTTCTTTTTCGGGATCCTAGAGGGTGTGAAACCAAACCGAACCAACCGAAACATATTTTCGAAAAATTATTTCCCTAAATTAGCTTTCCGGTCCTCATTTTGGAAGGTTGAAATCGGTGTTACTCTAACCTTTCTTAATTATTTAATTATTATATTAATTAAACAAAGTTTAGGAAAATACCAATTTCGACATTCCAAGAAAGAAAATTTTGCCGAACCAATTTCCGTTCGGAGAAATGGTTTTAGAACAAGTTTCCGTTCAAAAAAAATGATTTCGAACAAATTTCCATTAGAAGAAACTGTTTTCATACAAATTTCCATTCGAAGAAAATATTTTCGAACAGAGTTCTGCGACCCGCCGCGCCGTGTTGCTATCCAAAAAAATACGTATAGATGGTAAATAAAGTAGTAATAACGAATTTAGAAGGAAATGAATGCAAACAGGATTGACAATGCAATCGTATCATCTGTAAAATAGTGGTTGAAACAAAAATAGATTTTACTAATTTATGCCTCGTTGTGTGTATTAAAAAAATATATAAAATATTTTTGCAAAATAAGAATAAACACGCCATTTTAAAGAATCAATTATGATTTTGTCCGCCATGTTAAATTTTAAGATGGCGATAAACTTTGATCATGTTCTTTAAAAAAAATCAATTCTTACCAGGATGAATTTATAAGGAAATAAATGCGGACATGACAAAAATATATTTTTTTTAAAACCACTAAACCGATTTTGCTGACTCTTACCTCGTTGTGCGTGGCAAGAATGCAGCTTTTTTTACTCATTTAAAAAATAATTAAAACGTGTTCGTAACACAAGAATAAACGAGAATCTTTGAAGGGTACAATTTAATTTCACCCGCCATCTTGGATTTTGAGAGGGCGGCCAGAAAATATATCTAGTCAAAACTCTGGTTAATTCTCTGCCAAGTGCAGTTTGTCCCATTAAAATCGAATGTATAGTTCAAAAGTTATATTGAAAAAAATTTGTCCGGTTTTTTTTGGCCCACCCGGTATATAGAGATCACTGTTCATACTATCCCATATTAGAAACAACATTTCGGACTTCCATTGTCTTTATTTATTTTAAAACACGACGTTTCGGTTAGTAAGTATCTCTAACCGTTATCAAGTGTAAACTAAACAATCTAGTCTTTAGGCTACTACTTATACTACTTGGTGTGCAGTCAGGTGTGACGGCCCGCCACCTTTTTTTTTAATCCTAAGACGCCTGTTTTCCTTAAAGAGTGGTTTCCATCTGTTTGGTATGTCCGTGCTTGGTTGACTGAAAACTTCTTTATTCTGCATTATAAACGCAGCTTTAATAAACTTTCGTTTTCGCCAATGCGACTCCTTATGTAAAACTTTAGCTTCTGACCACTGAATCCTGTGATCATTTGACCATGCATGATCTGCTAAACCAGATTTTTCAATATCCCCTAATTGGATACTTTTTAGATGTTCATTTACTCTAACCTGAAGAGGGCGTTTCGTTTCACCTACATATGATTTACCACACTCACACGGGATTTGGTAAATGCATTCCTTATTATTTGAGGGATTGTCTGGTTTTGTTTTAGTTACAAAACTTCTTATCGTATTTCCCGAAGAAAATACTGTTTTTATATTATAGTGTTTAGCTATCCCAAGTAACATTTCTTTATTTATAGCAGAAGCTAAAAGGTTGCCAGCGCCTTTCCTTAAAACCATTAGTTTCAATGTTTTGTCGCTAGCACGTTCCCATTACCCTTATATACCCCTTAGACCTCCTAAATGGGACTCCCTAGTTGGTGGTGGCAACCTATGTATTAAACTCACTATAAAACCATAAGAAATAAATTCCAGCTTCGCCCTCTAGCGGTTCCACCAGTAAAAAACATTTTAGAGCTTAAAGCTATTATGCCAGGTTCTGAAAGCAACTCAGAAACGTCCTCTATCCTATTATAAAACTAGATTTGGTAATTTGGTACCCTGGCGATTCTGTTGAATACCATAATACCTTTAGAGCAAAGAAGTTTTCGTATAAAAGCTATGGCGATATTTTAGATTCACAATGGCTATATAAAATAATCTAAGTCACAAAATTATTTTATCACATAAAAATATACCGAGTTTGTCGTTTTGTTGATGATCAAATTGCCTGCCAGATTAATTTTTCTGATAAAATCGTATCTGAAAAGCTCTCAAAACAAGCGCGCCATCTCAAGAATGCTTTTTAATAGTTTTTTGATAACAAAATAACAAATATTTAAAATAAAAAAAAATCATTTACACTATTCACCATTAAAAAAGTCTGTTTGGTTTACATAAATCAAAATTAAAGTAAAATTATTGTTAAAAAACACTGCTAAAACGACTAGATAAATATTTTCTCTTTACAATGTTTTTTAAATAAATTTATATACGCCATTCTGGTTTTATAGTGGTCACTTGGTTTTATTTGTTACTGTATCGCAAGAAGGATTTTTTAGTGCCCTTATAAAACCAACAAAAAAGAACAATGTAAATATAGTCAACATAACCTCACTTAAATTTTTTGTATTTGTTTTTAAAGTGTTTAAAAGCGTATAATTCAACAATAAAAAACATTTTTTTTATCGTGCAGGTTGGAGGGCAACCTCTTATATTGGCCGTCTAAACAGGTCTTATCTAGGCCTGTGAACCAATCTGTACCTAGGTATATCTATTATTTTTACTAGAAATACCTAAAAAAATAAAACATGAAAGTATTTACTTACTTCTGTTAGAACCCTTAAGGAAACAAGGTTTTATATGGCCGCCTATTTAAATAATATGTAATATACAGCTATGGGTAACTATAAATACAAAAGAATTAAGATTACCTTTAAGCCTTCCTATAAAACCTTTTTAAAATGCCTAAAAGTAATGGCAAAAACCAAAAGTCTTAAGTTTATATTTACCACTCTTAAAAACCGTAAGGAAACTAGGTTCTATATGGCCGCCTATCTAATCATATTTACTTTTAAACTACTGGTAACTATAAAAACAAAAGGATATAAGATAACCTTTTAGCTCTATTATAAAACACTTTTGTGATGATCTAAAGTAATGAAAAAAACTAAATGACCAAAGTTTATATTTATTTCTTTTTAAAAACTTTAGGTAGCATGGTTTTATAAGACCATCTTTATAAATCAGAAATCAATAAAACCAAAAGTATTTAAAAGAAACAGAAGGAATATTAGTTTTATTATACTCCCTTTATAAATCACTTTTTGGTTGTATAACACCCCTTTAGGTAATTGGCAATATAAATTACCTTTATGTAGCCAAATTGATCCTAAAACCCTCTAAATAACCTAGGAACTAAATTAATAAAACCTTGAGTGGTAATAATGTTACTTGGGATTCGTCTTTATGTTTTCTGAAATCCCTTGAACAAATGGAATGTTAATAACACCTAACGGATTATTATTTTGAGAATTTGGTACATTTAGTTTGTTTTTAATTTTAAATATCGTTGAGTTTATTAATTTCTCGGAATAACCATTCTGTTGTAATTCCTTTTTAATGTTGTTAATTTCTGTGGTTAATTCTTCATTATTACTACAAATATTTATGGCTCTTAAATACAAACTTCTTATAACTCCTTGTTTTGTAGCAACAGAATGATTAGACTTAAAATTTAGGTACTGTCCCGTGTGTGTAGGTTTCCTATATACAGTGTTTGAATGTTTCTGTCTGATCGTTTGACAAGAACATCCAAAAAAGGTAAGGCCGAATCTTTTTCAATTTCCATGGTGCACTTGATTGTTGGTCGAATACCGTTTACACTACAGAATTTTCTACACCATTTAAACGGTATTCGACCATTTAAACGGTATTCGACCAACAATCAAGTTAAGTACCAGTCTTAAAGTTGCAGCCAAAAAGTGAAAAGTTTTAAAAAGTTAAAATTAAAGTGAATTATTAAAAAGTAAAAGAAGAGTTAACCATTTTCTATAAAAATGTAGTCTTAAAGAAAATCTAGAGTTTTTCAACTCTAGAATAAAAAATATATTTTAGTGATTCGATGACAGAAAGTAAGTTAAGACTATTTGAAAATTGATTTAAAAGGAAAATATTACGTTTTAAACTATTTGAACATTGATTTAAAAAGAAAATATTACCGTTTATTTAATTGCTGTAGACAATTAAATTATTAGACTTTTATACTTAAATAAGGATAAATAGATTTTATTAGAAATTATAGTAAAGAGAAAAGATGGAGATTGATTTTGAACTTTTGATAGTGCATTTAGTATTTAACGAGATTTAGACTATTGGAGTAAATTTACTGATATATTTACGGACTTGTTATAGGTATGTTACCATTGAAGTAATTTCACAATATTGTATGTCCTACAACGTTGTTTTAGGTATCTTATAAAACTGTACATATGTACCTAGACTCTATCATTTTGATTTGCGAGGACAATGTTGTGTCGAAAGATTGAAATAAAACAAATTATTTTTATTCGTAGATAGACTCTATGGTATTTGCTAATGTTAATTTTAGCGCATTTTCGTAATTAATTTAAATGTTAGGACTATGCTAGACTTTGAATCTACGATTTGTATTAATAATTTTTTACTTTAAATATAACGTATTCTTTAAAACAATTGGTGTCTAATTTAACAATAACAAAAAAGTCAATAACAACAACTGACTTTTATCATAGCTATATGCAACTAGGACGCCTACCTCCAAATAAATTTAATGTAATCGTGGAAAGGGACAAGTTGTATAAATATACCGCTCGACTAAAGCACCCCTAACTGCGGCATTACAGTGTAATCAAATGTGGCGGTCCGTCCCTTTAGCTAAAAGATGCTTGTTTTCCAAAAGGAGTGGTCTTCATTTGTTTGGTATGTCCGTGCTTGGTTGACTAAAAACTTCTGTTTTCTACATTATAAAAAATTCAGCTTCAATAACTTTTCTCTAATGCGACTCCTTATAAATATGCAAAATTTTAGCTTTCAATCATTGGATCCTGTGGTTATTTGACCAAATGATCCGCTGATCCTGATTTTTCAATATCCCCTAATTGGGTATTTTTTAACGTTCCTTTACTCTAACCTAAAGAGGACGTTTCGTTTCTTCCACAGAACATAATCTGAAACGTAAACACTTGCGTGTACGACCAATTATAGCTTCTTTTGGTATTATTAATTTGTCAGGAACAGGAAAGCCTACTCCAAATCCATACAGTTTACTATATTAGCTCGCAGTTTGTATAAACATTAATTTGGTCACAGGCCAACGCAACTTCCCGGTAATTAATAAAATAATAAAGTCCGAAAAACCAGTTACATAAAGCTGCTTAACTAATAATTTAGCACAGACAAAAAGCTGCATTGATTGGCATGAAGGGGACCGACCATTCATATTACTCTATTACTAAATGGCAATTTGGTATTGTTTGAATGGGTATCCCCTTGGAGCAACGGAAAAAAGTAATTGATTAAGAAATCAAGAGAAGCTATAGTTATTAATTTAATGGAACCTGTTGTTGCGTATCTGCTCACATTCTTTTATAGTTTATAATTTATAGTTTTTAACTTTTCTTTTTCTTAAATATAAACTGCATAAAATGCATCCACAAGTAATTTAGTTTTTGGTGAATACGCTCCAGAGCAACGAGAATTTTATTTTATTTCTTTCTCTCGATTTAATTCGTTATCGCGAGTTAATAATATTGAGAGGCCTTTTTTTTATAGAAAGATTCGAATTTTTCGTTGAACATTTTTATTTTAATATATTATATTTTTAGTATAAAATTCTGTCTGTCGGAAGAAGCAGTGTTCTGCTCACGCACGTTTCACCTTTTGTGATCGCTCAAGGGCGGATCCAGAGGTGCTTCTCGGGGGGGGGGGCACTTTAGGTGACATTCTCTGTTGGTAAAAAACGGTATATATTTTTTTAAGCAGCATTTTATTGAATTAGTCAGTGGTTGTAATTTCGATGATAATAATAATAGACACTTTGCGCCGCAAGCAAAAATTTTGAATTTTTATTAGCAAAAACATTACTTTTTACTCATTTTTTGTATATTCAAAAAATTCTCGGGGAGGCAAGTGCCCCTAGTGCTCCCCCTGGATCCGCTACTGAACTCCGGAAATCGCGTTTCCATAACTTTTGTGGTTTAAAATTATTCCTATTTTTTAAATGTTTGTACTCAGATATTCATTTACTTTTGTCTGTAATATTTCGTGCTTTAAAAAAATTATATATTTTTTGTGATCTGTATTTAGATAAACAAAAAAAATCGAATAAAAAATGTTAAAAAACCACCCAACTGCTAAATCTACTTGTACCTACTAGTCGCAGTTGGGTAAAAAGTTGATAGGTATACCTGCTTAAACTTTTAGTTTGATGCCCAAAGCGCACTTACGAAATTATACAGTTTTGTATTTTCATGAATCAGATTATTGGGTAATTTTGTACCCAACTGCGACTAGTAGTTACAAGTAGATTTAGCAGTTAGGTGTTTTTTTTATTTAGACATTTTTTTATTTCCAACTTTTAGGTTTAATTCTTATTCAGCCTTATAGGAAGCACTATGCATTTACCTCATTTAGCTTTACCCGGAAAGTACGTCTAGATTTCCTACGGACGCGAACCACTGGCGGATCCAGGGGGGGCACTAGGGGCACCTGCCCCCCCCCCGAGAATTTTTTGAATATACAAAAAATGAGTAAAAAGTAATGTTTTTGCTAATAAAAATTCAAAATTTTTGCCTGCGGCGCATGAAAGTGTCTATTGTTTTTATCATCGAAATTACAACCACTGACTAATTCAATAAAATATATACCGTTTTTTACCAACAGAGAATGTCACCTAAAGTGCCCCCCCGAGAAGCACCTCTGGATCCGCCCTTGACGCGAACAGTGTTACCTTTCATTGAGTTAAGGTGGGGAAGTAGAGAGGAAGGAGGGAACTAGTAAAATGGTGTTGAAAAAAATCTTAAAGCGTTTGCAGAAAGAATTTTTAAAATCGCTCTATATTTGTGAAAGTTATAGCTACAACTGTTACTTATGGGGAGGGGGAAACTAGTAAAATGGTGTTGGAAGAAAAGTCTTAAAGCGTGTTCAGAAATAATTTTTGAAACCGCCCTATACAGTGAAACCTCTCCTTGCGGACCCCTCTATTAAGCGGACACTCCCCTTAGGCGGACAAATTATTTGGCACCAAGCTTTTCCCTATTTCTTTACATGTGAAATTCACTCCAATAACCGGACGCGGAAAATTTTTTTTGATAAAAGAAAATCTGAAACCTCCCTTAACCGGACGCGAACCTCTGACAATCGGACGGAGCGCTGCAAGACATGGGCATAAATATTATGTAGTATGTTGGCAGCAACGTACTCTGCAGCCGGGGAATTTTATTCGGGGGGGCGGGACTGCTGTGTTTCATTTTTATTGTTCAATTGGGTTCGGTTCGGTTCGGTTCGGTTCATTCATTCAAAAATTCTTAGTTTACGTGAAAAAATGGTTGGAAAGTTGAAAGATCGCTGAAAAATTTAATCTCGGAAAAACTCAATTAGCGGAAATTGTTAATAAATATATATTAAAATTTCGCAGTTCTCTTTCATAAGCGGACACCTCCAATAAGCGGATAAAATCGGCGGAAGCGTGAGTGTCCGCTTATAGGAGGTTTCACTGTATTTGATAAAATTATGCGAATATGGTTTTTAAAAAGGATGGGGGGGAATGACAGGATGGGGGATTGTTGGGAGCAGGGAGGACTACAAAATAATTACAGCAAATTAGACAACATTTGCAATGGGTTATCAAAGGCATTTCAATAAAATCGCCTGAAATTTAGCTAATTTATATGCCTTGTGACAATATGGCGTCTGACGACCGCCATATTGACTACTGTTTAAATAAAATATAGCCTGTAGCACCTTCGGGATCAGTAGCAATTCAACGACACCTTTTTCGTCAAAATCGGTTTAGCCGTTTAGCCTCTAGCGCGACACAAACATACATATTTACATACATACATACAAATTCCAAGCGAAAAACATTAACCTTCCTTTCATCGTCCTGCAGCTGGGTAAAAAGGTCACCCATGTACCTTTTTTAATTTAAAACTACAGTAGCGGACGAAAGTTTGGAAACATATATTCAAATTATATTCTTTCTCATACGTAAATACAATTTTTGGAGGAAAGAATACTATTCATATTTACCTTTGGCTCCCGTACTAATGCAATGTTTATCTTATCAATATTCGAATTCTTTCTACATAAAAATTTTTTTTTTGTCTAGTACCGAATATTTTTAAACGACAAAAGTATGGAAACATATCTGTATTTCATTTATTTTTCACTCTGCTTCATATTGATTTTGCGTGGGGTAAATAACTAACATCTGTGTAAATGGCTAAAGTGAAACAATTTTCAAAAGATTTAAGAGACAAAGTTATTGACCTTTTCAAAAGTGGTGTCAGAAATGTTGATATTTCTCAAAGATTAAAACTCTACAAAGGGACGGCTTCGAAAATTATCAGGAAATATCAAGAATATGGATCAACTGCGACGCGGCCCAGGCGCTGAAGACCGAGAAAAACCAATTGGATGTGAGATCGTTACATTAAACGTTTGTCCCATGATAATCCTCGATTGCCAGCTACACATATTTTTAAACAAATAGTAGAAGAAGGTGCCGAAAATCTTTCTGTCAGAACAGTACAAAGACGCTTGGTGAATGCTGGTCTTTTTGGTAGGCGTCCTGTGAAAAAGCCCCTCAAATCAAAAAAAAAATCTCATGTACACTGGACAGAACAACAATGGAATACAATTTTATGGCGTGATGAAAGCAAGTTCAACTTGTTTGGATCTGATGGTACATGCTATGTGAGACGTCCAATGCGAAAAAGACTCGATAAAAAGTATCAGTTGCCAACAGTTAAGCATGGTGGGGGCAACATCATGGTGTGGGGTTGTTTTTCCAGTTCTGGAACTAGCCCAATCGTCAAGATTGAAGGGAAAATGGACAAAAAAGTTTACAGGAATATTCTTTGTGAACACATGCTCCCTTTCGCTGAAAAAGAAATGCCTCTACGATGGACCTTCCAACAGGATAATGATCATAAGCATTCATCAAAATTCGTAAAAGACTGGTTTAAGCTGAAAAATGTTAATGTTCTTACATGGCCTTCACAATCCCCGGACTTAAACCCCATTGAACATCTCCGGGAGCATGTTAAAAGACAACTTGCAACAACACGGTTCAAAAATAAAAATGATTTGTTTGATAGCATAAAAAATATTAGGCATATTATACCGTCAGATGTCTGTAAAAAATTGGTGTATTCAATGAACAATAGATGTCAGGCAGCGTTGAAGGCTAATAGGGTCACTGCATCCTGGAAGCCTGGCGTCTCCATGGGTAGCGACAAGCCCACGTGACCTGCCTCGGAATTTCCATGGGCGACTCGTCAACTTACCTCGGAATAATTAGAGTACCTACACGCAATTTCTATACAATATTGTAAATTAACCCCGGAGTACCTACAATTTTTGTAGAAGTTTGTAAAGCGATCTCAGAATTTTTAGAGTACCTACAGTATGTAAAATATTTTAAAAAAAATTAAAGACCATACTTATATTTTAAGTTTTTGACCAACTTTTTATTTTTATAATATAAATTAATACAAAAAATACTACAACAATTTAATGCATACACTTTTACTTTTAGATATAATAGTAGTTATAGTACTTAACTACAATAAAAAAAAATATCATTTCTGTGGGGTTACCCTAAATTTTGCCTCTTTTGTAAATTTCTTATATTTTCTAAAGTCATTTCTGTGGTTCTGCCGTGCTTCCAATCAGGTAGACTTTGTGCAAAAACATGATTTTTTGAAAAATATTCAAAAAGTTTTATTTATACATCGATCAGTAAGTCTTTATTTGTTTTTAAAATAACATACAGTGTCTTTAAATTATAACATTTAACGGCATTATTAGAGATACATTACTTAAATATTAAATCAAGTAAAACAAACTTCAAAACTATCGAGACTTCGAGCCTTAAGGTAAACCTGGACGATCAATCTAAAGTAGGAATGTTTAGGAAGCCAGAATAGTTTTTAGTGGTACCTAGTCTTAATTCTACACTTTTGTTATTTTAATTTGATGTCCCATGTTAGTACCATGTACGTCTAGAGTACGTACATTTTACGTTTAATTGGATGTACCATGTACGTACCTAGTACGAGTTTTTACGTACATAGTACGTACTTGTGCTGTCTGGGTAGAGAGTGTGAAACCCAACCGAACCAACCGAAACATATTTTCAATTATTATAACCTTTCTCAATTGATAGCAAACCTGTGATTTGAAGACAGTGTTTTGGTGGAAAAAGGTCAGAGATTGTCTATACCGGTTAGAATACGTTTGCGATCAATTGAGAAAGGTTAGGAAAACACCGATTGATGGCAAATTTTTGTTTCAAAGAAATTTCCGTTCGAATAAACCGTTTTTGACAATTTTCCGTTCGAGGAAAATGTTTTCGAACAAAGTTCCGCGACCCGTCGTGTTGCTACCCAAAAATACTTAGAGATGCTACAAAAAAAATTTTTAGACCTTCAATTTTTGGATTGTTGAATTTTTTTTACCGTCCTAGCCCGTGCAATAATGGCTGGAAAAGGTATTGCTTTCGAAGAAAAAATGTTTTTGAGATGACGCCGAAAATGTGTTTATTTTGGTGTATTTTGACTTATCTTCGCAATATCGTCGTGACGTCTGTGTGTGTGCGTGTATGTGTTTGTGTGTATGTGCGTTAGGTGTGTGTGTGTGTGTGTGTGTGCCTCTGTGTCTATAGTAAAGCCTTTTTTTGCAATCATTACAGTATAGCTACTTTCGATTTTGGACTTTTTGTTTTTCGATCTTTTGTATCTTCGACCTTTTGTACTTTCGACCTTTTGTACTTTCGACCTTTTCTATTTTCGATCTTTTATTGTACTTTCGACCTTGTGTATTTTTGACCTTTTGAAGTTTTGGCCTTCTGTTTTTCGACCTTTTGTATTTTCGGCCTTTTGTAGTTTCGACCTTATGTTTTCGACCTTTTGTACTTTCGACCTTTCGTGTCTTTGACATTTTGTTCATTCGACGTTTTCTTCGCCGCCCGCTTTTGTTTGGACACCGTAATAAAATAATAGTAGGTATATGCTGTGTTTACTTTTAATTCCGCAGCAAGATTTTTTAAGCCCGACCGAAAGGACGGCTATAATTTGTTAAGTGATTAAAAGGGACTTTAATGCCAATGTTTATATACTAAAAATAATAATAATCATAAAATAAATAAATATTAAACCACCTACTCCGGTACTTTAGTTTTAGCATGTCAACCCCCGGTATATAATAATACAGAGAGCAGTGATAGTTTTCATTTTTTTGGTGAGCTTTGGGCGCGTTGCTATGGTAGATTAAACAAAAGTCAGTCAGACGCTAACAAACATAGAAAAAAATGTGCAAAAAATAATACTTATTTCATAACACACTAAATAAGAACAAGTTTGAATTAAATTTCTTAAAGATTGAACAAACGAGGGACCAAAGAATAATTGCTACTTTGAAATGGACATTGAAAAGGCGGCCAAAGAAAGCAGCTTTCAGAGTACCGAAAATGATGCAATAAAAATAATGTCAAAAATTTCACCGAGAAGGTATTCCTGTTTTTTATCCTGGAGAAGTCTAGAAAGTTAAATGCTTCCTTTATATGAAGGCTATGCCAAAGGACACAATAATAATCGAAACCAACCAAGTCATCAGCAAAGTACAGTAACTTCTGCCAAGCTGGAAGCAACAGAATAACCGTTATCGTGTATTATGATAGCTTTTTGTTTTTTGTATATTAATAAAATAAAATGAGCCAAAAAACCTATAATTTTTCCTTTATAGTTTTAAGAAATTACTTTTAATCACCTAAGTCCATGAAAAAAGGGATTAAACGTACACTTTTATGCCCTAGAATAAATCCACAAAATATATACAAGTTCTATATTTTATAAAACATGTCAAATAATTTTTGGTTTCTTGCGCTATGTGGGTAAATATTGAAATCATAAAAAACATCGTTTTTATTCGACAATCTGAAAAGCATTATTTGAATGGTTTGTTTATTTGGACAGTCTAAATATATATACCGAGTGTGACGGACAGTTATTTACGTAACATTTGTAAACCATTTTATTTTTTTAAATACAAAAAAAGCTACGCTCGTGACAGTGTCAGATTCGTCATATAACCAAAAATATTTAGCTGTCGTGTCGCTACCCAAAGAAGACACTACGTCTTCGTGATGCAAAAGGCTATGGTACCAAATATTAGCGAGATAGTATTCCTAAAATCTTTTTGTAGAGTTATTGTTTAATTTTGCAATTAAAAAAATATGTTTTCATACTTGTCGTATCTTATTTAGTCATAAAATATTATGTAGGTATTTCAATGCTAGCCTTTAGTACCAAAAAAGACAAATTACAGTTTTAGATTCCTAAAGACTATAGGCAAACTTCAAGTAAAAAAAGAACAATCTTTAATAACAAAGAATAGGAAATTAACGTAGGGATAAAGAAATTTAGAAAAAGTTTCCAAACTTTTGTCCGCTACTGTATATGTCGAGCAAACATTTGACAATCAAGTTCAAAGTATATTAAAAAAAATATTGGTAATCAAGCGGTAAAAATGAGTTTTTTAGAAATTGAAAGAAAAAGTAAGGGATGAGTGATATTTAGGGCACAAAAAATTATGCCGCTCATTTGCCAGAATTTGTCAATAAAAGACGATTATGATTTAACATTTTTTAGAAAGTAGAATAACCTTAATTATGTATCGGAGCAACTTTTTTTTTCTCGAAAGAATTAGGATCACCATAGCTCACACTACTATAGTATAGTAGTAGTGTGAGCTAAAATCAGTTGATCCTTAAGCCGGGCTTCCATTCTCGTGTATTTGACAAAATATTTGTCAATTTACCATATTTGCCAAGTAGTGGAAGTGGTATACTCGACCAATATTTGTACAATTATTGGGCACTGGCGAATTCCCGGCGGTTGTCGGTACAAACACAAAGAATACTTTGTGGCCAAAGTGATAACAACTATTTGCGTATTTGAAAAGTTCATGCTTGTTGGTTTACTCTCACTACTTGCCTGCTTGTTTGGCAAATATTTCGGGAGTTGTTATTAGTTTTATTCTGTTTTAGCTTCGGTCGCAAGTGCACGTAGTGTAATTGCCAAGTACACAAGTATTGACGAGTCGTTAAATACCGAGATGAATTCCCAGACGTGCGCAAGCGTTGATCTGTCACTTCTGCCAACCAATCAACTGAGAGATATTTCAGTATGGTTTTATACAGCAAAACTTTAATAATTCCCAGTTCTTTTTGATGAAAATTCGTCGTTTTTGTGCTGTGAAAATGCCGGTGACGTGCAAGTTGTGTGACAAATTATTTAGTGCCCAATTTAATTTGAATAAACACTGTCATCGGGGTTCTACTCTATGTCTATGCTACGATAAACATTTTTTAAGATTTAGCGCATTTAAATTTGTCAATACTCCCATGGCAAAACAAAATAAACGTGAAATGCAATATAGAAGAAATACTGCATATACCTCAAAAAATATTAATCGCAGCACATTGTAAATTTTTGAAATCAAAAAGAAAAGACGAATTTTAAAATGCAAAAATATACAGGGTGTTCCCTCTCAAAAAATCGACTTCATTGTCACACCCTGTACAGGGTGTCCCAAATACGTTGTTTTTTTGTGGTGTCGGGTATTTCTAGGGGAAATAGAAAAAAACTGAGCCCCCTTTGCGACGCTTAAATTTTAACAGAAGCCTAAAGGTGAAAACCACATTTAGATATAGCAAGCCGTTTTTAAGCTACGGAGTGTTTTTGTCTGCATTTTGCTTTTGTGTAAATAGCTTTCTTATAGATCTTTTCTTGAAGAATTGACAGATGTAAACGGTTTTTATTTATCTGTTTTGGTTTTTAAAATATTGCATAAAGTTGTTATTTTTCTTACAGAATAACTCTCTTTTTATTCGATTTTTAAAATCAGCTTATAATTTCCTTTAAAATGATGTATCACACTCAATATTTTAATATTTTATTTTTTTTATTGTTTTCTTTATTTTTATTTTTTAATCACCTCTTTATTATTTTTTTATTTTTATAATTTTATAATATTAAAATATTTTAAACCCATTAAGCAAACTAAAATATATGGTAAAAATAAAAAATAATAGTTTTATGTGATATCTCAAAAACTAAACGTGACAAATGAAATTTAATTGAACAGTTTAATTCCTCTTAAAAAAGTGTCTTAGGAATGTTTTCACAGAGATAAAAAATATTAATAAATAAACAAGTTATAGACCCCTTCCCAAAATGCAGACTTTTTAGAAACACCCCGTAGTTTAAAAACGGCATGCTATATCAAAATGCGATTTTCACCTTTAAGCTTCTTTTGAAATTTGAGTGTCGCAAAGGGGGATCAGGTTTTTTTAGCCCCTCTAGAAATACCCGAAACCTCCCAAAAACATCGAATTTGGGACACCCTGTACATGGTGATGGATAGAAAAAAATGATGTTGGCTTTTAAAGTTGTCATAATTAACCAAAAAAATCTACAATTTATTATAGCCCTTTATTTTCAATGATAAAGTTGCTGAGTGCTCACTGCTCAGGTTATAAAAAACCACCCGATACCTACATAAAATCATACCTAAAAATTAGAATTGACCTTGAATTTTTTATTATACGTTAAGCTCTTCGATCTCGCGCCAATCCCGATATTCGCGCCAATAATTTAAATTAGACATTTTGACGTTAATTTTGGCGCATGCTCCTTTGATGGAATTCATCTCGGTATTTAACGACTCGTAAGTATTGGCGTACTTGTCAAATACAGGAGTAGTGAGAGCGCTGCACTTGTCAAATTGACTTTGGAACTTGGTGTACTTGCCAAGTGTTCCCAAGTACGCAAATATTTGCGTACTTGCCAAATACACGAGAATGGAAGCCGGCTTTAAAAACCAGGACTGTTTAGAATTAAACTGCACTGTGATTTGATGTTTTTAGGTATGTAAATGAAACAAAACTCGAGAAGAGGCAATTCTGACAAAAGAGTAATTTAGTAGGCCACTCTGACGACAGGAAATAAATGTTTCCCCATCCATTTTAGCCGCCAGAGACGGCATAATGTAGGTTTATATTCATTCTAATAAGACAATGGGATGTAATCAATAACGGTTTTTAGGTTGCCGGCTTAGATCTTTTTTTAGCCGTTCATTACCAGCAGGTAAGTATGGAAAGCTATTAAGATCGTCGAAAAATCTTTTTCTTTAACCAACCGGAAAACAACCAATTTTCGTACATTTTCGTATTTTTGGCAAAGCCGAGACGAAAACTAGCATTTTTCGTATAATTTCTACTACTACGTCGGCTTAGAACGTTTTTCTACGTTGTCCGACGCCTATTCTTCACCTCCTTCAATCCTGACAATTATCTTTTGTCAGGTTTTTTTGACTCATTGATCTTTGGATTGATTCTTGCCATTCCCGTTTAGGACGTCCTCTTTTTCGGCGTCCTATTGGTTGCCATTCTAGGACCTGCTTTGGTAATAGTTGGTACAGCAGTTTGCGCAAACTAGGCTGGGCGCTGCCGCGCCCCCAGGAAAAGATCAGGTGTGTGGACTGTCAGAAGTGACAGGGTGTTGTTATGGATTTCGTCGAAAATAATACCTTGTCTAACCCCTGACCTTCTTTTGAGTTTTAACCGAACCAAACCGAACCTTTTGATCAATTAATTGCAGATGAATCCTAACCTAGAATCCAACACTGTACCTTTTTTAAGGATGGGCCTTACTTAACGAACATGCCGTATGAGCTATAGCAATCCCTACGTAGATACGGCGTTTTCTTTAGGCATGGCAGTAAATAAATTGTAGTGAAGGACGCTTCAATTGCTTAGCAATATCAGGACCGCTCTTCTTTAGGTGACCGTCACAAGCTAGGCCCGACCCCTTTTTATGATTTTGTCCTTTTTGGTTTTGTCTGGTTTTGAGAAAAGACGTTATACAGAACCTCGATTTTGCTCTTGTCTTGTTTTGAAGAATGACGTTTTTTATAATGTCCGGTTATTAATAATTCCGTTTTTAACATAGGACTGTTATGCCATTTTTCTTTATGATCTTAGACGATTTTTTATTTGTCCTTTATGATAAACTATGGGGGCCCTATTTTTTAATAAATATTTCTATGTCTGTTTTTTAAATTTATTTCTTTTCCATGTGGCTAAAAAGTAGTAATTATACTTCTATATCTTAGCATATACAGGGTGTCCCAGAACTAATGGTACATGGTTAAACTGTAGATTCCCTGGGTCAAAATATTACGATTTAGCCATACATACCTTAGTCCAAAAGTTCGTATTTACCGAGATACAGGGTGTTAAACTTTATTTTTTCAATTCGATTTTCTTTAATAACTTTTTTAATAATTAATATTTTTGCAAAAACTAACCAGCATGTAAGTTGCTTTAAAATTGGCAAGCCGATTCCGTTGAAAAATTTGATGTACAATGTACAGGGTGTTCCTTGGACCACTACCATTGCATAAAAATCAGTGTATTTTTCTTGTGCCTCGGTGTATAACAGTTTTTATGTAAAATAATGGTTTTCACATCTTTTTTATGTAAAAAAGTTATACTGTTTTAAAGTCCCTCAGAGCAACGAGTTTTGAGATTTTTGCATTTAAAGTTTTTATTGCATGTGAGTGATATGCCTAGTTTATGTATGATACTTTCTTCAATTCTTTCTACTAATTAATAATTTTGCACAAAAAATTGGGTTTGGTGGCTTTTCGGTCTGGAAAACTTAATTTTGGAAAAAAAAATATATTATACAGGGTGTTCTCTGGGTCGGTACCGTTACATTAAAATAGGTCTAACTTTTTTGTTCCTCGGTGTATACAAGATTCTATTACAAACATTCATTTTTTAATTTTATTTAAGTAAAAAAGTTATGCGTTTAGATGTCGCTTAGAGCAACGGTTTCAAGATATTTAAAAAGTTTTTATTGTATGCGTAAAAGATTTTTGATTAAATTCTTACTAACTTCATACATATTAGCTAGAACCAATACTTTTTTATTGGATGTTTTCTTAAGAAATATTAAGTTAAAAAATATACAGGGTGGTTCTTGAATTATCATAAGTGTGTTATCATTGTTCGTTATTGCAACTGTGTAGGGCTTTGTTTTTAATGAGGAGCCAAAACCTCTTCGTATTAGTTTTATTAGTTTTTTTTAATGGTAGGTACGTATACTTTAGTAATGCAAGTATTTTTTTTATTGTTTTGAAAGAAAATTTTTTTTATCAAAAAACTTAATAAAAAATATAAAATTTCTTTAGCATGGCGCTCTCAGCAACTAAAATTTTAAAATACACAAGCTTAAAATTGTTTATTATTGTAGGCTAGATAAATACCCGAGAAGAACTATTTCAAAAAATTCAAAATGCTGGAGAGGAGTTCAGAAATGCAAATCTTTATTTTAAAATCAGACGTTCGTATAATAAGCGAATAAACAAAGGTATTCAGGTTAACGGTGGCCATTTTGAACATTTATTGTAAATTTTTTTGATTTTTCTCTCTAAAAATTTGTTGTTGCAAAAAAATATGTCTAATTTTTATAATTGGTTTTTATTTAGGTATTTATTTTATTAATAACTATTTAATAATTAAAATAATATTCTGTTTAAAAACCTGCTAAAGTATACACCGAGGCACAAAAAAATACACTGATGATTTTAATGCAATGGTAGTGGTCCAAAGAACACCCTGTACATTGTACATAAAATTTTTCAACGGAATCGTCTTGCAAATCTCAGAGAAATCTACATGCTGGTTAGTTTTTGCAAAAATATTAATTAGTAGAATGAATTGAAGAAAGTATCATACATAAATTATGCATATTACTCACATGCAATAAAAACTTTAAATGCAAAAATTTTAAAAACCGTTGCTCTGAGCGACTTTAAATCAGTATAACTTTTTTACATAAAAAGGATGTGAAAACCATTACAGTCGAACCTCTATAACTCGAACTCAAAGGGGCAACCAAAACAGTTCGAGTTATGGAGAGTTCGAGTTATAGAAATTCGAATTAAACAGGTTAAAATACATATAAAAAGTGCAGGGACCACTTAAAAGGTTCGAGTTATAGAGAGGTTCGTGTTATAGAGGTTCGAGTTAGAGAGGTTCGACTGTATTTTACATAAAAACTGGTATACACCAAGGCACAAAAAAAGTCACTGATTTTAATGCAATGCTAGTGGTCCAGGGAACACCCTGTACACTGTACATCAAAATTTTCAACGGATTCGTCTTGCCAATTTCAAAAAAATTATATATATATATATATATATAAATTCGGTGGTGAAAATAAGGTGGGCCTTATAATCCCCTACCTACCTTATAAAAATTGGAAAGTCACCGAAATGCACGTACAATATAGTTTTACCAAAAAATTAAGACGTTTGCCTTATAACAAATTTAAAACTAACAAACATGGAGCCGCCCCTTTTCCTGGGGGCCTGTAACCCTATCACCCTTAAAGGCTAGCCGTCACGGCAAGTTTACTTTTGCATTAACCTGGAAACCTTGAAATCCAATCCTTCAATTTTTAACGAATGGAAGAAACCACTCGTTTGAGTGGTATTAGACTTGCCATTAGGAATTTATTCTCTGCTGCAATTTGGCTTGCTTTAGCACGCCAGTGACTAACTAGCGCCTAAGATGTATGACTTTATGTATATGAACATTAGAGTAAAAAAATATTCTTACTTTAAGGTTAAGACTTTATTACAGTTTGGCAGTTTGCATCCTTTTTGTCAAAAAGGGAGAAAAATGTATATGGTATTTTTTTTAAAAAGGTAACAGGGGTATTTTGCGTATTTGTCGTACACTTCCCGACACATAAAATGCAAAACGCAATAGTGCGTTATTTTTTTCAAAGCAAATAGCAAATTTTGCCGTTTATACATGATTAACTGTTTTGTTGTGGTCTGCTTCTTACAGTCGCAAGGATTTGCCGTTGTTTTCCTTTCACCGGTAAGTTGCGTTATTTTTGAAGCTGGGTTAATGCAGAATCCCTGTTGTGCTTAGTACATTAAGGGCTATCATTGTACCCAACATATTGCACAATGAACAAACCTTATTCTTGCATAATGACTGTCTTTTTGCTTCCTGCTTAGTACATGGTAAGATGCACCAAGCACCAAATGTATCCATTGTGCTTTATGTTGCTGGGTAAATCAGTAATAAGTTGCAAGGTAAATCGGGCATTAGTTTACACAAGTTTTGTGTTTTTTTAATTAAATTTTATTAAATATCTCTCTGTCAGTCAGGATTTTTATCAGGGGATATACAGGACTGGTCCCAGACATTTAAAAATTAGGGCAGTTTAGATGTTTAAAACATGTGGTTAGAAAAAATCAAATTTTTTTCCGGTGTGTAATACACCAGAATGTGCATATATTATTTGTAATTCTTTGGAAAAAGAGGGGCCTGGCCCCCTAGCCTTCACTCTTGGACTGGTACTGGGATATACATATACATATATAGTGATAGTTATCAGGTTTAATATAAAGAAGAGGGTCCGCTGAATCCAAATCTGCAGTTAAAAAAAATTTGGGGTAATTTAAAGCGGGGGGGGGGGGGAATTATTATATTAGGATAGAACTGTCTATGTTTATGAGACTTAACTAACAAACCTTAATCAAGTTTTTTTGCAGATTTTGGCAGCTTTGCTTAACCCTATTATAAAATTTACTAAGGACTTTTGTGCATCAGCCACCATTTTGAAATATTCGAAATGGCGACCGTGAACAAAAAACAAAAGAAAAGCATACACATTCAATAGATCAGTTATAGGGTTTTTGGGTTCGCTGAATCCAAATTTGATGTTAAAAAAAGATTTTCGAGTAATCTGAAGGCGTGCGGGGTATTTATGGGGTAAACAGTAAAACTGTTTGTATGGAGACAACGAGCAAATTTTATCAAAGGTTTTTTAGAGATTTTGACCGCTCTGCTCAACTGTATTATAAAACTAACCAAAGACTTTTGGTCATCAGCCACCATTTTGAAATTTTCAAGATGATGTCTGAGAAAAAAAAACAAAAGGAAAGCATACACATGCGAGTTTTTGGTTTCGCTAAATCCAAATATGTTGTTAAAAAAAGATTTCGGAGTAATCTGCATATGCTTCTTTTTAAATTTTTTCCCACGGTCGCCATAATCCCAAAAGTTATTAGCTACTTTTATAATGGGGTTGAGCAGAGCTCTCAAAATCTGTAAGAAAAATCATTATTAAAGTATTTTCGTTAAGACTTCGCATACGGTTTAACCCAAAAATACCCCCTCTCGTCCGGAATATATAATATCTACTTTTAACAAAAGGTTTGCATTCAACGATTCCAAATACCCTATAATTGATGTATCGCATGCATATGCTTTTCTTTTGTATTTTTTTCACGGCCACCATCTTGAATATTTAAATATTTTAAGATGCTGGCTGATGCCCAAAAGTCATTGGTTAGTTTTATAATAGGGTTGAGCAGAGCTGTCAAACTTTCTAAAAATATTTGATACAGTTTGTTTGTTAAATCTCCATATAAACAGTTTTATTGTTTATACAATAAACCAGATTACCCCTGAATTTTTTTTTAACATAATATTTGAATTCAGCGTACCCAAGAACCCTATGAGTAAGGTATCACATGCATGTGCTCCTTTTCTAAATTTTTGCACACGGTCGCCATCTTGAATATTTCAAAATGGTGGCTGATGGCCAGAAGTCACTGGTAAGCTTTGAAATAGGGTTAAGCAAAGCTTTCAAATTCAAAAATAACTTAATTAAAGTTTGTTCGCTAAGTCTCCACATAAACAGTTCTACCGTAATACCATAAATTCCCGGCTATCACCTGTTTCTTTAAATTACTCCTTTTAACTAAATTCAGCGGACCCAAATACCCTAGAATCGGTGTATCGCTTGCCTATGTTAACAGGTCGATTTTTTTCATAAAATCATTCTCCCTCCGTTGGGGTACCCCCCAGAAAAAATATTGTGGAATTTCAATTCTGGCGACCAAAGGCCGACTGAAATAATAGAGAATTATTGAAATACAGCCAGGCTATAATTGTGCCAGGCACTATTTTGACACATTCACATTGAAAGCTGACAGTTGATCCTTCAAAATTGACATACCAAAGTCGAATTTAAAACTTTCGTCGTTTATTTTCAATTAATAAAAAAGGCACTATTTATTTCGGTTTGAAAGATCACAGCTGATATTAGAATGTGAAGGTGTCAAAATTGTGCCTGGCACTATTATAGCCTGATTTATTTTAATAATTCTCTATTGTACCACACACACCTATGCTTGATTTAGATATTTTTTTATTTAATTTTTTCACATTAAAATGGCCGCTATTTTGGATTTTTAAAAATGTTTAAGGGTGTCAGAGTGACATCACTCGGATTAATGATATAGAGCATCCTGACTAACAAAATCTGTAAAAAAAATTCTTGTACCATTAATTTCCCACTTAAGGCAAAAATAGCTGTTTCGCAACCAGATTATTCCAATTCGTAACACAGTTTCCGGAAAAAAAAATAATAAAAAAAGTAGTATATCATTTGACAGTGGCGCACCCAGGAATATGTCTTGGGGCCAGAGGCCTCTTGGGGGGGGGAGGGGGTGCGAAACCTCATGATGTAGAATTTTAAGCTATTTTTTGTGTTTTTACCTGAAATATGTGGAAAATATGTAAAAAAATTTAAGGCCGTCCTTAGTACGACCCACCTATCTGCAAAAAAATAAAAAATGGGTTATGACCGAAAATGGCTTTAAATAGGTTACTTTACTACGTTACTACTCAAATTTTTGTTCGGAAGTATTTTATTTTGAAAAACAAAAAAAATATATTACTATGTACTCTTAGCAAGCATTTAAACTTTAAACTCGCTTTTCTCGAAATAAGTGCAAACGTAGATAGGTGGGTCTTACTAAGGACGGCAGTATACTCTTCAGCGTACACATTTCTTAAAACTGGGTAACATTTAAAATATTAAAATACATTTTATCGAAAATTAAAATCTTGAATAATAAAAATCTCATATAAAAAATTTTTCAGTCTCACAACGACAAGAAACAAATTTTGGTTTATCGGCCCGCGAAGACAAGATTTGTAGAGCGGTATATTTCCGGCAACGAAGATCAAGCCGGTAGATTTTCGGTGAACGTGTGGAGCTGGATTTCAGCAAGAGGGCATGGTGTGCTTTTCAGAATTCAAGGAAGGTTTACAGCAGGTTTTTGTGGATATGCTGCAAAATATTATGCTTCCGGAAGTGTCAGCGTTATATCCCAAGGGTTTTGTGTATCAGCTAGACAATTGCCCGATACACACTGCCAGGATTTCACAGCAATGGTTCCGGGAGCATAATATTGAACTTCTCCCATGGCCAGCAAAGACCCCCGATGCAAATCCCATCGAAAATGTATGGGGGCTCATTGCGAAAAAGTTGACAAAGCTAAATGTGCTTCCGCGAAATGCTAACCATTTAATGGAACTTATAGTGACAGCCTACCAAGAAGTTATTGGACAAAATCCAAATTTGTTTCAAAACCTTTCAGATTCGATGCCAAAGCGTTTGCAAAAAATTATAGAAGGAAATGGTGCCATGACAAGATATTAAAATTCTGCTAAAATTTGTTTCTTTTGACAATAAAATGTTTATTTTAAAGATAAAATCTTTTTATTTTATAATTCGTAACAGCAACCTTAAAGCTAAAAGCAGTAAATATTGGTAAACATACTTTAAGTGTCCTTAACAGCATTTGTTTATGTTCTCTAAAAGTGTTAACCTTCAAAACTCGGTAACAATAAGCAAGCAAATAATAAAAATATAGAGGCCTAACTTCTGCTGTATGCATTTTATGTGTCGGGAAGTACGTGTTTTGTAAAACCCGTATTTTGTCATCTTCAAATTTTTATAATAAATACTCCTCCCTTTGAGGGGTTAACTTTAACCCAATATTTTGAATAGGGAAAGTGGGTCGACAGATACCTTGTTATGAAGGTCTCATGAATATTATTCAATTATGTAATGTTTTTAAAAATCTATCAGTTCGTTTTTGAGATATGTACCGTAAAATTTTCAAATTTAACAAAGACCGATAAAATAAGAATAAAATAAAACAAAATTATAATAAGAAAGAGTGACTGCAAAGTGTTTGATGTGTGAATTTTGAAATTTATTCTCAGAAATGTGCCTGGAGGGAAACAAGCGGTAACTCTTGCCGACCTGGTAATCTTTTAATGAAGCTAACTCAGCTTTATTAAATCAGTCGTGGCTCCTACCCTCTCCTCTTGATAGTTGATTTTGTAATAAAAGTACTTGTCTTTGAATTTGTTGATTTCTATTATAATTAAAACATTTTTTGATTATATTTTGATTAAATTTTTTATTACGAAAATTGAAAATAATTGATTGACAATACTTTTTCGTCTTACAATTAACTGATTAAACTTCTAAAAAGAAAACTACTGGTGACTTTGGTCAACGACTAAAAATATAAAGATCTGCATATAAAGTATTTTAAACAGAACCCACATAAATAAAAGTTTTCTTATCGCAAAATATAGAGGTAAAGTTTACCCCTCGAAAAAAATTTCAAAATTGTCAAAAAGGTCCCCCCTCGCAAACAAAATCGACGTGTTTGAGGGTTTTTTTTTTAATTTCCCAAAAAACCTTTGTCAGCTTTAAAAAAAAACATACTGTAGAAGCTCTTTGTATTATTGCGTCATTTTTGATTCTAGCCTTTCTCCACGATAGATAGAGTCGTCTAATTTTTTAATGTACTCTCAAAATTGTCTACACTCCTTTTGAAAGGCTGGAATTTCAATGGGCTTTAAAGATTTCTAAGAAAAATCGTGTATAAAATAAATTTATTGGAAAACAAGCGGTGTTGTTCAATATTGTAGGAAAAATAAAACGACGAAATTGTTTTAGTGAAAGGCCAATGAACTTGGCAAGAAAATAACATAACCAAAAAATGTGAGTCCGAGTGACTTTGATGGGGTTGTCGCGTCTCTATTTTTTTAAAATATGTATACATACAGGGTCTCCAGAGGTACCTACCAAATTTTGTAATGGTGTCGTCTCTCTGTTGGTCTGTCAGTTACACGATTACCCAAAAACCCATCAACCAAATTTATAAATTTTTGTGATACCCGCGCGTAAGGCCATTAGGCATTGAAGGAGGTAGCAGGGTTCGGTTTGATTGAGAATTATATTTTAAATAAAACTTATAATTACGTCAACCTTCATCAAAGTAGCAGCTTTTAAGCTTCTGGCGAAACACGATTTTCAAATTAGGATTGAAAATAACATATTTATCAAAACTTATCATAACCTCAAAATTGACTTTTGAGAAAAAAAAATGTATAGGTATATTTCAAAAACGACAACAGCTAAAATACCGCAGTTTTCATTGTTGATTGAAAATTTTATATTTAACAAAAATACTTCTACCTCAATACCCGGAACAAAATCCTGCGTAATGGTTGTTATGAATCTTATCCAGAGAAAATTAATCAGGATGTTGCACAAAATTCGCGTTCTTTCTGGAAACATGTAAATAGTCTATGAAAATCAAGTGCATGTACTGTGTTCTATGTACCTTAATAATGAGACTACAGATAATGGTCAGGACATTGTCAACTTATTTGCAAAGCAATTTCCCTCAATATATCAAGAACATCAAGGGAAAGTGTCCGACTATTTCTTCAAATTGAATTTTGACTTAAACTCAATTAATTTTCCATATCTGAGATATTTGAGGGCAGACTAAGCCTCCGAACAATTTTTCTGCAAATATGTTTGTACACTCTCAGTAAACATCTTCATCAATTATTTAATCAGTATAGTAACATCGATCTATAAGTTTGGTGACAAGGTTGATTTCAGAAATTATCCGGGAATTAGTATTCAGTCCGTGATCCCAAAGTTGCTAGACAAACTTTTTTGTCAACACTTTACTTGGCACTGCAAGAGTATTCTTAGCGATCAGCAGCATGGGTTTACTCGGGGCAGATCAACAGTGACCAACTTGCTTACCTACCAGAACGACCTGTTAGCTGCCCTTGAGAGGTCTGTGCAGGTGAAAAGCATATAAACGGACTTCTCGATGGCATTCGACAAGGTGAGTCACATGCACTCAGGGGGATGGGAATTGGTATATAACTCTTGGGTATTTTTGTCACAGCTTTTTAACAGGGCGGACCCAACAGGTTAAAATGAATAACTATGTCTCCAATAATATTTTTATGCACTTTGATGTTCCACAGGGGTCGCACATTGGTCCAGTTTTTTTAACTTGTTTATTTTGGATCTTGGAGATGTGGTTGTTCATTCTGATCATTTGGCGTTCGCGGCCGGTTTTAAATTGTATAAAGTAATTGAGTCGTACCTAGACACACAGTTGCTTTATAGTGATTTTGGTGGTGTTGTGGAATGATGTAATAATAATGGTTTGGAGCTTAATGTTAAAAAATGTATGTTCATTTCGTTTGATCGTGGGAGCAATCAAATACAATTCAGTATTCTATCAGTAATTTTCCATTAAAAAACGTGGCTAATGTAAAAGATTTGGGGGTTATTTTTGATACCAAGTTAACATTCGTCTCTCATGTTGAGGATGTTAGAAATAGGGCTATGCGTAACCTTGGTTTCATCACGCGTAATAGTGTACACTTTTCACCACAATATTAGATAGTTTAAGTTGTGCTACGTATTTTTACGTGAGCATGAGATTTGACAGTTACGCAAGCGCACTTCGTCACACCGTCGTTAAGGTCACGTTAGGAGCTTACGTATTTACGTTAGCTTACGGCAGTCTGCGGGCACCTTAAAGTTACCAAAGAATAGAATTGGTTGATTGACCGATCGAAAAATGAGGCCTAGACGATAATTTCCGCTTCCAGCACAAACGATTCTTTGCAAATATATTCCTACTGTAGTTGAAAAGACAACAAACAAAATTTTAACATCAAAAAAACACAGTGCCGAATTCCATATTCTCTGCTATTAGTAGACTTGTTATGGTAACGTAAAAACATTAAACTCAAATTTGGAACAAAACGTAGAGCGCTTAACGTGCAGTTTTACGTAAAAATACGTAGCACAACTTAAACTATCTAGTGTTTCAGGCTACTTTACTGCTCTCTTGTGCGCTCTGTGTTGGAATATGCATCTATAGTGGGGTCCCCATATTATAGATGTCATATTAAACGTTTTTAAAAATTATAGCATTGTGGCCCAAAAATTTTACATTAAAAGCTTGGAGACTAGAAGGACCTGTATTGATGTTTTACAAAAATTTAAATGGTTTATTTTACTGTCCTTAAATTCTTTAATCAATATCATTCAACACCATCCAACGAAGGGCCAATTCAGCAATGTTTCGTATTCCTTATCATCATGCTAACTATGGATTTTTCTCTTCCGCTACTCACACATTAAGATTTTATAATACACATTGTCTTGACTCTTTTTCGTGCAGTCTTCATACTTTTAAAACAAGATTGAAATCATTAAGTAATTAAGTCTAAATATAGCGTTACTGTTAATTTAAAATAATTTACATTTACTGCTTTACCAATTTTTTATTTTAAAACTGTTTTTTGTTGTGTTATTTATGACCATCTTATTTCTTCTATAGTATTTTTTCTGTAATTTTTGTAAAATGGCTCTGCCGTCGAAATAAATAAATAAATAAATTAACAACTAGGTCTAACCCTTAGATTTTTACGTTTTTCGGATGGCTGTAGGCGCCTGTGTGTGCCAATTTTTACCTTCCTAGCCCGTGCCGCTCTCCTAGCAATATTGTCGTGACGTCTGTCCGTGTGTGTGTATGCCTGTCCGTAACACGATAGCTCCTAAACCACTAAACCGATTTTCATGTAAAACAGTGTATAATACTGCAAAGAGCATTACCCAATAACCTGATTAATGAAAATAGAAAACTGTATAATTTCGTAAGGGCGCTTTGGGCATCAAAACTAAAAGTAGAAGTATGTCGTACATTATAGGTATACCTATCAATTTTGTACCAACCGTGACTAGTTGATTTAGCAGTTGGGTGTTTTTTTATTTTTGTTTAAATTAATACCAAATTTTTACAGATTTGCATACCTACGGTATAGTTGACTAAACATTTAAATACTCTGCCAATCTATGGGCACCTAAGCTCACAGTAGGTACTATAGTTATAGTGTACGTGTGAGCTAATATAACTAAAAACGGAAAAATATTTTATTGAACCCTCAATTACCTTTTGTTTGATACCACACAAGCCATGTTTTGACTTAAACTTTAATTTTTCAAATCTACCCCCACCTTTTTTTTTAAACTAAAATATATTTTGCTTAACTCCAGACTCAATTACCTTTCGTTTGATATCACACACGCCATATTTCCACATAAAAACAATTTTTTTTAAATTACCCCACCCTTTTTTTTAAAGTAAAATGTATTTTATTTAACTCCAGGCGCAATTACCTTTCGTTTGATATCACACTCCATATTTTTACATAAACTCTAATTTTTGAAATATACCCCCACCCTTTTATTTGGCTTGTGTTTGGTGGATTTTGTTCATTTTTAAATGGGACCATCTCGACCCAAAACCCAGCGTAGGTACCAAATTTCATTAAAATCAAGCAAGCGGTTTTTGAGTTATGCGCGTTGGTCGTTACAGACAGACAGACATATAGACAGACAGACAGACAGACGGCGCAACAAAAAAGTTTCAAAATCATCTGAAACGCAAAGATATATAAAAAATTTTGAAATCGGAGCAACTTTTTTTTTCTAGAAAAAATTAGGATCACTATAGCTCACACTACTATAGTATAGTAGTAGTGTGAGCTAAAACGCTGAAACTAAAAGTAACCAAGGAAAAAGGTGGATTATAATTTTGACTTTATACAAATTTATTTCGTTTGGTTTGCGTTATGATAAAAGTATAGAAAAATATAGGTATATTTTTCTGCATCTTAGCAACTTTTCAATCCATAGTCTGAATAATCCTGTTACGTCAAGCAAAAAAGGCTACAGCAAAAACATACCGAAGTGGCTCGCAGAAGGATAATGTGAGGAAAATAAACGAACGAGGGAAATAAATGCCACACTGAAGGTGCATAATATAGCTAAGAGCATTTAAGACGGATACGACTTATGAAAAAGTTGTTGCAAGTCCCATATCACAACCAATATGGCTCGAAAAAGTGGTTGATTTGAAAAAATAGTAATGTTTTTTCACAGATAGATTACAGATCATCACAAAAAGTGCAATTTTTAAAGTTAAAAATAGTGACATTTATTTGACAGATTTTGTTAAGCTACGATCCCGGATCTAAGATGACTTTCTCTTTGTTGAAACTCGTAGACAATTATTCACTAGAAACAGGATTTTGGACTTCCATTGACTTATAGTAATTATCTCTAACCGTTTTCAAGTGTAAACTAAAAAATCTAGTCTACTGGCTTTTACTTATACTACTTAATTTGCAGTCAGGTTTGACAGTCCGTCATATACATAATATTGATAATCCTAAGACGCATATTTTCCTTAAGGAGTGGTTTTTCTAATGTGTGGTATGGCCGTGCTTGGTTGGCTAAACACTTCTTTATTCTGCATTATAAACGCAGCTTCAATTAACTTTCGTTTTCGCCAGTGCGACTGCTTATGCAAAATTTAGTTTCTGACCATTGAATCCTGTGAGCATTTGACCATGCATGATCCGCTAAACTGGATTTTTTAATATCACGTAATTGTGTACTTTTTAGATATTCATTTACTCTAACCCAAAGGGGGTGTTTCGTTTCACCTACATGTGATTTACCACACTTACACGGGATATGGTAAAAACATTCCTTATTATTTGAGATATTTTCTAGTTTTTTTTTGGTTACAAAACTCCCTCATATCATATCATATTTTCCGATGAAAATACTGCTTTTATATTTTAGTGTTTGGCTATTCATCTTATGTTTTCTGAAATCCCTTGACCATGGAATATTAATAACACCCAATAGTTTATTATTAGGCTTATTAATTTCTCGGAATAACCATTCTGTTGTAAGTCCTTTTTAATGTTATTAATTTATGTGATTAATTATTTATTACTACTACAAATATTTACGGCTCTTTGTATTTAAACTTTTTATAACTATTTATTTTGTAGCAACAGAATGATTAGACTTAAAATTTAGGTACTGTCCCGTGCGTGTAGGTTTTCTATATACAGTGTTTTGAATGTTTCTGTCTATTCGTTTGACAAGAACATCCAAAAAAGTTAAGGTCGAATCCTTTTTAATTTCCATTGTGCATTTAATTGTTGTCCGAATACCGTTCAGATGCTGTAAAAATTTTGCAGTTCGTCATCAATTTCTGGCCATATAATAAATGTGTCACCCATGTATCGTAGCCATAGTTATGGCTTGTCTTGCTGTGTTGATCGCATGGTCCTCGAACGACTCCATGTAGATATTTGCTACCACTGGCGAAAGAGACGAAATCATTGGAAGTCCACGATTTCGGGCGTAAAACTTATCTTTCACTTGAAAGTAAGAGTTACGAAGACAGCGCTCCAATAGATCCATCACCCTCTCCACCCATAAAGTTTTTCTCTCGTTTTTAATGATTCTGTGTGACTCATTTATTGGCACGTTGGTGTAAAGACTTCTATATCAAAACTTACAAATCTATCGTCGGGATCTAATTCGATCCTTTTTAAAACTTCGACCAAATGTTCCGAGTTTTTGATAAAGATTCGGACTTACGCGGTAGTGGTTGAATTATATCCAACAAAAACCTCGACAAATAGCTGGTCGATGAGTACCTACCTGGAGCTGGTAATTGGGCGCAGTGGTATATCCTTCTTATGTATCTTTGGTAGTGAATAAAAATGTAGTGCCTTACTGTGGTGTGAAGTCAGGCAGGATCTAACGGCCGGCGTCTGGAATATTTTCAGCATACTTCTTCAAGGTCCTGTAGATGAGTCCTTCTATGGTTGTGGCTGGATCTTTTGATGGTGTTTTATAGTCTCCTTTCTCTAGAACTTCTTCGATCTTTATGTCGTATGTCTCGACATCCATGATAACCGTCGCGTTTCCCTTGTCGGCAGGTAGAATCTTGATTGATTTGTCAGTCTGCAGGTTTTTGATTGCCCGTTGTTCTTGACTGGTGATGTTTGCCTTTTGTTGCTTCTTTCTGTCCAAGGTTGTTTTACTTAAACTGAGAAGTTAATTCAAAAATAACCCCTGAAATGGTTAAACTCTAAAATTCGTGTTATTTGCATCTTTTCCAAAATATTCCCGAGTTCAGGATATAACAGAGTTTTTAAAAAAAACTGATTTTTTTGTGTGGTGGATTAAACTTATAAGAAAAAATACCATGTAAAATTTTATTATTTTTGAATCACTATAAAGAAAATCCATAATATAACTGTTTTAACTAATCTAATCCATTTGAGCCATCAGTTCATTTGGATATAACTCCTAGGTGGTAGGGGACCGAATAAGAGGCGAGTTTGCTTTTAACTCGCAATTCAAGTAATTATGCAATTTGTCTTAATTAAAATTAGCCCCCCCCCCCCAAACGAATGAAGCATAATTTGACTGATCAAGTCCATTTAGTATACGAGATACAATTTTCTCCGAAAATGTTTAGCCTAGGGGGGACACCTTTTTTCTTCCAACTATCTTATTTTTCTGACATTTTTGTTCATAGCAACATTTATTTATTGTTTTTACCAAGAAATTTTTTCTGTCGTAAGTTTTTTCGATAAGGACTAAAAAAAGTTTTTAATTTTTCTATTTTGCTATTTATTTTTTGAAGTTTTGAGAATATTTTTCTTTTGCGGAACAACCTTTCTGCATTGTATTAAGTTTTTTTAAAATTATTCGCATACGGCGCATTTTTTAAAAATTTTCTGTGGACTTGGAATAGCGCAAATTTTTTCTCATTTAACCAAAATTATATCTCTAACAGTTACCGAGATCCCCATGTAGGAAATTTTTACTTGAGATACCCTGTATAGCTAACTAAGGATAAAAGTGTGATTAATTAAATATACTGATCAACAATTGGAGAGACGAACCTGAATTGTTTACTCAGATTTGTAGATTTATTACTGCTGAACCATTAACCCGAATTAAATAAAACATTTTCTTTTTGATAGAGCGATTTATCCTTTATTATGGCAATAATTTATTATAGTCTACGAATAAGCAGATAACTTGATTAAAGGGGCAAAATACAATGTTGTAAAAATCCCGAGAAAATAAAATTAGATTTTATTTTTATTTGTATTTCCTTAAGAGTATGACTTCTACATTGAATATATCAGTGGCGGATCCAAGGCGGTTAGAGATTGAAGGCTCGCCCTTTTTTCTTTGTGACATTTAATCTATTAATTAGCTCCACTTAACAAGAAATAGGTAGTATATGCATAAACCACAAATTCTTATAAAATTTGCCTGCAGCGCTGGTTTTCTAAATTACCACCTTATTTTCTCACATTTTTGACTTATGGCGCCTTTTATCTACTCATTGTGCTAGATTTGAAAACTCAAACTGTCTTAAAACAACAAATAGAATAGTACTTTTCCTAATCAGTGCGCAAAGTTATGTTTTTCGGCATGCGAAAGCAGTTAGGCGAACGCTAACTAAAATTATCATCAAAATAAAAAAAAATACACACACACCACATCGAAGTGCTTGCAACTCTAAACTGACATGAAATAGTTGTATGACAACGTATTTTAGTTGTTAAGGAAACAAAACGCATTTGACACAAAAACGCGTCTATACCTAATATGGTACAAGATTTCCCGCACGGTGTGTGGTTCTTTGCTGCCCCTTACCTTCAAAAATCCATACTGTGCCACTGGATCATGTCGTATCCTTAAAACTACAAAGATATAACTCAAAAAATTACAAGGCTTCATTTCCTAACAAGTAATTAGGAAGTTGTCCAATATTCTTAATCCTAAAATTATGTTTATTTTAACAAAATGACAATATACATGCGAAAATTTAACAGTTATTTTGTTAATTATGTAAAATTTTATTTATTGAGTTAGGGCTTATAGTTTTGTGTGATATAGCGATGCGACGATCTTATTATCATCTAAATAAACAATAATATTGTGTCGAATTACTCAAAAACACCCTATATACCAAAGCCTTTTACCATATAATATGTAGTAAACGTGGGAAAGTAATATTCTGGAAAATATGGAATATTTTACGTTCGTTTGCACCACTACTAAAACTATAAAAATGTTATTTTACGAGATATCTGCAAAGCTTAAATAAAGAGACTTTATGTATCCTGGTATGTAAAAATATGGATAGTTCAAATATTTTCATTATTTTTGATTATATTTCAGTTACCATCCGTAAACATTAATTTTTTTTTAAATTCATTAATTAAATATTTCGAAACGAGTTTGAGAGTAAAGAGTGCAAACAAAAAAGTTATACAGGGTGTCCCAAATTCGATGTGTTTGGAGATTTTAGTTTGACATTTTTATGTAAGATTGTTTAGTGAACTGCGTTTCTGACACAACACAGACGTCAATTTTTTCTAGAATGTCGAGGATCACTTGCAACTCTTGCTCATGTTGCAAGAAACCATTGGCATTCCAGGCTAGAATTCTTAGATTACTGACCATTTTGAGGCATATTAGTAGCTCCGTTATTGCTACTTTCTAGTTTAGTTATTCGCCCATCAGATTTGTTTAATTTCTCCAAAATTAGTTGCATTGTTTGTTCCATAGTATTTCGACTACCGATGCTACCATCAGGTAGGTATAGTAGCTGTTGCTGCTACTTGGCTATATGTCCTTATCACAGAGTTTTGTGTGATTGTGTTTCTTGTCTGTTGATTTTGTCCATTTCTACCCACGTTTGGTATAGAGTCGGTTTCTTAGGTTTACTTTTCAATTTTTGTATTTCTTTAGAAACAAGGCATCCTCTGTAATTAGCAGAATGCTTACATCCACAACGGCTATTGCGTTTGGCCTAGATTCTTTTGGTTTGAGGCATTCTACAGTAAGATGTTTTCGCATCCATTTTACGCAACGTGGTTCTTTAGCGCAATATGTGTGTCCATAAGATTGACTTTTGCATTGAGGGAGCAATTTTGAGGGTTTTAGTTTTTTATTTCCATTTTAATTCCAAGAAAACTGAAAATTTCAGAAATTTTGTTGATATCTTCAGCGTTGCTCCATTTCAGTTTGTTGCAGGCTTCCAGTGCCTTCTCTTTTTTTTTTGTAGATCAGCTACAATTTTTTCTGGGTCAAATGAGAAGTATAGCCTATTTGCTATTACCTGGCCTTATTTGTTTGTTTTCGTATAAGTGCCATTGGTGCTTAAATAAATTTAGCACTTTATTTACCACCCGATAGCTGTCTGCGGCTTGTACATTTATTATCATTATTAAAAACTTTTATTGTAACTCCTTGTATATTATTTACCTTTTCATAAATATCGTTAATATTATTTACGCCACTTGCCTTGATCGGTGGAGGTAATCGAGCTTTTTTAACCTTAGTATGGGGTTCATTATTTTTTGGGTCATTGAAGCGCGTTTTTCCAAACATTTCCTTTTTGTCTGATCCACTCAGTTTCTCTTGCCTCTCTCTTTTTGAGTGACTTTTCCGTCTAAATCTGCAAACTTTTTTTGCATACTTTTCAGTTGACTTCGAAGATAATCCACACATTTTTTTTCGTTTTGGGTTTTATTCCATTTGCTATATAAAACTTCTCCATTTTGTGTACTAGCATAAGTATCCTAAAATAATTCGTCATTATCCGTTATTTATTGATTTTGTTTGTGTTTGTCGTTCATTTTTAAAACGCCCAACTAATTTTTGTAGTAGCGGCTACACGCTCCAAAGACTTATGGTAGAAATGTGTTGATTCCAACAATAATTCGTCACTTTTTGGTTCTGTCCACTATCTAGTATCACGAAAAAGTAGAGCTTTCGTAAAAACGACCCTCTAAACTACTTCTTAGGATTGTTACTTGATAGTATATTCTGATAGTCTTCTCTACCACGACAGGACGTTGCCAAAGTTTGACTTTCTTTTTAGTCGTTATTTTGTAGTCGCCGTGACTTTTGTAATTTACTTAATTACCACTAGAAAGTTAAGCTTTATTGAAGTCGCAAACAAGTGTATCCGACAACTACATTATAACTTTAATTTTTACCACAATAGTTTGTGTGATCATAGTAACATCTGAAAGTTAGATAGTTAGTTAGTAGTCGTAAATACTTTAACTTTTTTTTAGTGTCGATTTTTTAAAGTTGACACTACCTCCTGTTTCTACTTTGAGAACGTAGACTTTTTGCAGTCGCATCTTGGTCGCGCTTATTCTTAACCCTACTTTTGCGTCCGTATGGTGTCCGGAGATAAGAATAGCACCAAGGTAACCCCTAGGCCTGTCGTACGAGGCGACTAAAGGGGTCTCGACCCATGGGTAAATGGGTAGTCTGGTAACGGACGAGCATTGACTGGTATGTTAACAGAAAAAAAAAATTAACTGGTAACCTTTGGGATCACACCAGATAACATCTATGGTAAAGGGAATGGGTTAATCTGGTGATTCTTTGAACGGATTCGGTGGATAGATAGATTAATTTATTATCTGAGTCGAACATAGTCGGGCCCAGAAAGGCTGCCTAGATGCCCGGTTAGATCCTTTAAGGGTGCTAACAGCCACTACCGTACATTCATACATTCATTCAACCCTACTTTTGTGGCTCCTTTTATAAATAATTCAATCTCGCGAGCAGGTATCACCAAATTCAAACGGATTCAAACGACGTACAGAAAACGGCATTTTCAACCGATACGGGCCACTATGAATTTAGACGCATGCCTTTCGGGTTGAAAAATGCACCCTCGACCTTTCAAAGGGCGATGAATAACGTCCTACGCGGTTTTCAAAACGAAATCTGTTTAGTATATCTCGATAATATAATGGTATTTTCCACCTTTCTTCAAGAACATATTGACCGTTTAAGAGCTATCTGAAAGGCTAACTTTAAAATCCACCTCGACAAAAGTAAATTTCTTCACAAAGAAGTCACCTACTTAGGACACATTATAACAAGTTCGGGAGTAAAGCCAAACCCTGATAAAATCATAGCTGTCAAAAACTATCCATTACCAAAAAGTCAAAAAGAAATAAAAGGATTTTTGGGACTAGCGGGCTATTACAGACGTTTTATTAAAGATTTTGTTAAAGTCGCTAAGCCATTAACGGCTTGTTTAAAGAAAAACTTAAACATTCTCCCGCTTTTATAGAATCTTTCAATCACCTTAAACATTTACTCAATAATGCCCCAATTCTTAAATATCCTGATTTTACGCAACCCTCCGTATTAACCACAAACACCTCTAACATAGCTTTAGGCGCTGTTTTGTCGCAAGGCAATCCCAATCGCGTACGCTTCGCGCACTCTAAATGAAACCAAACAACGATATAGGACCATTGAGAAAGAACTGTTAGGAATAGTGTGGGCGTGTAAATATTTTAGACCGTATTTGTATGGCCAAAAATTTACTATTAATACAGATCACCGACCATTGCTATGGCTCGCTAATTTAAAAGAACCTAATAGTAAACTGATACGATGGAAAATCAAATTAGATGAGAATAATATCTACAAGAGCGGCCAGTGAAATGCTAATGCTGATGCACTTTTACGCATACAATTAAACACGATCGAAACGGATTCAACAGTAAATTCACCTGGAGATATCGATCTTGATATTGAACAATGTTTGGGTCTAAAATACGATCCTAATGCAATAAACCCACGGGACATCTCAGAACAAATTGAAGCAATAGAACAACCAAATGAAATCCGAAAATTAATATAATATCCAATATAAGAATTAAAAATCCTTTAGACACAAGTCAAACTCAAAATCAATCATCTATTATCGAAACAGATACAATTTTCAATATTACCCAAATTCAATTACCCAAATACGAACCAAAATAAAAACCAACTACCTCAGACAGTTCACACAGTACATAGCACAAATGCTGATCAAAACTACACATCGATGACCCTTTTAGGGTCATTATTAATAATAAAACAAACCAAATATTGAACAAGAAAGAAAGAAACATTCGACGGGAATAAAATCATTCATGCCACAATACCTAATTTTTAAAATAATATTTAAATCACTCCCCCACATATCTGAGGGCACGGCAGTGCCTCGCCAAGTTCGCGCGCCGTAACCATCTTTTCTTGAAACATTTCAGCCGATATTTGACCTACCTAAAACTCTACTTCGGAATGAGCTACGAATATCAAACTTTGCACAGTCGTAGATCTCCATGGAGTTAACAACCCCTCCAAGTTTGATGGAATTCCATTATTATTATTTTCGGAAAAGAAATATATATATCATAACAAAAACATTTCATGCAAAAAAAAGCCAAGTACGCGAAAATGGCACTCCGTAAAAAGAATTGAGATAAAAGTAAAGCAAACTTCTCCAATACAAATTTCAAAATGAAAGGTTCTTACTAGTTTGGAAATATTTTTCTAAACTTTGCTCAGTCAGTGAGTGGCAATTTCGACGTTTTCTGAAATATCGTAACTACTTTACTACTTTATGGGAGTCCATAAAACTTGGAGAGGTTGTTAACTCTATGAAGATCTACGACTGTGCAAAGTTTGGAGCTGCGTAGCTCATTCCGAAGTAGAGTTTTAGATAGGTCAAATATGGGCTGAAATGTTTCAAGAAAAGATGGTACAGGAGTTTATGCGAACTTGGCGGGGCACTGCCGCACGGAGGTCAGCTTGTCTAATTTAGACGATCGAAACTTCCATGTCGAACTATTTTCTATCATTACCACTAAGTCTTAAAAAAGTGCCCAATTACCTTATTAGTAAACCCCAATTTAGAAACCGATCAACTAACTCGTTGTCACGACGACAAGTCATAGGCCGCTTGATAGCTGGTATAATGATCTGCACTTATTCCGCGCGGAAAGACGATTTTTAAAATTGCTCCAACTTGGTAAACCAGAGTTTATATGGTGATTTCTTCACGTATAATATAAAGATAGGTTAGTGTCTTTAATTTTTACTAATAAACCATTTACAAAGTTTCAATTTGCTTATTAAAAAAATTAGAAAAAGTTGTGTAGTGAATTGTTATAATTTTTCAAATATGTGTTATATATATTGGCGCATGGGATTGGCCACAAGACACCGGTTTCACAGGATAAAAATCAATCCGTTTTGAACTATGTATGTGCAAATAGTGAATATAAAGACTACGATAAAGAATATCAGTGCATGGTAAAAAAACCTTGCAAAATCTGATAGTGATTGATCTATATTGATATATAGTATAGCAATATTAATAAATTTAGTTAAATTTTTATGAATAAACTATGGTAAATAAAAAAAAGCTTTAAGCTAATTAAGTACACACACTCTCATAATATCAATTTTTCAAGTTATTTGCTTAAGAGGACAAAAACGATATGCGAGATTATTTTTGGAGGCGACTGTACCATCTCCAGAATGCACAGTATATTAAAATAAAAAATTTTAAGGCCTGGTTGACCTTTCCTAACTTTCAGCATCAATTTGTCAAAATTACAACCATAAAATAATTTCGATCGTTCAGAACCGACAAGCTGACCACTATGTGCCGTGCGAGGGGTGGCTCGGTATTTCCTTTTGGTGTACAGGTTAGAGGAAATACCAGGAAATACTTGGGAAGTACTGGGAAATATACTAGGAAATACCGGGAAGTGCTTGGGAAATAGTAGGAAATACCATTGTAATTTGAGGAAATACTGGGAAATACCAGGAAATACCGTAGGAACTTTTAAAATACTCTGCCAATATATGGGCACCTAAGATGACACTAGGTACTGTAATGCGCGTGTGAGCTAATCTAACTAAAAACTGAAATATATTTTATTCAACTCCAGACTCAATTACCTTTCGTTTGATACCACACAAGCCATGTTTTGACTTAAACTATTATTTTTAAAATCTACCCCCACCCTTTTTTTTAAAACTAAAATGTATTTTGTTTAACTCCAGACTTAATTACCTTTCGTTTGATATCACAAACGCCATATTTTCACTTAAACTCTAATTTTTGAAATCTACCTTACCCTTTTTTTTAAATAAAATAAAATGTTTTTTGCTTAACTCCAGACTCAATTACCTGATGATGGCTAATAATGCAGAGGCCTTAGTGGTATATCTTTGAGCCAAAGTGTTAGGCCTAAATCATTTATTGTTGTAATCTGCAGAGTTTTTTCATGTACTGGGTGGAAAAAAAAATATGCCACTTTAGTCAAACTCAGTATGTAGGTACGTGGGCACAATAGATCCATTTGTGGTCGCAGTGCATGGAGGTCCAGTAGGGCCTGCCACCACTTTTGAATACATACATACATACAATTACCTTTCGTTTGATATCACACACGCCATATTTCCACATAAATTCTAATTTTTGAAATCTTTTATTTGGCCTGCGTTCGGTGGATTTTATTCATTTTGAAATGGGAAATATCGACCCAAGCTTAGGTACCAAATTTCATTTAAATCGGGCAAGCGGTTTTTGAGTTATGCGGGTCGGTCGTTACAGACAGACAGACAGCGCGACAAAAAAGTTTCAAAATCATCTGAAACGTAAAGACATATAAAAACCTTTGAAATCGGAGCAATTTTTTTTTCTTGAAAAAATTAGGGTCACCATAGCTCGCTCACACTATTATAGTATAGTAGTAGTGTAAGCTAATACAACTTGCATACCAGTTTCTTAGCCTCTTTTCTAGTTTACATTAAAGTTGGTGGCTTTGAAAATATACCATTTTTGTTATCTTCACTATGTTTTAAATAAATACAAGTAATATTACATTTTGATCAAGTTTTTCGCAATTTTCTCGAAATTTTCGAGGTGTTATGATAAAACAGACCACTTTTTACTTTCCTGGCCCGTGCAGCAATGGCTAGAGGAAGTATTGTTTTCGACGAAAAAAAATGTTTTTGAGATAACTCCGAAAATGTGTTATTTGTATGTATTTTGACCTTATGATCTTGACAATATCGTCGTGACGTTGGTCCGTATATGTGTATGTCTGTCCGTAACACGATAGCTCCTGAATCACTAAACCGATTTTTATGAAATTAAATTGAAATTTCGGTAAAATATATAAAATGTAATAAGAGCTGATTAGATTTTGGGCAAAATCCATTAATGCTATAATGAAAGTTTTTCTTAACTCCTTAGCGAAGTTTAATTTATGTTATCACTAAAAACTTTGTAGGTGCTTCCGTTTCTGAGACATTTATAATAAACTGTTTTCAAGGCTGATATAGAGTTGAGTTCACTTGGAGTGTGCTAATGGGCTAGGAAGGTATCAGATCCATCATGGATGTATTTATTTTTATGTTTTATGTCAGTGTTGTAATTTTAAGTTTTTTCTCTGTGCGATTTATTCCATCTGGTTCATTTTTCCAGTGCGGGTATTTCCTGTGCGCTCGTTTCTCTGTCTGCTTTTTTCATGTGTGCTTATTTTCGAGATTCTAAGAAAGCAATTCCGCGAAAATATTATATAACGGGGAGAATTTAGTGACATAAAGGCAAGGAATAAATAAGAAAAGTAAGATAAAAACATTTTTTACCTCAGACTGGATTTGAACCAGCAACTTTCCATTTACCAGGCTGATACAAAACATTTCCTGTAAAAAAAGCCAAGTACACGAAAACGGTATTCCGTAAAAAGAGTTGAGATAAAAGTAAAGCCAATATCTCCAATACAAATTTCTAAATGAAAAGTTCTTGCTAGTTTGAAAATGTTTTTCTTAACTTGGCTATTACAGCCAAACTTCTTTACATTCAATTTTGCAGTGTCTATGAATCATTTGCTGCCATAGTAGCCAAGTTTAGAAAAACATTTCCAAACTAGTAAAAACTTTTCATTTTGAAGTTTGTATTGAAGAAATTGGCTTTACTTTTATCTCAATTCTTTTTACGGAATACCATTTTCGTGTACTTGGCTTTTTTTACATAAAATGTTTTTGTTATGATTTCACTCCTTTTTTAAAGGATTTGAAAATATTTGAGTTTTAAAGTAGTCAAATCTTCGGAATATTGTTCACATCTTTTGCAATGCTTTATTTAAAATTTTGAGGTTTTTTAATTTTTTCCTAGTTTTATCATAATTCCTATCAGTCTTTCAAAGCCAGCACTTTAGCGTTTCTGGAAGTGGACAATGTCACTTTTACATAACTTTAAATTTATGGGGAGGGCAGTAAATTAAAATTTTGGTGTTTTTAAATTTCTTCCTATAGTTTTATCATAGTTACTATCAGACTGCCAAATTGTTCCGTTCAGCCTTCCAAAGCTCAACTTTCTAGCGTGTCTGAAAGTGGGCAAAGTTAATTAAAATTTTGAGGGTTTTTAAATTTTTTCCCATAGTTTTATCATAGTTACTATTAGACTGCCAAAGCTTAGCTCTCTAGCGTTTCTGGAAGTGGACAATGTTACTTTTACATAACTTTACATTTATAGGGGAGGGAAGGAAAATAAAATATTGGGGTTTTTAATTTATATTTATAGTTTTATCATAGTTCCTTTCAGTCTGCCAAAGCTCAGCTTTCTAGCGTTTTTGGAAGTGGACAATGTTACTTTTACATAACTTTACATGTGTAGGGGAGGGGAGTAAATTATAATTTTAGGGTATTTTGATTTTTCCAAGAGTTTGCATAATTTCTATCAGTCTGCCAAATTTCAGCTTTATGCTACAACGCTGAGTCTGAGTGAACGAGTGGCAATTTCGATGTTTTTTAAAATTTCGTAACGACTTAACTACTTTATGGAAGGCTATGAAACTTGGAGGGATTGTTAACTCTATGAAGATCTAGGACTGTGCTGAAATGTTTCAAGAAAATATGGTACGGCGGTAATATAGTTTTACCATAGTTCCTTTTAGTCTCCCAAAGCTCAGCTTTCTAGCGTTTTTGGAAGTGGGCAATGTTACTTTTACATAACTTTACATGTATAGGGGAGGGGAGTAAATTATAATTTTAGGGTATTTTGATTTTTCCAAGAGTTTGCATAATTTCTATAAGTCTGCCAAATTTCAGCTTTATGGTACAAAGCTGAGTTTGAGTGAATGAGGCAATTTCGATGTTTTTTAAAATTTCGACTTTACTACTTTATGGAAGTCTATGAAACTTGGAGGAATTGTTAACTCTATGAAGATCTACGACTGTGCTGAAATGTTTTAAGAAAAGATGGTACGGCAGATTCCACGAACTTGGTGGGGAACTGCCGTGTCCCTAGATTATTTTTTAGCGTCTAACTTATATACAGGGTGTTATTAAATAAGATGCTAATATTAAAGGAGGGTATTTCTGGGTCTGATTTATTAAAAAAATTATATAAACTTATGTCCTTAATGTCTGAACTTTTAAGATACATTTTTAAAAATTTTTAATAGATCCCTTATTAATTAATAGCTGTGATACTGCTCTAGATATTTTTGTGAAATTTGGTACACACTACACATTTTGAAATTTTTTACTGTATAACATTAATTACCACCTTTATATTTTCAGTAGGCCTTCCGGTGTCCCAAAGCAAAAAACACAATTTAGCATATTATTTGCCAACGAGCTCAAATATCTTCGTTAGAGCTTTTCGACAGTTTTTACAACTATTTGTGCAAATATTGCTTAACGTCATTTATGTTTGAGTTTCTCTGTTCGAATCTCGATTTCCAATTTCCATTTAAGCTCGGCGCTATTTTCTCCTCTCTTAATCAAGCAGGCACGTAGATAGTTTTTCTTCCTGGGGGAGTACTCCCATATATAGAATGCTGTTATTTAGTGACGCCACATGAGGCTTTGGACAGGGTAGTCAGAAATTCTTATACTTTAGGGGTGCCACGCTCAATTTTTTATTGCAAAATTCTTATTAACGCAGTAGCTACAATTAATAATAGATAGTTTAAGTTGTGCTACGTATTTTAACGTAAGCATGAGATTTGACAGATACGCAAGCGCACTTCGTCACACCGTCGTCAAGGTCACGTTGGGAGCTTATGTATTTACGTTAGCTTATGGCAGTCTGCGGGCACCTTAACGTTACCAAAGAATAGAATTGGTTGATTGACCGATGGAAAAATGAGGCCTAGACGATAATTTCCGCTTCTAGTACAAACGATTCTTTGCAAATATATTCCTACTGTAGTTGAAAAGACAAAAAACAAATTTGTAACATCAAAAAAACACAGTGCAGAATTCCATATTCTCTGCTATTAGTAGACTTGTTATGGTAACGTAAAAACATTCAACTTAAACTCAAATTTGGAACAAAACGTAGAGCGCTTAACGTGCAGTTTTACGTAAAAATACGTAGCACAACTTAAACTATCTAATGTAAAAAACAGTAAAAATGACAGAAATGTTGTTGTTGCCCAGTTTATAGGTTCAGAAAATGATAATGATGTAGCGCTTATTACAATAAATTGGTAAAAAAAATTTTTTAAGTCACAAGCTTTTATAAAATGCACTAAAAAATAAAAAATAATTTTTTAACATTCTAATATTATCATAATAATAAAAGCGATGGCCGACTGATGGATATTTTAACGATGTTAGCACGATAAGATATCCGTATCAATTAAATATCACTATTTGCAAGAATCAATCTAGCAGAAAAATTAAGAGGTACCAAACCCACCCAACCCGACCCAAGATACCCCAGCATTTCTTTGACATAGGTATGGCAATGGCATAGCATTGCGGCACATCAAACATATCTTTGATGACTTGCTATGTTGAATATTCTTTAAGTGTTTGGATCACAAATTTAGATTAACTTATGCTTTGACTTGCGGCCATCGCTTTTATTATTATGATAATATTAGAATGTTAGAAAATTATTTTTTATTTTTTAGTGCATTTTATAAAAGCTTGTGACTTAAAAAATTTTTTTTACCAATTTATTTTCTACTTTATAGTCTCAGCTATCTACTCTATTAAATGAAAATATTTGTTCAAACAGAACAGAAGAGTTTATTCTAGATTATAATGAAATCGCTGATCGTGAGTTGTTTGGAAACTCATTTTTCTATTGGGGAAAAGAGAGGGTGGGGGTAGAGGTAGAAATATATTTTTTGTTTGGGCTGTATTGTCATCGGACCTTTATGCATGAATGAACCAAATATTATAAAAGTCATTTGAAGTGAAGTGTGTCAAAAACGCATTTTTATGGAAGGGGGTGGGGGGTAGGGTAGGAGGACAATTTTTCATTATTATTGTATTGTCATCGGACCACTGTATGTATATCAAATTTCATCCAAATCGGATAATGGGAAGTGTGTCAAAAACGCATTTTTCTATAGATAGGGGTGGGGGTAGGAGTGGTAGGATTTTTTTAAAATGTTGTATTGTCATCGGACCACTATATGAATACCATATTTCATCCAAATCGAATAATGGGAAGTGTGTCAAAAACTCATTTTTCTATAAAAGGGGGTTGGGGTAGGGGTGGGAGGATATTTTTTTCCTAATATAAAGGAAAGTGTGTTAAAAACAAATTTTTCTATGGAAGGGGGTGGGGGTAGGGGTGGGAGGATATTTTTTTCTTATTGTTGTATTATCATCGGACCACTATGTGTGTACCAAATTTTATCCAAATCGGATAATGGGAAGTGTGTCAAAAACGCTTCACAAGATTTGATAGATAGTTAGTTAAATAGTTAGATAGTTAGATAGTTAGATAGTTAGATAGTTAGATAGTTAGATAGTTAGATAGTTAAATAGTTAGATAGTTAGATAGTTAGATAGTTAGATAGTTAGATAGTTAGATAGTTAGATAGTTAGATAGTTAGATAGTTAGATAGTTAGATAGTTAGATAGTTAGATAGTTAGATAGTTAGATAGTTAGATAGTTAGATAGTTAGATAGTTAGATAGTTAGATAGTTAGATAGTTAGATAGATAGATAGATAGTTAGATAGTTAGATAGTTAGATAGTTAGATAGTTAGATAGTTAGATAGTTAGATAGTTAGATAGTTAGATAGTTAGATAGTTAGATAGTTAGATAGTTAGATAGTTAGATAGTTAGATAGTTAGATAGTTAGATAGTTAGATAGTTAGATAGTTAGATAGTTAGATAGTTAGATAGTTAGATAGTTAGATAGTTAGATAGTTAGATAGTTAGATAGTTAGATAGTTAGATAGTTAGATAGTTAGATAGTTAGATAGTTAGATAGTTAGATAGTTAGATAGTTAGATAGTTAGATAGTTAGATAGTTAGATAGTTAGATAGTTAGATAGTTAGATAGTTAGATAGTTAGATAGTTAGATAGTTAGATAGTTAGATAGTTAGATAGTTAGATAGTTAGATAGTTAGATAGTTAGATAGTTAGATAGTTAGATAGTTAGATAGTTAGATAGTTAGATAGTTAGATAGTTAGATAGTTAGATAGTTAGATAGTTAGATAGTTAGATAGTTAGATAGTTAGATAGTTAGATAGTTAGATAGTTAGATAGTTAGATAGTTAGATAGTTAGATAGTTAGATAGTTAGATAGTTAGATAGTTAGATAGTTAGATAGTTAGATAGTTAGATAGTTAGATAGTTAGATAGTTAGATAGTTAGATAGTTAGATAGTTAGATAGTTAGATAGTTAGATAGTTAGATAGTTAGATAGTTAGATAGTTAGATAGTTAGATAGTTAGATAGTTAGATAGTTAGATAGTTAGATAGTTAGATAGTTAGATAGTTAGATAGTTAGATAGTTAGATAGTTAGATAGTTAGATAGTTAGATAGTTAGATAGTTAGATAGTTAGATAGTTAGATAGTTAGATAGTTAGATAGTTAGATAGTTAGATAGTTAGATAGTTAGATAGTTAGATAGTTAGATAGTTAGATAGTTAGATAGTTAGATAGTTGGATAGTTGGATAGTTGGATAGTTAGATAGTTAGATAGTTAGATAGTTAGATAGTTAGATAGTTAGATAGTTAGATAGTTAGATAGTTAGATAGTTAGATAGTTAGATAGTTAGATAGTTAGATAGTTAGATAGTTAGATAGTTAGATAGTTAGATAGTTAGATAGTTAGATAGTTAGATAGTTAGATAGTTAGATAGTTAGAGAGTTAGATAGTTAGATAGTTAGATAGTTAGATAGTTAGATAGTTAGATAGTTAGATAGTTAGATAGTTAGATAGTTAGATAGTTAGATAGTTAGATAGTTAGATAGTTAGATAGTTAGATAGTTAGATAGTTAGATAGTTAGATAGTTAGATAGTTAGATAGTTAGATAGTTAGATAGTTAGATAGTTAGATAGTTAGATAGTTAGATAGTTAGATAGTTAGATAGTTAGATAGTTAGATAGTTAGATAGTTAGATAGTTAGATAGTTAGATAGTTAGATAGTTAGATAGTTAGATAGTTAGATAGTTAGATAGTTAGATAGTTAGATAGTTAGATAGTTAGATAGTTAGATAGTTAGATAGTTAGATAGTTAGATAGTTAGATAGTTAGATAGTTAGATAGTTAGATAGTTAGATAGTTAGATAGTTAGATAGTTAGATAGTTAGATAGTTAGATAGTTAGATAGTTAGATAGTTAGATAGTTAGATAGTTAGATAGTTAGATAGTTAGATAGTTAGATAGTTAGATAGTTAGATAGTTAGATAGTTAGATAGTTAGATAGTTAGATAGTTAGATAGTTAGATAGTTAGATAGTTAGATAGTTAGATAGTTAGATAGTTAGATAGTTAGATAGTTAGATAGTTAGATAGTTAGATAGTTAGATAGTTAGATAGTTAGATAGTTAGATAGTTAGATAGTTAGATAGTTGGATAGTTAGATAGTTAGATAGTTAGATAGTTGGATAGTTAGATAGTTAGATAGTTAGATAGTTAGATAGTTAGATAGTTAGATAGTTAGATAGTTAGATAGTTAGATAGTTAGATAGTTAGATAGTTAGATAGTTAGATAGTTAGATAGTTAGATAGTTAGATAGTTAGATAGTTAGATAGTAAGATAGTTAGATAGTTAGACAGAACATCTGAAGCTAAATAAAAGCTTGTAAAAATAGAGCTCGATAAATAGTGTATAAAGGAGAGTATAGTGATTGCAATGAGATGTTTATTTGACATATCTAGAAGGATTTGAATTTTCTGCACTAAAATAAACATTTACGAGAAAAGTTGATTGTCTAGTTACTTTTAAACACACTGTACAAAAATTTTTATTTAAGAAAATGATGTACTTTGTACTTGTATTGTTGTAACGTGCTGACTTTGAGTTTTTCATAGTGATTTATAACGTCGTCATAAAAAAGAAACTACTTAAATTGATGATAAAAATTTTACTTATTTTTATAAACACTCTGTATTGTGAGCAGTTCAAACTAATTTTCTTTTCGTAAAATATAAAGAAAAGCTATGTATCTTCTATTGGGTATATATTTTTTGAAAATATCGTTACGTCTAAGAAATCCACATACTTTTCCATCTTTTTAGATTTTTTTAATTTAGAATTATTAATTAAAACCCCCTATACTCCGAGCCTGTATGTGTCACACCCCTCCAGCAATTTTTGTTATAAAGAAAAACAATTTGTTTATGCTTACATTAAATTTCAACTCCTTATCTTGCATAAGTAAGTAATGGAATGGAATGGAATGGAATGGAATGGAATGGAATGGAATGAAATGCAATGCAATGCAATGCAATGCAATGCAATGCAATGCAATGCAATGCAATGCAATGCAATGCAATGCAATGCAATGCAATGCAATGCAATGCAATGCAATGCAATGCAATGCAATGCAATGCAATGCAATGCAATGCAATGCAATGCAATGCAATGCAATGCAATGCAATGCAATGCAATGCAATGCAATGCAATGCAATGCAATGCAATACAATTCAATGCAATGCAATGCAATGCAATGCAATGCAATGCAATGCAATGCAATGCAATGCAATGCAATGCAATGCAATGCAATGCAATGCAATGCAATGCAATGCAATGCAATGCAATGCAATGCAATGCAATGCAATGCAATGCAATGCAATGCAATGCAATACAATGCAATGCAATGCAATGCAATGCAATGCAATGCAATGCAATGCAATGCAATGCAATGCAATGCAATGCAATGCAATGCAATGCAATGCAATGCAATGCAATGCAATGCAATGCAATGCAATGCAATGCAATGGAAATGAACGGAACGGAACGGAACGGAACGGAACGGAACGGAACGGAACGGAACGGAACGGAACGGAACGGAACGGAACGGAACGGAACGGAACGGAACGGAACGGAACGGAACGGAACCGAACGGAACGGAACGGAACGGAACGGAACGGAACGGAACGGAACGGAACGGAACGGAACGGAACGGAACGGAACGGAACGGAACGGAACGGAACGGAACGGAGCGGAAATAGAATAGAATAGAATAGAATAGAACAGAACAGAACAGAACAGAACAGAACAGAACAGAACAGAACAGAACAGAACAGAACAGAACAGAACAGAACAGAACAGAAAAGAATAGAATAGAATAGAACAGAAAAAAATAGAATAGAATAGAATAGAATAGAATAGAATAGAATAGCTTTGTTGACCACATTTTCTAAAAATACAATTGTAGCAAGTCTAACAAATTTTATACTAAGCTAAAAAATTAATAAAAAACACCAGTGTATTTGTAAAAAAAGTTATTCTAAAAATAATTGTGTAAGAAAACGAGTTGCACAATATTACAATAGAATAAACACAGAACAACAGAGGCGCCAATTTTATTTTTACATGAATAAATTGAAAACAAATAAATTCTCATAAAAATGACGTCATTAGTATCAAAAGAGAATGAAATAACATGTACAGACCAATCAGATGCGTTTATTCGAGGGACATTCCTTGGTTTTCAATAGTCGGAGTAACAGCGCTGCTCGAATAAGTTTTAATCCATTTAATTTTCACTTTGTTTCATGATACAAACTTGCTCAAGGGGGTGATACTGTCCCTCAGTACCCCCTTTATCTACGTGCCTGTATTTTCTCTTCTCTTAATCAAGGTGAATATGTTGTTTATTTCCCATTTGGATTTGCGATCGTAAACTAGCTTAAATTTAATTAACTCTTGTTATGTTTACCACCAAGGGACCGATGCGATGGTTAAGAAATCTCTGTGGAACATAGGTCGTTAAAAGACGCCATTTAAAAGTTAGACCACCACAATTAGTGCAGGCGCTGTAGGTAGTTGAGTATGCAAAATATGAGGACCGCACTTTGAAAGTGGATGCTAGCTGAGAATAGATCACAGATTAACGATCTGAATGTTGCTAAGCCAGGTTTTGGTCCAATTTTTTTTATCTCTCCTCCTCTTATTAGTTGGGTTCGAATATCTGAAAATTTGTTGATGCCCTTTTATCCGACGCCACGATTTAGGCGTGATTACTAGGTTTTTCCACTTGGTGCCAAGCGCCAAGCCAAAGTACCCAATTGCCGAGAGGCAATTAAAGAAAACGCATATCTGGTGATCAGCAGGAATAACGATTAAATTAAATTTCATATTTGAGAATAATCGCTCTATTAATAAAAAACTTTGCCAAATTAGATTCGCCATTTTATTCTTTTTGTGTTAAACCTCTATACACCTGTCAAACATAAAAAATGTAGCTCGTCGGAAAGTAATCTCTGTCGCAAGATTTTAAACAAAAACATACAATTTCGAAGAAATTTCTGCGACCGATATGTTTGGTACTTCTTTGAACTGAAACTTCAATTATGCGCAGCGATATCAGAATTATTAATATAATTAATTATTAGAATAATTAAGGCTTATTACTGTGCAAAGGGCTCATAGTGGAAGTTTGTTTGCTTGAATAAATAATCCTTCGTAATTGGAGTAAACGGATTACAGCTTTCTTAGAATCATTATTTATGGTATGTTGGATATTTGGATTACGTGTATACGATATTCCTCGTTCTAATAACTTGAAATCAAGGATTATAGTCAATTAATAGTTTCTTGAAATTATGTCTATAAATTTTATTTATATTATACATGTTGGGTATATAAAAAATATCCTGCCTACACTTAGAAGAAACCAGAACTTTTTATGAAACCCGAGAACCTTCCAGATAAGAAGCCCATTCTGATGACTTGCGTTTCCCATGAAATAAACAACACAGGCATTCCTGCCCAATCAGCACCTTATTTTTAAGAACCTACCTGATAAGAAGCCCAATCTGCTGACTTGCGTTTCCCAGGAAATAAACAACACCAAATCAGCACTTTCTAAGAAGTTTAAATCTAGAATAACAAAGAATTATTCCATTGCTTAATAAGCACTTTTTCTTTATATAAACTCAAACCATTGTATTGTTATTCTCTATAGAATCGTTCTTAAGTACACGTTAAAATGTAACGTTTTGTATTAATTAATTAAAATAAAGTTTTTATAAAATGTTAAAAGTAATCTTTAAAGTATAACATACATATCAAACGGTGCATATAATCTTTTATAGCTGGTGTTTGGGCAGAATTTCCGAAGTTGTGGTGATTTTGATATAAATTAGCCTGGAGCTTTCATTTACATTGAATAGGTTAAGGTTCATTTAAGCAAGATTAAAGTGAGTTTTTCCATTAAGGACTGCTTAACACGAAGTCATATTCTCTGTGTTATCGCGCTGTCTCTACAATCTTCAGGAGTAATCAAAGCACTTTCTCAAGTTTATCAGGCAAGATTCTTCCCATATTTCGGGTTACTTTAAGTTTATCTTTAGTGTTGCCACGAGACGAGAATAAAGTGTTAAGTCCATTCTGGTATATACTAACTTCTGAAAATAACAATATATTTTTTTTATGTAAAACCACCGGTATTAATTTTAAACGATGTATCGACGTCGAAACTTAGAGTTTACAATATAAGTACCGGGTAAAATTTCGTTTACCCTAAATGTGCTATTAAAATTATTTTTTTTGTGGTCTTTATAGAGATCTATGTTCCTGACAAACAAGGATATGTGTTTTCATTTGAAAATAAAGAAAACAAATCTATTATTTAAAATACTTTTGCAAGGGCAGTACTTACGTAGCTCGGAGATCTCGATTGATAGGTCTTTTAGGGTCCATCTCACCGACTTTTTTTTCGTTACTTAGCTTAAAGCGTTTCTTAATATAATCATAATATGACGTAGTAAGGAACACTTAAGGTTAAGTAACGAAAAAAAGAGTCGGTGCGATGGGCTATTAATGGAGTTCAATATTCCTTTTCATATACTTTCTAAAAAAATCAGAGGTTTTTGACCTCTATAAACTTAGCATTACCACTTAAGAATTGGATATTCGCAATATATGCATTAATTGTCGTAAATTTGTCGTAAATTTGTTGTGAAAGAAAAAAATTTGTCGCGCCACCCGTTTTCCTGAAAAGGGTATGTAATGCTAAGTTGAGTCTCAACTTAGCACTTCCACCCCAGAAAAAATTAAAATTTTCAAAAACTAATCTATGGAATAATTGTCGTAAATTTGTCGTAAAATTTGTCGTGAAAGAAAAAAATTTGTCGCGCCACCCGTTTTCCTGAAAAGGGTATGTAATGCTAAGTTGAGTCTCAACTTAGCACTACCACCCCAGAAAAAATAAAAATTTTCAAAAACTAATAAATTCATTAATTGTCGTGAATTTGTCGTAAATTTGTCGTAAAAGAAAAACAATTGTTGCGTCATCCGTTTTCCCGGAAACGGGCAGTGAGCAACTTTGAGATTTCTCAGCTAAATCTTAGTGAACTTTAAGCTTTTTCACATTACGAGGATGTAGTACACACGTGTCCGAAAAGTTTTTTCCAACCATTGCCTATGCTATGCTTGATCTTTATTTTATTAGGGGTCGCCTATTTATTACGTAACAGGATTTGGAGGGCTTCCTAAAAGTTTGGCAAAGTGTAACAAGGGGTAGGGAGGGCTTCTCGACTTTGTTAGGTAAGAACTTTTGCCTACAATAAAATAAATAAAGCTATACAACTAGTAGGTACCTAGTGTTCCTAGAAGATGGTATTTTGTTAGTATGAACATATTTATATCCGTTCTTTGTAGCAAAATTCCTATGATTGTTAAAAGGACAACATAATATTTCTTGAGAAGTTCGCTATTTTTCGTTAATTCTAAAACAATGCAAAATCCTGGCGTTAGCTTGATCATTGAAAACAGCGAGCAATGAATATTTATATTAACACCACAAAGGGTTATATTGAAAAGTAAAAACAGCACGTAATATAACGATTGTTTCACCAAAAATTTACAATCGCGCGCAAGGTTAAATATACTACATCTTCGTATTGTGAAAAAGCTTAAAGATCACTAAGATTTAGCTGAGAAATCTCAAAATTGCTCACTGCCCGTATCCGGGGAAACGGATGACGCGACAGTTGTTTTTCTTTTACGACAAATTTACGACAAATTCACGACAATTAATGCATTTATTAGTTTTTGAAAATTTTAATTTTTTCTGGGGTGGTAGTGCTAAGTTGAGACTCAACTTAGCATTACATACCCTTTTTAGGAAAACGGGTGGCGCGACAAATTTTTTTCTTTCACGACAAATTTACGACAATTATTCCATATATTAGTTTTTAAAAATTTTCATTTTTTTCTGGGGTGGTAATGCTAAGGTAATGCTAAGTTGAGACTCAACTTAGCATTACATACCCTTTTCAGGAAAACGGGTGGCGCGACAAATTTTTTTATTTCACGACAAATTTACGACAAATTTACAACAATTAATGCATATATTGCGAATATCCAATTCTTAAGTGGTAATGCTAAGTTTATAGAGGTTACTTTTTGAGTAAAAGGCTAATTAAGGAAAAAATAGTCAAAAATTCAAGATAGCGCCGCCATTTCGACACTGTTCCTTAATGGGATCGGGAATTTTACTAAGTTTAATGGAAACCCAATAGCTATCGTTTGCGCATAGTCTTGATTTTATGTTTTTGAATTTTTTTTATTTTTTAATTTTTTTATCAGTCATCCCATATCCAAGTATGTAAGGGCGCACTTCAAAAAATCATATCTTTTAGAATATACGGTCAAATGTAACGACTCAAGTATCAGTGTACTTAGAAAACCTTACTCTTATGGAAAAAATAATACATCAGAATTGTTTGGTAGCCATATTTGTTTTAATCCGCGATTAAACTCTGATTTTGTTAAAATTTGCAAACTACCCCCCACAAACTTTGGCGCGCCGTAAAGCAAAAGCTATTGGTCGGAGCGAAAAAATGCATAAAACCAAAGTTGTGCGCAATTTTGTTCTCTACATATCTTATTTGAACTTTTTTTTTATAGCACCTATTCCAACGGAGCTATTTTCTTCCAAGCGCCGCGATGCAGGGTTTTCATCCCCCCCCCTCCAGCGGCAACCCTCCGAGGACGCAAACTGAGATGTAATATCAAGGGACCTATGTCTACCATCCCACCAATTTTCATTTTTGTTTGATTTTTTGCAAATAGAACCCCATATTTTGTACCTAACGCTTGGCCTATTAAGCCGAAGTATCGATTTTTTCCCTTTTCTTTGTTCATCCATACTTCTACCCCCAAATACACTCAATAAACGAATACACTACTGGTATAGAACTCAACAGATCCGAGTGGACCGCTTCTCTGATGCCCGAAAATATAATATAAAATATAATATTGCTACGTAAAGGTAAGCATCGTCAAAGAAACCGCCGCGAGACGTGGCTGCACGTTAGATAATTCGGGGGAGACGTACGGGCGGGTTAAACGATGTCCTTTCGCGCTAGCCCGGGTGTAAGTTTATCCTGGCCCGGACCTGAGAACATAAGGGGTTGGTGGCACTTTTACGGAGGTTGAGGGGGCGGTAAACGCCGCCTCCTCGACACTTTTTTTTACCTCGTCCCACACGTATGCCCCGCAGGTGTTTCTTGAATGTCCGCTCTTCGCCGCCTTAAAAGTAAACTTGCTTTGTGAAAAGATAATATTTTCCACATATTTTTGAGAAAATACGTTTTCTAGATTAATATAGATTTTTTTTCTGTGTAGGAACGTGATTTATTTTTGGAGTTTAAAGTGCATCTAAACATTTTTATCGTTATAATACATACGAGGAATTTTTAACGATGTGCAGCTTCAACACAAAGTAGCTCGCAGGAATAGATAAATTGTGTCTCTTTTTGAAATATAACAATACTATAAAAAATTGGATGACTTACCTTTTCTGCTGCTTTGTTGTTACAAATATATACAGGCTGACGACTTTTACCGAAACGCTGCCTCTAGCGAGTTAGTTTGATTTTTTGAAAAAGCAGAAACACCTCAACCAGGGCCGTACCCAGAAACAACTTTCAGGGGGGGATAAGAAGTTTAAAATACATTTTTGTAAAGTTTGCTTTTTGTGTTGGTAATTGCACAAAATGTTAATTTCTAGCACGTTTTTTTAACTTTATATATCGAAAAATTTGTTTTTCTTCGATATTTCCTTTAATTTTTACGCAATATTTATTCTTAACGCCTCCTATTAAAGCAACATTTATTTTTTTAGTAAACTTGCAAAAAAAAAAACGTTTTCCAGCCTATACAAAGATGGTGCTTAATATGTCAAATATCTAATGTCACTGCATCCTGAAAGCCTGGCGTCTCCATGGGTAGCGACAAGCTTACGTGACCTGCCTCGGAATCACGGTGGATATAATAGACCGGTGTTCGGATCTTATATATATGTGTCGAATTTTCCACGTCACTGGTGGTCCAGCTTTTTTTTGTAAGCAAAAGTTAGATCTGATATGAACAACGGAACAACTAATATTTTTTGAATTTTTTGAAAACTAAGGCCATTTTCCTACTGTTTTCTACTACATCTTTATAAAATGTAATTTTCTAGACGTAGTGTCGGTATTTTTTTTTAGCTGCTTTATTTTTTATTACACAAAACTTAAACTACAAGTCAAACTGAATGTGATCGTTTCGTATCAATGGTGAGCCGAGGACTATTAAGTAGTAAACAAAGAGGTAGGTCAGCGGATGATTTTTGACGATGAAACGAACACATTATTTTCTTCGAATTTTAATTTTTGTGTAAAGAGAAATGAAGCGGCTTAAAAAAATAACGTCAAATGTCTGAAAAATATTATTTTATCAGAATATACTAAAAAATAGTAGGAAAAAATGCCTTAGTTTACAAAAAAATCAAAAAATATTAGTTGTTCATATCATATCTAACTTTTGTTTCTAAAAATCAGCTGGACCACCAGTGACGTGAAAATTCGACATATATTTATAAGATCCGAACACCGGTCTATTCTATCCACCGTGCCTCGGCATATCCATGGGCGACTCATCAACTTACCTCGGAATAATTAGAGTACCTACACGCAATTTTTATACAATTTTGTAAATTAACCTCGGAACCTACAATTTTTCTAGAAGTTTGTAAAGCAATCTCAGAATTTTTAGAGCACCTACAGTATGCAAAATACTTTTAAAAATTAAAAGAAAATACTTATATTTTAAGTTCATTTTATTTTTAAACTAAATTAATACAAAAAAGAATATGAAACAATTTAATGCATACACTTTGACTATAAGATATAATATTAGTTACAGTACTTATCTAAAATGATAAAAAATATCATTTTTGTGGGGTTACTCTAAATTTTTCCTTTTATGTAAAATGGTGAAAATGGTTGTAGTGTCTAAAGTCATATTCCCGTGATTCTGCCGTACTTTCAATCAGGTAGACTTTGTGCAAAAACATGTTTTTTTTAAATATATTATCTTTAAAGTTCTTTAGATTTGGGATCATAATATTTAACAGCATTGCTAGAGATATATTACTTAAATATTAAATTAAGCAAAACAAACTTCGAACCTACCAAGACTTCAAGCCTCGAATGACGATCACTCCATAGTAGGAATTTTCAGGAAGCCAGAATGGTTTTAAATGGTACCTAGTCCTAATCCTACACTTTCTTTATTTTCATTTAATGTCCTATGTACGTCTAGAGTACGGACATTTTATGATTAATTGGACGTAACATGTTCCTACCTAAAACAAGTTTTTAACGTACATAGTACGTACATTCGTCAAAAATACGTCGAATCTACGTCCATAGTACTTACTTCAATACGTCCATAGTACGAACAAATCGAAGGAAAATAATGCCTAAAGTTGTTACGTCCCTCAGAAAAACATATATGGATGTTGTATGTACTATGTACGTACGCTACGTCGCAGAGTTACATACTATGTACGTACATAGTACGTACTTTTGCTATCTGGTTAGTTAGTGTGAAACCAAACCAAACCAACCGAAACCTCTTTTTGTAAATTAGCTTTTCGGTCCTCATGTTGAAATCGGTGTTAGTTTCTAACCTTTCTCAATTGAGCGCGAATCTGTGACTTGGGAAAAGTTTTTTTGTTTGGAAAAAGGTCAGGGGGTATCTGGACCGGTTAGGATACGTTTGCGATCAATTGGCAAAGGTCAGAAAAATACCAATTTCGATCTCCTAACATCTCCGAGGACAGTGGAGCTAATTCAAGAAAATAATTTTTCGAAAAAATATGTCGGTTAGGTTTCATACCCTCTAAGATCCCGGGAAAGAAGTCAGGGAAGTTTTTTTTTGAACTGTGACTCGTCGTGTCGCTACCCAAAAAAATATCTAGAGATGTTAAAAAAAAATCTTAGACTTTGATAGATGTTGAAAATGTATTATTTGAGTGCATTTTGACCTATCTTAGCAATATCTCCGTAACGTCTGTCCGTGTTTGTATGTGTGTGTAGGTGTGTGTGTACTGTATATGTTTGTTTGTGTGTGTTTTGACCTGTTGTTCTTTCGCCCTTTTGGATTTTCGGCCTTTTGTCGTTTCGACCGCATGTTTTCGACCGCATGTACTTTTTGACTTTTGTATTTGCGACCTTTTATTCGCCGCCAGCTTCTTTTTTTGGCCACCTTAATAAAATAATAATAGGTATATTATAAACCCGTGGCGAGAATTTGCAAGTTCGTACCAGAAGGACGGCTATAATTTGCTAAGTGACTAAAAGGGACTTTAATTCCAAGGTTTATATACTAAAAATAATAATCATAAAATAAACAATATACTAAACACACAACCGGTACTCTAGTTTTAGCATGTCAACCCCCGGTATATAATAATACAGTGGGGAGTGCTAGTTTTTATTTATTTGATGTGCTTTGACGCGTTGCTATGGCATGACTTAAAACCATCCAGGTAGAATAAAGAGGAGATGTCGTGCACATGACGTGACTTACCTGTACCCCCTTCGGCCATATTGTTTAGACCCTTTTGTCCATCTTCTGTCATCGCGATCGATCCGATCGATCGAGCTTTATTTGCATTTAAATTGTGTTTTTTTAAAGATTCGAGTGGCATTATTGCTAGTTTTGTTAAAACGAACATGGTGTTTTGTGCCCTACGTAGTTATGGTAGCAGAAGCAGTGTAGATCAGAATATATACAAAGGAATAACGTTTCATAGGTGAGTATAAACAAAAAACAGAACCGTACTTGTGTTTCTCATGGCACAAAAATTTTGAAAAATAATTCTCTAGCTTACCTAAAGCTTAGAGCCACTACATATTCTGCACTACTTTACAGCCAAACTTTTTTCTTTGGCGCTAGCCCCCCCTCTTAGAGTTAACGAATTGGTTACGCCGTCCTGTATTCCTGTCCACAAACTGTATTTTTACTGGAATAAATTATAATAGACATAAGTTTTGTTAAAACAAATAAATTAAATCAGGATTCTCGCGCCTCTCTCCCCGAACCGAACCGAACCCCCAATATTGGTCAGAGCCCGTTGATGTGGGAACCACTGCTCTAAAAGTACCCAAACAAGAAATACAAGGCTGGCGAGTCAGAATCGCCCCAGGTCTAGACTTTTGCTAGTAAAAAAATTGCGATAAAAATACTTTATAATTCAAACAAAAACATAACACTTTTGTATTTAGATCCCAAATTTCAATATCTCTATAAAAAAACAATAGAGAAACGAATGCTATTTATTTTACTTGACACTTTTCTCCCGCATAAAGAGATAAAAATGAATTAAGTGCTTTTCTATAAATTAAAAAAAAAACTAAAACATTTTCGGAAAAGAAGAATAAACGTGCCTCTTTGAAGGGTCAAGTACCAGTCTGTCGGACATCTTAACTTTTGAGATGGCGGCAAATTTCGATTACAAACTTTGAAGAAGAATCAATTCTTACCATGATTTTTTTTATTTCACTAAGATCGGTTCAGTAATAATGAGTTTATAAGGAAATGAATGCAGAAAGGATTGGCAATGCAATCGTATAATCTGTAAAACAATGGCTGAAACAAAAATAGATTTCCTGAGAACCACCCAACCGATTTTTCTAATTTATAGTTTAGTTTAGTTTAGTTTATTGATTGGTAATATTACACAGAAAATAGTGTTTTTACAAGTCAACAGATAAGATATCTTACAAAATTCTACTTAAAAAGATTATTGCATAATTATGATTAATTAAAAAACCTATTTTATTGACTACATGAATATTTAAAATATGTATAAAAACACGCTTATTTAAAAAAAAAATTTCAACACAAGTTTAAAAGTTTAAAAAAACACACAAGTTCAAAACATAAAATTACTTCTCAGGTACTCCTCGAAGGAATAAAGTGCATTCTGGATTAGATGGGTTTTCACCTTCCCAATAAACTGTTTAATTTCCAGAGATTTTATTTCTGGTGGAAGTGCATTAAAAAATTTGATTGCATAATAATCTGTGCCTCTACGAGTTCTTTCTAGCCTGTGATAGCTAGGTATGAGATTATCTCTATTCCTAGTATCCACAGAGTGTACATCTCTATGAGTTTTAACCGAGGGGTCATCAGCTTTCAACAGTACTGTACAAATTTCACAACAGTACCCGACAGGATCCAACAGTACTCGACAGTACACGATAGTACTCAACAGTACTCGACAATACCACGACAGGACCCAACAGTACTCGACAGTACACGACAGTACCCAACAGTACTTGACAGTACACGACAGTACACGACAGGACCCAACAGTACTCGACAGTACACGACAGGACCCAACAGTACTCGACAGTACACGACCACGATAGGACCCAACAGTACACGACAGTACCCAACAGTACACGACAGTACGTAACAGGACTTAACAGTACACGATAGAATCCAACAGTACTCGACACAACCCTCTTAGCCGAAACAGTGGCGTAGATGCAAAACGACAGGATGACCTTTGTTTTTTTTTTTTTTTGGAGACGGCGCGGTTCAAATTTCTACGGCGCGGTTCGGTTAATTCATTCATATATGAAACGCGCGAAGGTCCTATCGGCCTTCCCCAGGATGACCTTTTTTTTTGGGTCGCAAGATTTGTGAGCGCGGCGCGGTTCCCCAAAGATGATGACCTTTTTTTTGTTTTTTTTTTTTTTTTTTTGCTCGCATGTTTTTTGAGGGCGAGGCACGACGACAGTACTCAACAGGACCCAACAGTACACCGCCAGGACCCAACAGTACACGACAGTACTCAACAGTACACCGACAGGACCCAACAGTACTCGACAATACACGACAGTACCCAACAGTACTCGACAGTACACGACAGTACCCAACAGTACTCAACAGGACCTAACAGTACACGTCAGGACCCAAGTCCTGTTGGACGCTGTACAAAATTTTAGGGTGCCGATGACCTCTCGGTTTTAACCTTGTTGTGCGAGGGAAAAGTAGTGCTTTTCTCTAAATAAAAAAAAAGCTAAAACAATTTTAGAAAATAAGACTAAACACGCCATTTTGAAGAATCAATTATGATTATTTTTTAAGATTTTAATAAATTTTATTAAATATTAAACAAAAATATTTTTTTTAGAACCACCGAACTGATTTTGCTGACTTATACCTTGTTGTGCGTGGCAAGAATGCTGCTTTTTTAGTAATTTAAAAAAGTTATTAAAACATGTTTGCACAAGAATAAACGAGCATCTTCGAAGGGTACAATTTATTTCGTCCGCCATCTTGGACTTTGAAATGGCGGACAAATTCAAAACTCTGATTCACTCTCTGCCAAGTGCAGTTTGTCCCATTAAAATCGATGTTATAGTTCAAAAGTTATAATGAAAAAAAATTTACGGTTTTTTTTTTGCCCACCCGGTATCTACATACGCAAACCATTGCCTGCTAGAATGCTTATTTTCTTACCACGGTAGACCTGTAAAGGGGAAGCAACGAAAGTGTTAGAAATAAAAACTACTTTTACTCACCGAAATTGATCTCTTCCATTTAGCGTCTCTTGCTTGATGGATAAAATAACAGGACCTAAATCTTCGTCGTTAGTAAAGTAGTTCCAGTGCTCCGTACCGTAAAAGTACCTCTCGTAAGTTTCCTGCTCCACGCTGGTCAACTCAAAAGCTGCGTGAAAGAATAGAGATTAAGCCAGGTTAAACCACGAAACTGACGTAACTAGTTAAGTGATATGTCAATTTTATTCAGTGTGCATCCATGCACAGATGTCTTAATAAAGTAAATAGCCCCAATCTCTTATGTGCTATCCATTGAAAACTCTGAAATTCTTTAAGAAGATTGCAGTGTGCTAACATTGAATCTTTCAAAATAATTTTTTTTAGGCTATGAGCGCACCTGACACTGCATCTTAGAGAGGAAAAAATCCTTAGACGAGAAAAGAGGGAGGAAGAGTAAACCGGCTTGAGTGTGCCCAGTTTGGCACCACCAGTGGCGTATCACGTGGGGCTGTCAAAAAAATGCCTTAATTTTAGGAAAGATATATTCTTAAAAAGGATCAAATTTAACATTTTTTTCTTTGATTTTTAGTTATAATGTCTTAAAATTTAAAACAGACAATCGAAATTTTGTGGAATTGTGCATTGCAATAAAGGTAACAATTAACTGTTTTAATCATGTTAAAACAAGAAAAATACTTTAAATTATTAGCAAAAGTCTTTTCATATTTTAAAAAAATATATTTTTTTAATAAACATGGTGTTAATATAACCATTTTTTGTTTTTATTAGGGGCCGATATCTACAAAAATATATATTTATTTTTTTCCCAAATTTAAATTGACCTATAAAAAATTGACATATTTATACCTTTTGCAAAGGTTTCTTGACCACACTGTATTTCCTCAACCTAAATTTTTTTGGAAAAACAGCAATAGAATACATTTTGATCATAATGGATTACAAAATTATATGACGTAATATTTTGAATTTTTCAAATATAAAGTTTTGACTTTCTCTTCAAACTTAACAAATACTAGAACTTAAGAACTATTAAACTTTTGGTCTACTTTTGACCTTTTCCACCGTCTGTTGAAATTTGGAGTAAGTATACATTTCAATAAATAAAAAACATGTATTTTTTTTAATAGGATTTGTATTTTAAAAAACATTAATAAAGAGCTATATACATTAATAAATGACACTATTTTTACTGCCCTCTAAAAAGGATAGTTTTTGTTACGTGGATTTTTTAGCATCTGTTATTGTGGAAGACCAATCTGCAAGGTACATGTTTTTAACCTACAAGCCACATTTGTTTCCATCTTTAAGGGAAATCTGAATCAAAAAGTAAAGTGTATTAAATAAGTAACAATAAGCAAAGTATTACGTTTATATTAAAAACAAATAAAGCCTACGCCTATGGATACTTTTGGTCGTTCAGGCATAATTAGCTCATAAATCAGATAATTAAAAATATGTCTATAAATCGGACCTTATAAAGGAACCAAGTTTCGTCAGAACAAAAAAATTTAGCTGTTTAAGGCAGTACGCAATTAATACAATGTCTTTTTTCCTTGAAGCTATGTTTCTACCACTAAATATTTACCTACAAAACGTTATTCCTGATACTTTCTATTCAGTTCGACTCTTGTAACCAAAAGCTGAACAAAACACCATTATGATGCCACAAAAATACCAGCGTATTTAAGTCCATATTAGCACAAAATCACAAATATTAAACCTGGTGTCATACTCAATGTTTGGCACCAAAAAATGGCGTCGCATAGAAATTTGGGTTTTTCTGCCACGGACCGTCATACATGTTACGCGTCCTCTCTCGTCCCTTGTCTAAGGCAAAATCGATGTAGCACTACTCCAAAACCCGCGGATCTGTCAAAATGCCATAAAGGCATTGGGATTGCTTATTGGTTACACTCTCTATGAAGTGTGTTGATAATTTAGGCTTTTAGTGGTAGTATAGTATATTTTTGAGCCAAAGTTTTAGGCCTAAATCATTTCTTTGTTGTAGCCTGCAGAGCTTTTCTATGTACTGGGTGGTAAAAAAAAAACATGCCACCTTAGTCAAACTCAGTAGGACCTGCCACCACTTGAATACAATACAATAGGCATGGGCGCAACAAGAGGGGGGGGCCCAAACCTAAGATTTTTTAGATATTTTCTACATATTTCATGAATAAAAAGATAATAGAGCATAAAATACGACATCATGAGGTCTCGCCGCCCATAACATATTCCTGGGTGCGCCACTGCAATGCGATAGGCTATGAAGTACATAAACAAAACGGAAATTCAAAAATCAAAAAAATAACACTAAAAACATTAGATTAGTCAAACAAGTTACATGGCTAATCGGGCAAAAAGGAGTTTTTTGTTTCCCTTGTATTTTTCCGTGGGTAGCTACCCACGGAAAAATATAAGGGAAACAAAAAACTCCTTTTTGCCCGATTTTTTTGTTTCCCTTGTATTTTTCCGTGGGTAGCTACCCACGGAAAAATATAAGGGAAACAAAAAACTCCTTTTTGCCCGATTAGCCATGAAACTTGTTTGATTTTTAAATTCACGGGTATGAAATTTCACGTTTGTTAGATTAGTAATCAATGTTACCATAATTACAATTTTCTTAAAGAATTTCGGCGATGCCGACACACATAGCACAATCACGTGTTTAACACGTAAAAAAGACGTGAGAAAAAAAAACGTTGATTTTAAAAGCAGCTAGAAAAAACGTTTATTTCATATATGAAAACAAGCTTAATAGGTCATTCATTAACGTTATAAAAAATAACGTTGCTAAAAACTGCGTTGTAATAACGCCATTATCAAATTAAAACAGCAATGTTTTTACGTTATTTTCAAGTGATTTTTATTAACGTTAAAATCACATTAGATTCACGCCTTTTCTACACGAATTTTAAAACGCGACTTGCATGGCTTTTCTACCGAATATTTTTGAGATTTTACTAGCAGCAGCGCCACCTATTGTCGGGATTTTTCACTTTAAAGAAATCTATCAGGCAGTGCTTTGGCCTCTAAACTCCAAAAACCTGTTAAGGAACTGATCCCTGATCCTTCACGATCACGACGCATCTATCATTAACCTGATAAAGACACATTAATATTCTGTGAAAGTGTTTACTGTTAAAAAATCTTATTTAGCTTTTAAAAAAAACATAATGTATAAAAATAGATAAATAGATATTTTGTCTTGCCTTGAGCGCCATCTTTAAAATTGTCTTGAAGTGTTGTAGTCTTAAACTAGTGAACTTTTATAACTTCCTTTCGCTTCTCTTTTAAGTTAAAAATTTTTTATTAAAAAAACGTGGCCAAAAAAGACGCAGAAAGTTAGTAGGTTTGAGAAGTCTTAATCTAGTGGCGTTTTAGAACATGTTGTGGAGGACTTTTCAACTGTGAATTTGGTACATGAAAATAACGAGGGTAAAAAACACGTTATATACACAGCACCAGAAACTTCAGCAAAAAGTACATTTTTATAGCTGATTTCTCCTTGGTTTTAAGTTATCTTTAAGCATGTAGATTTAACAAAATGAATATTACATGGTATGAAGTTGTTTTCAAGTAAAAAAAACGTTGTTATTTTTGTTCACGTTAATTTAACGTTGATATGATTTTTGTGCTATATGGGGTGATGGCCAACCTCCTTTCAGTAGTGATTTCGTGTGATTTCTTGGCCTCCTTTTTTTAAGACATAAGACATTCATTTTTTGCTCACATGTATACTTCTCGTATAATTATAGTAGTGTGAGTTATGGTGATCGTATCGAAACTAAGAAAAAAAATGTTCCCGTTTCAAACTCTTTTGTCGAACAATCTGTCTACCTGTCTGTAACGATCAACGCGCATAGCTCAAAAACTGCTTGCCCGATTTTTATGAAATTTGATATCCTGGTTGGATTTTGGCTCTAGATGGTCCTATTTAAAAATGAATAAAATCCACCTCGTGTGAGGCAAGGTGTCCATAAATTGGTAGAGTAATTTTTTTCAGCATCTACTTTGATTTGTTTTATTTTATTTTACCCATCCATATTGTCGCTTTGGTGGTGAACAGTTAAACCAAAAATAAGTTAAGACTGTTAAAAAGATTAAAAAGCACACTAAAAAGCATAAAGTTTGATTCCATAAAGTATCGTAACCACATAACCCCAAAGATGTATGAAAGTCCATGCATCTTTGGTAAGCCACAAATTTTTTAAAGCCCTTGTAACTCAAGTTTTAGCTCACACGTATACTATAACTGCACTATAGTAATGTGAGTTATGGTGATCGTGTCAAAACTAACAATTCCAATTCCAAAAAAAGTATTATACTTATATCTTTGCGTTTCGGATAATTTTGATACTTTTTTGTAGCGTTATCTGTCTCTTTATCTGTCTGTAACGACCATCGCTCATTAATCCAAATTCGCTTTCCCGATTTTAATGAAATATAGTACCTAGGTTTGGTTTTGGCTCAAGATCGTCATGTCTATAAACGAATAAAATCCACCGGACATCACGGTGGATAGAATAGACCGGTGTTCGGATCTTATATATATAATTATATGTCGAATTTTTCACGTCACCGGTGGTCCAGCTGATTTTTGTAAACAAAAGTTAGATATGGTATGAATGAAAACTAAGGCAATTTTCCCACTGTTTTCTGATACACCCTTAAAATATATAATTTTCTAGACTTATTGTCGTTATTTTTTTTTAGCCTGCTTTATTCGTTATCACACAAAACTTAAGCTACAAGTCAAACTGAATGGGAAGTAAACAAAAATTTTTGTGTAAAGAGAAATGACGCGGGCTAAAAAAAATAACGACTGGTATGTCTGAAAAATATTGTTTTATAAGAATATACTAAAAAATAGTAGGAAAATTGCCTTAGTTTTTAAAAAATTCAAAAAATATTAGTTCTTCATATCATATCTAACTTTTGTTTACAAAAATCAGCTGGACCACCAGTGTCGTGAAAATTCGACATATATTTATAAAATCCGAACACCGGTCGATTCTATCCACCGTGACCGGACATAAGCCAAAAAAAAAGGATGGCGGTAGAATCGTGTTAGGTTGGGTTAGAGTATTTTTTTTATGTGGTTTACGACTATTAGCTTGAGGACTTACAGGGTGTCCCAGAACTAATGGTACATCGTTAAACTGTAGATTCCTTGGGTCAAAATATTACGATTTAGCTATACTTACCTTAGTCCAAAAGTTCGTATTAACCGAGATACAGGGTGTTAAACTTTATTGTTTCAATTTGATTTTCTTTAATAACTTTTTTACTAATTAATATTTTTGCAAAAACTAACCAGCCTGTGGGTTTTTTTTTAAATTGGCAACACGATTCCGTTGAAATATTTGATGTAGAATGTACAGGGTGTTCTTTGAACCACTGCCATTGCATAAAAATCAGTGTATTTTTCTTGTGCCTCGGTGTATACCAGTTTTTATGTAAGATGATGGTTTTCCCATCCTTTTTATGTAAAAAAGTTATACTGTTTTAAAACCGTTGCTCTGGGTTTTTGAGATTTCTGCATTTAAAATTTTTATTGCATGTGAGTGATCTGCCTAATTTATGTATGATACTTTCTTCAATTCTTTCTACTAATTAATAATTTTGCACAAAAAATTGGGTTTAGTGGTTTTTGGGTATGCACAATTTAATTGTGTATACAAGATTCTATTAAAAACACTTATTTTTTAATTTTTTTTAAGTAAAAAAGTTATGGCTTTTAGATGTCGCTTAGAGCAACGGTTTTCAAGATACTTAAATTAGAAGTTTTTATTGTATGCGTTAAAGATTTTTGATTAAATTCTTACTTACTTCATACATATCAATACTTTTTTATAGCATTCTAAGATTTTACGTTTTCTTAAAAAATATTAAGTGAAAAAATATACAGCGTGGTTCTTGAATTATCATAGGTGTGTTAAAACAATTGTAAGTTATTGTCCGTTATTGCAACTGTGTAGGGCTATGTTTTTAATGAGGAACAAAAATCTCTTCGTATTAGTTTTTTTTAAAATGGTAAGTACACTTTATTAATGCAAGTATTTTTTTATTGTTTTAAAGAAAATTTTAATTATAAAAAAAATAATATTTTATTATTTATTAAAAAAATATAAAATTTCAAAAAGCATGGCGCTCTCAGCAACTAAATTAAAATTTTAAAATTCACAAATAGTAAATTAAACTTAAAATTGTTTATTATAGTAGGCTTGTTATTAATAATTATTTAATAATTAAAATAATACTCCGTTCCAAAACCTGCTTAAGTATACACCGAGGCACAAAAAAATACACCAATAATTTTAATGCAGTGGTAGTGGTCCAAAGAACACCCTGTACATTGTACATCACATTTTTCAACGGAATCATCTTGCAAATTTCAGAAAGACCTACATGCTGGTTAGTTTGTGCAAAAATATTAATTAGTAGAAAGAATTGAAGAAAGTATCATACATAAATTAGGCATATCACTCATATGCAAAAATCTCAAAAACCGTTGCTCTGAGCGACTTTAAAGCACTATAACTTTTTTATATAAAAATGATGGAAAAACCACTATTTTACATAAAAACTGGTATACTGATTTTAATGCAATGGTAGTGGTCCAAGGAACACCCTATACACTGTACATCAAAATTTTCAACGGAATCGTCTTACCAATTTCAAAAAAACGTACATGCTGGTTATTACTTGCAAAAATATTATTTAGTAAAAAACTTAAAGTTTAACACCCTGTGTCTCGGTTAGTACGAACTTTTGGACTAATGTAAGTATGGCTAAACCGTAATATTTTGACCCAGGGAATCTACGGTTTAACTATGTACCATTAGTTCTGGGACACCCCTCAATAGTTACGACTAGAGGCCCTCGATACATTTTGACAGTTGTTTTATACATCCGTCAAATGTATAGCAGGGCCTTCAGTTACGCCCAAGCGATAACATGCAAGGTTAGCGGGAGCAACTAGATATTTAAAATTTTAGATAGCTTTAAACTGCCGATTTTTAAAAAATTATCTTCTTATTTTACCTTGATTCTTTTCCCATTGTTCTTCTATAGCAGTCTTCTTTTTTGGCAATAAGTTATCCTCATCTTCGTCATCCTCGTAAAGGTCACTATAACCTAAAATAAATGAACTTAGAATGGATTTGACACATGTCCAACTTATAAAGGGTGTTTAAACATAAAGGGAAAAAGTTGCAAAAAATTTAAAAGATAGGTAATGAAGCATCTTACAAAGAAAAGCACACACTGGTTCCCTAGTTAACAAAAAGTAACAGCTTAGCTGACAAATTTCTGGCAGTAATAGTGCCAGGCAGTATTTTGACAGATTTTGACGCAACTGATCTTTCAGTAAAGCTTTGTTTACTATCTATATATCTATTTAGCTTTCTTCGATCCATCTTTGGACATAGGCCTCCCCCAATATCATCTAGTTCCCGCATGTTTCTTAAAATCCCCTACTTCTTTTATATATATATATATATATATATATATATATATATATATATATATATATATATATATATATATATATATATATATATATATATATATATATATATATATATATATATATATATATATTCATATATATCACACTTCAGCAAACCATTGTGTTTTTAGTTAGTTTTCCACCATTTCCCGACCTGGAAACTCTTAAATAACATCACTAGGTTTGTAGCTTAATTTATTTTCTTGTAGGCAAAACACCTCTCATTTATTTAAATGCCTATAAAAGGTGCGCCACTGATGTCAGGGGGGCGTGTTATACATCGTTAAAGGCGACTTTTCATCTGCCGCAATAATTGTTACTTAGTTATTTTGCCAAGTTAAAAGTTTGCAAATAATACCACATAATAATAATACATACCACAAAAAATAAATAAAAAAAATATTTTAAAAATTTTCGCGGCACATGGCTGCAATCTCGGATGTAGGGCCTGAACTAAAAGCAGAATTACGGATTCGCAGTATTGATCTTAGTCATACAGATCAAATAATATCTAAGAGATGGCGCAACAGCAATTAAAATCAAGTTGGATTTTATTAATGGCCGACTTTGGCCTACTCAGCCGGTAAGAGTAACGTCATTAGATCGCGAAAAGAATACCATTTTCTTAAATTGCTAACTTGACAACAGCGTTAAACTACTTATCTCTCTTAGTGCCATTTATTTAAATAGCAATCTTAATTCAATTCACATATTTTCAATGGCTAAACGATCGTTGACGAACCCTGTATATTATATTAAATATAATTTTCTTGTTTGCAGACAAAGAAAATAAGTTCCAAAAAATTTTACGGCATCCCCTACTAAAAGCAGTTTTGCCCATCACTAGTCGCTTAACTTACTTCTATCCCTTCTCCGCATTCCATCGTGCCCGTTTTCCTGGTCCGTTCCGTCTGTTTGAAAATCCTCGTTGCCCTCCTGGATCTCGTCATGTTCGGACTCACTTTCGTCCCAGATCGTGTCAGTGGTAATCTTTTGACGCGAGCATTCGATCCAGTATCCCGGGGTGGGGATAAAGTTGTGTGGAAATTCTTCGCAAAATTCGTCTGAAAAATGCAAGGAAATAAGATACGTTCTAAATACTATTTTTGACCACCAACACATTTATAGCCACACATTAAAATTTTATTTAAATAAGAGTTTTAGCATAGACTACTATAAAAAAAATCAAAAAATTTCAGGATTTGGGGAGTCTGGGGGGTTATGGGGGATTTGCAGCTAAAATTTAAAAAACTAATATAATTTTATTTTTGAATTAGATTTTACACATTTTTGATCCATTTCTATGTCATTGTGTCTTTAGGGCGTCAACTTAGTTACATTTTTGGAAATTCGAACACGACTATATAAGGAGGGAGGATAAAAAAAATCGGACGAAAAACTTGCCCGGCAACATCCAAATCGTTAGTCTGTGACCTATTATCAGCTAAGATCCATTGTCAAACTGCGGTCCTCATATTTTGCATACTCAACTACCTGCACTATATTGTAAAAACTTTCGTCGATTGATATTCACTTTCAAAAATAACAATAACAACGTTATTTGATAATGTCCATCAAACAACGATAACAATAATAATCAAAATCACCTGTTTTACTAGACGCCTCAGCTGCGTAAAGACGCGCGCCGCCTTATAGGCGTCCGCGTACGGTAATACACCTTCGGTAGTCGTTTTGGTGACAACAAATTGTTTTTTTTATTGAAACAAATATAAAATATACATCTATATAAGACTTATATACACCAAATTAAAGAATAATGTTCATTCTATAACTTTTATTTAAACTTTTTTTAAAAATTTTGCTTTTTGCTAGCCATACAAAAAAAAAGTCAAAATTCAGTTATTTTATTTTTTCTAAAAAGTCGAAGCAAAATTTTGAAAAATATAATACAAAGTTATTTTATTGCGGGTGTTTATTGATTCATTTGCCATTTTTTGCAACCCTCTACGACTATTTTTAAGAAAGATACATCGTTTTAAAAAGTATAGTGCAAAAGAAAGTGGTGGGGGACATATGTTTAAAAAAACGCATTTACCTTTTTTTGCTATTTTTACTTTTTTTGTTTCTTTTTTAATGAAAAGTGCGTATCCTACGTTAGGTAGAGTAAAGGTTTGTTTTGAGTTTGTGTGAATTATGTGCGTTCCAAGAAAAGCTGTATAATACTTTTGTTTTATGTGGATTTCATAATAAAAATTTCCCGAAGTTGAAACAGATATCCCAAAAAGTTGGTTTTGTTGTCCTGAAAAACAAATTTATAAACCTGGCAACCTTAGCCATAACATTCTTTCGGAAATGGTTTGCAGAATATTAGATGCATAGCAAATTTTCGTTAATTTTCGTAGAAAGCAGTTCGTAAAAATTTGCTATGCCAGCTATGCACTAGTGATATTACTATATGTTCAAGCCGTAATCCATTATTTTCCGTTACATTAATTTTACGCCCCTGATAAGAAGCGAAATTGGTTTAAAATTTAATCTGTGTACCTAAACGTAAATTACCAATATATGAATATAAATATAACACATACATCAACATCCTCAACGTTAAGTTATTAATTGGGCACCAAATATATTTCGATAGAATTTATAATAAATAATCTGCTGCAGCAGTAAAGAAGTACTTTTGCGCCCTGGACGGTGTAAAAGTATTTTTAATCCCGCAAATATGTCGAATAAATGACGAAATTTTCGGCGGACTTGGTAACCGGTCCAAGCCAAGTCGGCCGGCCAGACAAAAAAAGGAGTCACTTCGTGATTAATTTTTTGTATAATTCTCTGGGGTGGTAGGGGATGAAAACCCTTATTTTTACTCATTTTATGGAAATACCGATACATTTTTGAGTTACACGTTAAGTTAGTTATCTCTAATATATTTAAATTAATAACTTTAAGTCTTAACGGCTTTGTGTATTTATAGTGGAAATGCGATCAGGTCCCGGAGGATGAGGGAGGGGAAAATTCAAGGGGATGTTTACCCAAAAATAAATATTGTAAAGTTGTTTCGATATTGGTATGGTTCTATAGGTTTTTTAAGGTGACAAATCCAAAAAAATACATTTAGGACTATTTGGATACCTTCCTGTGGTAGTCGGGGACGAAAATCCCTGTTTCAAGATAATAGGAAATAGATTCATTATTTCTTAATTTATTTGTTGTTTGGGTGTTTTAGATTAGGTTGATCAATAGTGGAACTCTCACCATAGCCAGCGGATCACTTTGATTTGAATCGACACATCTTCCCCAAATCTGGTCTACTTGATAAGCTCTTAAATTATGCTGATGTAGGCAGGTAAGGCAGAAGGTATTGGGGCTTGCCTGAAGTAAACAAAATTTACCTTGCCTTGTCAACATCTTCTGTTTCTTGAACTCCATGCAGGCAAATTTTGTTGACTTCAGACAAGCCCCTTTGCCCCAGCCCAATTTGGGAATGATGTTTATATTCAAATCAGTAATCCGCCGCCTTATCCGTTGTCTTCGGACTGGACCGAAGAGAATGAACCATGGAGGCCTTTGTGGTGCACGAAGCTAAATGTTTGGGATTGATGTACGTTAGTTGATAGATGTGGATGCAATTCGGATTGTATATCTCTAAGATGTTTGTGCAAACGAAATAGCCTGCAATGTACTTCAGCTTTTAAAACCTGTAGAGAATACTGTCAAAATAAAAGGTAGGCACATAAGATTTGCAAGCCAGTAGCAAAAACGTCTATACCTAAACTTGACTATTTTTTAAAGATTTAAATCTTTTAATCGAAAGCGGGAATGAAAATGATGATGTAGTTTAATCAACTAAAGGGTACCTACCTAGAATCAACCCTATAAATTATTGGTTGGATTCGCTCTATAGTTTTAATAAAGATAACTAGTATATAACTGTTTGTAAGTAGCTTTTACTAGCTAGTACTCAAAGATTGTATTAGAACCGATTAGATGAAAAATTAATAAACACAAATCACTCATTTGAAGAGGTATATACAAACATAATAAAAAGCTTGAAGGAAGCAAGCAGCGAAGCTGTTCGATACCAAGATAATAGAAATAACAGGAAGATGTGGTGGACGGACAAAATACAGGAAATGGTCAAAGAGAAAAAACGCACATACTTGAAATGGCTCAGTACGAAAGACCAAAAAGACCTAGAAATCTACAGGGAAACCAGAAGACAGCTTAGAAAGTTGATACGCACAGAAAAAATTAAATGTTCGAGCGCAAGTGCCACGACATAAATACACACGTAGGAGGTAGACAGAGTTCTGAAGTATGGAAATTCATTTCTACAGTAAAAAACCCAACAAAAGAAAATGTAAACATCCAGATAATCAAACCAGAACAATGGACAGAACACTACAAGGGACTGCTGCAGGAGACGAGCCCCAAATATCTGGCAGCCTCTCCGAGGAGAGACATAGAAGTACATGGAGAGGAAGTAATCATCGAAAAAGAAATGATAAAGAATAATATTAAAAAGCTTAAATCCGGAAAAACTAGCGGACCTGGGGGCATATATGCTGAAATGCTCAAATATGGATCAGAGAAACTACTCGAAAATCTCACATATATTATCAATCAATGCATAAACGGACATCCAGTACCTAATGATTGGAAAATTGCATTCATATCCTCAATATATAAAAAAGGAAACAAGCTGGATTGCAACAATTACAGATGAATTTCAGTAAACAGTACTCTAAGTAGATTGTACGGTAGGATTCTTAGAGATCTAATGAGAATGATTTTCATGAACAAGAAGAAGAAGAGCAAAGTGGGTTTCGTGCAGGCAGATCTTGTAGTGATAATGTTTTTTGTCTTAAACAAGTAAATGAGAAAAGGAGCGCCAGAAATATAGAGACTCATGTTACCTTTGTGGACCTACAAAAAGCATATGATGCCGTTCTAGTAGAAAAATTATGGACAGTATTAGAGCAAACTAATATCAATCATACATACATAACAGCGGTAAAAGAACTATACAAAGGGTCAAAATCTATAATTAAAATTGGAAATCGACTTTCAAAAGAATTCCTGGTAACAAAAGGCTTAAGACAGGGATGTTGTATCTCTTCAACTCTTTTTAAAATATATATCGCAGTAGCTCTAAAATCTGGATACGCAAAGTACACTGCATGAGAATACAACTTAACGACCAATTTACCATATACACACTACAGTTGGCTGACGACCTAGTAATTGTGGCTAATGATAAAAAGACATATGATAAGAAAGTTAACAGAAAAATACCAAAAGTGGGGATTACCAGTGAACGTAGACAAGACACAGTACTTATTTATTGGAAACGAATCCAGTGAGTTGGTACTAGAAAATGGACAAACAATATCTCCATGCGATAAGTATGTATACTTGGGTGTCACATTTGATAAGACAGGAACAGACTTTTATGGAGCACAGAGATAAAAAATGTAAAATTTAACATGTATGAAACAATGGTGAAAAGCTCGCTATTGTATGGAATAGAGACTTGTCGCGTAACAGAAAAATACAAAACAAAAATGGAAAGTGTCAAAATGGATGCAATAAGAAGATCAATGAGAATATCTAGAATGGATTACATAAGAAATGAGATCATAAAAGAAAGAATGGGAATCGAGGGAAGCATAACGGATGACATCACTAAAAGGCAACTGATATGGTACGGCCATGTAAAATGGATGAACGACGAAAGATTACCAAAGCAGGTCCTAGAATAGCAACCAATAGGGCGCAGAAAACGAGGCCGTCCTAAACTAGAATGGCAACAGTCAATCCAAAGATCAATGAGTCAAAAAAATCTGACAGAAGATGATTGTCAGGATCGAAGGAGGTGGAGAATAGGCGTCGCACGACGCAGAAAAACGTTCTAAACCGACATAGTAGTAGAAGTAGTAGTAAGTAGCTTTTATTAAATAATTTCCAATAACAAACAATGCAATATGCATTGACCCGACTTAAGGGACAAATTATGTCACGTTCATTTCGTTTCAACTGCCCGACTTTTCTTTTTACTCTGATAGTTTCTTTTGTATTCGGCAGATGTCGCCACTTCTTTGAAAAGCATACGGTATCGCAGGCAAAAATTTTTATTTCTCTTACCAATATAAGATGAGACTTATATACCATCTCTCTAGCTTAACAAAGGTGTTTTGAAGAGTCCATTAAATCTTAGACTCCTGTGGATGTACAACTTTCAAGCTGCCCACGGAAAAATACAAGATAACCAAAATCTTTCTATACCCGCTTAGCCACGAAAAATTGTTTGTTTTTATTCACGGGTACTAAACTTTACGTTTATAATTTCCAATGGTCGATTGCAAATAAATCCATGGCAATATCGCCACAACTCAAAACTATTCAGTATATATTTTCTCCCCTGCCAAATCTGGAGGACCTGGTGAGAGTTCAACTATGGATTTTACACAATCTACAACACCCAAATAAACAATAAAATAAGATAAATTAATCTATTTTCTAATAAAACTTCGCCATAAAAAACACAAACTGGTTATACGGGGTGTAATTTAAATAATGCACCAAACTTTAAGGGATGGTGGGGAAGGTCGCCAAAAGTATACAAGAAGTTTAAAAGGTTATAGGATTTTTACCAAATTTTAAAAGTGGGGGAATAATTTAACTTATAAAAATTATAAATTTGATAACGTTAAATAATTTTATGATTAATTATGACAATTTGAGAGAAGTAGATTTTTATACACATCTAAAAACCCCTTAATAAAAATAGAAAATAGTAATAATAGCACCACATTTATCAATTTTTTTTTGGCAAAAAACAGATTTTTAATAATAATTTTGAGTCATATTGTTTTATAATAATTTTAACACCTAATTATTTCCTTTATTGTAAATGTATAATTCCACAATATTTCGATCGTTTGGTGTAATTTTTAAAGAAGTTATAACAAAAATTAAAAAAAGTTGTTAAGTTTGACACACTGTATCTAAAAACTGAGAGGTTTGATAAAAATGTAATAGGAAAAAATCCTTGTTTTGATCTTTTTATCTGTATTTTTAATTGTCCTTACACCCTAATTTTTAGTCCCAGGCAGAAATAACATGTAAGTAAGTGGAGTGTTGACCAAAACTCCATCAGGCAACGCTAAAACTTATTTTGTAAAAAATTACGCTGTGATGCTATGCCCATGAATGAGCAGAGTATTTGTACAAAGCAAATCTTAGACTACATATTTATAAAGTTTATCAATTACAGCTGAAAATAAATAATTATGATTAAAAAAAATCTTTTACTGTCACTGTTCATAACTCATAAATAATTCATAATAATTATTAGTCTCTAGGTTTTCTGGTTCAAAAAAGTTTAGACATGCATAAATTTAAATTGCAAAAACAAAAACTAAATACATCGCAAGAGAGTCTACATAATAACTTTTTTATGTTTTTAACGGACTAAATACGTATTTTAGTTTTTTATTTCAGAGGTTAAAGTGGTACTTTTTATCCCGGGGACTTCAAAATCTTATAGTCAGGTTTTTAAATAGGCCGTTTGAACCTCCAGCTTGATTATATGTGACACAATATTGTGTAATACGTCAACATTTTCAAAAAAATCATAGAAAATCAATTTCTATGTTGAAGATCTGGCATAAGGTGCAGAACCACTCTGCACCCTCTCCAAGGGGTTAAGGGGTGGCGTTTTTTTAAAAAATAAAAAATTGGGGGTTTTTCAATCCACTATTTTTCAGCATTTTCGATCATAATTTAACCACCTACCCCCATTAGGTCTAAAAACGTGATTTTTTAATTGTTTTTTAAATTTCGGCAAAAACACCCTTGACAAATAAATACTGATCAAAATTGGTAGGCGCATTCAAAAGTACAGGATTAGAGCTTTAGTTTAGTGTATCGCTTATCTATATCGTCTCAAAAAAACACCCCTATAGGGTGTCAAATTAGGGGTAGTTTCTTAAAAGTAAAGTGATTTTTTTAATAAAACTATTTTTTCTCAAAAACCGTAAGTTTTTTCAAAAAGCTAGTAAAAACCAATCTTGTAGAAATTGAAACTACATATAAAAACATAAATAAATGAGGTTCCTAGTTTTACTTTGTAGCTGTCCAGGACAGCTTTAATTTCTGACTAAGAAAAATCTATGTTTTTAATATATAAAACACAGATTTCTGGACAAGCAATATGAGATACGTTAAAATTGGTAATAACGTTTTTTATAGGTCGTGTAATTTCCAATCGATCCGTGACGCAGCTACATAGCTATATTAAGACGACTAAGAGCAGCTTTTATACTTTACATTTTTTTTAAGTCAAAGAATTTGTTTTTAATTGCAGCGGATTTTTTGCATGACCGAAGCATCATAGGCCTAAACGAATAGGTGCATCTTACAGTCAGATCAATTCGCTTTCGAATGATGTACTTAAAAGCTATGTAGCTTATATATAATAGCTGTCTTTAAAATTTTCATCTGCGGTGACAACCCCTGATTAGTGTAAACCGTTTCGGCGCAAACCTTTTGGGCGTCATCAATTTGGGCGCCGATTATTTGGGCAATGTACATTTGGGCGCTGAATGTTTGGGCAATAGCCGCATATAACAAAAAATAATATGACTTCACACACAGTTTTTTTGTGACGACTGTTTGGACGCGTACTCGTAGAATGGGATGGATATTAAAGCTATTTAAAAATATTGCCCGAGCCGTCACGTGCTATGCGAAAAGACCTATATTGCGCAAGCTTCTTCTACGAGCCGTCCGAGAAACGTTCAGTCGCGGTCTAGGACAACTGGGCGCCGTCAACTCGGCGCCGCCAACTGGGCGCCGCCAACTCGGCGCCGCCAACTGGGCGCCGGGCCAACTCGGCGCCGCCAACTGGGCGCCGGACTAAAAATTTTTTTTTGGATAAAATGTGTCGATGAAAAATAAAATATATTATTTATATAAAAAAATCTTTAAAAAATCCTTTATGCAATTTTTTTGAAATTTGTTTTTGTTAAGTAAAGTTAAATCCATTAAGTCGACTGTTGAATCTTGGTAGTTGTAGTGTTTGGTAACGTCGTAACACTACAATTTACGTTATGTTTACAAAATGGCGGATTTTCTTATTTACAAACCGATTTGTCTCAAACTTAAAATATTACATTGCTTGAGGTCATTTAACAAAATTTTTTACTCAAACTTAAAAAAATCAAAATGGCGGATCCAAAATGGCGAATTTTATTATTTATTAACCGATTTTTCTCAATCTTGAAAATATTACATTGCTTGAGGACATTTAACAAAATTTTTTACTCAAACTTAAATAAATCAAAAGGGCGGATCCATAATGGCGGATTTTCTTATTTACTAAACGATTTGTCTCAAACTTTAAATATTACATTGTTTGAGGTCTTTTAACAAAATTTTCCATTTTGGATCCTCCATTTTGATTTTTTTAAGTTTGAGTAAAAAATTTTGTTAAATGATCTTAAGCAATGTAATATTTCAAGTTTGAGACAAATCGGCTAGTAAATAAGAAAATCCGCCATTTTGGATCCGCCATTTTGATTTTTTTAAGTTTGAGTAAAAAATTTTGTTAAATGACCTCAAGCAATGTAATATTTTAAGTTTGAGACAAATCGGTTAGTAAATAAGAAAATCCGCCATTTTGGATCCGCCATTTTGATTTTTGGATCCGCCATTGTTGTAATAAAAAACGTAAATTGTAGTGTTACCAGGTTACCAAACACTACAACAACCAAGATTCAACAGTCGACTTAATGGATTTAACTTTACTTAACAAAAACAAATTTCAAAAAAATTGCGTAAAGGATTTTTCAAAGATGTTTTTATATAAATAATATATTTTATTTTTCATCTACAAATTTCAAAAATATTGCGTAAAGGATTTTTCAAAGATGTTTTTATATAAATAATATATTTTATTTTTCATCTACACATTTTATTAAAAAAAAAAAAATTAGTTCGGCGCCGAGTTGGCCGGCGCCCAATTGGCGGCGCCGACTTGGCCCGGCGTCCAGTTGGCGGCGCCGAGTTGGCGGCGCCCAGTTGGCGGCGCCGAGTTAGCGGCGCCCAGTTGTCCCATTTCGTTCAGTCGGTATGGGACAGAAGAATAGATTTCGCTTTAAACGCGTAAAATTCACTAACTGTGAAAAGCGCGCGACTATGCCATTGGTCGAAACAAGTCATTTCGCAAAACACACGACTACTATTGGCCAAAGGATCTGATGGAAATAATGACATCGTTTAAGTGCGAGAATAGAGCCCCTGGTGTTTTGGCGCCGATCATTTGGGCGATGTCCATTTGCGTGTTGAAGAATGGGACAATAATAAAAAAATATTAATGCCTTGACACCCAATTTTTTTGCAAATATTGTGTGGGTGCCTGTCGTTTTGGTTTGGCTAAGGACACTTACTGTTTGTGTGCAGACCATTTGGGCGCCTATCGAGCAACAATTAAAAATTTAAATATTATCGAATTTTAACGAATTTCTTCTAATTTACTTTTCTTCCTTTTTGGACCCTTTTCCGAAATCCTTATGTAGGTAGTTACTTTTATCTGAGATACCTTGTATAGAGAGACTTGCATGCGCACATTACTTACCTGGCCTCTTTACTGTCCGGCCAGAATAAAATAATGCGCAAAAGAGATGGCTCAACTCAATCTCCCTCTGTTTACAGCACTTCTGTCTTACTGGATGGTCTTCATTTTTAGCCAATTTACCATGAAAAATATTTTAATATTATTATAAGAAAACACGATACTCGTCTGGTACGTTTATGGAGATCGACTCCACCCAGTTCATAATTGACACAATTAGACTCCGGCCGGTTCATAATTCACACCCTTTTATTGGTAGTCTATGGACAAATCGGCCTAAAAGGGGGTTTCGTGTGCAAGTCGTGCCAACTTTTTGCCGATAAGCCAAGATTGTTAAGGACACTCCATACATTAGGTTTTGACTTGTTGTCATTCTGGTAAATGCGTTTTTTTAAAGATATGGCCCCCACCACTTTTTTTTGCACGATACTTTTTAAAACGATGTATCTTTCTTAAAAATAGCTGTAGAGAGTTGAAAAAATGGCAAATGAATCAGTAAACACCCGCAATAAAATAACTTTCTATTATATTTTTCAAAATTTGGCTTCGTTTTTTTAGAAAAAATAAAATAGCAGAATTTTAACTTTTTTTTGTATAGCTAGTAAAGTTTAACCTACATTTTTAATAACACCAAAGCAAAATTTTAAAAAAAAGTTTAAACAAAAGTTTTAGAATGAACATTTTTCTTTAATTTGGTGTATACAAATCTTATATAGATGTATATTTTATATTTGTTTCAATAAAAAACTATTTGTTATCACCAAAACGACTACCGAAGGTGTATTACCCTACGGGGACACGTGTAAGGTTTACCCAGCTGAGGCGTCTAGTAAAACAGGTGATTTCTTTATTATTGTTATCGTTGTTTGATGGACATTATCAAACAACGTTGTTATTGTTATTTTTGAAAGTGAATATCAATCGACGAAAGTTTTTACAATATAGTGCAGGTGCTAGAGGTAGTTGAGTATGCAAAATGAGGACCGCAGTTTGACAATGGATCCTAGCTGAAAATAGGTCACAGACTAACGATTTGGCTGTTGCCAAGCAAGTTTTTGGTCCAATTTTTTTTATCCCCCCTCCTTATATAGTCGTGTTCGAATTTTTAAAAATGTATCTAAGTTGACGCCCTAAAGACACAATGACATAGAAATGAATCAAAAATGTATAAAATCTATTTTAAAAATAAAATTATATTAGTTTTTTAAAATTTTAGCTGCAAAATCTTCCAAGACCCCCCCAGACTCCCCAAGTCCTGAAATTTTTAGGTTTTTTCCAAATTTTCTTAAAAACTAAAAATATGTACTAATCTTTATTGTAGACCATAAAATTTCCTTTTCAACAATGTATAAGTCTGTGGGGTACGACTAATGACAAACTCTCCAGTGGCGTCCGTTTATTGAGGTAGTGTAAATAAATTTAAAAAAGAAACATGTTTATTAAAGGTTTTACCCGATTTTCTTAAAAACCGAGCTCTATATCAAAAAATATAAGATACACTTTGTTATAGACAATAAAATTTCCTTTTAAATGGTGTATAATAAGGCAATGGTAGTTTTATCTATAACAATCACTAAATTTATCAATTTATCAAAAATTAATCTTTTTGGAAAAAAAATTCTTTTACCGTTTATTGTAGAAAATAAAATTTCCTTTTCCTAACAATGTATTAGTCAGTGGGGTCAGGCTAATGACAAACTCTCCAGCGGCGTCCGTTTATTAAGAAAATATAAAAAAATTAAAGAAACCACATAGGTTTTACCCAATTATCTTAAAAACCAAGCTCTCTATCAAAAATTATGACTTATAGTCGATTGTAGACACTAAAGTTTCCTTTTAAACGTGTATAATAATGTAATATTTATCTTCAAAATAATTTTTGTCACTTGTTTCAACCGATTTTTTTTCGAATATTAAAAAAAAATACATTTTTTAAAAAGTATTTTTTTAATACCTTTCAAAACAAGTAATTTAAGCTCTGTTGTATTAAAATCGGCTAAAAAATAAAAAAGATACAATTTGTTTTTAAATATTCTTTTCCGCCATATTGAATCCGCCATATTTATAAAAAAGCGCGAATATCACAATGACAATAAGTCAAAACCTGATTTGCTAGGTATTTTAAACAAATTTAAGTTACTTGCAAAAAGGACTTATGGTTTTCATTAAAAGCATAAGTTTTAAATATACCCCAAAGACCCCTATTTTTTTCCAGGTATTTGAAAATAACTTAAAAACTAATTAACGCATTGAAACATTTGAACCAGATTTAAATAAAGAATCAAAATAGCTATCTTTTTTATAAAAACTTTTTTTTCTAGCTCCAATAGTTTTATAAATAAAATAAAAAAAAATTACCTTTTTTTTTAATTTTTTATTTTTTTGACAAAAACAAAAAAATACATATTGTCATAAAATAGTTTAAAATTTAATTAAACCACTATAAAAACGTAGCAATAATCACTATTGCTGAGTATGCACAAATTTCGTCTATAAAAGCCGATGCAGGAAAATAGACCGGCATCACTCTTACAAGTGATCAACCCAGTACACCACTGAAATATGTGGTCCCTACTAACCCAGGACACCACTGAAATATGTGGTCCCTACTAACCCAGGACACCACTGAAATATGTGGTCCCTACTAAACATAACCAAGTAAAACCCCACTATGGTGGTTAGGCTTTATGGCCCATAAGGCCGACTCTTTCCGGCCTATAAGGTCTATTCCTTATGGCCCCTAGGTCAACTCTCCCCAACCAGCATCCCCCCTTATTACATTATTTAATTTGGCATTCTATTCTTGTTAAACTATTTTATGTATATACAATACACGTATAAATGGATTCTTTATACTTAATTTTCATATTCCCCTTAATCCCTCAGTCACAGGGCACTAAATAACAAACCTTGTGACATATATGGTAGAGAAACCACTTGTCACAAATATAGTCGTGACAATATCTTTGGACCAATACATTTTTGAATACATTACACAGCAAGTATTTTAAATATTATATTAATAAGAAATAAAAAAGTTACAATTTTTTTCCGGCATTTTGAATCCGCCATATCTTTCAAAAAACGCATTTACCAGAATGACAAGAAGTCAAAACCTGATATATGGGATGCCCTTAACAAAGCTAGCTTATCGGCAGAAAGTTGGCACGACTTGCACACGAAACTTGATTTGTCCATAGACTATGGGCTTCTATTGGTATCGCTGGACTCAAACAGGATAAGGTTTTACACACATTCTAAGATTCAAAAAGAAACAGTGGCGTATTATTTACACTTTTTTTTTAACTGTGTGGAGTTCCAATTTTGAAGATATAACGAATAGTTTTGGCTTTTAGAAATTTTTAGAAAGTCAATTGTTGTTTTTTAGGTTCGTAAATATAATATAATATAATTAGTATAAAAGTTTTGAAAAAGTATTTCTTAAAAAAAAAAGTATGGAGTTTTCCAGCAAAACAAGGCTTAGGAGGAGTAAAATATAAAATCAATACCTATATATATATATATATATATATATATATATATTTATCGGTTTCACAACGTTCTACGTCTTCCGATACCCAATCTCCACTCGTTTCTGTTTGCCCATAATTCATCATCTAGGCCTCTTATTCTTATTTCACTGTCTATTCCTTCTCTCCAGCTTCTCCTTGGCCGTCCTCGTTTTCTTCGGCCAGTTGGTTTCCATTGTAGTATTTGTTTAGATAGTCTTTCATCATTCATTCTTTGTACAGGTCCGTACCACACCAGATGCTTTGTTCTTATATCATCCACTAAAGTACGTTCCCCCACTGTCATACTTTCTCTTCTTCTTTGATTTGTAACTCTTTCTCTTTTTGATTTCCCTGCTGCTCTTCTCCAATAGTCCATCTCCGTAGCGGAAAGCATTTTTTCTGTTCTATCCTTGATTGGCCATACTTCTGAGCCGTATGTAATAATACTTTTTACAATGGTGTTATATATGTTATATGAAAATATCCTGCCTACACTAAGAAGAAACCAGAACCTTCTATGAAACCCGAGAACCTTCCAGATAAGAAGCTTATTCTGCTGACTTGCGTTTCCCATGAAATAAACAACACGTGCATTCAAGCCGAATCAGCACTTTATTTCTCAGAACCTTTCAAGATAAGAAGACCATTCTGCTGACTTGCGTCTCTCATGGAATAAACAACACGTGCATTCCTGCCGAATTGCACTTTAGTTCTAAGAAGTTTAAATCTAGAATATTAAGGAATTATTCCATTGCTTAATCAGCACCTTTTCTTTATATGAACTCAAATCATTGTAATGTTAAGTCATTCTCTTTAGAATCGTTTTTAAGCACACGTTCAATTATAACGTTTAAGTCCTATATTGTATTTAATCAAAATAAAGTTTTTTAAAAAATTAAAAGTAAACTTTAAAGTACAACATTTGGCGCAGTCGGTAGGATAGTTTAACACACGCGAAAACACGAGTATTCTAATTCGCGAGTGGTGAAGCTCCAGCTCTTTAAGCTATCAAGAATCTACAGCAACCAAGAAGTTACACAGCAACAAAGAAGTTACATAGCAACTAAGAAGTTACACAAGCAACAAAGAAGCTAGACAGCAACGAACCAAGCGTCCTCGCAACCAACGGATACGGAAGGAACACCTAGTGAAGCCCCTGGTAGCCGAACACGTGGAGACAAATGGTCCTGCTAAAGCTTTTGTGAGTAAGACAATTGAATCATCACGTTTTATTTTTTTTTTTCAAATAAGTTGATATTTTGAAAAATCTGTTCGATTTTCTAACCGTGACTTTTACAATTTTGAATTTTTAAGAAAATTTTTTCAATTTAAAAGAAGTCAAAAATAAAATTTAGTTTTAAGAAACAAAACATAAGAAAAGTTTTAATTTAAGTTTTAAAACACAAGAAACAAAAACCATCAAAAATGACTGAACCTCGTAATAACCAACCAGCAAACGTACCAGCAAACCAACTTATAGTTGAGGTTGAACCTTATCGTTTATCGGAAATTTTCTCAATAATCCCTGAATACGATGGAGATCAAATATTTTAGGAACTTTTATCAATGCTTGCGATTGTGCTTATAACATGGCCGTCGGAGATCAACGCGATTTATTGGTCATACACATTAAAAATAAATTAAAAGGAAAAGCCGCACAATTAGTAAACTCTCGAAATCCTCTTTCTTGGATTCAAATTAAGCAATTATTAACAACATATTATGGAGATACGCGAGACCTTTCTTCATTAATTCAAGATCTACAAAGACTTAAACAACAAACAGACGAATCACCTTTAATGTTTTTCAATAGATTACAAGTCATGAATTCAAAAATGCACGCTTGTATTCAAAAATCAAATTTAAATATGCTTCAAAAAGATGCACAAATCCAAATTATAGATTCTATGGCATTAAATATGCTTTTAACAGGATTAGAATCGCGCATAGGTCATATTGTCCGTGCTAGCAATCCTAAAGATTTACTTGAAGCACAAGTAAGAATAAGACGCGAACTACAACTTTCATATTTTGAAACACAAAAAACTCGAAACCGACCCAATGTTTCATATAATCCCATACAAAATAGACAAAATAATTTTCAATCGCGAAGAATTCCTTCTCAACCACAAAAATGTTTTAAATGTAATCGTTTAGGTCATCACGCAAGTGAATGTCGTACTTTTGTACAGAGACCCCCGGCTACACAAATCAAAATCAACAAATTTAACCAAAATTTTCAAAGACCCAATTTTGCCCAAAATCAAAATCAACAATCTAACCAAAATTTTCAAAGACCCAATTTTGCCCAAAATCAACCAAGCACCTCTAGAAATTTTGTACCACAAAACCAACAAAATAATTTTAGACCATCAGTAATTCAAAGAAATCCAAATTACAATTCCCCACAACATATATGAGCACATGTAGTGAACTATTCTGATGAATATTTTAATAATTTTGACAACTACGATCCTTATGATCCAAATTTTGAAAATTTTAACAATTTTGACAATTACGATCCCTATGATCCAAATTTTGAAATTTTTCAGTATGAAAATCAGTTTCATTACGAAAATGAAATTTATCAATCAGCTTATGAGTATCCTCTTTCACAAGAATTTTCGAATAATCTTGAAGAACAATATTTAAATGACATAAGTCAATATAATTTTAATCAACCCGGAGTATATCAAAATTTTGAAAATCAAAATCAAATTTTGCCACCAGAAACCCAAAATTTTCAAATTACTTCCAATCAAAACCATCCACCCCAATCGATTCAAGAAACAGATACCCAATTAGAACAAACTACTACGAAAATCCAACACATGTCAATCGATTAAACTACAGAACAAATATTCGCTTAACAACCAATCTACATAACTTAAACTCAAAAAATCTTTTTTTATATTAATGACGCAACAAATAAATTTAAACTTTTAATTGACACCGGCGCAGGAATTTCAGTATTTAAAGAAAAAACAGTCGAAAATTATAATAATCGATTTGCAGAAATTGTAATAGTACAAGGAATAACCGATGAAAAAATTCCAATCACCCAATCAGTTTTAATCCCTTTCGCTAAAGACAATCCACTAAAAGTCTATATTTGTAATTTAGACGGAATATTAGGACTCGATTTTCTTGAACATTACCAGTGCGTAATTGATTTAAATTCGAAACAGCTATGCACTAATTTTAAAACAATACCTTTAATTCAAGTAACAGAAAAAACTTTTGAACAAAATCCCGAAATTATTCAAAATCAAATAACGCCATCAAATACCTAAACCAAGACTAATTCAAAATCAAAAAACGCCACCAATACCAAAACCGCAAATAAATTTAAATCCAAATAATTTTCAAAATCAAATATCTCTAGAATCGCGAACCGAACAAGTTTTCAAATTAAAATGTAATTTAAAAAACACAGATGCAATTTTAATTAGTCAAGAAATAGAAAAAGTAAGATTACCAAACGCCCTAGTCCACATTAACGAAAATGGTGAATTTTATACATCAGTAATAAATCCCAATGCTCTTCCTAAAACAATAAATTTTAACAACTTGTCTTTCGAACCCATACCAAGTGTTCACGATATTTTAAATTTTAATACCAATACTTATTGATAGAATCGACCTTATTAAAAATCAATTAAGACTAGAACATTTAAATTACGAAGAAAAAGAATTAATTTCAAATCTTTGTTAATCCCAAAACAAACAAAAATGGAGAGTAGTAATCGATTATAGAAAACTGAATGAAGTAACAGTTGACGATAAATATCCACTTCCAAATATTTTAGATTTATTAGATCAGTTAGGTAAATGTCAATATTTTACAACACTTGATTTAGCATCCGGTTTTCACCAAATTGAAATTGATCAAAAAGATATTCAAAAAACAGCCTTTTCTGTCGAAAATGGACACTACGAATTTGTTCGTATGCCATTTGGTTTAAAAAATGCACCCTCCACATTTCAACGTGTGATGGATAACATTTTATTAGGCATTCTAAATGAACGTTGTTTAGTTTATATGGACGACATTATTGTTTATTCACCCACTATTCATGAATACATTTCACGTCTTTCCGAAGTTTTCCAAAGATTACGAAAATCAAATTTAAGAATTCAACCTGACAAATGCGAGTTTTTACGAAAACAAGTAGCATATCTCGGACATTTAATTACCGAAAATGGCGTAAAACCAAACCCTGATAAAGTAAAATGTATTCAAAACTTTCCAGAATTAAAAAATCCTCGTGACGTAAAATCATTTCTCGGACTTGCCGGATATTATCGAAGATTCATACCGAACTTCGCGAAAATCTCAAAACCCTTAACAAAACTTCTTCAAAAAGATACCAAATTTATTTTCTCTAAAGAATGTCAAGAAGCTTTTGAAACACTCAAAAATGCATTAATTTCTGATCCAATATTAATCTATCCAAATTTCGAAGAACCCTTCATTTTAACTACAGACGCGAGCGCATTTGCGATAGGAGCCGTACTTTCACAAGGTCCAATTGGTAAAGACCTTCCGATAGCTTTTGCATCGAGAACCCTTTGTAGTGCAGAAACTAAATACTCCACTATTGAACGAGAACTATTAGCAATAGTATGGTCCGTAAAACACTTTCGACCTTACCTTTTTGGTAGAAAATTCACTATAGTCACCGATCACAGACCTCTAACCTGGCTACTTTCAATTAAAGACCCCGGTAGCAGATTACCACGTTGGCGATTAAAATTAGAAGAATATAGTTTTAAAATCATTCATAAACCCGGTAAAATCAATAAAAATGCAGACACTTTATCGCGGATAAAAATCAATCATTTCAAAGACTGTATAGACTTTAAATCAAACATCAAAATTTTTGCAAATAACGAAAATGACGATCCAGAACCAGTTTTTAACGAAGACGATGATCAAAAAATCACAGATGAATTTAACAGATTTGTTGAACTTTACAAGACGCGATCCCTAATTGATTATTCTAAAATCGAAACCTCGAATGATCAATTATTAGATAAATCAAATAAATTAATAGTAACCTTTTTCCAACATTTCGGTGTACCCTTGCGAATACATTGCGATTATGGCAAAGAATTTGATAATACCCTTTTAAAAGATTTATGTACCCTATACGATGTTAAGTTAACATTTTCTAGCGTAGCACATCCACAGTCAAACGGTTCACTAGAACGATTTCACGCAACCCTTTGCGAAATGATTAGAATTAATAAACAAGAAAACCCTGAAGATCAATGTTTTAGCGTTCTTCCATACGCAGTAACTTGCTATAATAATACAAAAAACAAAACACACGGATTTACCCCTTACGAACTCGTTTTCGGACATACATCAAGTAGACCCCCCGAAAAACTTTATAATCAAGAACAATTGATATCTAAATATGTACGCGATTTAAATCATAGAATGGACTATTTTTACAAATTAGCTAAAAATAGAACTGATCAATCGAAACAAAAATCGAAAGAACGATTCGACGAACACGTACGAAAGAATCTCCCTGAATTTAATGTAGGAGACAAAGTTTGGCTTAAAGAATCACAAATCAAATCAAAATCAGAAAACTTATTTAATGGTCCTTTTGAAATTTTAGAAATACATCGTAATTCTGCAACACTTAAAAACCCACATACAAATCGATTAACCAAAGTTAATTTTGATAGGTTAAAACCGTGCTTTGAATAAAATAAAAATATTTTATTTTAGATTAATGGGAATAATCTCAATCGTTTCCAGTCAATATTCAATATTACCAATAAATAATACACTAGGACTATTTTATCATGAAGAATCCCTTATCAGAATTTCTAATAATGAATGGACACTTGTTGTTTACAAAGATCTTTTACCCTTTAAGAAAGCAATTGAGCATAATGACAAAATTTTAGATACCTTTATGGATCACTTTTCAATCAATAATAATCAAATTGTAAATTTCAAATCGCAAATTAAAACGCATGTTAGCCTATTAAAACAAATTTCCAATTACGTTAATATTAAATACGAAGAACTTATCTCGGATACAAAAGAAAAATCATATAGGCAAAAACGTGGAATATTTAATGGCATCGGAACTATTTGGAAATCTATTACAGGAAATTTAGATGCATCAGACGGAGAATACTTTAATGATTGTATTAATAAAGTATCGACTGATGAGAAAAATATTGAAAGATTATTGCAAAAACAAATTTCAGTAACAACCTCTGTTATTAAAAGTTTTAATACGACTTTATAAAAATTACAAATTGATGAAGAAACGATTAATCATGATATTAAATTAATTCAATATTTAGTTACTTTGATTTCTGATAACGCTGCCTATGCAGAAGCACAAATAAAAGCATTAGATTTATGCGAATCGCTTATGGAAAGTTACACCTTTATTAAAGATTCATTAAATGACGCGTTAAACGGAGTAACTTTTGCACGTTTAAAAATATTGCATGGTTCAATAATAAAACCATCGGATTTGGTAGATTCATTGAAAAAGATTTCTCATTCATTACAAAAAAATAATTTGCCTTTACCAATATCAAGCTCAACGGTAGCCCAATACATTAATTTAATTGAACTTAGTGCTTTTCAAACTGAATCAAAAATAGTATTTGTTCTTATAATACCTCTTATAGACCCTTCGACTTATACTTTATACAGACTTTACCCAATAGCAATATTAGATAATCGAACAGGTCTTCACCATACTATATCAACAATTAATAAATTTATTGCGCGTGACGATAATTCAATGTTTTTCGTCACCTTCCACAACGTGGACCACTGCAAGATCATCGAAAGAAGAACGAAGCTCTGTTCCAAAGTACTTCCGTATCCCATCGACAGTGATGCTATTTGTGAAGCTCAACTATTGAAGCAACAAACTCAGCTGCCGAAAACATGTCAAACAACCATTTTCTATGCACAAGGCTACAATGTTCAACCACTAGAAGAAAATCAATGGCTAGTTACTACATCAGAACCAGTACCTACCAATATTAAATGTAAGAATCAAGAAATCATTACGAAATTAATTGAAACCAATAGTATAATTCGTTTCAAATCAACATGCAATGCTTTTATTGGAAGTACGAGAATTCATTCTAAAACCATACTTCAAAAAAGTACCTTCGAATGAATAAATTCACCAATAATCAATATTCCATATACTTGTAAAGATATGCCTGAAATCCCCAAAATTCAAGGCCTAAAACCATTAAAGTTAGGCAAAATAAACGTCGAAGATCTGAATATTGCACAACATAATCTCAACCAATATTCAGAAGAATTAGATAAAATGATCAATCAACCATTCATTCAAAAACACATTGATTGGTTTACTATCATTACAATAACATTGATAGTACTACTAGTAATTCTTTACATTATTAACAAATGTCGAAGACACCGAAGAACAAGAAATGGTAATAATACCAATAACGATAATGATAATGGTAATGACTTTCCACCATTTCCAAAACCTAATCTACAAAGAATTAGGAATTTATCGAATATCTTACCAAGAAGAAGACCAATCATACACATCGAAGATCAAATCGAAGAAGAAATCGAACCCAATGCAAAATTAATAATCAATCAATCATCTTAATAAAAGTTGCCGTATAACGCCAACTTTTTCAAAAAGAGGGGAGCTGCAATATGAAAATATCCTGCCTACACTTAGAAGAAATCAGAACCTTCTATGAAACCCGAGAACCTTCCAGATAAGAAGCTTATTCTGCTGACTTGCGTTTCCCATGAAATAAACAACACGTGCATTTAAGCCGAATCAGCACTTTATTTCTCAGAACCTTTCAAGATAAGAAGACCATTCTGCTGACTTGCGTCTCTCATGGAATAAACAACACGTGCATTCCTGCCGAATTGCACTTTAGTTCTAAGAAGTTTAAATCTAGAATATTAAGGAATTATTCCATTGCTTAATCAGCACCTTTTCTTTATATAAACTCAAATCATTGTAATGTTAAGTCATTCTCTTTAGAATCGTTCTTAAGTACACGTTCAATTATAACGTTTAAGTCCTAAATTGTATTTAATCAAAATAAAGTTTTTTAAAAAGTTAAAAGTAAACTTTAAAGTATAACATATATAAGCTTTTTGTTATGTTTTGATATACTTTGGTCCCAAATTATTCCATTTAATAAAGTTATTGCTTTTCTTCCTTGTACGTTTCGATCTTTTATAGGTTTGTCTAGTGTTCCGTCAGCTGTAATTTTTAGACCCAAGTATTTATACTCATCACATGACTGAATTCGCTGCCCGGTATTTAAGATTAGATCCTGTTTCATTCCACCGATACAAATATACTCTGTCTTATTGAAATTAACCTCTAGTCCCCACTTATTCTACTCTTCTATTAGTTTTCGTGTCATATATTCGAGGTCGTCATAATCCTGAGCCACTACTATCTGATCATCGGCGAAACATAAAGTATACAAGGTGGTTTCGTCCAACGGAATTCCCATGTTTTGGCATTTTATCTTCCATACTTTAAGGACTTGTTCCAAGTATATCTTGAAGAGCGTAGGCGAGATACAGCAACCTTGTTTAAGACCTTTATTTCCTTTATTTACTTGAAAGCCTTTGGTTAGTTTTCCTTTTATTTTAACTTTTGCCTTACTATTGCGGTATAACTCTTTGATAGCCTTAATTAGTTGTACGTTTATGTTTGTGTTTTCCAACGCTTTCCAAAGTAGATTTAGTGGTATACTATCATATGCCTTCTGCAAATCGACGTAAAGCAGATGCAGCTCTTGTCAGTATGCCATTTTCTTTTCAATAACTTGGGTTATATAAAAGAGATGATCTGAAGTCGAAATCAATACCTAATAATGATTAATTAAAAAATTATAACACGCCACTGGACAGAGAACGATAGCGCTAATTGAAGCCATCTCTTTTGCGCCTCATTTTATTCTGGCCAGACAATAGTGTTACATACTTTATCTCGCCCAATTGATTTGCGTTCATATAGCGAACGTGCCTTAAACAAAATTATGAACCTAGTTTATTTTATATACGCCTAACGAGTTACAAACAATAAAGGCTGGTAATAAGGACATAAAACTATAAAGGAGAGAAAAGCTTAGTTTTTTTATAGAAAGATTAATAACAGTAACAAAAAAAAACTAGGAACCAGAGGTACCAGTATGTACAGTGGTCCCAAAACGATGATTTTGGGAATTTTTAGTATTTCTGCAGCAGATAGAAAAAAACTAACCCCACAATTTTCAAAAGTTGATTAAAGGTGATATAACAAGCCTTTTTTTTTTCTAAAACAAAAGAAGAGAGAGGGGACGCATTTAAAAGAAACAATATCTATGTCGCGTTTTTGTCACAGTTCCACGTCTGTACGCACTAAACCCTTACACCTCAAATCAAATCAAATCAAATCAATATATTTGTGCTAATTACACATAGTGTTTACACTCGTCAAAGCAATACTAACTAATTGCTATACTTAAATATTTTAAAAAAACAAGATAAAAATTACCTAGATTAAATAAACATACTTAACAAGTTGTACAAACAAATCTTTAAAAAAAACTTTACACTATATTTTTATTAGGTTAAAATGGCACAACTACTAATACTAAAAAAAATCTTTTTTATTCTAATTTATTATTCATCCAGTTAAATGTGGAGTTGTTAAATTCTTGTATAGAATAAAAAGCTTTCAAAATTAAAGAGACTTTTACTTTCTTTTTAAATTGAGATTTACTTAAACATTTTAGAGGCTCGGGAAGTTTATTAAAAAGTGTGACTGCATGGAACCCAGGTCCATTTTGGCACCTTTCAGGTCTAAGGTACAGACCACTTTTTTAATTTTATGTACCGGTTATTATTGTAAGTGTGCATTTTTTCCGTATCAGCTTTTTTCCGTGTGCACTTTTTTCCGAGTGCGATTTTGTCCATGTGCGCTTTTTTCTTGTGCGCTATTTTTGTTATGGGCTTATTTCAGAGATTCTGATAAAGCAAATCAACAAAAAAAAATATATAGATATATATATATATATATATATATATATATATATATATATATATATATATATATATATATATATATATCTATATATATATATATATTGTAGCCTTTAACTTATCTGTAATATCTACTACTAGCCTTTATATGGTACATATTTTTTCGGGACTTGGGGGGGGATGATAATTACCTATTTTAGAGTCCTTTTCGGTAGCACCACCGCTGCATAGAGGGCAGGTTGAACAGACTAGGTTGCAATTGGCAACAGTAAAAAACTTGATTATTTATATGAAAATATTATAGAAGACATCCTCTGTACTCAAAAAAATTAAGAACTTGTTTAAAATCAAGCGCGGATCTGGGTCAAACTCTAGGGGGGGGGGTAACTTTCAACGAAAAAATTATTTATATTATAATTTTTTTTCTAGGGGGGGTTAATTCTCCTGTTTTCCCTTTTATTATTAGGAAAAAGTGCATATATTTTTTTCTTTGGGGGGGGGGGGTAATTACCCTGTTACTCCCCTCTCAAATCCGCGCTTGTTTAAAATGTCACCTGATTTTTTTCTAATGGGTTAGAACTAACATGAACCAAAAAGATCAGGAGGATTGCAGAACCTTTTGACCAAAAAAACCATTTCAAATAAAACATAGGAATCGCAGTAGGATTTGGAAAATTAACTTTTTGACACTTTTATAAAAAATATGGAATTTAGCTGTCATGTTATCTAATTTTACGTTAAATATTTTATTACTAGTTGCCAGTTTTGGTCAATTTGTTTATTGTGGGCCAAGTTAAGCCACAAAAATTTATATTTGATTAGTTTGGTAGAAAAAATCTTGGTACTCCAAAGTAACCAAAACAAAACAATGGTTTTCATTTTAAAATTGTTCCAGGAATAATAATTGCCTTTTTTGCGATTTTTTTGCGAAAGAGGCTTTTTTATAGGATTTTATGAAACATTTCATAACGTATATAATTCTTCTTGTTGGAAAATTAAAACAAATCTTTAAATTGTTTTTTCTTTTTTCTTATTGTTTATTTATTTTAGTAACGTAATGCAATAAAGAAGGAATTGTTTTGAGATATGATCTCTTTTTAGCTAAATTTAATTCGGCAGACGCTTAAGAATTCTATTTATAATGAAAAAGGTTATTTGGTATCTTTACAAATATATAAAATAATTTTTACGTAAAATCAATTTAAAAGGGGCCTACAGACACGCGAACATTTCCAGAGATTAGTACGCGCGTACAAGTTTGCGCATACTAATCTCTTCGTGTGTAGACAATATCCGCCTAAAATATCTCTCGAAGATTAGTTCGCGCGCACAATGTACGCGAGCAAATCTCTCGGTGTCTAGGCAAAACGCATTGATAATATCGTGTTTATGTTTAGAACGTTTAATTTTGTCTTCGTGTGTGTAGGCAATTCCACCAAACGTACATGTATGCAGAGATTAGTTCGCGTACTAATCTCAAGAACTGCTCGCGTGTCTGTAGGCCCCTAACATTTATTAGCCGATAACCAAAATAAATTGTTTCAACCAATTGGTTATTTTTGTCACCCCCGCCACTAAAAAAAAATGTATAACCTACAAATTGGCCAAATTGGATTGGTTATTATTGGTTATTATTAGGATCCATGCAAAAATAATGATTTTCAAAAAAAAAACCTTTAGTCTCTTTCTGCAGGGTCAAGTACTAATTGTTAATGAACATTCCATGAAAATTCATCCAGGCCCAGCGGTTTACAAGCCTATAATAACCTAATATAACCAAGGCAACCCAATCGCACTAAGGTGATCATGAGTGCTGCGCTCTGCGTCTAACATAAAATTCTTCGAAAATAATAATTTCGTGAAAATTTATATTTAAATTTTGAAAAGCAAATGGTCCTTACTTCCTGAAATGCAGCCACAAATGTAAGCATTTTCCTAGAAACTTGAACTCATCAGCTTGACGCTGCTTTCCATTACCAAAACCGTAATAATATTAATATATTTGCTTGAAAAATAATAAATTACACATTGGTTTTTGCTTCAAACATTGACAGACAAAAAATTAAATATAAAACCTCAAACAACACGATGCTGTCTAGTTAACCAAAGATAACCCTGCTCCAGAGCAGGCTTACTTTAGTTTTAACCAAGGGTAACCCAGCTCCGGAGCAGGGTTACTTTGGTTTGAACAAAACGTGAAACAGCTAAAGAATATTGATATCAAAATTTCCTCTACTTTGGTTCAAACTGTGATTGCTAATATGATCTGGTTAAGATTGGTTAAAATTAGTTATCCGCTAATAATAGGGTATTTGACAAATTTTAGAAAAGAGTTTAGAATGATAAATAGATCCCTAATTTGCTACGCAAAATTATTAAAATAGTATATTTTATCATGAATACATTTAAAATCAAGTTTTTTAATTTCCGATTTAAATTTGCCGCTAAAACGCTCATTTTTAGCATGGCGTTGCAATGACGTCACAGCGCAGTAAACTCGCGGATAGATACACGGCATTCAAGTGTTTATTTGTTTTTGGTCTGTGTTGTTACTGTTTTTTATGTAAAAAAATGTCCTATAAGTGGTGTGTAGTACCTCAGTGTTCGAATACTGGCATAAAAACACCTGAAAAACTATTTATTCATGTGCCTACAGCAGTAAAATAACGGAAAAAGTGGCTAGAACTTCTCGAAGAGACCCAAGGGCCTTATCTATTATATTTTCACTTTACATTTGTGAAGATCAGTTTGATGTGAGTATAATTAAATTGTTTCTATTAATTTTTCTCACGTTGTCTATAATATATATATATATATATATATATATATATATATATATATATATATATATATATATAACTATTTCGTAAATAACGATGAAATTTTTGAGGTTATGTTTATTACAAGGGGTGAACAACTAAAATAGGCGGAAAGGTGTACAAATTTTTAGGCGGTGCAAGGCAGTTATTAGGCAGGACTGGGGAGTACCTCTAAATGCAGGATTGGGCAGTACACATGCAGGCTAAATGTAGGACTGAGCAGTGCATATGCAAGACTAGGCAGTGGCATATTTGTTATGAAGGGTCATAACAATTCTTTGAAACAAAAAAAAAGCAATTTTTGATTGTTTTTTAATGCTAACTAACTTTCAGTTATATACAAAACAAATCATTGAATACTTACATCAACATTTTAACGTTTCTAAATTCCGCAGTACAAAAATCACTGTTGTTGGCAAAGAAGCCTGCCACCGTAAGGAGAATCCGTTTTCCATTGAAAATATTTTTTATAAGCAAAACACAAAATAAAATATAATTTAGGACGATAATTAGCACTTTAAACCAAAGCAAACATTACCATCCACATGAAAATAACACAGAAAATAAGTTCGTTTGAGGCGTTTACTATTTTGTGACGTCACTCGCAGCTGATTGGTAGACCGCCTTTTTTGAATCACGTGGCTAATTGTTTGAATTCAAGAATTTATTTAATTAGAACTATGAATTTGAAAAAAAATTAAACAAAAAAGTTTGTTTTTAGCATTCTCAAGACCTAAAGAGATATCTAAAAATAAATATATATTTATTTTTTACTACTATCAAACACCCTATTGGCTATAGGTGACTTGTTATTGCTAATCCTTTGTTTTACAGCATATGTACAGGGAAATGCATCATATTTTGACATGCAAATATCTCCGTTATTATTAAAGATAGAAACAAATCGTAATTGTACTAAAGTTCTATCAATTGCCTCAGGCTTTTAGATGTAGAAGGGTCGTAATACCCCAATTTAGGACTGATCAACTTATTTTAACAAAATTTTACTTAAAAAACTTTGAAAAGCTGTTAAAAGTATTGGTGGAAGAAAATGATAAGTTTTCAAACTACCAGCTCTAAAACCATCTTTTACCTATAAATTTAGTATAAAAACGTATATTTTTGAAAATATTCGCCATTTTGAATTTGGGTAAAATGTACGTTTTAACATATATTAAAGGATTTTATATTCCTTAAAAATAAGTTTCACACTTTATATAAAATTTTAGGAAGATATAATATAGTGGTTTCTTGAATGACATGTTAATTCTTAGGAATGTAATTTTTGGGTCTCGTTTAATATAAAAACTTGTGTTAAAAAGTTTTAAAAAAATCTTTATATTCATTAACAGGTATTTTCTGACATAGTAGTAGTAGTAGTAGTGTGGGGTAGGCTCTAGGCCTGGCGACTAGGCACATGAAGCCCCCTTTTCGCCAACCCCCGGGCATCTCCCCTACTGCGTCCTCCCTTCGCTAAGGAATCTGCCCGTCTTCTGTACAAAGGCCAGAATATCGGGCCACCTCAGATTCAGAAGGTCCTCCGTCTCAAAGGCTTCCTCTTCGAATACCTCTCTTCTTGCCTCCTTGTATGCTTCACATGATGAGAGGAAATGCGCCGAGGACTCGTCCTCTGCCCAACGTCGCTCGCACGTCGCGTCCTCCTTCACTCTCATCTTTGCCAGGTGTCCTTGTGGGACGCAGTGTCCGGTTAGGACTCCCACTATGGCTCCCACCTCTCTTCGTGTTCTACGGAGCAGCCAGTCCCTACGGGATTTGCTGTATCCTGTCACATACTCCTTCGCCTGTCTGGCGTTTCCTGTGTTGGTCCATTCCCTTTGTATCTCTTTCTGGGTCCACTCTCTAGGTCCACTCTCTGGGTCCATTTTCTAACATGCTTTTCGTGTTTTTTTGAACAATAATACGTCACTGTTTTTTTTTAAATAAAATTATTTTCCAAATTCTCCTTATTTTTTGTGCATTTTGTTTTATGTACAGATAATAAAATAAATTTGCATCTCGTTAGGTAACTTAAAAGTCAAACGAGAAAATACAACTTAGTTAAAATACCGAAGGCAATTTCCGTACGAACACACATAATAAAATTGGAGATTAAAAAGAAATTAACTGCCTGTATCTCAAAAGTTAAAAGGTTTAAGATATATTATGTTTATTGGAATTTTTTTCTTAACATGGACTCAAGTATTATGTATGGACATATTGGCATGTTATTTAATTGAACAACACCTGTGTAATAAAAAAACACGTTTTTCTTGGAACACCCTCTAGGTTTAATCTAATCTTAAACTACCTATAAATTTGGTTTTAAATTAATTTTAAAGATTTTTTTCGCTTCGTTCGTTTTATATATTATTTGAGTTAACGTAAGCAGTTACTACACTGAGTATAACGTGAACATTATAATAAAATAAATTAATTTTTATATTGTTTTTCGCTTATTGAAAAAACAATATATTATTTGGTTAAAACACCCTGTATATTATTAGTTTGGTGCTATGATGTTACTTACTAGTCAATAAAAAATATTTCTATACAACTTTTATACAAGTTAAACACCAAATAAATGTCATAAACTTATTTAACTTGAAACTAATCATGTAGCATCCCAGTTTGGTCATCCAGCCCTCTGTACGCCGATAACTCGGGCATTATCTGATAGCAGATTGAAGTTGTCTGACAGTTACTCTCTAAAATTGTTCCATTTGCGTAAAATACTCTCAAGAGCATTTTTTCCACGAACCCTAAGGTGCAGAAACTGAAACTTTCGGGTGTTGTGAAACTATGTTCCAGTTAACCAACTTGATCGGAGTTTGGTGTGCACAGAGTTAGAACTATGGCAAGAATACGGCACGTAGAGAATAGCTAATGTTTCGAATTTAATGGCTTTCGCATTGGCGGTCCCAGTGGGAAAAGGCATGCTTTTTTCAGAGAACTTCAAGTACAGGGTATCAAATTCGATGTTTTTAGGGGGTGTTAGGTATTTTTAGCCGAGACAGATAAAAACAATTATAGCTCGATTTTCGAGGCGTCTTTAAATATCAAAACCGCTTCTTGAAAGACCTCGTAATCTTTAAGCTGCGAAGTAATTTAAAAAAATTTTACACACAAAATTATTTTTTTATGAAATGACTCTTTCGTTTTTTATTTTTGAATTCCTAGAAATTAGAACCTTATTATTCACAGCCTTCAATTACAAAGGATTGAAGTCGACAATATTTGCTAGATTTTACAGAATAAAAAGAAGTACAAATGTAATATAATAAAATTAAGAATACATATAGAAATACGCAGTTAACAAAATTAAAAGAAAAAAACTAAAATAATTCATAAAAAGGTCACTAAACAAAATTGTTATCATTTATGTATTCAGATACCGAGTAATAGGCTTTTTTTGCCATTATATAAGTTTTTGTTTAAATTGTTTTTCTAAAGCGGCTTCTTAGGCAGCTTATTGTACAGGAAGTCCAGAATATTTTGGAGACTTTTCGAACAAAGTACTTTTATGTGGAATTGGTTAAAAGATAACTTCTCGTAGTGGTCGGGCAGCAAAACACAATTTTTGGTGATTTTGGTAAAACTTGGTACGTCTGTAGAGCGACCCAAGAGAAGTAGAGAAAAATTTTTTTTTGGTTCGAACTCTACTGATTGCCGCGTTTCAGTGCCATTAAATTTCAAATTTGCATCTTTACATTTTTTTTCAATATCTTAAAACCTAAAACAGCTAAAATATTTTTAATGACAATTTTGATTAGGTAAGACCTGTCTCTATTAGCCCATGTAACGCAACTTTTAAAAATATTTTTTTTATGTTAAGAAAAATAATGTTAAAGTCAAAACTTTGAAAATTTACCAAAGTAGTGATTTTTTTAAAACTTGAAATTTTGGACCCTGTCAAAAAGTTTCAGAGGCGGATTTTATCTGACATACTTTTTTTTCTTTCTTTTGAGTCTGGCTACATCTCACTTTTTAAAATTTGAAAAAATCTTGCAGGGAAAATCTGTCGCAGAGTTACAAAGCTGTCGCGTTTTTCGCAAAATTCAAAGATTTTGGATTGCTTATACAAAACAATTTTTTAACTTTATTTGACCAAAACTTAAAATTATTTTTACCGGTTTTGATAGAGAACTAAATACAAAATTTAATTTCTTCAAAAAAAAACAAAATATATAATCCAATATATTCAAAAATTTACCACAAACAGGGAAAAATCATAGGTTTAAAATAACGGTTTTTTAAGCAAAAATGACATGTTTGAATATAAACGGCTGGGGATTTTTTATTTTGCATTTAATTTTGGGTCCCCCGAAAACCCTTGTTCTAATATAGACAAGCTTTCAAACGGTATGCAATTTTTTAAAAATCTACTTGGTAAGTGATAGCAAAAAAGCGTTTAATGTTGGCTATTTTTCAGTTTTTATTAACAGGTAATCAAATCGTATACTGGTCGGGCATTAAGCCGCCATTTTCGTCAATTTTCGGTGGATTCTGATAAAAATTGGCACGATTGTACATCTACTTGAGTAAAGTAAAAACTAAAAAAATAATGGTTGGTACTCCACTATAAGTTGCGTATCAGTGTCCTTAAATTTCTGGTTTGCGCCTTTCCACTTTTTTTTAAATATCTCAAAATCAAAAAAAGCTAATTATTTTTTTATTGCTGTTTTAATAAGGTAAGACCCGTCTCTATAGGCCTGTGTGCCACAACTTCTAGAAATATTTATCGATTTCAGGAAAAATAACGTCAAAATCAGAGGCGGATTTTATCTGACATACTTTTTTTTCTTTCTTTTGAGTCTGGCTACATCTCACTTTTTAAAATTTGAAAAAATCTTGCAGGGAAAATCTGTCGCAGAGTTACAAAGCTGTCGCGTTTTTCGCAAAATTCAAAGATTTTGGATTGCTTATACAAAACAATTTTTTAACTTTATTTGACCAAAACTTAAAATTATTTTTACCGGTTTTGATAGAGAACTAAATACAAAATTTAATTTCTTAAAAAAAAAACAAAATATATAATCCAATATATTCAAAAATTTACCACAAACAGGGAAAAATCATAGGTTTAAAATAACGGTTTTTTAAGCAAAAATGACATGTTTGAATATAAACGGCTGGGGATTTTTTATTTTGCATTTAATTTTGGGTCCCCCGAAAACCCTTGTTCTAATATAGACAAGCTTTCAAACGGTATGCAATTTTTTAAAAATCTACTTGGTAAGTGATAGCAAAAAAGCGTTTAATGTTGGCTATTTTTCAGTTTTTATTAACAGGTAATCAAATCGTATACTGGTCGGGCATTAAGCCGCCATTTTCGTCAATTTTCGGTGGATTCTGATAAAAATTGGCACGACTGTACATCTACTTGAGTAAAGTAAAAACTAAAAAAATAATGGTTGGTACTCCACTATAAGTTGCGTATCAGTGTCCTTAAATTTCTGGTTTGCGCCTTTCCACTTTTTTTTAAATATCTCAAAATCAAAAAAAGCTAATTATTTTTTTATTGCTGTTTTAATAAGGTAAGACCCGTCTCTATAGGCCTGTGTGCCACAACTTCTAGAAATATTTATCGATTTCAGGAAAAATAACGTCAAAATCAAAACTTTGACAAATTTACCAAAGTAGTGATTTTTTTTAAAACTTGAATTTTTGGACCCTGTCAAGAAATTTCTTAGGCGGATTTTATCTGACATACATTTTTTTCTTCCTTTTAAGTCTGGCTATACTTCACTTTTTAAAATACTCAAAAATATTGCAGGAAAAATCTATAGCAGAATCACATATACCAAGCTGTCGCGTTTTTCGCAAAATTCAGAGACTTTGTACTGCTTATACAAATCACTTTTTAAAACGTTATTTGAACAAAACTTAAGAGACTATTTAGTGGTTCTAATAGAGAACTAATTACAAAATTTACTTTCTTACAAAAAAATTATAAATATGATCCAAAATATTAAAAAATTTACCGCAAACGTGGAAAAAGCACTGGTTCAAAATAACGGTTTTTTAAGTAAAAATTACATGTTTGAACATAAACGGCTGAGGATTTTTTATTTTGCGTTTAATTTTGGTCCCCCCGAAAACTTTTGTTTTAATATAGACAAGCTTTCAACAGGTGTAAAAATTATTTTAAAAAGTGGTAGCAAAAAATCGATTATTGTTGGATATTTTTTAATTTTTTTAAAAATATCCAACTCGTATACTGGTCGGTCAGTTCGCCATTTTCGTCAATTTTTGCGGTTCTTTCATAAAAATTGGCAAGCTTTTACATCAACTTAGCAGAAGTAAAAAAAAGTTGGTTGGTAGTTCACTCTAAGCTGCGTTTCAGTGCCCTTAACTTTTCATTGCACCTTCTTACTTTTATCAAAATATCTCAAGGTCAAAATATTTTTTATTAGGGTTTTAATTATGCGAGACCTGTCTCTATCGGCTCGCCTAACACAACTTTTAAAAATAGTTTTTTATTTCAAGAAAAAAAAAATTAAAAATTTGCCAAAGTAGTGATTTTTTTAAAACTTTAATTTCTTAACTCTGTCAATAAATATCTATTGAGGTTTTCATCTGACATATGTACTTCTTTTGCTTTCTTTTGAGTCTGCCTATACTTTGCTTTTTAAAATATTAAAAAATATTGCAGGAAAAATCTGCAGCAGGATCAAAAGTACAAAGCTGATGCGTTGTACGCAAAATTTAAAGATTTTGGACTCTTTATACATAATCACTTTTTAAAACTTTATTTGACCACAATTTAAAAGCGTATTTACCGTTTTTAATAGAAAATTACACATAAAATATACCTTCTTAAAAAATTTACTGCATTCTGACAGAATCTGTCAGATACTCCTACAAATACAAGCATACTGATTAAAAGTAATAAGGAAAAAGCATTTGGTTCTAACCCTCTTTTTATTTTTTACAAGCTGAAATTAAGAAAAATTATAGGTAGATACTGCGTTTTCTATCCTACGAAAAAGAAGAAGTTCTGTAGTATAATAAGTAATGGTATAATTACACCTACGTACTAAATAAGCCTAAAACGGTATGTAATACAAATACTTCGTATGTACATATCTATCTGTTTTGGAAGATATTGTTTTTCCATATTTTTAAAAACACAATAAATAAAATAGGTAATTTTTGAATAAATGTTAAATTTAGCTGGATATTTTTGTTTGTCTTATGGCCATACCTAGGGGCGGGTTAAGGGGAATGCCTAACTATTACAGACATAAATAAGTAAAATGAACAGATTTGTCACTAAGGACAAGGACAGGATATGACATTTGTGTTTGAATTAAAACAAAATATTATTGAAGCAAGATATTGAGAAGCGTTTTGTTGTTCTTTGCTTTCAGTGACTTTAAGCATCGAATCCCAAAAATACTTATATCAGCTAATTTGTATGTAATGAAATATAATTTTATGAAGAAACTATTTCTAATGTATGAGACACTATTTTAATTTTAGACGTGCAGTAACATTTGTTAAATTTAAAAATCGGTTTCGCGCCCACATACTATTTTATATATTAAATAATTCTGTTTTTTTACCTTTTGTATTTATTAAGAGCTTAAAATATCACTTCGAGAATTAGAAATATTTTTGAGTTTTATTGAAAATAAACTAAAATATAGTTAGCACCCTTACTAACGTGTTAATTCAATTTATTTCAGTCTTCTAAATTATATTAAGAACTTACACTATTTTACTATATGACTTGGTAATTTTGTAAGAGAATCAAAAACCCAACTAACCCAAACACCTTATTACCACAGCCTACCTGTAGGCTGTGTTATTACTACCAGTTACCAGCTATATTTATAACCAAGTTCTGCTGGGACGATAGCGATTTTAGATGCTAACATATAGCGGGACCACCTTTCGGAAGGAGTGTAAAAGCGTGAGTCCACTGTGTATACTTGCTACGCAGTATATAGATCCCTGCCCTCGACAAAGAGGTGACAGGACAAATATAGTCCTCTTAAAGAAAGAAAACTTGCATCCTAACTATGGTGTACGGACAAATCGGGGTTTGCGAACAGGGCGCGCCATGTGCCTAGTCGCTAGACCAAAAATGGGCTCCCCACCACTACTACTACTACCAGCTATATTTAGATTTTTTCTATATCTCTTAAAAGCCAGTCTAAATTTATAATATTTTCGGAGGACCCAAATTTAACCGCAAACCAAAAAATCACCAACCATTTATCTACAATTTCGCTTTAAAAACTGCTGTTTTGAAACAAGTTTGCCGTAAATTTTATTATTATAATTTTTTTTAATTTCGTATATTAGTTCTCTATCAGAAACATACGCTTTTAAATTTTGGTCAAATATAGCTTAAAAAATGGTTTTGTATTTAAGCAGTCCAAAATCTTTGAATTTATGGCTTGGATATTTTTTTATAAAAACTAAAAATATCCAAATTTAGACACTTTTTTGCTATAACCAAGTATATTTTCTTGCTATCACCAAGTATATTTTTAAAAAAATTACATTATTTTAAAGCATGTCTATAGCAAAATAAATATTTTTGGGGAACCCAAAATTCAAGGCAAACCAAAAAATCCCCAGCGGTTTATCTCCAAACGCGTCATTTTCGCTTAGACGTTATTTTGACCAGCGATTTTTTCATGTTTGCGGTAAATTTTTCAACACTTTGGATATTTTTTTAGCAGGTCATGGTATGTAGTTTTTTTCAATCAAAAACGGTAAATTCGCTTTTAAATTATGGTGAAATAAAGTATAAAAAGGTGGTTAAGTATAAGTAGTCTAAAATCTTTGAATTTTGCGAACAACGCAACAGCTTGTTATTTGTGGTTCTGCTACAGATTTTTCCTGCAATATTTTTAAATATTTTAGAAAGAAAATTATAGGCAGACTTAAAAGGAAATAAAAGTACGTCAGATAAAATCCTCATTAGAAATTTCCCGACAGAGTTAAAAAATTAAAGTTTAAAAAAAATCACTACTTTGGCAAATTCTTTAATTTGAAATTATTTTTCTTAAAAACAAACTTTATTTCTAAAAGGTATGTGAGACAGGCTGATAGAGACAGGTCTTACCTAATTAAAACCGTAACAAAATATTTTTCTTCTTTTAGATTTTCAGTTATTTTGATAAAAGTGAGAAGGTGCAAAAAGGATCGTTAAGGGCACTAAAACGGTAGCTTAGAGTGGAGTACCAACCAACGTTTTTTTATTTTTTACTTCTCTAAGGTCGATGTACAAACTTGCCAAATTTTATGAAAGTCTCCCAAAAATTTATGAAAATGGCGGCTAAATGACCGAACAGTATACGATTTGGATAGTTTTTAAAAAAAAACTGAAAAATATCCAACTTTAAAAGCTTTTTTGCTACCACTTACCAAGTATATTTTGAAAAACAAATTACACCGCTTGAAAGCCTGTCTATAGTAGAACAAAGGTTTTCGGGGGACCCAAAATTAAACGTAAAATAAAAAATCCCCAGCCGTATATCTCCAAACATGTGATTTTTGCTTAAAAAACCGATATTTTGAGCCAGTGACTTTTCCATGTTTGCGATAAATTTTTTAATATTTTGGATCATATTTTTACCTATTTTTTTAAGAAAGTAAATCTAGTATTTAGTTCTCTATCAGAGCTAGTAAAAAGTGTTTTACGTTTTGGTTATATAAGGATTTAAAAAATTGTTTTGTATAAGCAGTCCAAAATCTGTGAATTTTGCGAAAAACCCGACAGCTTGATATTTGTGGTTCTGCTACAGATTTTTCCTGCAATATTTTGTGGCCAATTAAAATGCGTTGGGTGACATTTGTGGCAAACTAAAAGACGTTGCCGCCATTTTGTGACACTGTAAATAGAACAATAACGCTGTGCCAATTTGTGACACTAAAAAAAAAATTACTGAATAATCAACAAATATCTGGAAGCAGAACTGTATTTTCCAGCTAGGTAAAACATTGATATGCCCGGTAACTTTTATACAGTGGAGAAGGGGGGGTTCAGAAATAAGAAAATGTTAAGCGCCACAGTGTTTTAATATCAATGTTTTACAAAGAAGATCATAATTAAAATACAGTTCAACTCAAACGTTGTAGCCAAACAATGAAACTCTACCTACTTCCGAGGCTTCCAGAGTATTTGTGAAATTAAAAAAAAAACAAAAAAAATTGACTAATAAACAAAATAAAATTCTAAAAGATTCCCAAATGAATCAAAATGACACAAATAGAAAGTTCTTTATAGGTAGATGCACATTTCCAACATGTCACAGTGTACCTACATTTGAGTCAGCAGTGTAAGACTCACTTATATAAATGATTGTAAAAAAAAATATACTTCCAAAATTATTCCGTCATAGGGGGATCTGGACCAAATATCTGCTGTCATCATTCTACGTTGGGTAGAATGAGACAGACAGCAACCCAGTCCAAGATCTACCCCATGAGGTAAACCAATGTAAGGAAACCGCAAAAATAATATAACCTCATCTCTCTTTTGTCTCTGCAAAGTTGGTCATTGGGTTGTACAAATAACATAAAAATTTTATCTTGTTCATTTTAATGGCAAAGTTGGATAAAATACCAAAAACATAAAAATAAATAAATAAATGAAATGGATGTGAACAAGTTAGGGGCAGAATAACACTCAATAGCAATTTGACAGTAGAACTTAAGTTAATTAAGCCGCAAAATTGTGGTCATGACGTCATACCTTTATCTTGCGTTCACAAGAAGTGTTAAAATTATATTGAAAAGTTATATGGAAAGATTGTCTAAATTATATTGAAAATTCATATGAAATGATTATATCTAAAGACTTGCTCCTACCTTGGTCCTGCAATTATTTAATTGCTACTTTGGTGTTTTATTAAACCTAGAAGTGGTGTTTTCTTACATTCCTCTTGTTACTCCGGTCCTGGTTTGCCCGCGCCTCCCCTAGTGCCCGCTTAGCACATCACGCTAGGGCAGCACATGGTCTCGAGTGTTGATGGATACTTGCCCCGAGCATAAAAAACCCTGTGGAAAATCAAATGTTTCAGTTTCCTGGAACTCGTCGGTTTCCCCTACACCGAGTAACTTAAATCAAGAACCCCATGTCGACTCAATAAAATAAAGCAGATTTCAACAGATGAACTAAAATAACCCAAACATACCTTTCCCAGGGTTACAAGGCTATACCCGGCTTCACACCAGCGTCCAGCACAACTGTCCCAGTGATGGGTTGGACAGGGCTGTAGACAAAGGAGAAAAACAATATACAGTTTTTATCCAAAACGTGGTTTAAAAAAAAATAAAAAACTCCAAAAATTCCCCACGTCTTTTGTCGAAAAAGTACATTTCACACGAAAAAGAATTACAATTTGGGAGGCAAATATTGTCTTGAAGAATTAAAAAAAATATATAAAAAAATCGAACTTACCACGCTTCTTCCCCGTAGAAATGGCGTAGGCCGCCTTTTAGTCCCTCAGAGGATGTGAGCGTCACTAAGATTCGCCTAAACAACGTCGGCTCACAGTAAACCGTCTTTGGTATAATCTGCAACTACTGCAGTGCCAATAAGTGCCAATAACCACAAAAACAATGGCGACACCAAGAGACGGCCACCAGCCCAGCCAAAATTCTTTAGGAAAGAGACAAGACACTTTGTCAAGAACACAAAAAAATGAAGTTGCCGGAAATCGTTTCTAAATTTGGTTCACAGTACCAACCTAATTTTCCCGGTTAAATTCAAATAAGGATGCGAACCCATTTATAAAAAAAACGCTCTCGCAGAAAAATCACTAACTCCGGTTTGCGGAGAACTTAACCAATGAGGAAATACACTAATACTTCCGTACCCTGCGCATGATGTGTTGTCGGATCTATTTCCACGGTTGAAATTTTTATAACAAGGACATTGAGACACCCTCCATACATAGACCGAACATTTGCCTACCGGACCCCCGCCAACATAGCAAGTAGAAGGAAAATAACCAGCCGGACTATAAGAAGCTCAGCATTGAAACCATCAACTGTAAAATCAATTACTTGAGATTAGAGCACGCATCAAACTCAAAAATATTCGAACACTCAACCAATTCCCATATGAGTAAAGCTATACTAAGTGTAGAATTTAGTTGCATTTTAGTTACAGTTTTAGTCAAAAGTTTCCTTTGCTCTTTATATATGTTTTCTCTAAGATTCATATGGTTTGACGCCATTTTTGTAAAACATTTCTACATTAATAAAGTTGTTTCTGAACTTGAACCTAAAAATACACATTGAACTACTGCTTAAACTCGGCACAAGAGTGCTCAGATGTTAAGTTTCAATCCGACTGAGTTAGTTATTAACTTTATTTAACTATGATTATATATAAATTTATATAATATAAAAATAAGATTTTGTTTATTCTTTTAGTCCTGGTTTTTATTCCTCGTTTATCTCCCATTTACAAAAGTGCATAACTCGTATTTATTTTATCTTCTCCTTATCAAATTAATAAAGATATCAAAGTGGGCCAATATCCTCGAAAATAAACATAAGCGAATGAGATGTTCATCCAAATGTTTTCTTCCTGTTACTGAAACCATTTGTGATGCGGCAACGCCGCCATGCCCCAGCAGAACAGCTGTTTACCTTCGTGAACTTCAAAAAAAAATTACGAAATTTTACAGATAAACAAAACAATCGAAAGTTTTTATGTGATTTTTCCCGAAACCTGTGATCTCAAACTCCAAATAGAATGCCCAAATAATACGATGTGCGCAGTGTCCACAGTAATTCGATGGAATGTCTCCTTTATAAGGTAACTTTCTGGACACTATAGAACCTCCAAACCTAGCTCTATAAAATACCCTTACTTTGTGTACAGAAAGACGAGTCGAAGAGCCTTAATTATTTACCTAAATAAACAAATATGTAACGTTTGCCTTAAACGTAAACATGACACGTTACAATTTTTTAATATTTTAAAAAGTTTAGTATAGCGAGACTCAAGAGGAAGAAAAAAAAGTCAGATAAAATCCGCCTCAGAAATTTCTTGAGGGGGTCCAAAAATTTTCAAAAATCACTACTTTGGTAAATTTGTCAAAGTTTTAACTTTCACATTATTTTTTTTTAATCGGTAAATATTTCTAAAATTTGTGGGACATAGGCTCATAGAGACAGATCTTACCTAATGAAAACCGTAGCAATAAAAATTTAGTTTAGTTTTGATTTTAAGATATATTGAAAAAAGTGGAAAGCTGCAAACCGGAAAGTTCAGGGCACTGATACGCAGCTTAGGGAGACACACTGACCAAAAAGTTTTTGGTTTTTTAGTTTTCTTGGGTCGATGTACAAACGTGCCCATGTTCATCAAAATCCCCCAAAAATTGACGAAAATAGCGTTTTGCTGCCCGACCATAGTATAACCTGCATCTGAACACATTTTATAGTTTGAAAAATATCGTTTGACACCTAAATACACACTACACTCTGTATCTTAAATTTAACAAAATAGGTTTACAACTTTCTAATACGTTTAAACTATAAATCAACCGAATAATCCTTTTTTGTTGTAGTAAAATTCTGTTAATAGTCTGCACACTCAGTGGCGGTTTCTCCATAAGTGCACATGTGCACGTGCACTCCCAAATTTTACTTAAAAAAATACTAAAATTTAATTAATAATTACCCCAGACGGAATTTACTAAAGACTGGAATATTATCTTCAAATTAATACCCGGTATGTATGTGTTTGTATTCGTGTTCAAACCACCTGCAGTGCATGCTGGCGGATACATAGTTAGTTCGAATCTAATTATTCACTTTTATTTGCTCCGTAGATGTTGTGTCGCATTCTAATTACGAAATATAGAAAGAGAGGTCCCAATAGAATTTTACAGTACATAGAATCTGAACCTTCCTGCGGCAGTGCCTAGGACAAAATCTGTGCAAAAACTAGCCTCGATGCCGCCCGCACCCCCGCGACGCCCCCCGCACCCATGGTTCGCGTTGCATGTTACAGGAGCTCAAGGGCACTTTTAATTAGTGCACTTAGACAATTTGGCATAGTGATGTGCAACGATTACTTTTCCAAGTATTGAGTAGATACTGATACTTCCTATTCGAGTATTAGATTTTATTATTATTTATATTATATTATCGGTAAATGCAATATATAAATATCGGTCCAAATGATTACAAGTACTCCAAAATCGTTACTCATACGGCCAATGCCATGTGTTCACAATTGATACGAAAGTAACACTTCGGCTTGGGTCCCATTCGGGATTCGAGTAACGAGTATTTGGCGTCGAAGGATATTCCATTACTTCGAATCCGCCCATGTATCAGATATTAAAGTATCGAGTAGATAGTATTTGCACACCACTAATTTGGCATTATCGGTCGGGCGCTGGCGGTTTGTTTTGATTTCAACGATTTGGTATTTACGACAATGGCGGAAGTTTCTAATTCTGATAGCTTTAGCGTGCAATATTTAAAAACAATTAAATTTTCATCTTTGCCATTAGAAGAGAAAATATGTAAACTAGGTATGATACATTTATTATTTATTTATAATTACAATAATAATAGGTAGGTTACTAATATCTAACTAAATATCTCATTTTTTAATTATTTGCAAAAAAAAATCCGCCTGCGCCGCATTTTTTTTTTGGTGTGCACTCCGAAAGCTTTTTACCACGCGCCGCCACTGTGCACACTACTTCCTTAGAGAACTCATCAATGCGAATAACACAAACTATAATAAGTATTTTGTTGTCAATAGAGTTTTTTAATTTTAAAATGGCAAAAATTTATGAACTAAGTATTAATTTCTTTTTAAATTTGTCCATGCCATGTGGATCTCCCACGAAAAATTACTATCAATAATTGTAGGACCTAGATATTTAATATTATCAGATAGTTCAATAGTGCCACCACTCACAAACAAGGTAATATTTGTTATGGGCCTTTGGTTGTTCAAATTGATCTTTGATTTGTGAACAATGAGGTAATTTTGCTACACGTAAAAAGCTAGTGCAGAAAGTCAGGTTCGGAGGCGGTTATAACAGTCGTTAGCATACATGATTACGTATCCGTTAAAGCCGGGTACTCTGAACCTCGAGCCTCGATCAACGAGCGCGATCTATTTGCTAATGTGGACGCTAGTATGATTCGCAAAGACCGCATTTTTCGAGGCTCGCAGCGCGATATCGAAACCTTAAATTAAAACAAAGTACCACTAAATTTGAGACATAAATACACTCGCTTAAAAAAGTTAACCTGCATATGTACAAATAAATTTTTTGTAATAGTTTATTTGTAAGAAAATAGTAGGCTGTGAGTCTTAATTTTTTTCTTAAATTGCGAATATCTCAAAAAGGAATCTATTAATTTTTAAAATAATATCAATGCTGTAAAGGAATGAAAAAAACTTTCAAATAAGGTATCACTCGACCCACTTTCCCTTTCTAAAGTCAAGGGGTTAAAGCTAATTTTCAAAAATTTACTTTAAATACTCATAATGGCATCCCGTATACGTTTTCTGTGAGCCACCCTTTATATTACTTTAAATTAAAAGTTTTTTCTCTTTATAAAATCTATAAAGAGGCCTTGATAATGATTATGATAACGGAAATGATTATACATATGTTTTATCGCTCCGCTTGTTTTTTAATAAGTTTTTAATTTTTTTCTTTTTGGGTAATAAATTTTGTAGTATAAAATGGAAAATAAATATATTTTGTTTACCTCACTAAACTGATAACGGTAATTACCACTTATGATTGGACAAGCTAACCTATGCACGTAATAACGCTAAAAACTGCACAAAACAGATGTGACTTTACTCGGGCGCACAGTGGAACGTTTGACTAATCTAGGTGGACATGGTTAAGTACTGTAAATTAACATTTCAGCTACCTACAATTAATTAGCATATTCCATACATCCTAGATCCAAAATATTATTTTTTTATCCCCTCTGGTTGTCAAGATATTTGCATTGAAAGTTGCATCTTAAAAATTTTCTGCTTAGACATTTTAATCTTATGTATGGGCAATGCTTTAAAACAATATTGTTTTTTCCCGCGTAGTAGGCGCTGGAGTAAAACAAGTGCCAGGCATTTTTAGAGTGACATGTCCTTAAGACTAGGGAAGCATTTTGACTGTCATTGTTGCAGCGTTTTACTTGCTATGATTTTATGAATTCGCTGGTGTTTTGGTAAGGAAAATTTTATTTTTATATAGTTTTTGTTGGACTGAAACTTTAGTTTGTTAGAATTTGTTGATGTTAGTTTTATTATTTTCTAATTAACCGAAATCTCTACTTTCTGACGCAGTATTGAAATTTTGTCCTTTTTTTGCGGTAAACTTGTACTTAATTATTTTGTTAGCCTGCAACTCTAAAAATAGAAAACTTATTATTTGTCTTTAATGACATTTTCTTTTTGATACCTTCACAAATGTGCCCTTTGGGGATTTTCTAACCTAAATTAGTCAATCTTCGTGCATTTTTCTATATTACGATGAGTCAATGTGTCTGTTTGTCTACAGGGTGTCCAGATAAAAGTAAGTACATAGGGCTTTGTGGGATTTTCAGAAACGGTAACACTTACGATATTCGTTCAAAAGAAAAAAAGTGGCGCTATTGCGAGCTTAATCGGATGCAGTGTCGAAGTTAAAAATATCTACAGGGGGTTTCAAAATAATGCTTAAAAACTTAAATTGTGTTATTCGAAAAATTAAAATATTGTCGCCTTCTTTTAAACAAATTGAATAAAACTATATAAATATGACTAGGCCAATAAAATGAAGTTAACAATTTTTTTAGGACTTTATTTTTTTCAAAAAGTCACAATTTTTAGTTTTTGCCTTCCTAGCCCGCATAGCAATGGTATTATTAATGGGTAATATTTTCGACGAAAAAATTTTTTAGATAACGCCGAAAATGTGTTATTTGGATGTATTTTGACCTATCCTAGCAATATCGTCGTGATGTCTGCAGTGGCGGATCCAGGGGGGGGGGCACTAGGGGCACTTGCCTCCCCCGAGAATTTTTTTAATATACAAAAAATGAGTAAAAAGTAAGGTTTTTGCTAATAAAAATGTAGCCGTTTTTTACCAACAGAGAATGTCACCTCAAGTGCCCCCAGGGCCGTATCTGAGGGGGGGTTTTGGGGGTTCAAACCCACCCCGAAAATTAAATAGGAATGTGTTTTTTTAAGTTTAACCTTTTTTCATTGTCAATAAACCCACAATTTTTCAAATTCCACTGGACTAACCCCCCCCCCGAAATTTTGGTCCAGATATGGCCCTGAGTGCCCCCCCCCCCCCGAGAAGCACCTCTGGATCCGCCCTTGGATGTCTGTCTGTGTGTGTGTGTATATTATTTCGGTCCGTAACACGACCTAACCTAAACCACTGAACCGATTTTAATAAAATTTTCAGGTAAAATAGTTCTCGACACTCTTACGAGCTGATTAGATTTTGGTCAAAATCTAATAATGCTAATGACAGTTTTAAGACAATTAAAATTTTTAAAAAATCTATCTTTTTAACGGAGCATCGTATCAATATACAGTTTTCGTAATATAGTAGACTATATTTTGCTCAATAATTCGTGTTATACCTAAAAACTTCGTAAGAGCTTCAGTTTCTCAGATATATACAAAAAACTTTTCTAAGCTGATATATTATCATGGCTTCACTTGAAGTGTACTAATAGGCTAGCTAGGAAGGTATTAGATCCCTCATGGATCCATTTATTTCTCAATATTTTGAAAACGCATATAAATGTTTTCTTTGATACAGTTCGGAATAGCGCCACTTTTTTACCTTGGAGTTTCCCTATTCCATGTACCTATGTGTATGGGCCGATTCCTAAAGTACGTAACGCTCAAGGGGGGAAGGGGGGTTATTAACCTTGCATTACACTGTCATGATTCTTGAATATATTTTTTCTTAAAAATGCATTACGGAGGGGGGAGGAGGGGTTACGTAATTTAAGAATATGCCCTATGTATGTCGGTAGGATGGGTTTTTGAAACTCTCGAATTTCACGTTTTGTAAACAGTAACTTTTCACTCTGTCATAAGCTTAACCAAGCTTAATAAAAATGCATCTGCACCAAACCATAAGGAAACTTATTTGAGGTTAAAAAAATCCAAAAAATTAAGTTTTAAACGGAGCGAGTTATTATTATGCGGTTTTAGAAATATGATAATATATTTTTCTTGTCTTTTTTGTGTCAGATTGAGAAATTAATTATCACAGTTTAGTTTGCAAGATAATAATAAAATGGACTTGTGTTAGTTAATTATTCTATTATTTGTTATGTTAATTAATGATATTTTTCAAATAAAAATGGAATTTTCTAATTAAATAAACATTTTTTTAAAACTTTCTTAGTTCTATAAAATTAAAATCCAAATATCTCTTAAATTTTCTGACATTAAACCCCTTTAAAGATAATGCCATCCGATGAACATTTTCCATTATAATTTTAGGGGTTGGTTTCACCCTGGGCAAGGGGTGAGAGGTTTAACATTTTTAATGCATTTATTTTTCATATAGTGACAGATGAGAGCGGAATTTTTTTCATGATCGTCCCTTACCGCCTAAAACGTCTTGATTTAAATTTTTCTGAAACACCTTGTATATTGCAAAACTGTTTTATTTAAATTCCTTCTTGCAAAAACTAAAAAAATTTATACCGTTACTTCATTGTTATAAATTTTGTTAAAACAATTTTCGTTAAAAACATACAGTATGACTACAAATCTTAAAATCGTTAAAATCTGAATCACCCTATATAAGAGATAGGTAATATTGCAAATACTAAATGCTTTTAAATATTTTATGTTATTTTCAAGCTAAAAAAAACAAGCATTAAAGCGTGTTAATGTTGCTCAGGGGTTGTCCACCTAGATCTTCAAAACGTTCCACTGTGGGGCGTTGCGATTTATGTATTGAGGATGCTAAATAAATACGAATAATTCGCGCGTGCTTGCGTCAGGCGCCTCTAGCGGTAGATATTCAGGAATTAAAATAATATTTGTTTTTAACAAACGGCGATACTTATATAGTATATATAAACATTAAACTTATAGAGCAAAATAATGTTGAAATTTGTATGATATATTAGGTTTTTTTATTTTAGTGGATGCAAACCTCTATCCGGTTATGATAACGGGGTATGACGTTTGGGCCAGTCTTACACAAATATTAACAATAAATAGCAAATTCAGCATCAAACTAAATGTAGTGCTTTTTATTTTTACAAGAAAAATAACTAATATACTAAACACTAATTTTTAAATAATGACCTATACATGTTCTCTGGGTTATTTTGTTTGGTTAAGGCAATTTTTTTCACGCTGCTGCTCGTGCGAGTCGGGCTCAGTGGCGAATCCAGGGGGGGCGGGGGGCAGATGGGTCCGCCCTCTCCCCTCCTTGACATAAAGCTTATAATTTTTAGTTCCAGAAAAAAAATAACCAATGCAAAGGCCGCAAATTTTTGCCAAATATAAAATTTTTCAAAATATAATTTTTTCAAATTTTGACGCAAAATTTAACTGATTTTGCTCATATTTTCGCATGCGGCGCATTTTGTTTGCACATAGTGGCAAACTTTAAAGCTAATTCTTATTAAATCCAGCAAAAAAAAATGTTTTCTGTTTTTTTCCCTCCTTGCACACCTCCCCCCACCCGGACATCCTGGATCCACTACTGGTAGGGAAAAAATCCCACAAAAAATATTAAAAAAATATTTTAAACATTTTCCCCTTTTTTCGTACGGTAATAGAACGTGCACCACTGCCGTCAGAGGGTACTAAGGCACATTGTTAAAAAGGAAATTGTATCCGCTTGAATAATGATCTCCAGAAGATTTTTGTAAAAGTTGTGACTGTATTCGAGTTATTAGCAAAAAACTATCAAAAAGCACGTTTAAAGGGGAACGGGGGCACCACCCTGCCAGGGTTGGGCGGGTGGTTCCCTTTCGAACTAATGAATGTGATACGTTATTTTAAACGAAATGAAATGCTGATTTTAAAAATCGAAAAAACTAAAAGTGGCGGTTGAAAATCACTTTTAGACTATAAAAAAACAAGTTACTCAAAAAGAAATTTTTATAAATAAAAAGGTTATAGGCCTACTCTATAAATGCAGACTTTTCAAAATCCCCTCGTAGTTGAAAAACAACGAGACCTATCAAGAAGCGGTTGTGATATTTAAAGATGTCTCGAAAATCGAGCCCAGGACGACGACGTTTTTATGTATCTCGGTTACAAATACCTAAAACCACCAAAAACCATCGAATTTGGCCCACCCTGTACAAGAAGCACATTTTGGTTGTTTTTTGTGTTTTTTTTTAATATAAAATAATTTCTGTCTTTAAGGAAAATGGATTAGTTGGGTACAGCGGCGGCTCGTGTCAATACATCATAGTAGTGCCAGAATTTTGAGTCAGTAATAAAAACATTCGGGTCCCAGGTAATATTTCTTTATTTATATATAGGAAGCTAAAAGGTTGCCAGCGCCTTTCCTTAAAACCATTAGTTTCAATGTTTGGTCACTAGCACGTTCCCATTACCCTTAGACCTCCTAAATGGGACTCCCCAATTAGTGGTGGCAACCTATGTATTAAACTCACTATAAAACCATAAGAAATAAACTCCAGCTTCGCCCTCTAGCGGTTCCAACAGTATAGAACCTTTTAGAGCCTAAAGCTATTATGCCAGGTTCTAAAAGCAACTTAGAAACGTCCTCTATCCTATTATAAAACTAGATTTGGTAATTTGGTATCCTGGCCATTCTGTTGAATACCATAATACCTTTAGAGTAAAGAAGTTTTCCTATAAAAGCTATAGCGATATTTTAGACTCACAATGGCTATATAAAATAATTTAGGTCACAAAATTATTTTATCACAAAAATATACCGAGTTTGTCGTTTTGTTGATGATCAAATTGCTTGCCAGATTTATTTTTCTGATAAAATCGTATCTGAAAAGCTTTCAAAACAAGCGCGCCAGCTCAGAAATGATTTTTAATCGTTTTTTGATAACAAAATAACAAATATTTAAAATTAAAAAAAAAATAATTTACACTATTCACCATTAAAAAAGTCTATTTGGTTTACATAAATTAAAGTAAAATTATTGTAGAAAAACACTGCTAAAACGACTAGATAAATATTTTCTCTTTACAATATTTTTAAAAAAAATTTATATACGCCATTATGGTTTAATAGTGGTCACTTGGTTTTATTTGTTACTGTATCGCAACAAGGATTTTTGAGTGCCCTTATGAAACCAACAAAAAAAAATCAAAGTAAACATAGTCAACATAACCTCACTTAATTTTTTGTATTTGTTTTTAAAAGTGTTTAAAAGCGTCTAATTCAACACTTTTAAATGTTTTTTATCGTGCAATTTCGACACAATCGAGAGGGCCAGTGCACTGATATTCGTTGTACCTGCAGGTTGGAGGGCAACATCTTATATTGGCCGTCTAAACAGGCCCTATCTAGACCTGGGGGTCCTACCCAGGAGGACGGAAACTCAACAATTACTAATTATTGGGCTTTAAATAATCAATCTTGCAATAGGCAGGTACCAATCTGTACCTAGGTATATCTATTATTTTTACCAGAAATACCTAAAAAAAAACAGGAAAGTATTTACTTACTTCTGTTAGAACCCTTAAGGAAACAAGGTTTTATATGGCCCCCTATTTAAATAATATTTAATATACAGCTATGGGTAACTATAAATACAAAAGAATTAAGTTTACCTTTAAGCCTTCCTATAAAGCCTTTTTAAAATGCCTAAAAGTAATGACAAAAACCTAAAGTCTAAAGTTTATATTTACCACTCTTAAAAACCTTAAGGAAACTAGGTTCTATATAGCCACCTATCTAATCATATTTACTTTTCAACTACTGGTAACTATAAAAACAAAAGGATATAAGGTATCCTTTTAGCTCTATTATAAAACAGTTTTGTGATCACCTGAAGTAATGAAAAAAACTAAGTGACCAAAGTTTATATTTATTTCTTTTTAAAAACTTTAGGTAAAATGGTTTTATAAGACCATCTTTATAAATCAGAAATCCATAAAACCAAAAGTATCTAAAAGGAACAGAAGGAATATCAGTTTTATTATACTCCCTTTATAAATCACTTTTTGGTTGTATAACACCTATTTTGGTAATTGGCAATATAAATTACCTTTATGTAGCCAAATTGATCCTAAAACCCATAACAGCACCCTGTAAATAACCTAGGAACCAAATTAATAAAACCTTGAGTGGTAATAATGTTACTTGGGGTGTTGCGCCTAAATGTTTACCCATAAGTCATTAAAAAACATACCTACTACTACTATGTTTGGGATTTATAATTCTTATTTTTACCTTCCTAGCCCGCGCAGCAATGGCTAGAGAAGGTATTGTTTTGGACGAAAATGTGTTTTTTGGGTATATTTTGACCTATCCTAGCAATATCGTCGTGATGTCTGTGTAGGTGTGTGTGTGTGTGTGTATTTTTTTCTGTCCTTAACACTATAGCTCCTAAACCACTGAACCGCTTTTCATAAAATTTTTAGGTAAACAGTGTTTGACACTCTAACGAGCTGATTAGATTTTGGTCAAAATCTATTAAGGCTAATGACAGTTTTTTGACAATTAAAATTAAAAAAAAAATGCTTACTCTTTAACGGAGCATCGCATCAATATGCGGTTTGAGCAATATAGTAGACAACATTTGCTCAAGAATTTGTGTGATAACGAAAAACTGCGTAGGAGCTTTAGTTTCCGAGATATTTACAAAAAGCTGATTATTATAGCTTCACTTAAAATGTGTTAATAGGCTAGCTAGGAAGGTATCAGATCCATCATGGATCCATTTATTTTAAAGAAAGTTACCCATGCCCACCCGAATTCTGCCATAAAATGACTCAAAATTTATCAAAAAATTCTTGTGAAATAATTGAAATGTATTGTAAAGTGTGTAAATTAGTTTTAATTTAGTTTTAATTGAAAACAATGCGAGTAATACGACTGAACTGATGGCCTGTGCCAGGCACAAAATTTCTTTGATTTTTACCATTTAAGCAACGCTAAAATGCCCCACTGTCGCTCATATAGGCTGCAGCAGTGGCGGCTCGTGACTTCTAAAACTGATGAGGCACCAAGGCCAAAAGTAAAAAAAAATCCTTCATAAAATGGGAATAAATGATCAAATGCAATGTGTATTTTTTTCCAATTTTCCCTTTCCATGATTGTCGAAAAATTTTATTTTCTACAAAGATAATAAATATACTTAGGTACTCACTTAAAATCTAAAAACAAAAATTACATTTTATAAACAAGTGGTATCCTTCTTTCTTTTAACAAAACAGACTTTTATCAATTACAGTCGAACCTCTATAACTCGAACTTAAAGGGACAACCAAAACAGTACGAGCTGTGAAGAGTTCAAGTTATAGAAATTCGAGTTAAAGAGGTTAAAATACATATAAAAAATGCAGGGACCACTTAAAATACATACAAAGTCTGTAAAAGATATTTCTCTATGGAAAAAATTGCCAGCGCGGAAAGTTTATCTTGTGTCATTTTTGATCGAAACTGTAATAGTTAAAACAAGATAACAAAGTTTTTTAGTTTCACCAACACATAGATTTAACTTTTAAGCACTTAAAATGTTAGTCTTTATAAATTACTGAAAATTCATTTTTTTAATCAAACTTTTTTTATATGCATTTTCTAAACTATCAATATATTTTTTGGGAAAATTTTTCGAATATTCCTCGAACATGGAGGTGTGTAGTACTGCAACAAATTCTAATTTTTTTAAATCTTTAATTCTTGTTTGTAACTGAAAAGTTATATCCATATATATAAATATAATCCAAAATTTCGTAATATAATAAATTATATTCCTTAAAAATAGTTTCCTCAGAATTTTTAAGGACAATTGAAGCTCCTGTTACATTTTTAGTTTTCTCGAATATATCTTCAAAAACTTCATATTTTTCTTGTAATCTTGAACAGCATATTTTAATTTGAGTGATGCACATATTTACATCTAAGTTAACTTGTTGCAAAAATTGATACAGGATATTTTAATAGTGGTAAATATCTTAAAAATTAAAATCAAAAAAAGGAATTTAAAACTTTCAGTTTTTAAGAAAACCTTGTGCCATAAGTGTAGACTCTGATTTTGAAGCTTCGAGAAAACTCCTTGCCACTTTTTTTTGTCTAGACTTAAAATATTTAAGTCTGGCGTTGGTCTATTTTTCAAGATTTCCGTCTTTTCAAAACTACTGCGGCGTTGAAATGGTACATTTTTTTAATAAAAATACAGCACAAGCAAAGTTTTAATAAAAGCTCAAAACAATGACTAATTAGGTAATCGGGTGGCGAATGACTCAAAACAGGTGGCTTGTGTTACATAATTTGCATGGATGCGACAAAATCTTATCAGCGATTTATTTAATTGTTAGATTCGCATTATAGAGTTTTTAGTCTTCGAACGACCTCAATAATTTTCCGCCACGTGATATGGACCAGACGCGATATGACCACCCGCAGCGTAAGTGAAGCGGAGCTGCCCGCCGCCTCATGGAAACCCAAAATTTAGCGAATTCTAAAGCCAAGTTTATGCAGGGAAAAATATTTTTTTGAAATATTTTATTATTTCATATTATATTGTTAAAAGCATTCCAGTAAAACAAAAAACTTAAGGCTTTTGTGCTTTAAATTATGTAAGGCCAGCGTGGCATGCTGATGCACACAAATTCATAACTTTTTTAATAGCCTCACCTAATGCAGTCAAGCGCGCGAGTCACAAAAGAGTTCGGTTCAGTCCGCTAGGGCAAATATGTTATGGCGCGAGTTGCGAACGACGATTCAGTTTATTTATTCATTTCATGTTGTAGGTTCCTTTTTATCTGGGGATTTAATGAAAAAACACAAAGTTTAAGTAGCAGAGGGCGCAGAAGCTTGATAAATAATTTAAAATTTACTTTATTTTTTTTTAAGTTGGTGAGGCGCCGCCTCACTTGCCTCATCTGACGAGCCGCCACTGGGATGCAGATATAATCTATCTCTATTTGAAGGAGCCAAAAGAAAAGTGGCAGCGTGTTCGACGCTGCTTTTGGTTTCATTTGTCGCGTCGCCGTCGCATCGAGTCGGAGTGTGATCCACTACATTGCACAGCATGGCTCCGTGGCACTACTTCACGAGCCGCCACTGCTTGGGTACTTCACGTACTCTTGGTTATAGTGGATAATATTACAATAGTTTTCTATGCTATACCAAATGCATGGGCGCACGCAAGGGGGGGCCCGGGGCCCGGCCCCCCCCCAAGCCTAAGATTTTTGTATATTTTTTCCACATATTTCATGAATAAACATAAAAAATAGCATGAAATACGACATCATAAGGCCTCGGGCCCCCCAAGACATATTCCTGGGTGCGCTACTGCCAAATGTGATCAAAAAATCTAAACCGCCCTTTTGTCTTGAACCTGTCCTCGCTTTTCTGAATATATCGAAGAGAATACCTGGATGTTATGTGATCAACACAAGTTTCAATGAATAAAGAAAACAAAATAAACATTTGTTTTTTATTTGTTTAGCATGCTGCGTCACGTGACAGGAATTTCAATATGCAAAAGGAAATTAACATTTAATTGTATTTCATTTGCCGCAAACAAAAACTCTCAACTTCTTGACAAATTAATGAAAATTACTTAACAAAAACAATCATTGAATTTATTATCCCGTTGCGTTACGAGTCGAAAATTAATTTTATTTTAATTACAATTTAATAATGAATAAATTAAATAAAAATTATTGCGTGTCATGCTTGAACACAGAAAAAAAAATTAAATCAAAGCAAATGACTTTGGTTCAAAACAAAAACTGCTTTCCTATTCCTGCAATGTCCGCATCAAAAACTTAATTTTAATTTTTATGCAGAAAGTTTGGTGAATACTTACCTTTTTCCTGTAATTTAATTTATAACTTACAACAATTAAGTTAGTACTAGGGAATCCAATCCTGTAAATGCTGGATCCCGCAAATGCGGGATCCCGCAGGAATTTTGTGGGATCAAAGTTGCAGGATTATCCGTGCGGGAACTGCGGTATTTGCGGGACTTGATATAGGAGGATAATGCACTTTTATCTTATCTGATAACATGACGCGAACCATCACCTTCGAATTTAGAAGAGGAATTGGATCGAACCTTAGAGTAATAATAATATAAAGAGAAGAAGTCAACCGCGGCCCCGTGTAAATTTTCCCTATTCGTGGCGGTCATTCCTGAAAACTTAGAATTTGCAGAGTACCCGGCGATGGCAACATAGCTGCGTCACTGGAATCATCTCGAAAAAACCACACTGGGCTGAATTTTCACAGTATTTTTAGAAACATAGCACTTCTTGTTTATTTTTACGTCCAACTAAGTTCTTTTTTACAAAAATAAAACTCAACACACAGTAAAAAACACCAAAAATTCAATACACCGGTCGGACCCGGCCAAGACAACACTGCATTTAATACAAACACATGTTACTGTCAGTGTCGACCTCAGAGCTTACGAATATCTGGGCTAACCGTTCACGACTTGAGGACCCAGCTAATTAAACTGGTTGCCATTATATAAGTGAAAAAATAATCTTTTGTTTGAAACTCGTAGACAGTGATTGAGTAGAAATAAAACTTTTGACTTCCATTGTCTTTATCTGAGGGCACGGCAGTGCCTCGCCAAGTTCGCGCTGCCGTACCATCTTTACTTGAAACATTTCAGCCCATATTTGACCTATCTAAAACTCTACTTTGGAAAGAGCTACGAATCTCATACTTTGCACAGTCGTAAACCTTCATAGAGTTAACAACCCCTCCAAGTTTCATGGACTTCTATAAAGTAGTAAAGTAGTTACGAAATTTCAAAAAACGTCGAAATTGCCACTCACTCACTGACTCACTCACTCATATATAGATCATCAAAATTCTACTGTACTTCCAGACCTGCTATAAAGCTGAAATTTGGCGGACTAATAGAAATTATGACCAAACCCCTGGAAAAAATCAAAAAGCCCCAAAATTCTAATTTACTCCCCTCCCCTATACATGTAAAATTATTTAAAAGTAACATTACCCACTCCTAGAAATGCTAGAGAGCTGAGCTTTGGCAGCCTGATAGGAACTATGATAAAACTCTAGGAAAAAACACCCCAAAATTCTAATTTACTTCCCTCCCATATAAATGTAAAGTTATGTAAAAATAACACTGCCCACTTCCAGAAACGCTAGAGAGCTGAGCTTTTTAAGACTGAAAGACACTATGATAAAACTATAGAAATTTTTTTTAAAACACCAATATTTTAATGTACTTCCCTCTTCTATAAATGTAAATTTATATAAAAGTAACATTGCCCACTTCCAGAAACGCTAGAGAGCTGAGCTTTGGAAGGCTAATAGAAACTATGATAAAACCATAGGAAAAAATTTAAAAACCCCAAAAATTTTCATTTACTCTCCTCCCCTATAAATGTCAAGTTATGTAAAAGTAACATTACCCACTTCCAAAAACGCTAGAAAGCTGAGCATTGGAAGACTGATAGGAACTATGATAGAACCATAGGAAAAAATTTAAAAACACGGAAATGTATGTAAAGTTATGCAAAAGTAACATTGTCCACTTGGAAGGCGGATAACAGCTATGATAAAACCATGGGAAAAAATTAAAAGAGCTCAAAATTTTAAATAAGGCATTGCAAAAGTTTTGAATAATATTCCGCATATTTTAAAAATTAAATATTATCCAATTTCTTTAAAAAACAAGTGAAATCATAACAAAAACATTTCATGTAAAAATAACCAAGTACGCAGCATTCCGTAAAAAGAATTGAGATAAAAGTAAAGTCAAGTTCTCCAATACAAATTTCAAAATGAAAGTAAGAAACTAGTTTGGAAATGTCTTTCTAAACTTGGCTATTTCGGCTGTAAATGACTCAGGCACAGTGCTAAATTGAACACAAAGAAGTTTGGCTGTAATAGCAAAGTTTAGAAAAACATTTCCAACTAGTAAAAATCTTTCATTATGAAATTTGTATTGGAGAACTTGGCCTTACTTTTATCTCAATTCTTTTTACGGAATGCCATTTTCGCGTACTTGGCTCTTTTTTACATGAAATGTTTTTGTGTTGGTTTATTTTAAACAGGACGTTTCAGTAAGTAAGTATATCTAACCGTTTTCAAGTGTAAACTAAGCAATCCAGTCTAAAGGTTACTACTTATACTACTTGGTGTGCAGTCCGTCCCCTTTTTACCTTCCTAGCCCGCACAGCAACGGCTAGAGAAGGTATTGTTTTCAACAAAAATTTTTTTTTGAGATAACACCGAAAATGTGTTATTTGGGTGTATTTTGACCGACCCTAGCAATATCGTCGTGATGTCTGTCTGTGTTGTGTGTGTATGTATGTATATCTGTTTGTACCGCGATAGCTCCTAAACCGCTTAACCGATTTACATGAAATTTTCAGGTAAAATAGTACTCGATACTGCAACGAGCTGATTATTTTAGTCAAAATTCGTGAATGCTAATGACAGTTTTTTGACAGTTAAAAAGTATAAAAAATGCTAACTTTTTAATGGAACGTCGCATCAATATGCGGTTTTCGGAATATAGTAGCGCGCGTTTTTTGAAAAAAGACATGTTATAACCAAAAAGTTCGTAGGAGCTTTCATTTCGGAGATATTTACAAAAAACTGTTTTCAAGGTTGATATAACGTGGAGTGTGCTAATGGGCTAGGAAGGTATCAGATCCGTCATGGATCCATTTATTTAATTCCAAGACGCTTGTTTTCCTTAAGGTGTGGTTTCACACAGAAAAACTACAAAACTACTAAATACTTAGAGAAAATTAAAACAATCCTATGAAATTTTCGTTTGAATGGTTAATAGTGCTTCAACTCTCCAAACAGAAAAGCCGCATTTTAAAATAATAAAATAGAATATCCTTAATACCGGGTAAAATAATAATAATAATAATTTTACAGAGGCAGGGGAGGCGGCAAAAGCGGAAAAGCTACATTGTTTACCAACAAATGAATGAATGACCGCCGAAACCGAGGCTACTACTTCTCTTTATATGTTATTACTCTAAGGATCGAACCCTATGTATCAGTATCAGAGTCCTCTCCTATGGCTGCGCAGCCCACGAGAAAGACCGGCCCGGGCGCGGAAATATCACGTGACCGGAGGAGGGCACAAAAGAACGCCTCCCGGTCAGCTGTCGTTATAAAACATGTGTGTTTTCAGTTTTGGTATGTTTGTTTACGTCAATTTTTTTTTAATCCGGGCATGAATTTTATGTGAATTTTATCAAAGTTATTAAAATACCGCAGCCCACGAAAAAGACAACAATGCCGCGAACGTGTAGTGTTGTTGGTTGTCGGTCCATAAATACCTAAGTAGACAACCTGTATCTACTGTTCGATTAGCTGATGTCGAGAGGCAACAACTGGAAACTGCAATACAAGAAGGTCTTGAAACACTTTGAGCTCATAAGAAATCAAAAGTATTATCAAATATTGAGGAGATTTCAAAATTTTATTGTTCTAATACTATAATAAACAAAAATTGGATTTTTACCCAAGAACGTGACACAGTCTGCCTGTGCCTGATGACATTTTTGAACAACAATCCATCACTGTTAGCATCTCTAGTTGTTGAGGGAAATCTGTTTGAAATTTTTTTGTAAATCACTGCCAAAAAAAGTTGGAGGTTTATTTTTGGACAGCACCGATACACTTGAAGAGCTAATGCAGTTTATTGAAATGAAAGTTGCAAACGGAAAAGAAGAGTTAAAAGATAAGATTGATCAAGTAATAGACATCCTTAGTGACATTTTCGATAGTGAGAGTGAAAAATGTGTTCAATTGTCATTTCTAATTGAACAATTAGGTCTCCTGAAAAGGTCACCTGAGAATCGAAGATATTCTGGATACACTTTAGTGTTGACTTCATCTTTGTTTATCCAGTCATCCAGTGCATACATGTCAATTTACAAAACTAAGATAATATGTCTTCTGCACCTCGCAAAATTAAAAAAACTGAATTGTAAATTATCGCTAACAGATACTAAGTAAGATACAGCTTTTAAAATAACATGAGTTGGTAGTTAACTTACACATTGATGAAATATATATTGTTACGGGTTCACAACGACAAATTAAAACTCGCAATTGTTGAAAACGATACGTCAATTTATTTCTACAAATTATGTACAAAAACACGCACTTAAACTTACTAATAACTTGCTAATAATTCACTACTTTATTACTCCTATTAACTTCGCGTTAACATCTAGCGATCACTACCATTGGTTATCTCTGACTGCCCGATGCACGACGTCCGGCCTTATATATGAGGAGCTGCCTGTTATTCGAGAATTTTCCATCCTTGTTCGATTCGGAATCATTCCGCCCTTTTCTAGAACCGGACCGTTCGCATACCAGTTTGTCACAGATAACGCAACTAAAACTTAGATTAAGAATACAACCATAAAATACGTCAACCTAATACTACACTAAACCTAAATAAATTCTAACTATAAAATTTAAATAACTTAAATTTGTAACCCTATCCTCCTCTTCAGGTTTGATCGTCTCGATCAACATTTCCCAGGTAAGGTTTTAGTCTGTCTAGATGAACAACTTTCATCTTGGACTTCGGGCTTTTCTGGATTCGGTAGACTACATCATTAATTCTCTTAACAACTTTATAAGGCCCTTCCCATGGTGGTGTCAACTTAGGTGATCTTCCTTTCTTGCGTTGAGGATTGTATAGCCAGACTTGATCATTCTCTTTGAACCCTGAAGAGTTTGCTTTCAGGTCATATCTCGCTTTCATGAGGTCGCTGGCTATTTCTATTCGCTCTCTAACCACTTCATGGATATCGTGCAGCTTTTGCCTTAAACGTTCGACATAGTCATTAACCTCTAAGTGTTCTTCTTCAGGTGAACCAAACATGATATCACATGGTAAACGCAGTTCTCTACCAAACAGGATACTAGATGGAGTAGCTCCTGTCGTATTGTGAATGGCGGTTCTATAGGCCATCAAAAACAATGGAATATATTAGTCCCAATCTGTTTGGTGCTCATCAACAACTTTGCGCAGATGTTCTTCTATTGTTTTATTAAATCTTTCAACCATGCCATCTGACTGCGGATGTAAAGCCGTAGTCCATGTTTTATGTATTCCTAAAAGGTCACAGAGATTCTGGAAGAGCTTTGATTCAAAGTTTCTTCCTTGATCTGAATGTAGTTCCAAAGGAATGCCAAATCGGTTGAAAACATTATTTACCAGAACTTCTGCAACTGTAGCGGCTTCTTGGTTAGGCAAAGCAAAAACTTCTGGCCATTTGCTAAAGTAATCCATGACAACAGGGATGTATTTGTTGCCCTTTTTAGTTTCTGGAAATGGTCCGGCCACATCAATAGCAATGCGTTCGAATGGCAGACCCACGTTATATTGTTTCATTTGACCTCTGGACCTTGTTTTAGGACCTTGGCTGGCTGCACAAGTCGAACATCGGCGGCACCAGTCGAACATCGGCGGCACCAGTTTTTCACATCTTGAAAGTAATTGACCCAATAAAATCGGTTTCGAATTTTGTCCATGGTTTTATTTATGCCTAGGTGCGCGCCTGATTTTCCACCATGGCATTCGGCCATTATATTGTCTACCATGCTCCTAGGAACCACTACTTGATTAACCACAGTAAGGCCATCGGCACTTTCCCAGGCACGTTTAAGGATGTTTTCCTCTACTATCAGTGAATCCCATTGTGCCCACAGTGATTTGAATATCACCCTTTGGTTTGCGATATCTTGCCATGATGGTCATAGCTTGTTCTCTTCTTTCAATCGCAAGATAGGTCCTACATCTTTGTCGTCAAGTTGTGTGGTTCTAATCGAAGCCGACATCCATTCTTCATCTGGTTCTAACTTTATCTGGCGCACGTAGGTAATTCCTTCTTTCTGGTCAATTTTCCTGCAATGTTTACAATCCAAGGTCTTCTGGACAATGCATCCGCATTATTATGCACCCTTCCCGCTCGGTGCTTAATTTGATAATGGTATTGTTGTAGCTTTTCTATCCATCTCGCGACTTGCCCCTCAGGTTGTTTCATTTTCATGAGCCACTGTAACGCAGCATGATCCGTTCTAATCAGAAACTCTTGTCCATAGAGATATTTGTGAAAGTGATCTACGGATTTAATGATGGCTAGGAGCTCCTTTCTGGTAATCGGACTAGAACATAATGCTGCTTTTAGTCTTCTAAATGCTAGGTCACATTCGGTATTCCATTTGTAAGAAGCTTTATCTTCTGTAAGTCTATGTAATGGAGACGCTATTTTGGCGAATCCTTCTACAAATCGTCTGTAGTATGTACACAGACCCAAAAAGCTTCTCAATTCATGTTTGTCACGAGGTTGAGGCCATTCTTTTATTGCTTGTAACTTTTTTTCGTCGGTATGGATGCCTTCTCGGGAAACGACGTGACCCAAGAACTCAACTTTTTCTTGGAATAGAAAACACTTCTTTGAGTTTAGTTTAAGATTTGCGTTCCTGATTCTTGAAAATACTTCTCGTAAATTGTCTAGATGATCTTCAAATGATTTTCCCATTTCTATGACATCATCCAAATAGACTAAGCAGGTTTTCCAAGTAAGGCCTCGTAGAACGACTTCCATTAGTCTTTCAAATGTAGCTGGGGCATTGCATAGGCCAAATGGCATCACATTAAACTGATAAAGTCCACTTCCAGCAGAGAATGCAGTCTTCTCTTTATCTCTTTCAAAGATTCCTACTTGCCAATACCCACTTTTCAGGTCAAGAGTAGAAAACCAATATGATCCTGCCAATGTTGTTAATGTGTCGTCTATTCTTGGCAGTGGGTAACTATCTTTCTTGGTCACATCGTTAAGTTTCCTGTAATCGACACAAAATCTAGTACTTCCATCCTTTTTAGTGACCAACACCACAGGAGATGACCAAGGACTTGATCACTCTTCAATAACACCGTCGCTGAGCATTTTATTAATGAGATTGTGAACTTCTTCTTGTTTGGCCAATGGTAGTCTTCTTGGGGACTGTCTTATCGGTTGGGCATCGCCAGTGTTGATGGAATGTTGAATAAGGTTTGTGCGTCCCAAACTACTCTTAGTTTCAAAGATATTACTTTGTTCTTCTATAAACTCTCTCGCTTTACGAAATTCTTCTGGAGTGAGATGTTGCCAAGTTGACTGAAATTGCTGAAGTACCTCCGTTGGTAACTTACTTTTATCCTACGAAGTTGGCTCTTTACATCTTGTTACTTTCTGGACTGGCTCAAATAATGCTACCACCTCCCCCTTATTAATTTTGACACTATTTGGGAAAATATTGGCGACTCTAATCGGGATGTCTTTATCGGTTTTAACTAGTGACTTTGCAACGAGGTAGGTGTTGGGTAATTTCTGTTGGCTTATGAGTCCGACGCAGCTTGATGTTTTACTTCCTAGCCTCCCAAAAATGATGGTCTCACTGTTACCGACCAGTCTTGTTGTACATACTGCCACGACCTTTATTGGTTCTTTATTGAAGTGACTATTTGACAAAATAAACTCTTCATTCCCAAATCTTAGGGTATTAAGTTTATTATCAAACGCAAAGCCATGTTTACTTATCAAGTCCATTCCCAAAATAAATTCGTCTTCTATTTCGGCAACCAATACAGTGTGGCGAATCTTTAATCTTCCCAGCTGTAGGTCTATGTCCGTCTGCCCCAACACGTCGGCGGATTCTCCAGTCACAGTCTTAAGTGTTATTTTCTTTTCTGTTGGTCGAATTTTATATCTCGTTGCAATTTTGAACTTAAGCAATGATATGGCAGCACCAGTGTCTACTGTTATGTTAACTTGTCTTCCATTTATAAATCCGTCGATGTTAAGACTGTCAGCAGTATGTTTTAAGCTCTTAATTGAATAAATTTTGGGGGCTACATTCCCTTTAGTCAACACCCGCCCCTCTGCGTTGACTAGTTTTAGTTTTCCTGATCTCTTCTTCGGTACTCTGTCCCGCTAGATGGCGAGCGAGACCTTATTTGGACGCGACAATCGCGTTGAATATGCCCTGTACGTCCACATCTGAAACACTTTACATTTGGAGGGGATCGTCTGCTTTCTTTCAAAGAGTCAATCTTCTCTGTCAGTGATTGAAACATTTGGTTTAGCGTTTTTAAGTTGACCTCATGTCCATTGCTCATTTCTTTTCCCTCCTGAATTGAAACAGCTCTTACTTTTGGCCTGGACATATTATTTGATGATTCGATTTCAAGGGCTCGAATCAACACTTCACTGCTATTATGGTAGCGTTCTCGACGAAGTAACTTTGCTAAGTCCGAGTCTCGCAAGCCGTTAATAAAGCGATCTACCGTGAAGGGATCTCTGTAATTTTCTGGCATTTCTGGGTAAGCTAAATACATCAGCCTCCTAATATCTGCTTCATACGCTTGCAATGATTCTCCTGGTCTTTGTTGACGAATATTTAATTCTGACCAATGTAAATTTCGCAAGTGTTCGTCTCCATACCTTCTTTCTAACACTGCCACTAAAGCGTTATAATTCTGTTTTTGTTCGACTGGAATGGACCGTAAAAGTCCCAGAGCAGGTTCTCGTAGAGCTACTAACAATGCTCTAGCTTTTTCCTCATCATCCTAACCATTTGCAGCAGCGGCAGCTTCAAACTGTTGTTTGTAAGTAGACCAGGAAGACGTACCATCGAAATTTGGAGGCTTAATGTTTTGGTTGGAATTCACAACACATCCCTGAGCTTTCATTTTGTTGTGTTCTTTTTGGAGCTGTACAAGCTGTTTTGACACGTCCTGGAATTTTTCTTCCATGGTTTGAAACACTTCTTCCCTAACATTCTGTACCTTTTCTTCAATATTATGTACCTTTTCTTCTACATTCTGCAATTTATTTTGTACCTTTTGTTCCACACTATGCATTCTTTGAGTTATTTCTTCCTTAAGATCTTCGGTTGCAGTCTTAAACTCTTCTCTCAGCTGTTCGGAGTTGCTCTTTATTTGGTCAAAGTTTTCCTGCATGTCGTTCTGGTTTTGTTCCATGGACTGCTTCATGTCGTCCATGGTCCGTTTCATATCGCCCTGGTTTTGTTCAATGGTCTGTCTTATATCGTTCTGGTTTTGAGCCATTTGAGCTGCGAGAGCCTGCATCATTTTAGTTAGATCTTCCATCTTTGCTGATCCTTGTCTAGTAAGCATCAACTTCCTGATAAATCACTTAAAACGTTTATTTTAGGGCTATAAAGCGAATGTCGAAGTCGGTTTTTCAATATCTCTTCCAATTCTTAAATAGAACCTAATGGAATGTTCTGGAATATACTGGTAAATGCTACTCTTTCTGCTACTAGGCAAATGTAGAAGTCACTTTTTGATTATCTCTTTTGGTTCTCGAATAGACCGTCGTAGAATGTTATGGAATATTCTAGAAATAATTTCTAATTCTTATTTTTAAAATAACTAAGCTACTGTCGAAGTCGGTATTTGTATATCTCTTCTAGTTTTTGAATAGAACGTCGTAGAATGTTATGGAATCTTCTAGAAATTCTTTTTAGTTCTTACTTTTGAAATTACTAAGCTAATGTCGAAGTCACTTTTTGGATATTTCTTCTGGTTTTCGAATAGAGCGTCGTAGAAAGTGATGGAATATTCTAGAAATTCTTTCTAATTCTTACTTTTTAACTAACTAAGCTAATATCGAAGTCGATTCTTAAATATCTCTTTTGGTTTTTGAATAAATCAATATCGAACTTCTTCGAATATTCTGGAAAAATCACTTACTGTTTTTCTGTCCAATTGTCCTAGCCGGTGGTACTATGTAAGGGTAGTCTTTGCACTATTTATTTCTTTTAATCTCACTTCTGACACCAATTGTTACGGGTTCACAACGACAAATTAAAACTCGCAATTGTTGAAAACGATACGTCAATTTATTTCGACAAATTATGTACAAAAACACGCACTTAAACTTACTAATAACTTGCTAATAATTCACTACTTTAATACGCCTATTAACTTCGCGTTAACATCTAGCGATCACTACCATTGGTTATCTCTGACTGCCCGATGCACGACGTCCGGCCTTATATATGAGGGGCTGCCTGCTATTCGAGAATTTTCCATCCCTGTTCGATTCGGAATCATTCCGCCCTTTTCTAGAACCGGACCGTTAGAACGACAGATAACGCAACTAAAACCTACATTAAGAATACAACCATAAAATACGTCAACCAAATACTCACTAAACCTAAATAAATTCTAACTATAAAATTTTAATAACTTAAATTTGTAACAATATTAAATTTTGTGCTGGGTAATTTTTTAAAAAATTATTGACAACCAATACATTTAGTTTATTGAACATGAAAACCATCTCACTTATTCACAAAAATCACTTGTTTCTTGTTAATAAATTATTGTGAAATGTTTTATATTTGAAAATTTTCTTTAGATAACTCTAGCGAGTGTTTTTGTCGAGAAAAACTATTGTCAAATCTTAAAAAAATTTGTTTAAGGGCATGTAAAGTTTTTTTAAATAATTTTATTAAAAAGCTATAATGATTTAGTGTCTGCTAATAAATCTTTGAATAAGAACACAAACAAAGATGATGACACTCAAAGAAAGCTTTAAAAACTTAAAGCTTAGCTTTGTTATGTCCAATTTTAAAAGACTTGTATAGATCTGAAGTAACTAACGATATTATGTACCTAATATACCTGAAGATATTAGAGTGCAAATTTTATATAATTTTTTATTTTATAGATTCAGTTCTTTTATTATAATAAACACATACATCAGCAAAATATTTTTTTCAATTTTTGCCTATATGAGAACAAAAAATGTTTGTCAATTTATTTAAATTGTGTAAAAACAGATAATATATTAAACAATACAATAAGAATCCTGGAACTCCTAAGATCACGTGACCGCCGACTTGCTTATAACGCGCTATGGCCGGTCTTTATCGTTGGCTGCACTATGGCTGTACCAGCCCGATTCCGAGCATCACTTGACCAGCTACTTAAGCATGAAATGACCCGTTTTGAATGCGGTGGGAAAAGGGGCATATACTTGGAAGCTGCGTATAACCACGGATCAGGTGATCCGTGGTATAACTCTCGATTTGATTCTTCCGACAAGTGTCGAAGCTGCGCGTGCGTTTTTAGTCGCAGGTTATTTGAGCAATAAACTTAGATCCAGTTTAAAAGATGACACATTAAATATGTTATCTTTCCTCCGGAAATATTTTCAAAATCAATGTAAAATGTAACTTTTAAGGTCTTCCGACCATATACGTAATATTCCAATACTCCCTGTTACCTATTTACACAATGGTTGGTACGAAAAATGCACAGATACCAAATTTACATAGATAGAGTTTTTGTCAACTAGACGCCGATGATTTGACTTAACGAATACAAGAATAAAATAATATTCATGCGTAAAAGTTTAACCAATCAGGACATTTTATCTTAAGGACCGCAAAAAGGATAGACTTATACCCATTGATATTGCTATTTCAAATATATTTGCATTCTGCATCGTAAGATACCGTAGGAATTGCAATAATACGTACTATACGGAAATAATATGCATATGTCTTTGAAAGCAACCAATCAGGTCTTTTTTGCTTAAAGACCCCAAGGCCCTCATGTTTGCATCATGAATGGGCAGTTACCGTGGGTATTGGAATATTATATATATGATTCCGACTACTGTATCTATATGGGATAAATATTTTCTTGCTACTATACTCTGTTTCTATTGCTTAAAAACTTTTATTAGCATATTTAGTAGGCTGAGTACAAAGAATATTACTATTTGCAATCCCACAATTTCGCGGATCCGCGGGATTGATGGCTATAATCCCGCGCATTTGCGGGATTAAGGTTTTGGTGCGGGATTGGATGCCCTAGTTAGTACTATTTAATGAATTTGGCTTTTGTTCCAGTGGATGTCTACACGCATTTTAGATTTTTGGAATAGCGATGCACTGCGCTGCTATTCAAAATTTAAACCCTACTAATATACTTTACTAAAATCGGCTAAATATCCTGTCTATACGCGTCCAGTTTGATTCCGCCAGTGGAAAAACAAGAGTGGGGAAAGCCACTTGCTCAAGTAAATAGAGCCTGATTTATTCACTTGATTAAACTACTGACTAAAAACTACTAAACGGTTTACTTGCTCAAGTATTAAACCATGAAGGCTTCTATTCACTAAATTTTAGTTACAGGCTTTAATACTCGTTCCAGCTACTGGAACCTTGTATTCCAGTAGCTAGAACAAGTACGAAAGTCATTACCTAAAATGAATTTGGTTTTTGATCCACTGGCACGCCGCTTTAGATATGATATCAACTAATGTTTAAATTAAAACTAAAACCACTGCTTTTTTTCTGGTTTTCTTCGGCTTTCTCTTTTGGAGATTTGGTGTAAAGTCCGCTCACTGTAAGGCAGAACACCAAACGAATCAAAAGCAGCTTGGTGTTCAATCTTAGAGTGAACCAACTATACACACTTTTGTATAATGCACTGCGTCTTCTTTCTGAGTCGATTGGTCTTCGTTATTTTTCTTTTTCTGTTTAGATCTTTATTTTTTGAAAATATTGTTTAATTTACACTAGTTTAATTTTTCTACGAGGGCTGTCTTTTATAATTTAAATATAGGAACATAGAGGGCGACACTGATCAAATGTGGTTACTAAAACTTAACCTCAATCTTTACCTAACCTAAATTTAAAACGTCAGTGCAATACATATGGTTTGGTAGCTATAGTGAATTTTTTAATTTAACAAATCAGTTATTTTTTATAACGTTAATAAATGACCTATTAAGCTTGTTTTCATATGTGAAATAAACGTTTTTTTCTAACAGCTTTTAAAACCATCGTTTTTTTTTCTCACGCGTTTTTTACGTGTTAAACACTTGATTGTGCTATGTGCGAAGAAGCTAGGGTCAATTATTGGTGTCAGAAAACTCAAGACCGCGTTGAGGCAGGAAACTCGAAAAACGTGTACAGCAATTTCAGTGGTGATGAATTGTAAATTTACTCATATGAACTCGAAAATAAGCGTCAGTCGTCTGTTTGGGTTTTCCAAGATGGAGAAAAGCCAACAAAAGCCATCCGTTCGTGAAGTGTATTCAAAAAGATGGTCTCGATATTTGTCTCAAAAGCAGGACATGTAGCAACAATTCCTCTAGAAGATCAAAAGGCTGTTACTGATAATTGGTATCACCATTTGCTTGCCGAAGCAATACAAATTCGCACAAAGCTCATTGGTTTAGAATTTTTAACCCAACAAAACGTCGAATTATTGGACCATCCTCGATACAGTTCCGACCTAATCCCGACGATTTCTATACTTTTCCGGAAATCAAGAATGGACTGCGAGGTCAAAGATTCAGTCGCCAAAGTAAGCAGTCGACATCTTCAAGAATGCAATTTTGCCAGTACCAACAAACAAGTGGAATTACAGCTTTGACAACTAGTTTAAGCGCATGCAATAGTGCATTTATTTTCGTGGAGAATACTTCAAAACAATAAAGTCTTTAAAAGTTATCTACGGTTTTGTTCCAGCTGTGCAAAACTTAAAAGACAACCCTCGTATAGCCTACACAAGTTCCTAAATTTATTTACTTTAATGGTGTCTTACAACAGTTAATTAAGTACTAATGCCACCAATCTGTACCACGATACACTAACACACGGTGTGTCAGAAACCTGAACGAAAACGCGTTTTTGCCGCGCAGCAAATGTTTAACACAGGTAGCAAGGTCACGTTTTTTAAATGTCAAAAACAGGTCATTTTTACTAACCTGACATGTAAATGACCTTTAAATGACGTTCAAAAGACACACCCAAAATGACGTCATTTTCAGACCTTTTAAAGACGTCAGCAATATGACGTATTTGGGACCAAATCAGAACATCAGACACACACACAGACCTATTTATGACTTTTTTTAAACTCGCCACTCGCCTGAATATATAAAATATTCCCTGCAGTTGAGAACACTGAAGGAAACTTAGACACAGAAGGCGACTCTTCTGTGACTTAGACCTGGAAGTACTGGAACAGGTACAGAGGTGTTCTGTGAGGGACAGATCAAAATAGACCTAAACCTAGACTTACACATCTCCACCTTGAAGCGAAAGAAGCCTCGAAGTTTGTCTTGATTTAATATTTAATTTATTTTACATACGTACCCCTTTCGTATAAATCCGGTTAAGTACTGACTGGGGCACCATCTATGTAAGTATGAGTGTATGTCCCTTGGACAAAGTGTGCAGTGTGGGTAGTGACTAATATATGACGTTTTTCAGACGTCAAAAACTACAATACGAAAAGACGTCAAATAATTGACGCCTTAAAGGCAACATTTTTTGGGAGATGACCTGCTGGTCATCCAAATGACTCGACAAAAAAAAGACGTCATTTGATGACCCCTTGCTACCTGGGTAATGTTGCTTCCGCGATCGGAGGTTCGAAAATTTTACCCAAATGCACGCTTGAGTATGTTTTGGAAGCGTGGTAAAATTGGACCAGATCAGAAGAATTAAAGTGTCGCATTTTGAGGCTTTAGTGAACAATGTCATTACCTACTTTAAAACTATAGCTGAACAGAACCAAATTTGGTTCGGTTCGGTTCGGTTCGGTTCAACATTTGTAGGCCGATCGTTTGCCCGACATTCAATCAGTCAGTTTTTCATATTAGTATTTAGTTTTTGAGTTTTGAAGATTTAAAAAAAAATGCAAAGGAGGAGGCACTAAATACATTGTTTACCGGGACGCGTCAGATAAGCTGAGTTTGAGATATGTTGAAGGCCAAACCTTCCTGATATTTTTACCAAAAAAAATTGGGGGGGTCATAGGATTCGTTTTCGTGCTATACTGAAATATGGAAAAATATGATCTTTTGTCGTTTTTTTGTAATAACTTATCGCCAAATAAAAATAAAAAAATGATATTAGTCTTATTTTATTGACAAAAGAAATTTTTAACATACAGTTTGCGTCACATACCTACAGAGTGACTCAAAATAACTTTTAAAAAATACTGGAAAAATACCTGAGATTTATTACGTATAAAGAAAGGGAACTAAAAATGCATAGTCAAAATTAACTTCACTTGCTTTCATGTGAGTCGTTTTAACTATTCTAGAGCGATGTTTGCATAATCGGTTATTTTATAAGCTAACAGGATATTTCAAAAACTAAAAAATTAATTCAACGCATGACATATTTACTAATGGTCTACGAAATAGTTTGTTTACTGGGATGCGTCAAATGAGGTGAATTTAAGATATGTTTTAGCCTAAACCGTCCGAATGCTTGTTTCAAAAAAAATTTGGGGTCATCGGTTTCGTTATTGAGTTATAATTCTGCCAAAAATTTTCAGAAAGAAAGCCTGTGAACAAACTTCATTAATAAAAGTTTAAATATCAACTTTTTATCCCTATAAAGAGATAGAAGTTGTAGCGAAAATCCATAAGAGTATAGCTCAAAAACGAAACCGATGACCCTCCCCCTCCAATATTTTTGAGCAAGTTTCAGGATGGCTCGGGCTCTAAGATATCTCAAATTCACCTGATCTGACGCATCCCGTTAAACACACTATTCCGCTACACAGTTAGTACACCCATTATTTGTTTAATTTAAAAAATGTTTGATTTACCCTGTAGGTTTACTACATAAACCAATATGTATGTAAATGTTACTTTACAATAATTACAACGACTTGCATTGAAGCAAATGAATTTATTTTGACTATGCACTTTTAATTTCATCCCTTTAGGTATATTTAACAAATCCCAGTTATTATTCCTGTATTTCTGTTATTCATATTTTGAGCCACTGTGTAGACAAAAATTATAAAAAAATTGAAAACATACTTAAAAAGAGTTTTTTTTTCAACTAAATAAAATTAATATTGGTTTTTTATTTCTATTTGACGAGAAGTTATAGCTAAAACACTACAAAAAGGTCACATTTTTCTTTCATCCAGTGGCGGATTTAAATAATTACAGCTCGAAAACGAAACCGATGACCCCCAATTTCTTTAAGACGAGTATTTAGACGGCTTGGGCCCTCACATATCATAAATTCACCTCATTTAACGCATCCCGGTAAACACACTATTCCGTAGACAATTAGTAAACGAGTTATGCGTTGAATTAATTTTTTTTTTGAAATACCCTGTAAGCTTATCACATAACCTATTATGCAAACATCACTCTAGAATAGTTAAAGCGACTCACATGAAAGCAAGTGAAGTTAATTTTGACCATGCATTTTTAGTTTCCTTTCTTAATATTTAATAAATCTTAAGTATTTTTCTTGTATTTTTTTTTATTATTTTGAGCCACTCTGTAGGTATGTGACGGAAACTATATGTTAAAAACTGATTAAATTCTTAAAAGAACTCTTTTACCAATAAAGTAATGCAAATATCAGTTTTTTATTTTTATTTGGCGATAAATTATTACAAAAAAACTACAAATGGTCATATTTCCCATATTTCAGTGGCGCACATTTAAATAAGCACAGCTCGAAAACGAATCCTATGATCCCCCTAATTTTTTTTGGTAAAAATATCAGGAAGGTTTGTCCTTCAACATATCCCAAATTCAGCTCAACTGACGCGTCCCGGTAAACAATGTATTTAGTGCATCCTTCTTTTACAATTTTAAATATTGGATCGACCAAAATATTTATTAGATATCGAGCAAACATTTTGCCCCACAATTGTTTAAAATTTGGTTTAAACCTATTGGCTAGTTTCAAAGTAATGGCTTAAAACTTTGTTGAAAATGGAGCAACGCCCCAAAATGAATCAATTGCATTTATCTGATCTGGTGCAACATTAGCCAAGAACTATAGACATAAACGACTGCTTAGTTCCATTTAACCTGTGTTAACAAATTATGCGGGGTGAGGAGAGCGGCGTGACGTCACCACTTGTGCTAAATCTTGTTGTTTACGTTCGTTGTATATGAAGTTATTCGTATTTTCAAGAGAGTTTTGTTAATATTTTGCTGAATAGCTTGTGTTTTTTTGATTGTTTCAGTACAGTGCTACTAAGAAAAGACATATAAATAAATATTTTCACGTTTGGTTTGTTAACAGTGTCGATTCAGGACAGAGAAGAACGTTTGTTTACAGGGTAAAAAAAATGGCCACGATTTTCTCAGCAAATGGGCTTCTTCTTTAATAACATCTAATTATTATCTAATTGTTGTTGTTATTATTATTATTAATTATTCTCTAATTATTATCTAAAGTATATTGATAAATAATTTCCACAGTAATTTGCTATGCCTGGAAGAATCTGCATGTGCGGTTGCTTATACTTCGAGTTATATCATGGTAACTCATTTAGACTTGGTACCAGAATTGTGGGTAGATTGGCCAGTAAAATTTTGAAAAAAGAAACCGTGCCACTTTGTAAATTCCGTACAATAATAAGAATAAACTTCCATAACGATCAAGCACAAAAAAGTAAAAATCTTAAAAGAAAAAGATGTGAGGACATTGAACGGAGTAGAGCAAGAAAATTACAAAAGATTTTGAATTGAAGAGGAATATTTTTCTAAATGAAATAGGTATTATTATTTATATTAATATTTTTAATTTATTGTATGTATATCTGTACTTTTCTTTTTTTTTTGTAAAAATGTAATAATAAATACTTTTTTTATGTTCTATACTCCCGTTTTTTAATTATCTATTAAATAATTTCTTAACATGCTTCAAAAAGCGGTTGTAATAATTAGACTATGCATTATGTGCATTTTTTTTCTCATTGTTTTTTGTCTATTTGTTAAGAAAAATATTTGTGCTTTTCCTTTTTTTAAATAAATCAATAAATTTTTCGTCTATATTTCCGTTTTTAATTATTATCGCAAAATTTCTTTACATACTTTTAAAATAATTGGACAAATTATATAAGTACTACGACATTATGTGTAGTTTTTTTTTTCACTTTAAGAATTTAAATTTAATTTATTTAACACATATTTCAAATATAAAATCATTTATCATCCTAATTAATGTGTTAATGTAAAGAGAATATTTTTAAAGAAAATAGCTCTAAAAGCACATAAAATCCAATATAACGATAGGCGCGCTTTCTGCACTGCACAAGTGGTGACGTAACAGCGAGTTTGACCTTGAACATCGATTGCAGACAGATTCGGCAAACTGAGCAATCCTGTCTAGTGTATAATCGTTGAACATTAGCTACATGCCGATTTCGCTATTTTGTCATCTACTATGACGTCACGGAAATACTGTGTCTTGGTGTATCGTGATCTGTACTAAATTAAGTTGTCTACTACTTAAAACATGTGCACACGCCAGCGGCAATTTAAATAGGCACACCCGGATTCATAAATAATGTATTCAGCATGTTTAGCGATTTGGCACCAATGCGGATTTATATCCTATTATTGGACGTATTTCTGCCTCTGGTGGCGCATGCATTATAGTTCAAGCAAGATTTGGGAAAATCAACTTTCTAGAAGCATTTTATATTACTTTTTGGCAAATGGGCAATTCCCCCTATTTGACAGGGGCTGAGATATTCAAGATGGCGGCCAAAATGGCGGCAGAATTTTAAATTGCCACTGGAAAGCCCAAATTGTCACAGGTACATTCAAAATAAATATTTGTATAATTAAAAAATAATAACATATATTTTTTTTAATGGCTGCAAAAACCTCCAAAATCTGAAAGTTTGAGGTTTTTTTCAAATTTTCTTAAAAACTAAGCTTCTAAGAGAAAAATGTAGAATATACTTTATTGTAGACAATAAAATTCCCTTTTCAACATGGTATAACTTAATAAAGTTAGACTAATAACAAGCTCTCCAGCGGCGTCCGTTAATTGAATTAATTAAAAATACTCTGCCAATCTATGGGCACCTAAGCTCACACTAGGTACTATAGTTATAGTGTACGTGTGAGCTAATATAACTAAAAACTGAAATATATTTTATTCAACTCCAGACTCAATTACCTTTCGTTTGATACCACACAAGCCATGTTTTGACTTAAACTCTAATTTTTAAAATCTACCCCCACCCTTTTTTAAAAAACTAAAATGTATTTTGTTTAACTCCAGACTCATTTACCTTTCGTTTGATATCACACACGCCATATTTTCACTTAAACTCTAATTTTTGACATCTACCCCCACCCTTTTTTTTAAATAACTTAAAATTTATTTTGTTTAACTCCAGACTTATAATTACCTTTCGTTTGATATCACACACGCCATATTTTCACATAAACTCTCATTTTTGAAATCAACCCCCACCCTTTTATTTGGCTTGCGTTTGGTGGATTTCGTTCATTTTTAAACGGGACCACCACGGCCCAAGGCCCAGCCTAGATACCAAATTTCATGTAAATCGGACAAGCGGTTTTTGAGCTATGCGGGTTGGTCGTTACAGACAGACATACAGACAGACAGACATACAGACAGACAGACAGACAGACGGCAAGACAAAAAAGTTTCAAAATCATCTGAAACGCAAAGATATATAAAAAAATTTGAAATCGGAGCAACTTTTTTTTTCTCGAAAAAATTAGGATCACCATAGCTCACACTACTATAGTATAGTAGTAGTGTGAGCTAACACTACTATAGTATAGTAGTAGTGTGAGCTAAAAGTTGAAAATATACCTATGGTTTTTCCAAGATTTATTTAATTTTTTTAAAAACTAATATGTACAGAAAACCACGTATTACATTTTGGTATACTCAATAAAATTTTCTTCAAAATGACGTACAACATGATTAAATCGGTTTTATAAATAAAACTTCAGGGGCATCCGTAAATTAAATTAATTTTGAAAAAACAGAAAATAAACGTTTTTTGTTACACGTTTTATCTCTATCTATTTTCTCAAAAACTAAGCTTAACATGAAAAAACTTGTTCCACACATTTTTGTAGACAGGGAAATTCCCTTTTTAAAAATGTGAAACTCGGTGGGGTTTGACTTATAGCAAACTCTCCAGCGACGTCCGTCAATGGGGGTGATTTCAACAAATCATTAAAAAAAACATGTTTTTCATACGTTTTATTCAATTTTCTTAAAACCCAAGCTTTTTATCAAAAAGTGTGGTTTATACTTCGTCATAGCCAATAAAATTTCTTTTCAAACGATGTATAACAAAGTGGAAGTTATTTTATATTTACCGCTCCAGTGGTGTTCTTAATTTAAAGAAATTATTTAAGATCAATCCAAACTAATCAATTTTGTGTCTTATTAGCTTTTCGGTGGATAATAAAGAGCGGCGGATAAAAGGTCGAAAGTACAAAAGGTCGAAAGTACAAAAGGTCGAAAATACAAAAGGTCGAAAGTACAAAAGGTCGAAAGTACAAAAGGTCGAAAGTACAAAAGATCAAAAAACAAAAGGTCGAATGTTCAAAAGGTCGAAAGTATGAGTACCTAATTATGATTATGCCCCCCTTCCCATTTTTTTATTTTTAGTTCCATATGCTTAAAAAAATAACCAAAAACACCTGTGTCAAAGTTACTACTGTTACTTTCTGCACAAAAATATTGCTTAGGGGGACCATGGCCCCTATGCCCCCTCCCCTTATAACCACCGGTGTTTTTTTGCTTTAAAGAACTTATTTAGATAAATCAAAATATCTAATCTAATCAAAACACAGTTTATTTTAATTTGGAAACATTTTATTTTAGTAAAAGAAATTGTCTTATCCTCAATAAAGAATAAAGGCACATTTTTTTCTGAAAATCTTAGAAAAGATATTTAAATATGCAAGAGAAACTGATTATTTCAGTTATTTTTGAAAATAAGTTTATATTAGTACGCCCCTGAAGCCTTAAATATGGCAACAACCCGACATTTTAATAAAGTTTTTAAAAGAAAATGTTATGTACACTAAAGTATACTACATATTTTTTCCTAAAAAGTGTAGTTTTTGAGAAAATTTTGAAAAACCTATAATAAACATGTTTTTTCTAAACAATCCCAATTTACATACGCCACTGAAGAGCTACTTGCTTTTCCTAACCTTATTGACCAATACATCGTTGGAAAGGGAATTTCATTCTCCACAAAAAACTGTTGTTCACCATTTTTGATAAAAAGGTTAGTTTTCGAGAAAATTGCATAAAACTGAAAAAAAACAGGTTTTTGGAGGTTTGGGGGGGAATTTCTCCGTCCCTGTCAATTTTGCGAGTTGGCAATAGAGATATTCGGAGTCAGCGGAGTCAAATTAGGGGGAAATGGTCTGTTGCCAAAAAGTAATATGATTTGCTTCTAGACCGAAAACGGAAAGCCTTTTAAAATAATATGCTCTGACTATTAGCCTTTTTCCTAATCTGAGAAGAGCCAACATCCGCTCGTTTCGGACTGTTATGTTTACCTGTGTAGCATACCGCCACTTTAAGTTGGAAAAAATCCTATTATTTTTTCTCGCTCAATAAACCATATGGCCATTGTAAAGGAGAAGAGAGGAAAAGCTCTGCTTACTTTACAAATAATTTTATTGTCTAACAATATAGGGCCACTGTTACGCGCTGGATTTGTTAGGATTTACTTTTTGCCAAATTAACTTAGAGCGGCGAATTGTTGAGACAAAAGCAATATGTAGCAAGCACCCCGTACAATTTATTTTGGGTAGATACTAGTTTGAAAGCCCGTATTTCCCTATTCATGGGGTATATGTTATAGATACTAATAGTAGGTTCTTTTGTCTTGTTGGTGAGATGGTAAATAACATTGCCAAAAAGTTAGTTTATTGAACCACCAGAAATTGTAATACCTACTTGATTAGAGTCCGTAAAAAGAGAATTCTGCGGAGCGGAGGGCATGCGTTTGGAACATCTATCACAGGTAAAAAAGAACATGCTTCATTTTGATGACATTTCGTGACGTTTAAAATGGTCAGTTTTATACAAAAATGAAAGCATAAGTTTATTCTTTAAAATTTATTTTTTAAAATTTAAACTAAAACAGTGAGGGAAAGGTTTAAAAAATTATATGGAAATACATAAGAAAGCCCACGGAAGGAACCTAACACAAAAAGTATGTCTGGTAAGTTTTTTTTAACTATAAAAATTGCATTTTAAACGACCTCAACGATACTGACGTTTGCGTCAGTATTTCTGTCGGTTGGCAAAGAATCGAGCCCATAATGTGACAAAATGGCATCTGCCGACCGCCATATTGACATCGGTTTAAAAAAAATATAGCCTATAGCACCTTCGGGATCAGTAGCAATTCTCTAGCGCGACACAAACATACATATTTACATACATACATACATACATATCCCAAGCGAATAATATTACCCTTTCTTTCGCCGTGCTGCAGTTGGGTAAAAATAAACTTTTACGAATCGTCACCCCAGCGGCGTAGCGTGGGGGGGGGGGCGCGGGGGGTTCGTCGCCCCCCCCGCCCAGAGGGTAGTGGCGCCCCATAGGTGGCCGAAGCGCCCTCAGCTTTATTAAGTCGGGCCGGTAACGGCCAATTGAGTGGGTGCCAAAGGAAACTAACGACATGAAGACCTTTTTTTTTCTTTTTTTTTGGTCGCAAGATTCGTGAGAGGCGCCCTTGTGACTTAGCGGCCGCCCCCTCACACATGATGACCTTTTTTTTTTTTTTGTCACAAGATTTTTTTTTAGCTGTCGCCCCCCGCCCTTTCGGGCACGCTACGCCGCTGCGTCACCCTAATTCTAAAACGTCTTAACCCAACTCAACAAAATTTTACAGGAATAAGAAACGTTTGAAGCAAATTACATAGCATAAGCTTATAAGAAATCGCGGGAATGACCGTTTTATATTTTTTTTTGGTTGCGAGGATTTAGCAGCATATAGATATGCATCATTACTAACCTTTGACACAAAAATATGAATGTTCTTTTTTTTGTGGGTTACGACGTTTCAGAATTAGAATGACGAAATATAAATTTGGTGGACTATACGTTAATAGCTTGATTCTGACGGAAACGCGTTTCAGACTTGTGTGTAGGTAGAGATAATAAGGTAATTTTACCTAAACACTAATAATTAATGATGGAGTTTACCTTCCTCGAGTTTGACGTGAAACATCAATGAAGTCACAATACCCTAAACATTGTGTCACGGTTACTCCGTATGATGGAAAATTATTTAACAGGGTGATGTACTAATTGGGTAATGTAAGGCCCACGCACATTTACATGAAAGTCGGTAATAGCTTATAAGAGGGAGCTCTGCGTATGGCATATAATGAGCGCGTAAGGGTTTTGAAATAACTCTTTTATGGGAACTATAAAATAATAATAATTTCCTGAAGCCGCTAATTCTGTGGAGGCGGTGCAGAATTAATTCGGAATAAAAATACTTTTTAAGGCAAAAATCTGAGAGAGAAGAGATTTGAAATACTACTTTTTTGGGTAGAGTTTACAAATTTTGAAAAAACATTTTTTGCACAAAGAGCAATGCGCATTTAAAACCACGTTGCGAAAAGTAAAACATTTCTAGACAAAATAATATATCAAAAAATGACTAAAAATTCGGTAATCTAGGCAAGTTTTTTGAGGGTTGAGGATTATTGTTTTTATTGGGGATTTAAATGCACGCTTAGCATTTATTTTCTTTACTAATTTTTAAAAGCTTTATCAAAAAATATTAAATACTTTTCCCATAAAAGTGTTATTTCAAAACCCTTACACGCTCATTATATGCCACACGCAAAGCTCCCTCTTAATCCCAAAAAAAGCGTAAAGCGGGAATGCAATTTATTAGGGTCTATTGTTAGATCGATTATCGATGCAGGTAAATAGATATGCACAGTGAATTGAGTAAGTATATGGGAATCCGCGACAAAAATCGTATCTACAGAACCGCTCAACTGATTTGAATTAAACTTGGCAATACTGCTAACTGGTCTTTTAGCTATAACCGGTGTTACTATAAATTGGATCGCTAATGTCAAATGAGTTGAAACGAGGTAAAGCTTATTTAAATTTTTTTGGAAGTACCTACAGCTAAGTTTAGAAAAATATTTCCAAACTAGTAAGAACCTTTCATTTTGAAATTTGTATTGGAGAACTTGGCTTTAATTTTATCTTAATTCTTTTTACGGACTGCCATTTTCGCGTACTTAGCTTTTTTTACATGAAATGTTTTTGTTATGATTTCACTTCTTTTTTGGAATTGGATAATACTTAATTTTTAAAGTAGTAAAATATGCGGAATATTGTTCAAAAATTTTGCAATGCCTTACTTAAATTTTTGAGGTTTTTTATTTTTTTTTACGGTTTTATCGCCAGCCTTCCAAAGCTCAGCTCTCTAGCATTTCTGAAAGTGCACAATGTTACTTTTACATAACTTTACATGTATAGGGGAGGGAAATAAATTAAAATTGTCGTGTTTTTAAATTTTATCCTATAGTTTTATCATAGTTCCTATCAGTCTTCCAATGCTCAGCTCTCTAGCGTTTCTGGAAGTGGGTAATGTTACTTTTACATAACTTTACATTTATATGGAAGGAGAGTAAATGAAAATATTGGAAGTGGGCAGTGTTACTTTTACAAAACTTTACATTTATAGGGGAAGGAAGTAAATTAGAATTTTGGGGTGTTTTTTTCTATAACTTTATCATAGTTATTATCGGTCTTCCAAAGCTCAGCTCTCTAGCATGTCTGGAAGTAGGCAATGTTACTTTTACTTAACTTTAAGTTTATAGGGGAGGGAAGTAAATTATAATTTTGGGGTGTTTTATCATAGTTCCTATCAGTCTGCCAAAGCTCAACTCTCTAGCATTTCTGGAAGTGGGCAATGCTACTTTTACATAACTTTAAATGTATAGGGGAGGGGAGTAAATTAAAATTTTGGGGTTTTTGGATTTTTTTCCAGGGGGTTGGTCATAATTTCTATCAGCCTGCCAAATTTCAGCTTTGTAGCATGTCTGGAAGTACAGTAGAATATTGATGATCTATACATGAGTGAGTGAGTGGCAATTTCGACGTTTTTTAAAATTTCGTAACTACTTTACTACTTGGAATTCCATGAAACTTGGAGGGGTTGTTAACTCCATGGAAATCTACGAATGTGCAAAGTTTGAGATTCGTAGCTCATTCCGAAGTAGAGTTTTAGGTAGGTCAAATATCGGCTGAAATGTTTCAAGAAAAGATGGTTACGGCGCGCGAACTTGGCGAGGCACTGTCGTGCCCTCAGATAATGTTGCTAGCGAATTTGTTCTAAGTTAAGTCCCACCCTGCAAATGCTGGATCCTTTAATAAACGTGCAACTCACGGCCTTTTCTCATCCGACACGCAAATGAGTTGGCAGGCTTTATTCGCAATTTTCGGAGGGTTTTTGCACAAGAGCTGCCGATGAATATTTGATGTATTGGATTTTCGATTTTTGTATATATGTATTATAAAATAAAAGGACCCGGTCGAAGCATGGAAAACAGTGGCGTCTGCTACAGGGAGGGCAACGGGGCAGTGGTATCCCAAAAGTAATGTAATGTAATAACAACCAGTATTTTTAATTGATCTATTTAAAAAATACTCTGCCAATCTATGGGCACCTAAGCTCACACTAGGTACTATAGTTATAGTGTACGTGTGAGCTAATATAACTAAAAACTGAAATATATTTTATTCAACTCCAGACTCAATTACCTTTCGTTTGATACCACACAAGCCATGTTTTGACTTAAACTCTAATTTTTAAAATCTACCCCCACCCTTTTTTTAAAAACTAAAATGTATTTTGTTTAACTCCAGACTCATTTACCTTTCGTTTGATATCACACACGCCATATTTTCACTTAAACTCTAATTTTTGATATCTACCCCCACCCTTTTTTTTAAATAACTTAAAATTCATTTTGTTTAACTCCAGACTTAATTACCTTTCGTTTGATATCACACACGCCATATTTTCACATAAACTCTCATTTTTGAAATCAACCCCCTCCCTTTTCTTTGGCTTGCGTTCGGTGGATTTCGTTCATTTTCAACGGCCCAAGACCCAGCCTAGGTACCAAATTTCATGTAAATCGGACAAGCGGTTTTTAAGTTATGCGGGTTGGTCGTTACAGACAGACATACAGACAGACAGACAGACAGACAGACAGACAGACAGACAGACAGACAGACAGACAGACAGACAGACAGAGAGACAGACAGACGGCAAGACAAAAAAGTTTCAAAATCATCTGAAACGCAAAGATATATAAAAAATTTTGAAATCGGAGCAACTTTTTTTTTCTCGAAAAAATTAGGATCACCATAGCTCACACTACTATAGTATAGTAGTAGTGTGAGCCAAAAGTTAAATCTTTCCTGACGACATGAATAGTTCTTTTTTCTCTCTCTGTCTGTGGTTAACTGGGTAAATTTTTTTAGCGTAAATAATTACAAGCCGGCAACACCGCGCAGGACAAGATTTCAATTTCACCCGTTTTTCAGCGGTATATAAGTGGCTGGTCTCGCGCGGGGGCGGGAGGAATGTTTGTTGCCAAACCGTTCATTGCCCTTCCTACGTGTTGGAGGTTCTATCCTTAGTGAAGACGTATAAGTTTTGTTTAGATTTGGGGTATGTCAGTAGTAAAAAGTTTTGGTTTGTTTTCAAAATAGAAATAAATACCGTCGATTATATAATTAACTGTGCAATCTTAAATACGTTGACATATGATCTTCGATTACAAATAAAATCTTTAGGGCCACATAGACCGGACCTAAAAATTAACCAAAATTTTAGTGCAAGTAATAAAAAATTATACGAAGCTGAAAACTGGTTATGCGGTTGTCGAAAGCGAAATTTTTTTTTTGCTTTATTTGTCTAATTATGAACAATCCACGAAGTGATCCTGCGTGGGTGGCAAAGGGAATGTGTGATATCAAGCACTTTAGTAAAAAGTTTAAGACACAGTAAGTGCTACTTATTTAAATAAGCACATAGAATTTTTTATGCTAGGCAAGACTGATATTAGGTACCAATTGAATAGTGTCTATAGGCAAAACATGACCGAACCGGCTCTACAGGGCCATGATTAGTCTGAAACTGGTGCTAATCTGATCAGTTTGCGTATGTAAAAAAGGGCGAATAGACTTCATCTATAAATAAATAAACTAAAAACTACACCAAGTGGCTGCTTGTTTGTAAAATACTAAAATAAAATTGTTTAGGTAGGTTTTTTTATCTCCTTTTCCATGCAATATAAATTTCACCCCCCCCCCCCCCCAATTTATAACGTCGCCAGGCGCCGCTGGAAAAAATGGTTGGTTTTTTATGTTTTTTCATTTTAAAGAATTTGTAGGCAAGTATTAGTAGTAAGGGTGTTTACGTCCGGTACGTAGGCCAAAGTAGACACTTTTTGCCATTCCTCCAGGGCTTTCCCTTAGCACTTCCATTTGATGTCCAGGTAGCTTATTACGTCTTCCTGTTCCTTTTACACGGTCCAGTATGTCAGGCCATTTGACCAGACACAGCTCTTCCTAAGTCAGGGATTTATAACCCATAGAATTGCCTTTCTGGAAAGACTAGTACCGAGTACCATTATTTACTTTACAAATCCCGAGGGCAATTCCCGCACTAACGCCTCTGCTCGAAATAAAAAATTAATTATTGATCAGAAAATGGGTTGAAATCATCAGGGTGGGAAATTCCATTTTGGAAATTATTAAAAGTTTGACTTTGCTTTACCAAAGATTTCTTACGCTTAAATGTTGGGTCAACTCCTCATTTATTAATTTATAACCGCGCAGAGTAGATACATTTTTCAAATTATTATTATGAAATTTTGTTATATTAATCAAGAATTTTATTTTTGTTTTAATATTTTGCGATATATTATTGATTAAATTTTTTAATAATATTTTTTTTTGTAAAATCTTACATAAATTAAGAATAAAAGTTATTTTTAAATAATATATTATCAAAAAACAGACTTCTAGCTTTTTCCGACCATTTTTCAGATTGATCCTGTCGTAGATTATCTTCCTTTTTCCCGGGAAATGCCGTCATTCGACAGAGTAGGAAGCCATAGTTACCAAACAGTTCTAGTAGTCTACAAATAGTTAATAGAACTGTAATTTGGAGTCTTTGGACTAAATCAAGTATATTATGTTTTGTCCAAAATCACCATGGATATTTTCAAAAAAGGTATTTTAAATGTACAAATTGATTTATTGAATATTTTCAGTTTTTGGACTTTCATCTTTTTTCCCGAGAGCTCTTCATATGTATATTTTTAAGATTAAGAAATATGAATGCATTAGAAAAATCGGTCTCTTCCGGCCCATATATTTTTATCGAATTTTTGGGTTCTGATTATTTCTAACTTAAAGTAAATTTGGGATTCTGCCAGGAAGCTAACTAGTTTTGTTCTGATATCCCACATCCCATCTACATTAAACTAACTGTCACTTTTAGACTCTAAGTTTTTGAGATTTTTACAAAATTGGTATTTTTTTATAGAATTAACATCTGTTTATTCGACTTTAAAAATCAGCACAAAATGTACTTTACTCAATATTTTATGTAGGAGAAGACGGGAGAATACCGTCATGCGGGGTAATACCGCCACACCACGTATCTAGCCAACCAGAAACACCAGACAGCGGCCTGTTACGAGAAACAGTGGGTGCCAGAAAACTACTTACTAAAACTTAAAGTAAATTTGGGAATCTGCCAGGAAGCTAACTAGTTTTGTTCTGATATCCCACATCCCATTTACTCATCAATTAAGCACAAATTTAGTGTTAATTGTATATTTCAATCTCTTTATTTTGATAAGGGTAAAAGGGAGACACATGTAAAATTAACATTAAATTTGTGTTAATTGGTGGGCAAATGAGACATTAAACTAACTGTCACTTTTAGACTTTAAGATTTTGAGATTTCTACAAAATTGGTATTTTTTTATAGAATTAACATCTGTTTATTCGACTTTAAAAATCAGTACAAATTGTACTTTACTCAATATTTTATGTAGGGGAAAACGGGGGAATTCCGCCATGCGGGGTAATACCGCCACCCACGTATCTAGCCAACCAGAAACACCAGACAGCGGCCTGTTACGTGAAACAGTGGGTGCCAGAAAACTACTTACTAAAACAAAGTAAATTTGGGAATCTGCCAGGAAGCTAACTAGTTTTGTTCTGATATCCCACATCCCATCTACTCATCAATTAAGCACAAACTTAGTGTTAATTTTATATTTCTATCTCTTTAGTTTGATAAGGGGTAAAAGGGAGACACATGTAAAATTAACATTAAATTTGTGTTAATTGGTGTGTAAATGAGACATTAAACTAACTGTCACTTTTAGACTCTAAGTTTTTGAGATTTTTACAAAATTGGTATTTTTTTATAGAATTAACATCTGTTTATTCGACTTTAAAAATCAGCACAAAATGTACTTTACTCAATATTTTATGTAGGGGAAGACGGGGGAATTCCGCCATGCGGGGTAATACCGCCACCCCACGTATCTATCCAACCAGAAACACCAGACAGCGGCCTGTTACGACAAACAGTGGGTGCCTGAAAAAAATTCCAGTTACAACGTGTCGCTGCCTTAGTTTGATTTCGGCTGCGGTATAAGTAGATTATGCTGTTTTGCTTCTAATTGTTACATTGTCGTCAACTGGTGGTTAGATTACCGTGTTTTAAATTTTAGATTAAGATTTGAAAAAAGTTCATTTTTGAATTGGCCAATACATTTTTATAAAATATGTTGATGTGTTTTTTATTTATCAATCTTTCTAAACCAGTAGAAAGTATCCGGTATGAACAAAAACTAATATGGTGGTATTACCCCAACGATGTGGCGGTGTTGCTCCATACCATGGGGGAATTCCGCCACCTGCAATTTTTTTAAATACTAAATATTTATTTTATTATTATGCAAAAAAAATATTAATTGAAAGTTGTAGTTAATGTTAATAAGCTAACGCTTTAATTTTGCTAGTTTCCTTAAGGTGGCGGAAATCCCCCATCTTTCCCTATTAATATAAAGTTTCTTACATACCTGAACATGTCGACGAACAATAATCCGCGCAACAAGTTGAACGGCGAACAAAACTTGTTTGAAAGGGGTAAATTCGAATCGTTCGCCGAATGGTTTGCCAAGCACAAAATATCTTTGGTCTTTCCCATTTAAACAACGCTAAAATGCCCAACATTGGCCCTATCACTGTCGTTCATATAGGCTGCAGATAAAATCTATCTCTATTCCAAGAAGCCAAGTGAAAAGTGTGATCCACTGCCTTGCACAGGGCTACCGAATTTCATATACTATATAAATGAAAAAGAAATGCATAAAATAAAACCAATAAAGATGTTTTAAAAATGAAAAAAACGTGTTTTTGCAGAAAAATACGGTAGTGCCATGGCTCCGTGGCACTACCTCACGAGCCGCCACTGTATATTGCCACTTTTTTCAAAAATCCGTAAGCTTCTAAATTCTCTAAATTTTTATGCAATCTAAGGGCAAAAATGCCTTAAAACTTTTACGGTCAATTCAAAAAAACTTTCTGATATTTATAAGGAGAAAGTGCGAACAAAGGGCGGTATGGACGCTGTTATTCAATGGTTTGTTTGTCGATTATGTCCCAAAAATATGAAATCAATATTTTCACCATTGTTTTCTTTAAACGTGAGGTTTCCAAACGGAAATTTATTTCCTTTTCAATTTATCATTTTTAATAGAAACCTTTTTTTCACATTTTTTATCAAACTGGGTAACAACCTCAAGTAACACAGAAAGTAAAATTAACTTTTTACAACCAAAATTTTTGCTATAAATACATTGGCGCAACACCCTATTTGCTGGCAATCAGCATGGCTGTCTTTCACCGATATACCGGGTGTCCCATAGCTTAGGGGCCATAGTGCAGTAGGTGATAGAGGAGGTTATTTCCGACAAAAAAGTTTATATAACATGGGGGTCAACACACATCTGTTTTTAAGATATAGGATTTTTAAAGTAAGAGGAGTGGGGGGAAAACGGGTTTTACAAAAAAATAAAATCTGTCAAAGCCAGCTGAATACTCAGCTAATTGTGATTCAAAAATGTGGTACTCCTTTTTTTGATAAAATTACAAGTTGAGGAGATACAGGCTATCAAAATAACCTCCAAAAATGTATAAAAAATAATAATTTTGGTAAAAACATAAATTTTGCTTACTTACTCTTTTAAAAAATATCAATAATATTCTATTATTATGTCTCGCTAAAGACTTGTTTTTATTAACAAAAAATATAAAAAGAAACATTGCGTTTAATATGTCATTTATAAAAGTTTAAACCAAAAAATATTTTTTTCAAAAAAAATTGACCGACTAATTTTTTTGAAAATAATTTCAATTTATTGATCTTGTTCTAATACACGACTTCATCCAATTTCATATTTTTACTGCGTTTTAAAAAAAAGTTATTATCAAAAAAGTTTAAAAAAATTGCTTTGATGCTCTGTATCTCAAAAAAGAAAGATTTTTGACCCATGCAATATAGGAACTTTTTTATCAGACATGACCTCCTCTATCACCTATTGGCCTATGGCCCCTAAGTTATGGGACACCCTGTACAAAAGTATTCATAAAATAAGTTAAAATCTGATTGCTGTTAAATAACTGCCCTTTGACTGAGTTTAAATGAAATATAGCTAATATAGTTGCTAAAACATACATGCAGCAGAATAAAAGCTAAAATCTTATTGTTAACAAATAGCTGCCGTTTTAGCATGGGTGGAGTAAATTTACTTAACAAAATTACTAAACAATAGTTACAGCAGTAAAAAAAAATTATATAAAAACACCCAACTGCTAAATTTACTTGTAGTACTAGTCGCAGTTGAGTACAAAATTGATAGGTATACCTACCTATAATGTACGACATGCTTCAAATTTTAGGTTTGATGTCCAAAGCGCACTTACGAAATTATACAGTTTTGTATTTTCATGAATCAGGTTATTGGGTAATTTTGTACCCAACTGCGACTAGTAGTTACAAGTAAATTTAGCAGTTGGATGTTTTTTTTATTTAATTTTTTTTTATTTCCAACTTTTAGGTTTAATTCTTATTCAGCCTTATAAAAAGCACTATGCATTTACAATTCATTTAGATTTACCCAAAAAGTGCTTGTAGATTTTCTACGGACGCGAACAGTGTTACCTTCCATTAAGTGAAGGTGGTGGAGGAGAGCGGGAGGAGGGAACTAGTAAAATGGTGTCGAAAATAATGCGTGTGCCGAAAATATTTTTGAAATCGCTCTAAATGTGTGAAAGGTATAGCTACAACTATTACTAATAAGGAGGGTGGGAAGAAACTCGTAAAATGATATTGGAAAAAAGTCTTATCGTGTGTACAAAGAATTTTTTAAATCGCTCTATATTTCTGAAAGGTATAGCTACAAATATTACTAATAAGAAGTGAGGAGAGCAAAGAGGGAGGGAGAAACTAGTTAAATGATGTTGAAAAAAGTCTTCAAGCGTCTGCAGAAAGAACTTTTAAAATCGTTTTATATTTGTGAAAGTTATAGCGATAACTATTACCACTAAGGATGGCGGGGAAGAGATTGGGAGAGGCGGGGCGGGGGGGGGGGGGGGGTGAGAGCTAGTAAAATGTTGTTGAAAAAAAAATCTGAAAGCGTATGCAGAAAGAATTTTTGAAATCGCTCAATATTTAATAAAATTATGCGGCCTAATTCTGAAACGTCGTAACCCAACTCAACAAAATTTTACAGGAATAAGAAAAGTTGCGACTGATTTGAAATGACCGTTTTATATATTTTTTTTGGTTGCGAGGATTTAGCAGCTATTACGGCATCATTACTAACCTTTGATGCAAAAATATGAATTTTCATTGTTTTGTGGGTTACGAGGTTTCAAAATTAGGGTGACGGAATATGGTTTTTGAATAGGGTGGGAGTAACTACAGCAAACTAGAGGACATTTCCAATGCGTAATTAAATAAATTTCAATAAAATCGCCTGAAATTTAGATAATTTGTATGCCTTAAAGCCTATATCATGTGACAAAATGGCGTCAGAAGACCGACATGTTGATTCGTGTTAAATAATAAAAAAATATAGCCTATAGCAACAATTTAACGACATCTTTTTTGTCATAACCGGTTCAGCCGTTTAGCCTCTGGCGGGACACAAACATACCTATTTACTTACATACAAACAACAATCGAAAAACATTACCATTCCTTTCGCCGTGCTGTAGTTAAAATAGTAAAAATAGTGTGCAAACTGGTCACTCTTCTCAAGATATAACAAAATATGAACAGCCCCGCCCGCAGAACAACAGAGCAATTTATCTATTAATGGCCCCTCCGAAATGAGTCACACTGACCAGAGGTTTTTTGGTGTTCTGTGATTTTTATTTCGTTATTAGAGAATTATTGAAATAAAGCCAGGCTATAATAGTGGCAGGCACAATTTTGACACCTTCACATTGTAATATCAGCTGTGATCTTTTAACACACGGCCTTTGTTTACTATATGAACCGGAATAAATAGTGCCTTCTTTTATTAATTGAAAATAAACGACAAAAGTTTTAAATTCGACTTTGGTATGTCAATTTTAAAGGATCAACTGTCAGTTTTCAATGTGAATGTGTCAAAATGGTGCCTGGCACAATTATAGCCTGGCTATATTTCAATAATTCTCTATTTATTCGTAATTTACCTGTTTACTAAAAAGTTTATCATAACAAAAACATTTCATGTAAAAAAAAGCCAAGTACGCGAAAATGGCATTCCGTAAAAAGAATTGAGATAAAAGTAAAGCCAAGTTTTCCAATACAAATTTCTAAATGAAAGGTTCTTACTAGTTTGGAAATATTTTTCTAAACTTGGCTATTACGGCTGTAAATGACTCTTAGGCACAGTGCTAAATTGAACATAAAGAAGAATAATCCCATCGAAAATGGGACACGCTGTACAGTTGTCGGCAATTTCAAAATGCTGCAGAATGAAAATCTAATCGGATTTGTTTTGAAAACGTAGTTTTTTAGCAATAATATTGGGGACGGATCGGCCATGTTTGAAAAAAAGGTAAACGAAATATGAAATATTTCGGGGAAAGGTTGAAGATATAAAAGCATGTTTAGTCCATTTTAATAACATCACCATTAAGTCTAGGCCCCTAAGGTGTGTCTAAAATTCATTGTAGGAAAAATTAGGCCATTATAAAAAAAACCTAAATATATTTTTCCAAAAAAATTTTTTAAAAACTCAAAATCGCTAGGCGTTTGATGAGGTATCAAGCCAGGTTTTATCAATAATGCAGTTTGTGAATTATTTTTTTTACTGGAACTAAAGATTATTCAGCTTTATATCAAAGAGGGGAGCTGGAGCCCTCTGGCCGCCCTGGATCTACCACTGTGTTCAACTAAAGTTGTTTAACTAAACTTAAATGGTGAAAACGCAGCTTAAAAAAAATAAAACGTTAGGTGGTAGTAGTAGTGGAGAGACCATTTTTGGTCTAGCAACTAGGCACCCGGCGCGCGGCGGCCGGCGGCGCGGCGCGTTTTTAGGATGCAATTTTTTCTTTCCATTAAAGAGACGAAGACATAATTTTTCCCCGGCACCTCTTTGTCGGGGGTAGCAAGTATATACAGTGGACTAACCCTTTTACACCACTTCTGAATGTGGGTCCTGCTACATGTTAGACTTACATCTATATAAAAAAAAATTATATACTGGGACTTTTCCATCCATACTAGGATCAATTGGCCAGTTTTTGCCAAAGTTTTTGCGTCAAAAGTAGCTTTTTAGACATAACAACACAACCATGCATTAAGTGGGACTCGAACCCACAAGCTCGCGAAACGCCGCGATCGAGGCAGTCCGGTCGAATATAAGCTGCTATCATAGCAGCAATACATCCAAAGCAGGACCACTACACGCGGACACGAACTCACACAACCTACATCTATCTAACATCGCTATCATCCCAGCAGAACTTGGCTACAAAAGATAGACTACTTTTCATTTCAGTCGTGTTCGACTTTTTAGATTTTTGCTGGCTCCATCCTGGTACCGACTATTTATTAATCCTTGCTACTCAATAACAACTGTTGAACGCTGAACAGGGAGTGAGCGGCAGGACGATGAGCCTTTTTTTTTTCCTTTTGCTTCGGTGATCGAAACGCGAATCTGGTACCTGCATGTGAAGTCGACGACCATACCACGGGACTACCTTGCTTTAACGTTTGGTTGTAGGTTCTGTTGTGTGTCGGCTCCGCCATTTCAATCATAGATAAAGGATTTGTGGTGCGGTTCAGTGAGTTTTTATTAGATAGGCAACTCCGGCTGTTTGACAGATCGTTAACTCTGTGGCGTCCACTACTGAGCTTAGTGACGAACTATAAGTTGAGGCGGGAAATTTGAATCGCCTTTTATATTAAATTTTCTTTAATTTTAAAGCTTTTTTTGAAATTTTTAATCAGTCAATATTTTATAAAGACATACACTGTCTTTATAAGATATAAACCGATTGAAAATGATATATAAAGTGCAATAAATAAAACATTTTTTAAATGAGTTTTAATTATTATAAAAAAAGCTACAAATTAACGACTAACTATTGATGAAATAATACATAGTCTAATTGATTGGTAAAATAAAATATAATGAAAAACCAAACACTATCTAGTATATTAAATTTGCTTTTAACATTTCTGGTGAGTGATGAGTGAATAAATAATTAAACAGTTGTTCGTGAAGAGAATCATTATTAAATGTCTACTTTTGCAGCACGACAGCTTGACGAAATCTGACATGATTTAAAAGTACCTCCTCGCCTTGGTTGTAAGTTGTGTAGGGTATGTTTCAAAGCAGTATATACATAGCTTATCAGTGGTCGCACATATTATCCAAAAGCTGAAAACAATAAAAAAAATCTAAATCATCAATCTAAAAACTTATAACCACATTAATCATAGGTACTAGATTATGGTAAGATAAAGATTTAAAATTAAAGAATAAATTTATTCAAAGTACATTACGCTGCTGGGTAATACCTCGTTTACCCATCAATTAAGCACAAATTTAGTGTTAATTTTGTATGTGTCTCCCTTTTACTTAATATCAAAACAAAGGGACAGACATAAAATTAACACTAAATTAGTGCTTAATTGATGGGCAAATAAGGCACCTACCAGGCATTGGAAACCTCTATTCAGAGTTCCGTAAAGTCAGCGATAAGAAGGTAAAATGACACTACCAATACAAATCTAACCTCAAATGAGAAAATAAGAAAACTTACCTTAAAATTTCTCGGAAAACTATGCATCTTATACTCGTCTGAACTTTAGACACTTCACCCAGGAAAGCAACTAGAAATTCTCATTGTTTTATATTTCAAAATGCAAAAGTTACAAATTTAACAAAATTTAATTTTAATGCGTCACAGCAGCAAAGATTACCTACATAAGCCAAAAAGATAGATTTAAAATGAAGCCGAAATAAAATGCGGTGGAAGGGGTTTTTCTACCTGAAAAAAAGGGGGACGGAAAATCCAAACCACAGATAATTCTCAAAAAAAATAGAATAAGGAACAAACGCGCGACCGCAGCGCCTCTTTTGTGCTTAGTGAGAACTTTCACCTAACGACCTGTCAAATTGCATTGAGTTTCCTAGGCATGGCCATTTCAATAACGACTGTTGAACACTCAACAGGAAGGGAGCGGCAGAACGATGAGCCTTTTTTTTCTTTTTGCATCGGTGTTCGAGACGCGAATCTCGTACCTTCTGCATGTGAAGTCGACGACCATACCACGGGACTACCTTACTCCAACGTTTGGTGGTAGGTTCTGTTACAAAATTAATTTAGTTTCAAATCTGCGAAACAAATGTCACATTGCATTGCTGCTTTTATATCGGAATATCAAGTATTGAATTTGCATGCATTTCGCTTTTAGCTTGATTAAGTTTAAGCTTCCAGGATTACATTCGCGTGGTCTCTGCAAATATCAATTTTGTTACAGTTGTAGTTATCATTTCATTTCAAATCAACCAGGCTTCATAATTTCTGACTATAATGATTTTGAATATTTATTTATTTATTCTCGTCATTAAAAAACGAAAAAATCCGAAGTTTCAGTGTTTTTACCAGTAGTTTCTTTTTTTATTAATTTTTGCCTTCCTAGCCCGCGCAGCAAGGGCTGGAGAAGGTATTATTTTCTACGATTTTTTTTTATTGACGCCGAATATGTGTCATTTGGGTGTATTTTAACCTATTTTAGCAATATCGTCGTGTTGTCTTTGTGTGTATGTATGTGTGTGTGTGTGTGTATTTCTGTCCTTAACACGATAGCTCCTAAACCGCTGAACCGATTTTCATAAAATGTTTAGGTAAAATAGTGTTCGACACTCTAATGAGCTGGTTAGATTTTCGTCAAAATTCATTAATGCTACACGGCAAAACATTTTGTCTACAAAGAGAAAAATCTCCATGCAAACATTTTCAATACGCTGTGCAACTGAAATTGTGCAAAAATATAAAACAATTGTTCAAAAAAAATGAATACATCTGTGTCAATTTTACCAATTGGATTGTGTAATTTATTTTGTGTAAAAATGTTATACAACAGTACAATTAATCTCAACAACGTGGTGGAAAAACCGATTGTGTAATAAAATTACACAGATAAAATGTAATTTTTCAATATGTTTTTTTAGTCATACCTATTTAGTAAAAATTTCAGAAAATTTTTTTTTAGGTTTAATTTATCTTAACAAAGATGTCCAAAATTGTGTCTTTATAACATGAGCGCACCCACGGGGGGGAGGGGGGGGGTGTCGAGTTCCGCCCCCCGCCCTTAAACCTTAGATTTTTTTAGATATTTTCCACTTTTTTCATGAATAAAAAGATAAAATAGCTTAAAATACGACATCATTAGGCTTTGCCCCCCTCCAAAAAGCCTCCGTCTCCCCCATGACATATTCCTGGGTGCGCCACTGGTTAATATAATAAACTCATACCTAAACTTCCCAAACCCAAAATGGGTTTGACAACTTTTAGTTTTATTAATGTTTTAAATCAAATGTATTTTTACACAAAAGCGGGTAAAAAATACTGAAAATTCTAGAAATCGGTCGTCGGATCGATTCGGCAAAAGTCGTTTTAAGTGATCTTCCCACCGCATCGGGCTCGCTTTAGTTTTAATTTGGCTTTTTGCTGGTCAGTGAGGTGATCCGTGTAAGGTTAGTACCATTAATTATTATGTCATTCCGTCAACGTTAAGTGGGTAATGGATTTTATGGATTTTGTGGAATTAGTTCTTGTAAAACTGGAGGAATGGGTGCCTACTTGCAGTCCTCAAAGAGAGATTTCGGGGTAAGTAAATTACTATACATAGGACGACCCAAGCTTTTGAGTATAGTTGGTCCATTTTCTTTGGAATAATAATAATAAACAAAATGGAACTATTTAGAAAGGTATTGAGGTAGGTTCCTACTATCCAGATGTTAGTTAAGTTTTAAACAAAAAGGTATATTTGTTGGATCTTGCTGAGAAAACTATAAAAGAAATAAAGTTAAAAACAACTGTGCATCAAGTGCATCCCGCCATTTTGCTTCCTTTTTCAACAATTGTGCAAAATTTTCCAACAATTGTGCAATGCATCCGAGACTGCAACCCATACTATATTGTAATCTTTTTAAACAATTTTACAAAAACTTTCAACAATTCGTTGCATTTTTTCATCGCTTTTTGTAAACCATTAAGGAAGCGTATCCTGCCATTTTGCTAAATTTTATACAATTGTGCAAAATTTTCCAGGAATTGTAAATTTTTTTTTAACAGTTTGCAAGACAGTATGTTTTATTTTTTTAAGTATCAAATCCATTCCATTTTTTATATTTTGTTATCTTTTTAAACAATTTTGCAAAAATTTTTAGCGATTTCTTAAATTTTTTGTTTCCTTTTTGTTTTAATCGTTATTGTAAACTTTTTATACAATTGTGTAAAATTTTTCAACAATTGTGCAAAATAATTTGGTATTTTTTTAAAGTGTAAAATATATTTAAGAGTATTTTTTTATTTTATAAATTATAAGATAAAAAAATGTAACAGTAAAGAATAAGTAACCGATTTTCTTTTCTGTGATTTGAAAAATGTGTTTGAAAGTAAATGACAACATTGTCCCCAAAATTGGCTTGGTGTAGCCAGTTCGAAGCTCGAAATATTACTGCGCTCGCGCACTCTCTTAGAAGAAGAAGAAGAATTTTCGCAGAGAAAAAATTGGGCGTCTTGACCAAATAAAACTATTTACAAAATTTCAGCCTGCTACTCATCGCTTAAGCTATTTTTGGTATAAATTGCGCTTTTTTATGACGACCAATACTAAAATTCTATATTTAAACAATTTTTTTATATTTTTTAGCTTGAACGATTTTGCAATGGCATATCCGGAAAACAAAGCCAGTTTTTTGACAAATATGCAGAAGTATGTTCAAAACTTTGGGTGCTGTTAAAATCAAAGGCTGATCAATTTACCAAAGATCAGATAAAGTGGTTTGAAAAGGGTTTTCATAAACCAGACGAAGGTAAATGATAATTTTTGCAACACTATTTTTGATTAACTAAAAGTTGGTAAATTAGAAGTCAAAAGATTCATTTTGCCTGTCTTACTACCAGGGTATCTATAAAATTGTAACATTTATTTAAAAGTTATTAAAATATCATTCAGAATATTCTTATGTAATCCTTCAATGTCACTTAGTTCTATTTTTTTTTTAGCTAACAAGCAGCTATTTTGTCTTCGCTGCCTTCCTTGCCATTTTCAAACAAGAGAAAATCCGAACGATGGAAGTCCAGCAAACAAGAATCTTTGCTAAATTCAGGGATACTTTTCTTTTAATTGTTATAGAAAATTACAGAATAATATGTAAAAATTTAATATTTTTAACTAATTTTACATAAAATTGTAGGAAATATATGCACAAAATTGTGCAATTTTGGCGTAGTTAAAATTATTTATTGTAAAATATATAATATATTACATTGATATATTATATTTTTTGTGGTAAAAATAAAAATTTGACTTCAAAATATTACACCACAATGTACAAAAAAATACACACATCTTTTAAAATTTATCTACATAATAAATGTGCAATTTTATTGCACAAAATAGAATTAGAAATTTACACAATATTGTGTAAAAATGTTTAAATACATGATTTTTTTTGTAAAATTGTAAAAAAAATTTGCAAAAGTAAAAAAAAATAAATGCAAAATATAACAACAAATTGTGCAAAAATATGTGATTTTTTTTATACAGGCCTGTACAATAACATCTTGCACAGCATTGTGCAAAAAAAAAACAGTTGCACAATTGTTAAAAATTTTACAACAAATTCCATTGCACAAATCTATGCAAAATTTTTGCACAAATTGGTTTTATACCCATTTTGGAAACAAGTTGTGCAAAAAAAATTAACAATTGTTGAAAACAATCTCATACATTTTTCTCTGTGTATGATGAAAACACGTACTTTTCTTGAATAAATTGTTTTTATTTTGAATTTAAATATTTCTTTTTAGTTCAACGCAGCGTTTAATCTTGAAATGAGATTTTACTTTTCTCCTTTCATTGTTTTGTTTTAGTATCAAGCGCGGATCTGTGTCAAAATCTAGGGGGTGGTAATAGTCGACGAAAATTTTTTTTGTAATATAATTTTTCTTTTGTAGGGGGGTTAATTCTCCTGTTTTCCCTTATTTTATTAGGAAAAAGTGCTTATTTTTTTTTCTAGGGGGGTAATTACCCCGTTACCCCCCTCAAATCCGCGCTTGTTTAGTATACCCCATTTTCTAACAAAGCAAATTGTCTTAATATAAATAATATTTTGCTTCTAGAGAAAACGGTGCCTTAGATTAATTCAGTTCCAATTTATAATAAAACAATTTCTGTTTCACATTAAAATAAGAAGGCAAGACATTTCTTATGCCATATCAAGAAAACATTCTCTTGGTGAATAGGAAAGCACAAATTATTTTACTTCAAAGCAATTTGCTTTGATCTAAGACAATTTTTTTTAACGTGTAGTAACAGTTTTTTTTACAATGAAAAACGACGAACCCCCCGCGCCCCCCCAGGCTACGCCACTGATACAGGGTGTTTCCTAATTGAATGTCAATATTTATGAGGGTGATTTTTAGGCCCATTTTAAGAAAAAACTTCATATGAACATATGTCCTTAATTTTTGAGATACAGGGTGGTAAAGTTTTCGAAAATAAATAATTTATTATTAATATCTACAATACCACTTTAGATATTTTAATGAAATTTTTTATACATGTACTATGAATCAAGAGGCATTTTTAAATGTATCACTTTTTTTAAAATTTCCATCAGTAGCGTTCGTACGTAATTTGACCTGCCTATTATGGCAGACATTGATGGCACGCCACTGATTTTTCCTGAAATAAAAATTATTTTTGGAATCCCCAATCATTTCTAACCAAAGTTAATTACTCGATTTTTTTCAATCCGATGCACGGTTTTTGCTTAAAAAATTAAAAACCGTTTCTCTGCATCATCATAACAATATCGTTAATATGACAATATCATCATGCACCCTGTATCTCAAAAGGTAAGACGTTTAGGACATATGGTAATATAAAGTTTTTTTTTTAAATGGGCCCAAAAATCACCCCCATAAATATTGACATTCAATTAGGGAACACCCTGTATAAAAACTTTAGATTAAATATACAGGGTTTACATAAAATAGAAAAGGACAAAAACAAGGACAAAAATGCATTTTTACTTATACGACCTAAATTTGTCTATGGTAAATTCACTTTCTCAACAAGCGGAATTTATAGGTGATTAAACCAACTTTTATTATAACATTTTTATTTTTGTTTCACTTTTGAACGCTTTCTACAAATCGTCCGCTCATCTCATTTGGGGTTTTCCCCTAATTCTTTTATTTTCCCAAGGTCTCCAGATTACAATACATTTGTTTTATCGATCGTCTTTCTGTCTGATATTATGACCGGTTCCATTTTTTTTTGCTACTTCTCGTATGACATCCCTTACTTTTGTTTTATTTCTTATCCATTCATTCCTTTTTCTATCTATTAGCTTTACAGATAACATTTGTCTTTCCATTGATCTTTGGGCTTTTCTTACATTATCCATGTTTGATTTTGTAAGTATGCATAGGTAAGTACAGTAAAATAATGTCATAAACTTTCCGTTCCGGTTTGCGCCGTGTTTTACGTCAACTTCTTGTCAACTTGGTTAATAAATAGTTTGTTTACTCTAAAAAAAGTTTAATTTTTAAATGAAAACGATCAATTACCTAAAAATTTAAAAAAAAGTTTTTGCAGATATAAAGGAAAGCCGAGTAAGGCCCATAAATAGGGCAAGGCAAGGAGCCCCCCAATGTTTTAATTTTACAAGAAAGATATAATAATAATGCAATAATATTTTGACATTCTGTTTATGTCTTCTTCGCGAGACTCTATTTTTAAACAAATTAATACAGCTTTACGAAAAAAATCGAAAAAATTACCTCAGAGATCTGAGTAAATTTACTTTATATTTTTGGAGTCGCTAACACCGAATGCGAGTTCTGTTTTATATCATAACGTCGAGCTCTTTCATTTTCCCAAAAAACGCTTCAAAACCCCAACAAATTTTCTATCAATTTTTTGAGGTTATGTATGGAAAATCCCATTACGACAGGATCAAAATCGATAGAAAATTTATTGAATTTTTGAGGTTTTTCTTGAGGTTTTGCTATCAATTTTTTGAGGTTATGTATGGAAAATCGCATTACGACAGGATCAAAATCGATAGAAAATTGATTGAATTTCTGAGGTTTTTCTTGAGGTTATAAAAAATTCGGATGTGATAAAAAAAAACAGACCCCGGATTCGGATTCAGCAACACCAAAATCATAAAGTAAATATACTCAGACCTTAGAAGTACACCCTGGAGTCCCTCTTCTTGAAACTCTATTTTTAAACAAATTAATATAATTATATATATATATATATATACCTGGACACTGTTATGTAGTTATTTTTTATTTTGAAATTCATTTCTGGATGGGCGTACCTAGAGACCCTGTATGTATGACATATTTAAAAAAAAGAGACGCGACAAACTTGTAACAGGCGGCTGTGTGTGACAGTGGTACTGTCAACTCAAGTGGCCAGGGCTTAAAAGTTGCGAGCTACCAATTTATGCAACTATTTGAAAATTGATAAAATTATTAAAAGTTAATATATGTTATTAAATTTACACGATCTCGAAAGGGAATTTGACGGTTCTTGGAGAAAGTTTTATGCTATAAATGTTTTTCTCAAATGTATAAGCAATGTAGGAAAATCATACATACCTTTTCAATTTTCTTCCCGAAAGTTCACATTATCACTTCTTATATTTATTAATTGAATATCAATTTTTTTTGTACTATTAAACTTTTGTATTCAAATATTTACACTTCTTAAACTTTTAGGCTTTATAAACCTTTTGTATATTTGTTGTAAATATATATATTTATCAACATTTTAAACGTTGAATGAATAGGTGAAACTATTCAATCAACTGTTTAATTTACTTAATATTACTGTTTAGGTTTGGGATATATTGTTGATTAAAAATGCCGATTTTAGGGCAACGAATGGTTTGTATTTTGTTGTTAACAAAACCATAAAACAGTTAAAAACATTATTTCAAAACACTGGAAACAGTAATAATTAAAAACTCCAAAAGAAAAGACTAAAATAATTATGAATAATAAAGATAATAGCTTATACAAAGTTAAAATAATTGATAAATTTCCCCAGTTCAAATAAAACCCCCTTAAGAAGTGTGAACGAAAGCACACGAACCAAGCGAAGCGCAACTAAAGAGTGCTTGCTCCAACGACTTTCGAAAGTTTCAGTCACTCTGCTCTCTAGGCGTTCTTAGCTTGCAGCTAGCTGATTCGTCAAAATAATATAACCAAAAAATGTTAATTTCAGTGACTTTGATAGGTTTGTCGCGTCTCTCTTTTGTAAAAATAGGTCATACATACAGGGTCTCTAGGCAAACCGGGGGAAGGATCCAAGAATTTGTTGATATTTTTAAAATAGCATAAAATACAGCCTTTGGCCCCATTCCTCCTCAAGACATATTCCTAGGTGCGCCACTGTAATTCCGTATACCTAACAGTTGCGGATCCAGGGGAAGGGGCAGAGGGGCCCGCCCCCCCTCCCAAACATATAACTTATTTTTTAGTTTAGCAGCATCACATATTTAAAATTTGTCACAAATTCTACTTAATTTTTTTTTAAATTTCGCCTGCGGCGCAATTAATCTCCTTTAGCTACTAAATTTTAAACCTCAATTTCTATCAAAAACCACAAATTTTTTTTTTATGTTCGCTGCCACATCGGCCCCTCCCCCCCCCCCGGAAATCCTGGATCCGCCACTGATACCTAATAATCTCAAGATCCATTAGAAAAAAATTTCAAAACAAAACGGTATCATTTGACAATAAACACGCAAAATTTGACAATGGCACAAATGGGACAGTTGGACTTGGACATCGAAGAAATTATTTCTTCGATGACTTTTGGACCATCTCTGTTGGCAACGGCGAATGGAAGATAGGAATAAAAATATTTATGTTCTGTTGTTTATAATAAGTTGAATACGGTAAATGGCATCGTCATCGGCATCGGCCAATGTCAAGTTTATGAATCCCGCTTAGGTAACTAAAATAGTGGTACCAAATAGTGCAATTTTTTCTTATATAGGGAAATTAAGATAAAAGTATTTAAGCATATGCATATTGTTGGTGTACTACGTGCCTTAATTTTTATTTAAAAAATTACTAGTAAACAATTAATTATAAACTTTTTTTTAAGGGTGAAGGACTCTGGACATCGCTCCCTTCAGGAAACAACGGGAAAAAGATTACTGCAGGAGGGGTTAAGGTTTGAGATGACCACCAATGCATGCCCAGCCCGATTAAAAAAACGCATCATGTGAAGGGCCATGGATTTGCACCGGTTTTAAATGCAGCGTCACCTGATACGTTTTTTGAATCGGGGTGGGCATGCATTGGTGGAAACAGGGTATTAGGCTATTAGCTTAGTCTTTAAGATAAAGGCAAAATTACAAATATAATAAACCACTGAAAAAATAAAAAACATTGCGCCGTGAGAATTAAAAAAAAATTAGGTATCTACTTTTCTGAGAAAAATTGCGTCACAATAAAAAATAGATAAAAACCGAAAAATAACTTTTCGGAAAAAATGGTGGCGCAGCAAAAAATGGGTATTATAAACTTTTAGAAAAATAAACGCTATTTGCACCTGTGGTGCCCTTACTAACACAACGTAATAACTATTACCTGTAAGTAAATTATACACACGGTAAAAAATTGTCCTAGATCAAAGCAAATTGCTTTTAAGTAAAATAATGCTTTCCTATTCACCAAGAGAATATTTATATATATATATATATATATATATATATATATATATATATATACCTAACTTAGCACAAAAAATGTCTTGCCTCTTTATTTTAATGTGAAACAGAAATTGTTTTACGAGGGTGGATCAAATATAAACAAGCCTTTGTTTATTACCTAGTTATTTAGAAACATGACACAAAACAGAATTTTTTTCTACTTTTCTATACATCCCCCTTCTCTGTTAATACACTTTCCCCAACGGTTTAACAGTTTCTTAATCCCGTTTTCATAAAAGGAAGCTTGGCGGGTATCTAACCAGTTGCGCACGAATGCCTCCACCTCTTGATTGGTCTGAAATTGCTCGCCTCCCAGTGAATCTTTGAGTGGGCCAAACATATGAAAATCGCAAGGTGACAAATCTGGACTGTATGGAGGGTATTCCAATACAGTTTTATTGATTTTGGCCTGTGTTAAAGCTGCCGTATCAAGTCTAGCGTTGTCATGCAGGAGCAACACGTCTTGGATAGGGTGTGCTCTTCTGTTTTGGCGATAATCCAGCTTTACCTGGTTGAGTAAGTTGCAGTGGTAAGCCGCGTTTATTTTTATTCGCTCGTGCAAAAAATCGACCAACAAAACTCCTCTCCAGTCCCAGAAAACGGTCGCTAAAACTTTGCCTGCAGAAATGATGGTATTTAATGATTATTCTTTGCGCAACACTGCTGTGTACCTTCTTCTCACTAATTGCGATTGCTCCTGGCCAAATGAGCATCGCGGCACTACCAGCCGCCTAAATGCTGCTGAATATCCCTACTCCAAAATTATAACGGCCACGTTCATCTTGAATGACTTTTCCGTTAGTAAGTTTAAAAGGCTGTTTTATATTTGATCCACCTTTATTATAAATTTGAATTAAATTAATCTAAGACACCGTTTTCTCTGGAAGCAAAATATTTTTGATTCTAATTCCAAAGCAAATAATTTCTTTGACTTATAAAAGCAAAATAAAAATTTCTATAGTTTTCTTTCAAGACAATAGTCTTTTTTAGGGTAAAAGGAAGTTTTTTTCACAAATACCTAGATCTGCATTATTTTGTTTCAAGAGAAATCTTTACATGAAATCAAAAATTACTCTCTGAAATCAAAACAAACGGAGATGTATTATTTTTTTCCAAGATATTTCTTTTATTCAATTTAGAATTTTTTAAAATTCAGCTTATTTTCTAGAAGATAGGATCGAGGGGTGGCTCGATATTTCCGTTTGGTGTTCATGTTAGGGGAAATACCAGGAAATACTTGGGAAGTACTGGGAAATATACTAGGAAATACCGGGAAGTACTTGGGAAATACTAGGAAATTCCTTTGAAATTTAAGGAAATACTGGAAAATATCAGGAAATACCGTAGGTTATGTAGGCTGGATCGAGCCACCCCTCGGATAGGATGCCAATTTCATTGATGGCAAATACGTTTCTTGATACCTAAGCTTACTTTGCTATAGAGAAATATTGGTTCCTATTAGGTTTCTTTCTAGTTAATTATGACGTGACAATTTTTATTAGTTGACTAATAAATTTATAATGTATATATTTATTTGTTCGATTAGAAGCTGAATGCATACTGACCAATGTCTCTCTTAAATAAAATGAATGAGGTAACGAATAATGCATTTTACCTGGAATTAGCAGCTTCTTTTCTATAAAACAAATTCAATTTGTAAAATAGGTGGAGATAAGTGTCTACCCTTTAAGGCTGAAATAACATCACCTTCTACAATATAGCACCACTTCACAACTTTCGAACGTTGACTATAAGGCCCGCGCTAAGTATAGATATACACAAGATATCAAGTCTTCTGTATTTACTACGTAGGGGATTTGATGTGTGAGAAAATAAAAAAATATTTATTTTTATTCTGTTCGAAATGTAACGCAATAACAACAACATACTTAAAAGTACTATTAACTAACGAAACTAAAAGTATGAAGGTAAACAATATTTGTTTTCCATATTTCTATAGACGTTTAAATCAAAATAATATTTCCGTTTCGGATAGACTTATTTGCATGGAGCAAATCACGTTACTAAGTAAGCGCGTAAACGCGTGTAAAAACTTGTCCAAGACAAATATTAGGAAGATGTATCGATTCAAGACAACAGGAGTTTTATTTTCTTACTTCAAGACAAATGTCTTAGGTTGTTATGGTTCAACGCGCGGCATATTTTTGGTTGTAGTTAGAGACAATTTATATTGGGTTGTTTTGGGTAAAAACCCAATTTTCAAGATTCTATTTTTCTCAAAGGTAGACAGAGCGTCGTAGCTTCGATAAAAAGTTGTTTCTGTTTTATTTAAAAAAAATTAAGCAAGAATTCTGAATGACGTATATAAAGACAATTTACTTTGTTACAAAATGGAGTATACTGAAGCAAAACAATTAAAGAAGAAAAATAGGGGCTGATTTCAAGATTAAACGCTGCATTGAATTAAAAAGAAATATCTTAATTCAAAACAAATGGTTTCAAGGTAAAACAATTTATTCAAAAAAAGAACCTGTTTTCATTGTAGACAAAAATTTTTACCGTGCAGTTAGTCAAAAGCTGCAACCTCCTAATTTAATAATTTTAAATTAAAAATGCGCAAAAATTGCCCATTTAAACAGACTTAAAAAAATATATTTGAGAGTTTTTACAATTTTTACAACTGATTATATTTATTTTTTTTATGTATCTCGAAAAATGCCCTGTTGTCACCTAAACATAACTGATTTACTTTTATAAAGTACGTTGTTAGGTATAGGTATTGTCCATTCCATGCTCTGAAAATGTCCTTCGATTTTTATAAGCCTCAAAAACATTATTATATGACATAAAAGAAACGATGTTTAATAACACGTGCGTAGATATCACAGAATTAGTAGGCTAAAAAAGAAATCCATTAATCTCTTCGTAAACGCACTAAGAGTTCGTATATACAGGGTTGCCAAACTTAAATCGTGCATGGGAAAATTATGGATATGTTTTTCTTAATGTATTGTCATGGGACCACTATGTGTGTACCAAATTTCATCTAAATCGGATAATGGGAAGTGTGTCAAAAACGCTTCACAAGATTTGATAGATAGTTAGTTAGTTAGACAGAACATCTGAAGCTAAATAAAAGCTTGTAAAAACATCCAACAGATATGTATTATCACAATTGCAATTAGTATGCGACATAACATGTACAGAATGTGGACCCAGACGCGAGCTTCTTATGGTTTTTTCTCGGTCAGTGACGACGGACGACAATTGCGGCTTACGATTAACCCTCTATGTCTATAAAATATATGAAAATCAAGCACGTAAAAGAATTGGTAGAATTTACGATTTATTTGGGCTATAAGCCTGGAATTTAAAATAAGCACCGATTAATCGAGGGCCGCTAAAATTCTGTTATGGCCGTGGCACTATCAATGTATAGATTTTTTTTGTACGCTGTTGGCATTTCTGACTTTAGGCCCGCCCCCCCTCCATCAACTTAATAAAACTTAAAACTTAAACAAATATAATAAATAATAAACTTCACTAAGTTTAGGTTCGACATTGGACTAAAGGGTTGTCCGTATTTTTAAGCCGTTTTTTGCTTATAGTTTTGACCCAAGCTTAAGATGACCGAGAATTACTCTCCTGTATTAAAATTCACGAGCCGCCACTGGTATCAATATTGGATGAAATATTGTGGTATTTATCATTTTTAAAGAAAAACCGATAACAAAAGAAAAATTTAATAAAAAAAAGACCCAACTGCTAAATTTACTTGTAACCACTAGTCGTATTTGTGTACAAAACTGATAGGTATACCTAGATTAATGTACGACAAGCTTCAACTTTTAGTTTTGATGCCCAAAGAGCAGTTACGAAATTATACAATTTTGTATTTTCATGAATCAGGTTATTGGTTAATTTTGTACCCAACCGCGACTAGTAGTTACAATTAAATTTAGCACTTGGGTTTTTTTTTATTAATTTTTTTTTTATTTGCAACTTTTAGGTTTAATTCTTATTCAGCGTTATAAAAAGCACTATGCATTTAGCATTCATTTACCTTTACCCAAAAAGTACGTGTAGATTTTCTACGGACGCGAACGGTGTTACCTACCATTGAGTGATGGTGGGGGAGGAGAGAGGGAGTAGGGAATTAGGAAATTGGTGTCGAAAAAATCTTAAAGCGTGTGCAGAAAGAATTTTTGAAATCGCTCTATATTTATGAATGGCATAGCTACAACTATTACTAATAAGGAGGGGAGAAGAGAGGGGGAGGGAGAGGGGGGAGAAACTAGTAAAATGATGTTGCAAAAAAGTCTTAAAGTGTGTGCAGAAAGAATTTTTGAAATCGCTTTATATTTGTAAAAGTTATAGCTACAAAATGGTGTTGGAATAAAACTCTGAAAGCGTATGCAGAAAGGGGAGATGGGTGGGAGCAGCGAGGACTACAAAGTAACTACAGCAAATTAGAGGACATTTGCAATGGGTAATTAAAGGAATTTCAATAAAATCGCCTAAAATTTAGATTGAAATTTGTATGTCTTAAAGCCTACATCATCTGACAAAATGGCGTCTGAAGACCGTCATGTCGATTCCTGTTTAAAATTAAAAAAAATATAGCCTATAGCACCTTCGGGATCAGTAGCAATTAAACAAAATCCTTTTTTGTCAAAATCGGTTCAGCCGTTTAGCCTCTAGCGTGACACAAACCTATTTACTTACATACATACAACAATCGAAAAACATTACCCTTCCTTTCGCCGTGCTGCAGTTGGGTATAGTTTTTGCAAAGTCACTTGAATAACTCCTAATACGGGGTTCTATCGATTACATGAAATTTTTCTGCATTCTGCCCTTCAAAAGTTATCCAAATTCATATAAAATCTTCCTGGTATAATTTCAACCCTACCGGCAGAGAAGAGGCCGCGACTCTTTGCAGTCCGACAACAAAGTATTTGTTTTCGGATCGACCGAGCACAGGTGGATAGACGGCGCCTGATTGGCAGATTTTTTTGAGATGTGCTTTTAATTGCTTTCGGGTGTGCTTTTCGGGACCCCTTTAGTCGGCAGTATGCAGAGTTAGAAAATAAATCAGTGTCGTTCCTGTAGGTGTAGGAATAGAAAGTTTTATTTTAGTTTTTGCAAAGTCAGTTGAACAAAGATAAAAGCCGACCATCGGCATATCCTTTATAGAAAGTGACATGGGCGGCGGTAGATATACTCATGACAATTATTTCATTTAATTATGGCGTAAACTAAAGAAATAAAAAATATTCAGATTTGTAGCATGTCTGGAAGTACAGTAGAATTTTGATGATCTATACATGAGTGAGTGAGTGAGTGACAATTTCGACGTTTTTTGAAATTTTGTAACTACTTTACTACTTTTTGGAATTCCATGAAACCTGGAGTTTGAGATTCGTAGCTCATTCGGAAGTAGAGTTTTAGATAGGTCAAATATCGGCTGAAATGTTTCAAGAAAAGATGGTACGGCGCGCGAACTTGGCGAGGCACTGCCACGCCGTGCCCTCAGATATTTAGTTTGAAAATTATCATTTTAACAACTACAAATTTTCCGCTATTCTCTGATATTTCCTGGTTCAAGTTAGTTATGCGGCATGGACGAAAAATAACAAATCCATCATTCCAATACATGTGAATTTGATAGATTGGATAAATATTTATCTAAAAGGTATGCCAGAATAAAGGATTGCTGGGACTTTCTGAAATGGCTAGACAATTTGATTAAAACCTATTTTATGTCTTCAAGAAAGTTAAATAAACTAGGGTTGCCATTAGCTACGATTCCACTTGAGCAACATTGAGGGTTTCGAAAAATGTTCTTCAGTGTTGCTGAATGTTGCTGTAAGTTTTTCAAACAAATGCTGATTTTTGCTTCCTGCCAACGGTTTTAAGTTTGAGCGGTAAACTTGAATGGAAAATCGAGCAACATGACGAAACAGAAACAAGTTAATATGTGTTGCAGATGCGGTGGAAACAAACAGTTAATAATGTTTCTGAAAGTTTTACTGCAACAAGAAGAAAAAAATCTTAAGGAACTAAATTTTATTGCTGCAACAGAAATAAAACGTTGATAATTACAAGCTTTTATTTTAGCTTCAGATGTTCTGTCTAACTATCTAACTATCTATCAAATCTTGTGAAGCGTTTTTGACACACTTCCCATTATCCGATTTAGATGAAATTTGGTACACACATAGTGGTCCCATGACAATACAATATTAAGAAAAAAATATCCTCCTACCCCTACCCCCACCCCCTTCCATAGAAAAATTTGTTTTTGACACACATCCCGTTATCCGATTTGGATGAAATTTGGTATACATATAGTGATCCGATGACAATACAATATTAAGAAAAAATATCCTCTCACCCCTACCCCCACCCCCTTTCATAGAAAAATGAGTTTTTGACACACTTTCCATTATCCGATTTGGATGAAATTTGGTATACATATAGTGGTCCGATGACAACACAACATTGAAAAAAAAAATCCTACCACTCCTACCCCCACCCCCATCTATAGAAAAATGCGTTTTTGACACACTTCCCATTATCCGATTTGGATGAAATTTGGTATACATATAGTGGTCCGATAACAATACAACAATAATGAAAAATTGTCCAGCCACCCCTACCCCCCACCCCCTTCCATAAAAAATGCTTTTTTGACACACTTCACTTCAAATGACTTTTATAAAATTTGGTATATGCATAAAGGTCCGATGGCAATACAGCCCAAACAAAAAATATATTTCTACCTCTACCCCCACCCTCTCCTTCCCCCAATAGAAAAATGAATTTCCACACAAATCACAATTAGCGATTTCATTATAATCTAGAATAAACTCTTCTGTTCTGTTATTGAACAAATATTTTCATTTAATCGAGTAGATAGCTGAGACTAAAAAGTAGAAAATAAATTGTTAAAAAAAATTTTTTAAGTCACAAGCTTTTATAAAATGCACTAAAAATTAAAAAATTATTTTGTAACATTCTAATATTATCATATAATAAAAGCGATGGCCGCAAATCAAAGCATAAGTTAATCTAAATTTGTGATCTAAACACTTAAAGAATATTCAACATAGCAGGTCATCAAAGATATGTTTAATGTGCCGCAATGTTATGCCATTGCCATACCTATGTCAGAGAAATGCTGGGGTATCTTGGGTCGGGTTGGGTCGGTTTGGTACCTCTGCATTTTTCTTATTAGATAGTTAGATAGTTAGACAGAACATCTGAAGCTAAATAAAAGCTTGTAAAAATACGACCGCTCTGTGGTAAACATTATCCGAGCCGCCTGCGCCTGTTACAAAATTCAGTTTGGACATTACAGGTGTCGCTGTTTGTAGAGTGGTGAGTATTTTTGCCCGAAGTTCATCCAAAGTGGTAGCTCTTAAATGGCTTTGCGAATAAATTTGAGTTTTTGTATAGCCCCAAAAAAAAAAAAATTGGGTGCCAAATCTCGGAGGGCAGCTTTTCACTTAAAAACACTTTCACAGGCAAAGTGTCATGAGCTGGACAACCATCTTGCATAAACCATAGTTGGTTAAAATCAACATTTGGCACCTGTCGAATCGCAGGAATGATATGGTCCTGCAACAGAGCTAAATAATTTATCCTTCGTAAATTACCATTAATGAAAAAAGGACCAATGATATTGGCACCCAAAACCGAGTCCAGACATTAAGTTTTTGAGGATACTGGGACAAATAACGAACAACGGAAGGATTGTGACAACCATGAATCGAAAACGATCTTTCGCCTGTAAAACAAATATTTTATATAAATTTTCATCCTGATTCGTTTTTTCAATCATGGTTTCACAAAACTCCATTATTCGAAACTGATCATCTGGAAAAATTTCTTTACTATAAAACTCCTGTACCCATGTCGTTTCAAAATTTTTCGGACGGTTAAGTGTGAAATACCATTGCCCACGTAGTTGGCAATTGCTTTACTAAAACAGGGAGGCAAAGCTTCTGCTGCGGCCCAAATTATAGTTTGGCGCCGTTCCCTTTCCTCTCCCGTTTCGGTTCGGTTCGGTGCCTTTCCACCACTGCATTTATGGAAAAAATTCACACACCATGTTCGTTGAAAATGGGTCACTATTTTTTGGACCGTGCTACGGCTTGGAATATCACTTTCCTCAAACGCGACAACAAATAAATTTGCCAAATCTTAATAGCCCGAACCACACAGGCGGGTTTTAAAGGGGCCTACAGACACGCGAACATTTCCAGAGATTAGTACGCGCGTACAAGTTTGCGCATACTAATCTCTTCGTGTGTAGACAATATCCGCCTAAAATATCGCTCGAAGATTAGTTCGCGCGCACAATGTACGCGAGCAAATCTCTCGGTGTCTAAGCAAAACGCATTGATAATATCGTGTATATGTTTAGAACGTTTAATTTTATCTTCGTGTGTGTAGGCAATTCCACCAAACGTACATGTATGCAGAGATTAGTTCGCGTACTAATCTCAAGAAATGCTCGCGTGTCTGTAGGCCCCTTAAGAAAAAGCTGGTCATAACCACTGAACCTTAAATAGCCCTGTTTAATTGTAAAATTGCTATTAGTGCAATCACTGATGATCATGCTAGGCCGTGACACATTACACGCCTAATTTGAAAAACAATGCCATTACAGATGAAACTTCCATTTAATTTTTTATGTTATTTGCGTTACTTAAATTTACAAAAGTTGCTCTTTTAAAACTTGCGCCTATTATCAAAAATAATTTTTTTGAACATGGATTTTGAATTCATTGTACGTATTTAACATTGTATTTTATTTTATTGGTTTTTTAAACCGGTTTAAAGCAACCGTTGCAGAAAATTTTTTAAATTTTGATTTTCTGAAATAGAACTTTACTAAATGTTTTAACTTCATCCAACTTTATTGACATTTTTGGTCCTATTATGTGCATGCATATGTTTTCTAAGTAACAAAGTCAGTTTCAGCTGCGGAGTTATGCGGATTGAGTAAAAAAGTTAAAATTTATTTTTGTGTACATATATAAAAATTGTCCAGTGAAAAATACGTACATAATATGCAGCAATTAATAAACAAGTTTTCTTAGCTTTAATAATAATGGTTTGTGTAAACCAAAAGTATACTTATTATGTCACATGTATTCTGATTTCATTTTTACCTTCCTAGCCCGCGCAGCATTGGGTAGAGAAGGTATTATTTTCGACAACAAAAAAAATTGAGATAACACTGAAAATGTGTTATTTTGGTGTATTGTATCTTGCAGTTTTATCGTGACGTCTGTCCGTGTGTGTGTCAGTCTGTATTTAGGTATGTGTATAGATATCTGTTCGGCGCAAGCCAAATAAAAGGGTCGGGGTAGATTTCAAAAATTAGAGTATATGTGAAACTATGGCGTGTGTGATATAAAACGAAAGGTAATTGAGTCTGGAGTTACACAAAATACATTTTAGTTTATTTAAAAAAAAAAGGACGGAAGCTCGGGTTGAAGTAGATTTGAAAAATTAGACTTTAAGGGAAAATATGGCTTGTGTGGTATCAAACGAAAGGTAATTGAGTCTGGAGTTGAATAAAATATATTTCATTTTTTAGTTATATTGGCTTACACGTACACTATAACTATAGTACCTAGTGTGAGCTTAGCTGCCCATATATTGGCAGAGTGTTTTTCTTGCTAGACAATATACTTTATTGATAAAGAAAGTCGGAAAAAAAAGATATAGTTTAACATTTTGTTATGGAGCTCTGCAATTATTAAAATCAAATATTTCAATAACTTGTAAAAGTTTATACAGCCGAAATTCTGGTTTCAACGATTTTTTAGGAAGCATTTTAATTAATTTTGTGCGGGGACCTTGAAGAATTTTTCTTCTTTATCATTTTTAAACAATAAATCAAATATTTTTTTATTACTATATGCAATTTTAGGGGGCTCTAAATGGATCTTAGGTTTTGACTAGCTATTTCGTGAAATCTGCCTGTGTGCGAACTGACGAAAAACTTCGAAGAAAAGACAAGAAGTCACGATGTATTCCCCAAGTTTTCCACTACCAGTGGAATACGGGTCTAAAACAGCGAAAAATATTTCAAGACACTTCCCAAAATATATTTTTCTCTCTTTTACTTCTCTCTTAAACACATTACGTAGAGCAAGCAGTATGATCTCTATAGTATTTAATCTACATATATCTTAGCGGAGTCCAGATTGATGGTAACATTCCATTGGCGTTTTTAAAGTCCTAGATTATCTAAAAAATTTCAGCATTCGTACTTATTTTAGCTCGCCAAAATCATCGGTCTCTACACAAACGGCTGTAATTGCTAGTGTAGGTATTTAGCTTAACCTAACATTTATTTCAAGCAAGGGCGGATCCAGAGGTGCTTCTCGGGGGGGGGGGGGGGCACTTTAGGTGACATTCTCTGTTGGTAAAAAACGGTATATATTTTTTTAAGCAGCATTTTATTGAATTAGTCAGTGGTTGTAATTTCGATGATAATAACACTTTCATGCGCCGCAGGCAAAAATTTTGAATTTTTATTAGCAAAAACATTACTTTTTACTAATTTTTTTGTATATTCAAAAAATTCTCGAGGGGGGGGCAAGTGCCCCTAGTGCCCCCCCCCCCTGGATCCGCTACTGATTTCAAGAACTAAAAATGTTTGTTCCTACAACTAGCTTTTCGTAAAAAGTGACTATTTTTAATTCATATTAAAGTAAGTACATAGGGATTTCGGAAACAGCAAGAGATAAAATTTTGGTTAAATGATTTAAAAGCTAACAAGCACAATTATATTATTTGTTTCACAGCCATCTAAATAAAAACGGTTTTTTTAATAAATCCACATTTTCCATGATCCTTTTTATTCTCTGTCTAACCACGTATAAATCCAATATGGCGGTTATAAGAAATAACAAATTTGGATATGGTTACAAAAAAACTAGAAAGCCTAGGAAAAATTCTTTAATGTTGTTCGATTGGCCGTAGTTCCTAATACAAAATTGCCGAATTTTATTAAATTTATTTACAAGATGAACGAGATTTTAAAATTTTTCAAAAAACACTCCTTTTAGTTTTTGCTTGATATTTTGAAAACCCCTGTAGATTTGGTGACTGTTTTATCTGGGACATCCTGTATAATGTTTTGGTTGATATAAAGAGTATTTCGAAAAATAAATTAATTTTGACTAAAACTAAATACTTTGTAGGTAGAAACCATTTGGACGAGTTATAAAATAGAATTAAATAAATAAAACGCATAAATAAATCTATGGACGCTTCCATATGAAAATTTCAAAAAAAATTTTAGTAAAAACATTTTTGCGATTTTTTTTTCGGCTTAATTCAGTTTGCACAGCTTTTATGCATTTTCCGAAACGTTTGGAGCTTTTGCATTTCAACTCAAATTTCGCTAATTGGGACTAAAACAGCCTAAACAAAACTAATGTAGAGTTTGTATAGAAGAGAATAACTACTCCCACTCTCTCAAAAACCAGTGCAGAAAATTTACACCTACGAAAATTACCGATATGTACAGGGTGTCCCAAATTGGGCACTTTTAGGGGGTTTAAGGTACTTCTAGGAGAGACAGAGAAAAACTGACCACGCATTGCGATCAAATTTCAAGAGAAGACTTATAGTGAAAACCGCATTTTGAAATATCGTCTCGTCTTTGAGCTACGGGGGCTTTTTGAAAAGTCTGCATTTTGGAAGGGGGTCTATAACTTCGTTATTAGTAGAAATTTTGATTTAGAGTAAATTGCAATTTTATAGACTTTGTCACGAGCAATTCACCCACCAAATTAAATTTCAACTGTCACTTTTACTTTTTGAGATAAGACATAAAGTTGCATTTTTTTATGGAATGGCCTATATTTTAATTAATTTTCGAATTCGTCATTGAATTCTTTTCAAAATGATGTAGCATATGTCATAGGTTGATTGAGCGGTTTCGGAGATAATTCAAGTTTTTTATTTTTATCTAGTGTGCGTTAAATGACGTCATGCGCCATTGACATGAAAGCCTTGCGGTCAAATCCTACTTCAATGCACCTATAGTTTTGTTGTCTTATACTATGCAAATCAAGTTGGCTTTACGTCTTGGCGTTTTGTCATTATTTTTCAATTGTTTAAACAATTTGACATTACGCTTTGATATGAAATTATTTTGCACAAAAGCGTTTTTATTTTTATTTTGAAATATGTATCAAAACGATGAAAAGTATGACATGTTAAAATGTTACTGGGAAAGTAATGATAATAGACAGGACGCTGGAAACTTATATCTTCAAAGGTATCCCGAACGAAGACAACCTTATACGGATATATTTCCAAAGTTGAAACGGAACCTTGTTCAGTATGGGTCTTTTTCAAAACCGCTGGCCAAAATATATGACATAAGGATCCCTCCTTAGAGGAGATAGGCATTTTGAACATATGTTGTAAAATAGTATGAATATGATATATAAATTAGTATTTATCAAGGTTAATTCGTATTAGCTTAAGTTACTATAGTTACATAGTAGGTTGGTTTTTTTTTTTGATCTATGACGTAATGATTCTTGATAATTTTTTAATAATATCGAATTTCTATTGAGTCTGTAATTTTTGTTTCTTTTTATAACTAGGCTTTGAGGGCCGTTAGCTAAATTATAATTTTTCCACCAGGCTTACCATATTTTTGACTGTGTAAAATAATAAAAATACTGGAGTGCCTTGACCTGCCTCAGCAGGAAATCAAAGCGCACTAGAAATAAGTGAAAAAGCTGAATATCTCCTAAACCGCTCAATCAAACTATGACATATGATACATCATTTTGAAAAGAATTCAATGACGAATTCGAAAATTAATTAAAATATAGGCCATTCCATAAGAAAAAATGCAACTTTATGTCATATCTTAAAAACTAAAAGTGACAGTTAAAATTTATTTTGGTGGGTGCATTCGTCGTAACAAAGTCTATAAAATTGCAATTTACTCTAAATTAAAATTTCCACTAATAACGAAGTTATAGATCCCCTTCCAAAATGCGGACTTTTCAAAAAGCCCCCGTAGCTCAAAGATAAGACGATATTTCAAAATGCCGTTTTCACTATAAGTCTTCTCTTGAAATTTGAGCCTCGCAATGCGTGGTCAGTTTTTCTCTGTCTCCCCTAGAAGTACCTTAAACCCCCTAAAAGTGCCCAATTTGGGACACCCTGTACAACCCGCAGCATATTGATTTCTACGTAAATTCTACTACGATTTACTATTGAAAATGGAAATACTTTTCAGAAAGGAAATTGAAAACGCCGCGGCCCAATGTAACAAGATACTACTACTATGTCGGTTTAGAACGTTTTTCTACGTTGTCCGACGCCTATTCTCCACCTTCGCCGATCCTGACAGTCATCTTCCGTCAGGTTTTTTTGACTCATTGATTTTTGGATTGACTGTTGTCATTCCAGTTTAGGACGCCCTCTTTTTCTGCGCCCTATTGGTTGCCATTCTAGGACCTGCTTTGGTAATCTTTCGTCGCTCATCCGTTGTACATGGCCGTACCATATCAGTTGCCTTTTAGTCATGTCATCCGTTATGCTTCCCTCGATTCCCATTCTTTCCTTTATGATCTGATTTATTATATGATCTGTTCTAGATATTCTCATTGATCTTCTTATTGCATCCCTTTCGATACTTTCCATTTTTGCTTTGTATTTTTCTGTTACGCGACAAGTCTTTATTCCATATAACAGCGTGCTTTTCACCATTGTTTCATATATGTTAAATTTTCATTCTTTTTTATCTCTCTGCTTCATAAAATACTGTTAAGACAACCAATAACCTTTTTTGCTTTTACTATTCTTTTTTCCAGTTCTTTACAGTCTGTTCCTGTCCTATCAAATGTGACACCCAAGTATACATACTCATTACATGGAGATATTGTTTGTCCATTTTCTAGTTCTATTCACTTGATTCGTTTCCAATACATAAGTACTGTGTCTTGTCCACGTTCACTGTTAACCCCCACTTCTGGTATTCTTCCGTTAACTTTCTCATCATATACTCCATGTCTTCTTTATCATTAGCTACAATTACTTGGTCGTCAGCAAACTGTAGTGTGTATATGGTAAATCGGTCGTTAAGTTGTATTCCCATGCCGTGTACTTTGCGTTTCCAGTTTTTTAGAGCTACTGCGATATATATTTTAAAAAGAGTTGGAGAGATACAACATCCCTGTCTCAAGCCTTTCGTTACCAGGAATTCTTTTGAAAGTCAATTTCCAATTTTAATTTTAGATTTTGACCCTTTGTATAGTTCTTTTATCGCTTTTATGTATGTATGATTGATATTAGTCTGCTCTAACACTGTCCATAATTTTTCTACTGGAACGGTATCATATGCTTTTTGTATATATTTTTGGCGCTCCTTTTTTCAATTACTTGTTTGAGACAAAAAACGTTATCACTACAAGATCTGCCTGCACGATCGTGCACTCGCGCAGGAAGATCGTGTAACGAGATGCGGTTTTTATATTATTGGCCAGTCATTAAAGCGAAAAAAAGACCCCTAGTTTGCAAAAGGTGGTGAAGTCGCGATTTTGATATGCTGTTCACATTGGAGTCCTAAAAAAAATTGAGTTTTTGAACTTGGCTGGCTCCCTCCGCCACCTTGGATTAAGTGTGCACGAAAAGCCTTTTTTAAAAGTTTTAAACAAAATTTGAAGACAAACCCTTTTTGTGCACACTAAATCCAAGATGGCGGGGGAGGCTCCCTCCTCCACAACGTCGAAAACTCAAATTTGTTTTTAGGACTCCAATATCAACAACATAATAATATGTCAAAATCGCAACTATACCACCTTTTGCAAGCGAAAATTCCATAATGACGACTATATAAGTAGTTTCAAAAATCAAGCCCGGGATATGATTACTTCTTATATTTTATAAAATTTGGTATTTCCTTCAAATATTCTTTGCCAAAAGAGTACAAAACATACAAATTGTGAAAGGCTTTCGCGGCCATCGTCCAATGGTGGGTGTGCTTTCGGGCTGTTCGGCCGTCGTCGTTGGAAATTCGTTCTCGACGTTTTCGAGCCTTCGAGAAGCCGACAAACAGTCAACATCTCCTGAAGATGCCATCCACTCGAGATGGCGAAACGTCGAGAACGAATTTCCAACGACGACGGCCGAACAGCCCGAAAGCACACCCACCAGTACAAAACATTCTTATGTCAAAGAACTTGTTTTACTGGCAATCTGTTTAATGAATCTTATATCTAGAAAAAAAACTATAAATATCTCGATAAATATTATAAAGTAAAAAAAGGCCAAAATATGGTAAGACAAAATTATAATAATAGCTTTAGTTTAGCTCTAATTAGGACTAATTTTTGAAGGCACAGTGTACCTGCCTGCCATAAGCAAAAGATAAGTGGATATCTTTATGACCAAAAATTTTTGTGGAAAAATATAATTATTGTATTTAGGCACGTAGTTTTTGATAATTACTCGATATAAAAATCATTTGCTGTTAGTTAAACTTTGCAGTTTAAACACAGAAACACTTTAAAAACCTTAAACCAAAGACTAAAAAAACTTAAAATGGAATTCAAAGTAATTTTCACTCTTTTAGTACTGTGCTTTGCTGCAACAGTAAGCGGTAAGAACTAATTTATTTATTTACCTACTCGCATGCGGTAAAGTTATTACTTTACTTTATGTAATAGTTATTTAAACAACAAGGTTTGAAAACGACTCTTTGCACACGATCGAGACAGTTTGGTAGACCGAGCCGAAGGCGAGGTCTACAAGTCGAGGGAGTGTGCAAAGAGGTTTTCAAACGAGTTTTTTACAATATTTTTTATACGACTTGTTTTTATTTCCGACATTTTTACAACAAAACTTAAAAAATTCAACAATTTTTTGACGTATCTAATCAACAAAACATACGAGCAGTGACGGTTGCTACGGAACTAAGCCAACTTATATTGATGGGTGACAACAACAAAAATCACAATGACGGGAGACCCGTATGCAGAAATGACATAGGCGTGCGCAAAAATGACATAAGCGTGTGCAAAACGTTTTGCACACAGCGTGCGCAAAATGCCATTTTCAGATCGTGTTCTCCGTGCGCAAAACCCCCTTTTACAAGACAGTCGTATAAAAAGTTACTTTACCGCTCCGCGTCGTTCGGCCAACTGCCGTCGCGTGCGGTAAAGTATTACTTTCAGCACTTGTTAGGTAAATAAGGATTACCCACTCGCGTGCGGTAAAGTTATTACTTTACCGCACGCGCACCACTTAGAAACCTCAGCAACGCGTCAATAAGACAGCTTCAGTATTTGTTTACATTTCAATTTCGTCTAATTTGACATGTTTGTTTATAAATTTCATTTAATTTTTTGAAAAAAAAAGGTACTCATAGGTAAAATATACTACCGAACACATGCGGAAAATGTCTTCACCACTCTTGACGGCTTGACCAAATTCCGCTCCGCGTCGTTCGACAACTGCCGTTACGGGCGATAAAGTATCACTTTCCACACTTGTTAGGTAAATAACTATAACCTACTTGCGTGCGGTAAAGTAATTACTTTACGGCACGCGCACCACTTAGAAACCTTAGTAACGCGTCAATAAGATAGCTTCAATGCTTGTTTAAATTTAGCTGATTTGACATGTTTATTTAAAAAAATTTTGCAGCTGGTCGAGAATGGTCAAACAATCAACATTAATCAATCAATCAACACCCTACATTTCGTTTTATGTTTCATAAAGAAAAACTTTTACGTACCTTTTAACTTCAAAACACTGAAAGATGACTAGAGTTTTTGTCTATTAAAGACCAAATTCAAAATATACCGGGTGGGCCAAAAAAAAACGGATTTTTTTTTTCACTATAACTTTTGAGCTGTACAATCTATTTAAATGGGACAAGCTGTACTTGGCAGAGAATTATTTAGAGTTTTGACTAAATATATTTTTTTGTCCGCGATCTTAAAATCCAAAATGGCGGAAGAAATTAAATTGTACCCTTCAAAGATGCTCGTTTATTCTTGTGTTGCGAACACGTATTAATTATTTTTTAAATTAGTAAAAAAGCTGCGTTTTTGCCAGGCACAACGACGTATAAGTCAGCAAAATCGATTCAGGGGTTCTAAAAGAAAATATTTTTGTTTCAATCATATTATACCATTGTCTTGCCAATCATGTCTGCATTTATTTCCTTATAAAATCATTACTACTGAACCGATTTTAATAAAATAAAAAACATCCTGGTGATAATTGATTGCGTTTTAAAGTTCATGATAAAAGTTTATCGCCATCTAAAAGTTTAAGACGGCGGACAGAATCATACATGATCCTTCAAAATGGCGTATTTATTCTTATTTTCAAAAATGTTTTAGCGTTTTTAATATTTATAGAAAAGCACTACCTTTTCTCCATATAACGGTGTGATGGTTCTCAAAAAAATCTATTTTTGTTTCAACCAGATTATACGATTGCATTGCCAATCCTGTCTGCATTCAATTTCTTATAAATTCGTTATTACTAAACCGATTTTAGCGAAATAAAAAAAAATATGGTGAGAATTGAATGCTCTTTGAAGATTATGATCGAAATTTTCCGCCATCTTGAAATTTAAGATGTCGGACAAAATTATACTTGTTTCTTCAAAATTTTGTGTTTATTCTAGGTTTTCTAAAAATTATTTTAGCTTATTTTAAAATATTATTTCACAGTATTTTAATAATAAGTAGTATTTTTATATCAATAAAAAAAAACATTTTCAAAAAATAAGAATAAACACGCTATTTTGAAGAATCAAGAATGACATCTTAAATTCTAAGATAGCGGCAAATTTCGATTACAATTTATCAAGAGCAATCAATTCTTACCATGATTTTTTTTATTTCACTAAAATCGGTTCGGAAACAATGAATTTGAAGGCAGAAAAGATTGGCGATGCAATCGTAAAATCTGTAAAACAATAGCTGAAACAAAATAGATTTATTGAGAACCACCACAACGATTTACTAATTTGTACCTCGTTATATGGGGAAGAGTAGTGTAGTCATAAAAAAAAAATCGGAAAATAAGAATAAACACGCCATTTTATAGAATCAAGTATAATTCTGTCCGCCATCTTAAACTTTTAGATGACGATGAACTTCTGATCTTTAAAAAAAAACAATTCTCACCAGGACGTTTTTTATTTTATTAAAATCGGTTCAGTAGTAAGAAATTTATAAGGAAATAAATGCAGACTTGATTGGCAAGGCAATAGTATAAAATGTAAAATAATAGTTGAAAGAAAAATAATTTAATAATAAACACTGAACCGGTTTTGCTGATTTGTACCTTGTTGTGCGTGGCACGAACGCGGCTTTTTTACTAATTTAAAAAAATAAATAAAGCATGTTCGCAACACAAGAATAAACGAGCATTTTTGAAGGGTACAATTTAATTTTGTCCGCCATCTTGTATTTTGAAATGGCGGAAAAAAATATGTTTAGTCAAAACTCTGATTAATTCTCTGCCAAGTGCAGCTTGTCCCATCAACATCGATGGTATAGTTCAAAAGTTATAGCGAAAAAAAATTGTCCGGTTTTTTTGGCCCACCCGGTATAGCGGCCTTATCCAATTTTTTCCAAGAAAACGGACTACTACGTTTTATTGGCTTTGTAATTTAAGTAATAGATATTTTAGGAAAGTTTATAGGCGAAAAAAAAAGCTTTTTATTTTTAACTTTCGTTATTGTGGTAGAAAAAAAATAAAAAATCGTCTACCAAAAATATTCTAAACATACCTGTCAAGTTTTTTCAAAATCAATCCAACCGCACTAGATGCTGTGACAGAGACACGGTATAAATTTACGGACCGTGACAGAGAGACATACAGTAAAGTCCTGATATAGTGAACTCGAAGATTGAACGGAAACTGGTTCGCTATATCCGAGGCTTACTCTAAGAAGATATATTGTAACCCTAAGTAATTTTTTTTGTTGTTTATTTTGAACGGGGGTAGCTATAAGCGAGTGTTCATTATAAACGGGTTGGCTCCATATCCAAACTTCACTGTAATTTTTTCGAAAATTTTCTGTTTTTCTGATTTTTTGTATTGTGAGTTAAATACACATAAAAAATGTTGTAAAATAGTTTTTTTATCACATTTTGTAATTTGTCGGAACTTGTCAAAAAGGCGCATCGCAAAAAGTCAGTCGCGATAAGTTTGATAGATACAAAATTTATGTGCGTTTCATTATTTTTAATTTAGTAACAACATGATACGTAATATCAACGAATTCCTTGATTGATTTTATTGTTTTTCAGCCGATGAAAAAAATACATTGAAAAATCATTGAATCAATGAACAGATTTATTAATTTAATTTTTTTTATTATTAACTGAGCATTTCATTTCAAACAATAACACTCTTGATGGGTTTTTCTTCAACGGTTTATGAGATATCGACTCTTTTGAGGAAACCGATAGTAGGATTTGTAATATAAAAACCCAGTATTGAAAAAGAAACTGACTCCTTTTGAATGCTTTTGGTTTGAACCTAGTAAGACTAATAACAAAAAACTTTTCTTCTGGGAAAATTTATAAAGATAGACCCTGTACACCGTACACCTAATTTACAAAATTAGATTGCATTTCAATGTTATTCTATCAGTCATGTCAATACCGTATCAGATTTTTATGAAATTAGCTGTACATTTCGTTTTTTCTGTGAATAGATAAAGAAATTTGTATCATAACAAAAACATTTCATGTAAAAAAAAGCCAAGTACGCGAAAATGGCATTCCGTAAAAAGAATTGAGATAAAAGTAAAGCCAAGTTCTCCAATAAAAATTTCAAAATGAAAGGTTCTTACTAGTTTGGATATATTTTTTTAAACTTTGCTATTACAGCCAAACTTCTCTTCTTTATGTTCAATTTAGCACTATGCCTAAGAGTCATTTACATTTCTATATTTTCTAAAGAAATTTCCAAACTAGTAAGAACCTTTCATTTTAGAATTTGTATTGGAGAACTTGGCTTTACTTTGCATGAAATGTTTTTGTTATGATTTCACTTCTTTTTTAAAGGAATTGAATAATATTTAATTTTTAAAGTAGTAAAATATGCGGAATATTGTTCAAAACTTTTGCTGCTTACTTAAAATTTTGAGGTTTTTTAATGTTTTCATAATGTTTTATCATAGTTCCTATCCGCCTTCCAAAGCTCAGCTCTCTAGCGTTTCTGAAAGTAGACAATGTTACTTTTACATAAGTTTACATGTACAGGGGAGGGATGTAAATTAAAATGTTCCTGTTTTTAAATTTTTTCCTATAGTTTTATCATAGTTTCTATCAGTCTTCCAATGCTCAGCTCTCTAGCTCTTCTCGAAGTGGGTACTGTTACTTTTACATAACTTTACATTTATAGGGGAGGAAAGAAAATTTTGGGGTTTTTAATTTTTTCCCATGGTTTCATCATTTCTATCAGCCTTTCAAAGCTCAGCTCTCTAGCGTTTCTGGAAGTAGGCAATGTTACTTTTATATAAATTTACATTTATAGGAGAGGGAAGTAAATCGGTGTTTGTAAATTTTTTGCTAAAGTTTTATCATAGTGTCTTTCAGTCTTAAAGAGCTCCTTTTCCATAACTTTACATTTATAGGGGAGGGAAGTAAATTAGAATTTTGGGGTGTTTTAGTTTTTTTTATAGCTTTATCATAGTTATACTATCGGCCTTCCAAAGCTCAGCTCACTAGCGTGTCTGGAAGTGGGCAATGTTATTTTACATAACTTTACATTTCTAGGGAAGGGAAGTAAAATAGAATTTGGGGTGTTTAATTTTTTCCTATAGTTTTATCATAGTTCCTATCAGTCTGCCAAAGCTCAGCTCTCTAGCATTTCTGAAAGTGGGCAATGTTAGTTTTACATAACTTTACATGTATAAGGGAGGGGAATAAATTAGAACTTTGGGGTTTTTTGTTTTTTTTTTTCAGGGGTTTGGTTATAATTTCTATCAGTCTGCCAAATTTCAGCTTTGTAGCGTGTCTGAAAGTACAGTAGAATTTTGATGATCTATACATGAGTGAGTGGCAATTTCGCGTTTTTTGAAATTTCGTAACTACTTTACTCCTTTATGGAAATCCATGAAACATGGAGGGGTTGTTAACTCTATGAAGAGTTACGACTCTGCAAAGTTTGAGATTCATAGCTCATTCCAAAGTAGAGGTTTAGATAGGTCAAATATGGGCTGAAATGTTTCAAGAAAAGATGGTACGGCAGCGCGAACTTGGCGAGGCACTGCCGTGTCCTCAAATTTTTGGCAAATGAAAAGATCAACATTTGTAACACGTATTAATATTCTTGCTCACGTTGGAAAGGTTTGAGTTATTTCTTTTGATTTTTGTTGTAAAGTGGGGGCATTTTACATTTCGTCGCCTTAATGCAGAACTATTCTATGTCCAGTTTCCCCATTTTTCGTTTTTTTGTGCGGAAACGTATGTGATGTAACATTCCCACCATCCATTCGACCAATTTAAGCGGTGATACCTCGACTCGTACTAAAAAAATGTTCTGCTGTAAAAACTTAATTTTGTGACTTGCAATAGTTCTGCATTAAGGCAACGATTTATGCCCGGAGTGGCGAAAATGCTTGAGTCGGCCCTGATAATAAGTGCTTTCACAATTTTTTTAATGACTAGACAAGTGTAGAGACTTTAAAAGAGACATAATAAAAATATACAGGGTGTTTCAAATTTCAAAAACATAATTTTAATGTTAAATTACTTGAGTGATTTCAAAACATATTTTGATTAAATGCAAATACTGCATTAAAATATCTTATCGTTTATTTATTACAAATAAAGTAAACTACTTCTTTTTATGTTGAATTTAATTTAATTGAAGACTAACTGGTAACAAAAAAAACGCATTTTTTTTTGCTATTTACTGCCTTTTTCCAGATTTGGGCAGAATTATATCGATTTTATAATTGCCGTAATAAATTTGTTTGATTTTTTAAGGGTCTCCATTTTTTGTGTTGGCCTAATTTATTTTTATATTTGATAATAGAGTTCTTGAAGGATTTTTTTTCGGAAATTTTTAGGTTGTTGTCTAGTATCTATGTGTGTGTAAGGGTGGAAGTGGCAAAACACGCCAATGTTTGACTACCCTACTCCCAGTGGCGGCGCGTGGTAAAAAGCTTTGGGGTGCACACCAAAAAACAAAAAAAAAATTGCGGCGCAGGCATAATTTTTTTTTGAGTGCCACGCTAACTTTTTGGGCCATCGAGTGCGTCGTCATATCATATAATTTAGAGCAAATAATTAAAAAATTAGATATTTAGCTAGATATTAGTTACCTACCTATTATTATTGTAATTATAAATAAATAATAAATGCTATCAGAATTAGAAACTTCCGCCATTGTCGTAACCACCAAATCGTCGAAATCAAAACAAACCGCCAGCGCCCGACCGATGATAGGAAGCTGTCTAAGCGCGCACTACTGAAAAGTGCGCGTGAGCTGCTCTAAAATGTAACGCGAACCGTGGACGCGGGTGGCATCACGGGGGTGCGGGCGGCATCGAGGCTAGTTTTTGTATAAGCGCGGTGCCGAAGGAAGGTTCAGATTCTATGTACTGTAAAATTCTATTGGGACATGTCGTCCTCTCATTCTATATTTCGTAATTAGCATGCGACATAACATCCACGGTGCATAGAATTTGGTTCCAGTAAATTACCGTAAAGAATTAGATTCGAGGTTGGTTTGTACACGAATACAAACACATACATACTGGGTATTCATTTCTAGATAATATTCCAGTCTTTAGTGAATTCCTTTCGGGGTAATTATTAATTAAATTAAGGAATAATCAAAGTTTAATATTTTTTAAGTATAATTTGGGAGTGCACGTGCACATGTGCACTTATGAAGAAACCGCCACTGCCTGTTCCCTGCTTTGATTAGCACTGCACGCCACTGGGAAGGTCAAATCCTTCATATATTTATTTATTTGTTTTAGCTGACTCTGCACTTTCAGTATTAGGTGCTGGACTTGGTGGTGGTCTCGTAATATTACTGGCTCCCGTATTGCTGTTTTTGTTTCCTATCCTTTTACCAATTGGAGGCCTTTTAATTGCAGTGAAATTGGCCAAACTATTGGTTAGTCTATGGATTTAAGGTTTTAATTGTTGGATTAGCTTAACAAGTTTGTTGAAAATAAAATTAATTAAGTAAAGAACGATATTAAACTGCTTTGTAATCTGCCATACCAAATTACTTTTTTGTCTAAAATGTTACCAAGAAATATTGTTAAGAGAATTAGCAAAACGATTTATTACATCAGTGACGTACGGTGAAGTTTGACATAGCGAAAAAATATTTACAAAAGCTGTTTTTCAACAAAAAACACAGATTGTATTCAATTAAACAACTGTACAGTTCAAGCGACATCCAGATAAGCTGCTCTGCACGCCAATGTCTTAGTCACATAAAAACGTGTGCATATTTGACCGAAACAATTGCTTATTCCGAGGTTAAGTGACTATAACTTAATTATTGCAATTATTCACTTTAACAAAGCTATTTTATAGGTACCCAGATTTTGCTCTGGGTACCTACAAAATAGTTTTGCGACTTGCTTCTGGTTTGCGTCCCGAGAACTCCGAGCGGCTAGCAACGCAGCCCACGAGAAAGACCGGCCCGGGCGCGGAAATATCACGTGACCGTAGGAGTCCCACAAAAAAACGCCTCAAGTTATAAAGAAAATATCTATAAGATAAACAATGCCGCGAACGTGTAATTAGTGTTGTTCCTTGTCGGTCCAACTATAAAACTGAAACCTAATATGTTGCAAACGGGAAAGAAGTGGTAAAAGATAAGATCTTGGATAAGATTGATCAAGTAATAGATATCCTTAGTGACATTTTCGATAGTGATAGTGAAAAATGTGTTCAGTTGTCATTTCTTATTGAACAATTAGGTGTCTTGAAAAGGTAACCTGAGAATCGAATAAATTGTGGATACACTTTAATGTTGGCTTCATCTTTGTTTATCCAGTTATCCAGTGCATACACGTCAATTTACAATTCTAAGGTAATATGTCTTCCGCACCCTCGCAATATTAAAAAACTGATTTGTAAAATACTGTTAACAGAGAGTAATCTCTCTGGTAGTGTGAAATATTTAAAATGTTAGATACAGCTTTTAGAAGAACATGAGTTGGTAGTTAACTTACACTTTATTGAAATAGATATTAAACTTTGTGCTGGGTAATTTTTCAAAAAATTATTGACGACCACTACATTCAGTTCATTGAATGGGAAAACCATCTCACTTATTCACAAAATCACTTGTTTCTTTTTAATAAATTATTGTGAAATGTTTTATATTGAAAATTTTTCTTCAGATAACTCTAGCGAGTGTTTTTGTGGAGAAAAACTATTGTCAAAGCTTGAAAAAATTAGTTTAAATTAGTAAAGTTTTTTAAAATAATTTTATTAAAAAGCACAATGATTTAGTGTCTGCTAATAAATCTTTGAATAAGAACTCAAAGATGATGACAGTCAAAGAAAAATTAAAAAACTAAAAGCTTAGGTTTGATATGTCCAATTTTGAAAGACTTGTATAGATTTGAAGTTACTAACGATATTATTTACCTAATATATGTACCTGAAGATATTAGGATGCAAATTTTGTATAATTTTTTATTTTATAGATTCAGTTCTTTTATCCATAATAAACACATATGTATATCAGCAAAATATTTTTTTCAATTTTTGCCTATAAAAGAACAAAAATTTTTTGTTGATTTATTTAAATTGTGTAAAAACATATAATATATTAAGCAATATAATAAGAATCCTGGGACTCCTAAGATCACGTGACCGCCGACTTGCTTAGAACGCGCCATGGCCGGTCTTTATCGTTGGCTGCGGCTAGCAATTATCGATTCGTACCTAATCGTGTAGGCAGTCGGAGGTGAACTGTATTCATGGTATGCGTCGAGGCGAAAGGAAAAACTATAGAATAAGCAAAACATTTGGAAAAACTATAGAATAAGCAAAACATTTAGTGAATAATATTGTCACAAGTGGTGCCTCCAGCATATATATGTCAGAAGGTTTTTTATTTAGTGCCCTTGTGACCATAGATAAAGGATTTTTGCTGCGGTTCAGTCAGCTTTTATTAGATAGGCAACTCCGGCTGTTTGATAGATCGTCAACTCTGTGGCCCCCACTACTGAGCTTAGTGACGAACTAAAGGTTGAGGCGCGAAATTTGAATCGCCTTTTATAATAAATTTTCTTTAATTTTGAAGTTTTTTTTGAAATTTTTAATCAGTCAATATTTTATAAAGACATACACTGTCTGTATAAGATATAAACAGATTGAAAATGATATATAAAGTGCAATAAATAAAACATTTTTTAAATGAGTTTTTATTATATAAAAAAAGCTAGAAATTAACGACTAACTATTGATGAAATAATACATAGTGTAATTGATTGGTATAATAAAATATAATGAAAAACCAAACACTCTCTAGTATATGTAAAGTTGCTTTTAACATTTCTGGTGAGTGATGAGTGAATAAATAATGAAACAGTTGTTCGTGAAGAGAATCATTCTTAAATGTCTACTTTTTAACAGCTTGACGAAAATCTGACATGAAAGTACCTCCTCGCCTTGGTTATAAGTTGTGTAGGGTATGTTTCAAAGCAGTATATACATAGCTTATCAGTGGTCGCACATATCATCCAAAAGCTGAAAACAATAAAAAAAAATCAACTTATAACCACATTAATCATAGATACAAGATTATGGTAAGATAAAGATTTAAAATTAAGGAATAAATGTATTCAAAGTACATTAACACTAAATTTGTGCTTAATTGATGGGCAAATAAGGCGCCTACCAGGCATTGGAAACCTGTATTCAGAGTTCCGTAAAGTAAGCGATAACAAGGTAAAAAGACACTACCAATACAAATTTTATCAAATGCTAATCTAACCTCAAATGAGAAAATAAGAAAACTTACCTTAAAATTTCTCGGAAAACTATGCATTTTATACTCGTCTGAACTTTAGACACTTCACCCAGAAAAGCAACTAGAAATTCTCATTCTTTCATATTTAAAAATTGCAAAAGTTACAAATTTAACAAAATTTAATTTTAACGCGTCACAGCAGCAAAGATTACCTAAATAAGCCAAAAAGATAGATTTAAAATGAACCCGACAACTGCGGTGGAAGAGGTTTTTCTATGTGAAAAAAAGGGGGACGGAAAATCCAAACCACAGATAATTCTCAAAAAATATAGAATAAGGAACAAACGCGCGACCGCAACGCCTCTTTTGAGCTTAGTGAGAACTTTAACCTAACGACCTGTCAAATTGCATTGAGTTTCCTAGACATGCTTGTGACTAAGGGAAATAATCCGCATTTATACACATGTATTTTATATACATAAAACAGGTTAGCAAAAATAGAGGTTATGGAAGGGGGATGCTGGATGGAGAGAATGAACCTAGGTTTAGGTCTATAAGGAATAGGCCGTAGAGAGTCGGCCTTGTGGGCCATAAAGCGTAGCCACCATAGGGACCACTAAGTATCAGTGGTGTACTGGGTTGATCACTTTGTATCAGTGATGCCGGTTTATTGTCCAGCATCGGCTTTTATAGATGAAATTAGTGCAAGCGCAGCAATATTGGTTATTGCTACGTTTTTATAGTAGATTAATTAGATTTTAAACTCTTTTATGACAATATTTTAATTAGGATTTAATTTTTTTGTATTTTCTGAGGGGTAGCGTGCAACCTTGTGACCTAAAAAAGCAGCCACCTCCAGCCTCAGCAATCTGCTTATGCATAAAGTGATAGTAAAATCTATATATATATATATATATATATATATATATATATATATATCTATATATAAAACTTGTGAGTCTGTATCCCACTAAACACAAAAACATTTTAATAATATCAAAATAATGTTTAATTTAAAAACATAACGTTAGGTTAAATGTTAGTTCTAACGTCATATTCATAGTGGAAAAGAAGCTTAATAACCCGTTTTCTGACGTTAGAAAAATAATCTTATGTTTTTATAAGGTTTTCTTAAAGTGTTTTTCGAACGTTAAAAAAATATTATTGATTTTTAACAGTGGAAAATAAATGTTTTTCTAACATTGAAAAATAAATGTTTTTTTAACAATGAAAAAATATATTTTTTCCAAGTATCTCTAAAGAAAAGGTAACATAAATAACGTAAATAAAATTCTTCTATTTTGGAAACGCAGGGCAGCAACAGTCTGTTGAGGTTTTCGTGAACTCCACACTCAGTAAAGGAAATTCGGATCCGTAGCTTCTAAAAATAAAATTTAAAATTCTATGTAAACAATAATTTTGTAGTAAGTGCCTCGCTACGAGGCCAAACAATTCATGCTCAAGTGAATACAAAGCAAACAATTTCAAGGCGCCTATTCAATTTAGTATGAATGCAAACGAAACATTCGTTTGATCCCACTGCGAGGCTTGCGAATTCTGCCTCAAATGAATACGCGGCTTAAGGTCCGGCGGCTAATCGTCCGCGGTGAATTGTCGCATTCCCTGTCTGACCTATAACATTAGGTATGCGATATTTCTTACAAAACCATTTTTTTCTTTTGTTTACTTTCTTACCTTAGGTTGTGGTGCTTCATTTAGATCACTGCATACACATTTGTTGCTCTTTAACTATACCATCTTTCCCACATAACTGGAGTAATATTCCGAACCAAATATGTATTCACTCTCAAGATTAATAATTGTTCTTTTAATTTGCCATGTTTGTTTCTACAAAAGGAAAATATTGTCACGAGGGGGTTTTATCGTGACGAACACAGTTTAAGTTAGGTGTAATGGTTTTATTATAATACTTATATTTACTACTTACATTGTACTTAAATACATCTTGTCTACAAATCTTCTTTGATAGGCTTAACTTCTTATACTTGACTAAAGTACTACTTGTTCACTATTAACTAAGCCTGGGCGTTAGGTTCTCAGCGTACAACTCTGCTAAACTCTTTTGGAGATGCTTTTATTACAAACCGTTTGCCATTGATAGGATATCGAGATGTGTTTTGTTTCCTGTATAAACATCATCGAAATCCCATTAGCCACGTTGTTTATAATACTTCTATATACAATTTATTACTTTTAATACAATTTGAACTATATACAGAAGTTCATTTCCTTAGAATGTTTAGGGTTAATGTGCACTTGCTTATAAACGTAACTTGTGTCATTCACTTAATAGGACATTACTTTCTATCCTGACACATCCCCCTTGCTTTAAAAAAAATCTGTCCCCACAGATTGTCTACTAAACTATTTTTCCCAAAAAAAAAATATAACAGTCGTCTGTACCTAATAAATTATAAAACTAATTAACTAAAATAATTGTTTATCCATTCCCATCTACTCGTTCCGATTGTTTTGCATTCTTCAGGTGACGCAACCTAGTCCAATGTAGGTTTATAAAGAAGTATCAACCGCAGTGTTGCCGTGACGAATTTGTGGGTCTTGCACGCTGCCTTGAAAATGTTCAGATCTCGCTTTGTTGCCAACTGTCCTTATCTCGTTTTGACTTGTGCGGTCCATTCCCTCAGGGAGACCTGGATGGTAGGTCCTTTTTTCTGTTCGTAGTGTTTGATTTGGCGGCACGACTGGCGGGGGTTTAGAGTTGGCTCCCCCCGGTTTTTTCATGCTGCGCTCTGGGTAGCTGTCTTGCCTTGTGGTATCGACTGTTGCCTTGTGGTATCGCTGTTGCCTTGTGGTATCGGCTGTTGCCTTGTGTTATCGGCTGTAGCCTTGTGGTATCGGCTGTTAGCTCTGTCTGGGTTGACTACTTGGTGGGTTGGCTCTATGGCGATTTGTCTGCTGTACACCAGTGCTAATCGGCCCTGCTCACCACTTTTTCGTCTTTTGCATTACTTTGGTTGATCTTTTTGGCCGCTTTGCTAGGCCTTTTGTGACGTCTTGGTTATGTCAGGTTGTCATCGTTCTTCCATGTCTTCTTTCTTCATGTTGGGAACGAGTAGAATAGGTGGATCTAAAAAATTAATGTACAAACGATGTTAGGACATAATAAATATTTACATATGTGTACATTGAAAAGAGACAAAAATTACAAAAATGAAAAAAAAAATATTTAATTGTTCTCGGTTCATTTTAGAATTATTTATACCCTGGCAACCCTGCTTATTTAGCCTGCTTAAACTTATATCATTTGATAACATTCGAAAAAATATGTTTAATTTAATACACCTTTGTTTATACATTCCACAATTTGTTTTATTATACATTCAAAACAATGTGTGCGTTTTGCACCTTTTAAGACATTATAGAAATTATTTAACTAAGTTTAAAATATGTATGTCATACATTTATTTTTTCTATGGTATACGCCCTTCATTATAATTTATTCCCCTTACATCTCTCAATCTCACTCCTTTGATTCATAAAAATTATTAACATTGTAATAATATACAATTATACTTGGCGATCTCTTCTATGTGGCAATTAGCTTGTCGGCAAATGGGTTAGCTCCTATCATTTACTATAATATTTCTTCAATAATCTTTTCGCGTAGACTTTGACATGAAATATCACGGTAAAAATGAGTTCTTCCATTTGCGGACTACGACGCGCAGTGCAGGTCGTAAACATTTATAAAAATTATTTATTATACAAAACTACCGGCATAGTATACGGTTATGTAATCTATGCGGTTTTTATAATTACATTGAGCACGTGTATAAATAAAATATACTGGCATTTAATTATACGACGAATTTTTTATTCGCCGGAGCCACAATTGACAATGTTTGCATTAACTTTTTCGCCGATTTGAAGGGAGAATAAATCTTTTTGTTCTTTCAATTCGATTTGAAACTTTGTGTGACCGTAGTTGATTACGATTTCGGGTGTATTTTCTTTTAAATTTAGTGACGCCGATTTTTTTGAATGTTTTTTGAGAAGTTTTATACTTACATAGGTTAAAAACAAAAGCAGGGCAAGGCACGTGACACCGAATAATATGTCATATTCGTAGTGTATCTGTGTTGTGCTTAAAATATTTTGTGCGTTAGCAACTTGAACTGGTGATGCTGCCAGACTTACAATCGGATGATGAAAAAATAGGTATGCAGTCGACACTGAGAGCAGAAAATTCCATAGCAGAAAAATTCCGTGACTTCCCATACCGTATTTATTGCTGAAACCGTATGTTTGCGGTATGATAGTGTCAACTGAATTTTCAATTTGTTTTAATGTTGTCTCTGATGACGTCAAATTTAAATGAGGTATATTTAGTGTCCAATTTGAGTTAAGGCACTCTTGCATATCTTTATATGTGGGTTGCATGTGTTGCATTTTTGGTCTTAAAATAAATGATTTTAGATTTGACCAAACTGCAGGTATAATGTGAACTATGCTCGCTGTCTCGATTTTATTGTTACATGGGAATTTTTGTGGGATAATAATTTCTCCGGATGACTCTAACTGGCAGTTGCATGGGATTTTAATTTTTAAAGCTCCTTTTTTGTTATAAACGTTTTTTAGCTCGGTTTTTTCACTACCGCATGAGAGATAGGTTTTTTCTTGCAGATGTGTAAGTATGTATGTTATGTCATTTATTTCTGAGATGATCAACGAGTTACCCGAGTGGCAATTCATCGGGCAGTATGAACTTATTTCTTCTACAGACGCGCCGTGATACAATTTTTTGGCGCACTCTGGTCCCTGTATATTATCAGCAGAAAACCTAGGAATAAAACATAATTTGTCGTGATAAGGTCTACATAAATGTAGCCCTGTACCTGAAATTTGTCTAATCTCTTCTTTTCCGTAATTATTTTTTGAGACAGCGATGTACAATGCCTGGTGTGGTATTGTACATGTTTGATTGAACCATGCGAAGGGTGTGGTGGTCAGTTCATAAAGGTCCCACTTTTGTCTGTGTTGTATAATCGGTATTTTAATGTGAATAAAAATTTTATTTTCCGTGATGCTGCAGTCGCATATTGGGAGTTCGTAAAATTTTGAAATTTTTTCTTTTGAAATTGCCAAACCTTGATTTGACGAATAGATTTGTTTTTCCAGATTATCTAAATCCTTTCGTAGAACCTCTGGATTGACTATTTCAATAGGGATTTTTCTTGCTTTGCATGATTCAATAATTGTTTGTTTTCTTAGTGCGCGAGTTAGAGATATTATTCGCCTTAAATTTTGATACTGATTGACCAGAGACGTGCTAGCAAAACTTTCTTCATCCCTCAGGATTACTTTAACCTCTTTATTTAAAGTTGAAACTTTTGAGTCGATAAATTTTATTTTACGTTCTGTATCTTTAAAAGTATCGCCAATTTTTGTAGTGTAATCGGAAAAATGTTTTGACTGTTCCCCGATACTGTGAAGGGTTTCGCCTAGCCCTTTACTGATTGTGTTAAGTTGCCTTTTTACTGTTTCGTCATCCTCAGAGATTATATCGAGTTTTTCTTCGGTCGCGACCCCACAACACCAATTTAGAGCGTCTCCGATGAAGCCTAGTGCCCTTTTTGGCCTTAAACTTTGTTTAGATTTTTGTGTCCTCATCGAAGATGCGCCCCAGTTACCGTTTAACAAATCGAATTCTTTTTTGAATGCCTTCCCTAACTCATGTGTGTGTGATACCAAGTTACAATTGTCGCCATATGACTCGCAGATATATCTTGGTAACTCTGGTTCTGTCATGATCTCTTCTGACCAGTCCATTTTATATGTAATCGGAATCGTAGCTTCGTATGCTACAGTTTGCGGTAGTGCCTTCCAAAATGCTCCGGCACTGACTTCTACTAGGTAGGATTGGTTGTTTTCGGCTTCTGTGACCTTAATTGCTATGATGCACAATATGAAGTTCCATCTAAAAAAATTATTTGCAAATATATGTTATTTACATGCCATTAGATGTGTTTTTAAAAAAATTAAATGTCTCTTTTTAAAATTAAAATTTACTTTAATAAAATAATAAATAATAGCATTCATAGTGTTTGGCTACGATATTTATTTTGCATTTTATTTGTTTTATTGCCGTCTGTTCCTTGTTAGCAAAATATTAAAAGTTATCAAAATAAAGTTGTGGTTTATTTCCACAACATCTTAGTTTATTTAAAAAAATACTTTAATTATTTATAAAGTTTTGATGGTTAATATAAATGTTTAACGAAAACTATTAAACTTCTAAGTGTTTTTAAAACAACCGGCCTGGATATTATTAATATCAAAATATTAAAAGTTGTCAAAATAAAGTTGTGGTTTATTTCCACAACATCTTAATTTATTTAAAAAAAATACTTTAATTATTTATAAAGTTTTGATCGTTAATATAAATGTTTAACGAAAAATATTAAACTTCTAAGTGTTTTTAAAACAACCGGCCTGGATATTATTAATATCAAAATATTAAAAGTTGTCAAAATAAAGTTGTGGTTTATTTCCACAACATCTTAATTTATTTAAAAAAAAATACTTTAATTATTTATAAAGTTTTGATCGTTAATATAAATGTTTAACGAAAAATATTAAATTTCTAAGTGTTTTTAAAACAACCGGCTTGGATATTATTAAACAAACTCCGAGTTGTCTCAACAAATTTAATCAAAAATTTTTATATTCCTTAAATGTTTTTTAAAACAATTTATCTAATTAGTTGATACTTATAAGTTAAATATTTCAATAATTTTTAACTTATTTTTAAACTTTGCGGGAGTGTTATCCCAACATTTAATTTAATTTATTATTATTACTACCTAATTGTTTTCTAAACTTAGGTTGGTGAACACTAATTAGTCGGTCGTGTACCATTGATATTATATTTCCTACAAACAGTTTATATTTATGTATGTAAAGATTTCAAAGCGGTCGTTGCTTGACACTTTGTTATATTATCTGGTGTAGTGTTTTAATAACATGATACCGTACACCTCCTAATCGGTTTTTAATTGTTTTATTTATACTTGCACTGAAAATAAAAAATAAAAGTCTAATTTAATTATAGGTAGGTATCTTTTTTAAAATTTAAATTTTGCATTGAACAAAAATGTCTTTTTCACTTCACTAAAATAGCGTCCTTTATTTTATTTCACTTCACTTTAAATAGTGTCTTTATATACAGGGGAATATTTGTGACACAAGGTCTTGTTATAAGGGCTTTGCCCTAAGGGCCTTGCCATAAGGGCCTTAAAAAAAATTTTTTGGGCAGCTTAATTTTCTGTCACTGGGACTACTTCCGGTGTCCATGGGTCATAGTAAGGTCCATGGGTCCTTTTCTTATTTCGTAATCCACATCCGACATTCTGCGTGTAACGTAATATGGTCCGAACCATCTGAGCAATAATTTTTCACTTCTTCCTACTTTTCTGACGGGAGTAAAAACTTTCACTTTCTCGCCTTCTTCATATTCTACGTGTCTGTGTTTTGCGTCATAGTGAATTTTGTCTTTTTGCTGCTGATTTTTTATATTTTCCGCTGCGGCATTTCGCACTGCGAGTGCCCGGTTTCGGATTTCTTCCGTGTTACTTGGTGGTGGACTCATCATGATATTTGCTTCTATAGGTAATATTGGTTCCCTACCATAGACCAGCATAAATGGCGAGTACTGGGTCGTTGCTTGTTTTGAACAATTATAGGTTGATGTCACTAAAGGTAAAAATGTATCCCAATCTGTATGTGACGTGTTTGTGTACATTGATAACATATCTGCGATAGTTTTATTCATTCTTTCTACTAGTCCGTTGCACTGTGGATGGTATGACGTAGTAAACTGGCTTGTGACGCACATCATTTTTAACATCTCTCTTATTAGTTCGGATCTAAAAATTTGACCTCTGTCACTCAGTAGGTACTTGGGCGATCCGTGTCTTGTGATTATTTTTTCGACCATAAATTTTGCGACAGAATTTGCTTTTCCGTCCGGCAATGGCGCTGTTTCGGCCCATCTTGTCGCATAATCTGTCGCGACTACAATCATTGTATTTTTTTGTTTTGATAATGGGAATGGCCCGAGAAGGTCTATAGACACTCTCTCAAAAGGAACGCCTATCGGCATAGGTTGTAATAGCCCTATGGGAATTCTATTCTGTTGTCCTTTTCTGGCTTGGCAGTCGGGGCATCTTTTAATAAAATCTTCGATATGTTTTTGTTGATGGTCCCAAAAATATCGATTTTTAATTTTTTCTGTTGTTTTGGCCACTCCTAGGTGGGCGCCTCCTAACGGCTCGTTATGATGTGCAAATAAAATCTCTCCAATTAAATTTTTTGGTATGGCTAGTAAAAATTCTCGCCCTTCTGGCCTAGGATTTATTTTGTGTAAAACTGTGTCTATAAGCCTAAAATTTTTTATTCTTTTTCTTAGTCCAATACTGCCAATTTTGTCAGGATCTTGTAAACCGTCTATGATCTCTCGCAAACTTTCGTCTTCTCTCTGTAATTTTCCCATATCTTCGGGTTCAATGATGAACGTTGGTATCTCCTCTAATTGTTCCTCTTCATTTTCACTCGGTTTTAGCACGGGATTTCTACTCATGCAGTCGGCATCTCTGTGTTTTGCTCCACTTTTGTGTTCTATTGTGTAGTCAAATTCTGACAATTTTATTGCCCATCTGGCTAATCTTCCTACGGGATCTTTAACTGATTTTAACCAGCACAGTGCGTGATGATCGGTTACGATTCGCACATGCTTACCATATACCAATGTTCTAAAATAGCCTAAACTGTATATTATTCCTGCTAGCTCTAATTCTGAGATTGACATATTTTTTTCTGCGTTTGTTAAACTTCGACTGGCATAGGCAACGGGGTGAAGATGGGTGTCTTCCCCCTCTTGCAAAAGTATGGCGCCTAGGCCTTGCCTGCTTGCATCGACGTGTAAAACGCATTCTTTTTCGGGTTGATAATGCGCTAAAACTGGTGATGTGATCAGCCTTCGTTTTAGCTCCTCAAATGCTTTTTGATGTTTTTCTTCCCAAAAGAAAGGTGTGTCTTTTTTGGTTAAATCATGAAGCGGTCTGGCTATAGCGGAAAAGTTTTTTATGAATTTTCGATAAAAATTTGCAAGGCCTAAAAATTGCATGACATTTTTTTGTGTTTTAATTTTTGGAAAATTTTCAATACAAATTAATTTCTTTTTGTCGGGTTTTAGGCCTTGGCTCGATACAGTATAACCGAGCAGATCTAGTTCTTCTTTTATGTATTCGCATTTTGAGGGTTTTAGTGTTAGCCTTGCATCCCGTAGTCTTTGAAAAACGGTGCGCAATTTTTCTAAATGGTCAGAAAGTGTTTCTGAAAATATACAGATGTCGTCACAATAGACCAGGAGCGTTTTCCATTTTAGATCACGAAAAACCATATTTGCCAATCTTTGAAATGTTCCAGGAGCTCCCGATAATCCAAAGCATAGCTTGTTCCAAACGTATGTACCACCTTGTCCGGGGCAACAAAAGGCTGTATACTGTTTAGAATCGTCGCTAAGCTTTATTTGCCAAAATCCACTGCACATATCGAGTGAAGTATTTGGCCTTCCCTAAATAGGTCAAAAGGTCGTCTATGACTGGCATTGGGTAGTTAGCTCTACGTGAAACATGATTTACGCGGCGAAAATCGCAACAGAACCGCGTCTCTCCACTCTTCTTTTTCACCAGTACCACCGGACTTGCCCATTCTGACTCCGCTTCGCTTATAACGCCTGCCTGAAGCATTTCATTTACTTGTTTGTCTATAATTTCCTTTTCCTTATGAGATACCCTATATGGCTTTTGACGTATGGGTTTCGCGTCACCCACGTCAATCACGTGTTCTACAAGGTCCGTCTGGCCCATATATTTTGGACTTTTTGCGAAAACATCGCTGTACTCCTCTAATAAATTGTATAAATGCGATTTAATTTTTTCATCTTTTATGTGGTTAATTTTGTGGTCCGCCATTGTCACTCTTTCTTCATCCTGTATCTCTTGTGTCTCTTCAATGTTAAGGACCGGTAAGGTGTCTATATCGTACCTAAACCCCTTTTTAAGGTAGCCTAAGGTCGATTCCTTGAAAATTTTTATTGGGTTATGTTTTTTGGTGGTTAATTGCATTGTACAAGTGTCGTCATCAAATTCAGGGGGAGAGCAAATAATTCCTTTAGGTCTTAAAAATGCGTCATTCTCTTCAAAAATAAAATTTTTTAAATCAACTGAACCGAATTTTTCTATTTTTAATTTAATTGTTGTATGCTCACTCGGTATAATAAAATAATCATTTAAACAAGTTACTTTGAAAATATCCCTTAAATCCTGGCTTTCCTCCTGTACTAAAGGTAAAGAAGGTGAAATAAAATTTTCATAAGTGCCCAATTGATAATTTTCGTCTTTATGAAACGAAAGTGTTGTTGTTATGTAACCGTTCGTTAGTCGTACAGTCTTGTCGGTGAGATTAATTTGGGCGTTATTTTTTTCTAAAAAGTCCATTCCCAAAATTAAAGGTTTTGGTAATTTTTCTACGACTATGGCTTCAATGTAACCACACATTTCGCCGATTTTAATTTTAAATTCTGTTAGGCCGAGTGGCATTACTTTATTTCCACCGGCAGTTGATAAAGCAAATTGTTGTTTTAAAGGCTCTATGTCTCTACATAGAGATTTCTCTATAATGCATTTTCCAGAGCCGGTATCGAGGACTATGTCTACCCCCTTAAAATTATTGACGACACCCTTAACTACCAGAATTTTATTGCTTGCCCCTGTTTGGAGGACGACGCCGTTGGGGCACTCTAATTGAGTCGTCCTTGCACATTTGGGGATGGCGACCTACTCGCTCTACTAAACGATACTCTTCTTTGTGGTCCCCTTTCGCTGCTACGCTCCCTGCTACATGCATAATGCCCACACCTATTGCAATCGTTGCATCTCGGCCTGCCGTCGTGACACCTCGTATTTGGAAGATCCCTGCTTCCTGAGTGATCCCTTCTGGGTGACTCTACGTGACTATTTTGCGGCCTTCTTTGTTCATTCCTGTTGTTTTGTCCAAAATTATTTATATTTTGGCCAAAATTCCTCCTATTATACCCATGATTTGAGTTTTGATTATAATTTCCCGTATTTCGATTATGATATTGACCTATCGGCCTATTTAGATTACCTCTATAATTGTTTGATCTACCTCTAAATTCGCGAAACCTCGACCTACCTCTACCATTTTGATGATAGTTCGACGCGTTTTGCCTAAAATAGTTTGTTTCATTTTGTCGCGTGTAATTTGGGCCATTTTGCCTTAAAAAATTAGGACCGTTTCGCCTAGGATAGCTTCCCTCATTTTGTTCGATTGTCAAAACTTCTGTTTGTCTTGTCATTTTGTCTATTAAAACGTTTTGTCTAATAGCACTTAATTTCAAAACTGTTTCTCTTAGTTTTTTGTGATCCAGGTCGGATGAGGTTATTAATTCGTATGACTCTGTATAGGAGCTATGTAGCCCACTTTCAAAATGTTCTCTAAATTGGTCAAATGGCATTTTTTCGTCAATTTCATACGCCATATTGAATAAATCATAATAATATTGTTTAATATCCTCAGCACTTCCCTGTTTTCTATTTTTAAATTTAATTTTGAGATTTTTTAGAGGTTGGTCACCCCCAAATTCTTTTAAAAAATCTTGTTTTAAGTGAGCCCAAGTTTTATTTGCATTCTCGGTTTTGCTACTATATTCTAAAAACCATCTGAAGGCGGCGCCTTCCAAATAATTTTTAAAATATGCTATCTTATGCGTTTCGGTCCAACCGTTTACTTGAGATACTTTTTCGTATTTTGTAATGAAATTCACCGGGGAGTCTAACCCTGGGTTAAAGTAAGGTGGGTCTATAAATTTGGGTGATGCCGGATTACTGGTCGTACCCGTCAGAGCGTCACTTAGCGTTGTATTTGTCATTTTAAAAATTTTTGTGATGGCTGAGTCCTGTTTTTTATTGAAGCTAGATTTTGTATTCAACCCTTGGTTAATTATGGTTTGACTTTTTTCGTCTTGCAACGTTTCTTCGGTCGAAGGAATTTCCGTTTTATTGGAAATGACCGTTAAATTATTTGAATCTTCAAAAGATAAATTTTGCCCACGGGATAATTTAAAATCTTGTTTTGAAATTTGTAAAACTTTTTTAGGGGTTGAGTGATTTTCGGCACTCGGATCGACGAAGGATAAGTCGAAATTTACTGTCTTTCTGACAGGACTTCTTGAGAGTTTGGTGCTTTTTAAAAAGGGACTGCTCGCAGATTGCGAACTAGAGGCGAAGACGTTATTTTTATCGTCTTCACTAAGACTTTTTGTGACGCTTCTAGTGACTCTGGCTGGGGTACCCATTAATTATAGAAACCATCTTTTTAAGAGAAAAAAAAAACGTATGAAAATACCGAATTGAAAATGTCGAGACAAAATGAATTAAACTAATATGCGAAAAAATATACACTAATAATAGGTAACATGTCACCACACTTAAACTGCGTTTTTTGATTTAAAAAAAATATATTATTTTTTCTGTCCATCTAGTTTGAAAATTTTATGAAAATGGTATTTATATAGGAGAAATAATTCTAATGACAGAAAAATAATTGAAAAAAAATTATAAAAAATAAATAAATGTAATATTCAATATTTAGTTAATGCATGCCGGAATCGATTGTTTCGGCTGGAGCGTCATAATAATTTTCGATACTCCTTAAAATAATTAAAAAAAATTAAAATGAAATAACAAATAGTGAAAAGAGTGAAATTAAGAAAAAAAAAATTAAAAATAATTTGAAAAATACATTTTTTCCACTATATGCCTATATGTCTTTCAAAAAAGACAGCGGCGCCTCCACCATATGTCACGAGGGGGTTTTATCGTGACGAACACAGTTTAAGTTAGGTGTAATGGTTTTATTATAATACTTATATTTACTACTTACATTGTACTTAAATACATCTTGTCTACAAATCTTCTTTGATAGGCTTAACTTCTTATACTTGACTAAAGTACTACTTGTTCACTATTAACTAAGCCTGGGCGTTAGGTTCTCAGCGTACAACTCTGCTAAACTCTTTTGGAGATGCTTTTATTACAAACCGTTTGCCATTGATAGGATATCGAGATGTGTTTTGTTTCCTGTATAAACATCATCGAAATCCCATTAGCCACGTTGTTTATAATACTTCTATATACAATTTATTACTTTTAATACAATTTGAACTATATACAGAAGTTCATTTCCTTAGAATGTTTAGGGTTAATGTGCACTTGCTTATAAACGTAACTTGTGTCATTCACTTAATAGGACATTACTTTCTATCCTGACAATATTTTAACCAAAATTACACAAAGTGTATTTCTTACTGACTCATATCAACTCGCAGCCAAACGCAACTACCTACTAAAAATGACGACGACTGTATCTACGATTTTTTTATATATTGTTAGGGCTCATGAGACTAAGTAATGCCCAATTTTGCAACCCTCAAAACCCTGTGTTACTCCTGTGATACTCAAAAAACCTCAAAAGTTTGGTACTTATTTCAGTTTTTTTGAAAAAACTATGTTAAGACAGCATTTTTCGAATTTAATTATTGTAACTTTTATAAAGTCAGCTAAATTTCCTACAATTTAAGCCCAACCCGAACCTTCTGGGCCAATTCGTTATTGAAATACAGCCAATCAAATATCGGCAATTTTTTTGAAAAACTAAAAATTTATGAATTCGGTCACATTCCAAAGCACGTATCGGCTAAACATTGGCTCTAGAGAAAAATCATGAGAAATAAAGTTGTAGAGAAAACCAAAATATAGTTAAAACATTGAAGTTTGAAAGGTATCATGAAAACATATGTTATTAAACGTAATTAAAAGCTTAATAATGTCGTATTTTATGCTATTTTATCTTTTTATTCATGAAAAATGTGAAAAATATCTAAAAAAATCTAAGGTTTGGGGGGGCGGGCCCCGGCTCCCCCTGGGTGCGCTCATGTATCTACATTATAAATACACAATTTTGTACTTCTTTGATAAGATTAATTAAACGTAAAAAAACAAATTTTCATTAACAAAATTACATTTTATCTGTGTAATTTTATTACACAATCGGCTTTTCCACAACGCTGTTGAGATTAATTGTACTGTTGTATAACATTTTTACACAAAATAAATTACACAATCCAATTGGTAAAATTAACACAGATGTATTAATTTTTTTTGAACAATTGTTTTATATTTTTGGACAATTTTAGTTGCGCAGCGTATTGAAAATTTTTGCATGGAGATTTTTCTCGGTGTCGGGGAGACGACTTTGTATTCTGAGTCTATAAATACATTTCCGCAGACGATCCGTCGGCGTCGGCCCTACATGACGCTGGGCAGTGGTCAAAGAAAGTTCCAATATTTTTCTACTTCCATGAATATTGCTCGGCAGCGGTCAGTCAAGTACTCGAACATTTTATGATCTTCCACTTTACTTCGTACTTTTAAATGTTACTTTAAAAAGGAAAACTATTCCATACATTGAGAGAGTTATAGTATAATAAGTCGATATTTTATTTTATTTTATAAAGCATTGAAACATTTTAGTATTTTGAACCTTTGTATAACCCGGGCTCGCAGGTCATCCGGGCTGCGCCGGCGGCGCGGCGGCTTATCGGGTTTTGCCGGATTACCCGCCGGTGCAATCCGGCGCTGCTAAAAGATCCAAATGATCGCAGTGCAAGACATCTTACTTATATTTTATGTGTTAACATGTTGTTGAGAGGTTACTATTTTATAATTCGATATATTTCATGAAATCCGACAAGATTAGAGGTTGTTTATTTCGACCTGTTATTAAGAAGATAGAGACCTAATAAAGCTTCATTACTAATAAAATTAAAGCTTACCAGAACAGGCCTGCGGGGGCAATGGAAAAATCAGCGTGGTACTGCTCTTCCTACGAGCCACTGCGCATCCCAAACTCTGAGGTTTAAAACTGCGCAGTTGCTGCATGAAATCACTGCATTCCATCAAAGCCACGTCGGCAAAATGAAGATCGCAGAGGATCTGGTTCTTAAACCTGCGTGCCCTCTTCTGGTTGCAACCCGTCAGGTTAAGACCGCAGGAGTTGCACCGTAGGCATTCCTCGTGATAGTGGTTGTTATCGTATTGAGGGGAGGGCTCTAAAAGTAAAGTTCTTTTTTTAATTTTGGGCTCTACGAGATACCAAATAAACAGGACAATATACAGGGTGTCCCAGATAAAATTAACTACATGGGGATTCCGAAAACGGTAAGAGATAGGTTTATAAGAGAGATTATAATCAGAGGCTGTATCGGAATGAAAAACATCTACAGCGGTTTTTAATATATCAAGCCATCAATATATCGAGCCAAAAACACAAATTTGTGTTTTTGGCAAAACTTAGAAATCGTCGCCATATTCAGGGCCGTCATAATGGGTGGAGCAGAGGAGCAACCGCGCCAGACGGTCAATTTTAGGGGCGGCCGAAGGCAGCTTTCTGCTTTTAAATTAAGATTATTAATAGAGACTTATTGGAAGTCAAATAAGGTCTAGTCGTAATAATGCTAGCAGTATACTGACATCTATGCTTGCGCACTTGCGCCGGAAAATAAGACAGACCTTAAGAAAGCTTGTACTAGATTTTATTAGTGCAAAATAAAAGTAAAATACTTATTGGAAGTGAAATAAGGTATTGCACGAATAATGCTAGCAGTATATTGACATCTACGCTTGCGCACTTGCGCCGTAAAATAAGGTAGAATTGAATAAAGCTTTTGCTAGACTTTATTAAAACACCAATAAAGTCATGTACTTATTTGTGTAACTTGACCATAGGGTCGGAGAGAAGGCATGCGAGGAAAACTTTGCGCCGTTGCCAATGCTACCTGTAAGTATGGAATTATAGGATTTGAATATTTTAGGCGGGTTTTTAAAATTATATCTACCCTATTCTCCTTTTGAGAGGTCGAAATCATTGTCTCCTAAATTACGTAACGCTTTTTGTCGTTGCTTTTTGTTATAGAAATGTGCTTTTTTTACTACTGTAATGTTTGTTGGAAATAAAATATTTATTTATTCTATTGAAGGGGGGAGGGGGTTTAGCCAAACGGCAAACAGAACACTAGCTTGGAAGGGGTCAATTCAGCATATCGTTCGCCGAATTGTTCGCGGGCGCGCTCAAGGCCCCAACCAAACTAGTGTTCTGTTGGCCGTTCGACTCGTTGCGTTGCTCAATGTTTGTCGAAAGGTTCAGGTGTTTACGCGGCTTATTTACACTCAATGTTTTTTTAATATGTATAAATATATATATATATATATATATATATATATATATATATATATATATATATATATATATATATATATATATTTTTTTTTTAATGTAATATGGGTGGCGTGAAGGGAGTCAAAACTCAAAATTTTTTTGCGTTACGAAATTTTAAAACGGTCTCTTATTTGAAGGAGGACAGGAAAGCTAATTTCAATTGTTTAAGAAAAATTATTTTAACAAAAAAGTTTCACGGGCAAGACCTCAGAGGTAAAGGTAGCTACGGGGACGCGTTTCTGCCTCATTAGGCTTCATTCAGCCCGAGCATAACCATAAAATGCCCGTGAAACTTTTTTGTTAAGACTTTATACCTCGTGAACTTCCTTCAAATTTAAAAAAAGTATTTTTTAAAAGTAGAAAAAAATCGTTATACTATACACGGTATACAGAGGTTAGATTACATTTCAAAACGTACATTTCGAAAAAATGTTCTTAGAAGTTTAGAATCATTTAAATTAAAAGTTAAATTCTATCTAGACTTAAGAAATATTTATGCTTAAAATAAATAAAAACAAGATAACATTAGTATGTACTGCCGATTCGGCCACACTTTTTAAGTAATTACAAGTATATTATAGTAATTTTGCGCCGAAACCTGGAGATTAAATGTATTATGAAATTGGCAATCAGTGCTATAATATCTTGAAATCCCTTGCAACCCGTTGTAACGCCCCACGCACTGTTGCGATTTGTACAGAAAAATTCTCGCTCGGCCTCCTCGTTTCTACTTTGTAATTTAGAGATTGCAAAGGGTTTCAATAGATGGCGCTAATAGTCAAGCCGTAAACATTTTTCCTCTATATAGCTTTCGGCGTAAATTAACGTTATATACTAGTTGCAAAAAGTGTAGCCGAATGTGCGGTACGGGTACATACCTACTAATCTTATGTGAGTTATCTATGCAACTATTAAAACAATTTTTTTTTAATTATTTTCCAAAAATATATTTTTTTAATTACCTTCACTGTCCTCCTTTTGGAGAATTTTATTATATCACCGAAAAAATAGAACAATATGCAGAGTATAATAATAATAATAATAATAAAGGTCTTTATTGATCAAAAAATACATAAAAAAATACATCAAAAAAATACATTCCACTATTTGACCAATGTGGGCGAGGTTCAGTTCACCCATTTTCAAAGAAACGAATGCCCTGTTCTTCCACCTAACCCCTACCTATAGAATAAATTATAAAAGGGAACTAAATTTATGTTTAGAAAAAAAAATGCAAATTCAGTTTATAAATGTCTAAACTAAAAAAAAAATAAAGTGTAATAATATTTACCTATGTAATATCTACTTATATATTTATCTACACTACGTACCTACCTAAGTAATGATAAAAAAACAAAAAAAAAAGAACAAACAAAAAAAATACAGGACAAAGGAATCCTATCAATTTACTAGGCCGCTCATTAGATTACTAAAAAGTTTGTTTTTAAAATTTTATACGGGTATATTTTTTTGTCGCGTAATTTAGAGGAAGTAAATTAAAGCATACATGCTCCGCACTCACAGAGACAAGACGACTAACTGGCTCACAGAACACCAAAACTGGCTGGCGTGCCCGGCAAAAATTTTATTTGATTCATTTCATTTAGACAATGTAAAAATTGTCCAACTCTGTCGCTCTGATAGGCCACTAGTAAAAATCTCTCTCTGTTCGGCGGCGCCAGCAGCAAAGCGGCACACACCCTACACAAATAAAGTAGTTCCATGGCTCCGTGGCACTACTTCACGAGCCGCCACAGAGTCTAATATAATTCTGTAGTAATGCGCTGTCAGTTTTATGTTAAATCAGGGACAGATGGAAGTTCCTTGGTTAAATGGACATAAGATTTACACTTGCCCTCAGAACGATTTTTTTTATTGTATGGTGGAAGTCAACGTGTTAAAAGAAGCTCTATAACTGTCCGCCTTTATAAATCCATCTCCAAAGAAAAAAGAGACCAGATAAAAAACTTATTTCCACTTCTGGATCCGACAAGTTTCCAGGCAATCAATGTACTTACTTAAAATTCCTTTTGTGTCCTACTTAGTTTCTCAGACTCAAAACTGATGCTAGATATTGAAAAATTTATAATTTATCATAGGTTCGTCTAGGTCAATAGTGTATAGCAAATTGTCGAGAATAACATTAAAAAAAAAAATTAAGATTTGCTAAATTTGTCATGAACTGACTTGATTGATATACGAAACTTTAAATCCTTTTTTAGTTTTTCTTGTTTTTTTAAAACATTTTAGGAAACTTATTTTGAAATTTTATGGACGGGTAAGGCCGAGAGTATGGAATGCTATTGGAATTGTAAAAAAAAATATTTTCACTCAGCGTAAGTTATTTGCGTCAAGAAAGACCTAGCCACCAAATTTTGTGATGGTGTCTTTCTGTCTGAAACACGATATCCGATAACCCGATTTTAAACAAATTTGGCACAAAAATTCAGCGGCACCCGTCGATAAGACCATTTAATTTTGGTGGGGTCGAGTCGATTGGAATAATCATAATTTGAAAACCAAGATAGCTAGCATAAAACTTACCATAGCGTCAAAGTTTGACAGTCACAATCAAAAAATCAAAATCGTTTACATTAGCAAGTAAAAACAAAAAATTGTGTTTTTGGAAAAATTGAAATATCGTCGCCATTTTGTATACAAATTTTATAAATTTTGGTTTTGTATTAGCGGCTACGGCCTATCAAATAATGTAAACGAATTTTTTGAGGCCTTCTAGTTTTTTTAAAACCATTTTCCACTTTGTTATTTATTATGGCCGCTATATGGGATTAATACGTAATATAAAGAGCTAGTATAATAATAATAATTTTTAGAAGACATATATAATAAATGTCAATTTATTAAAAAATCCGTTTTTCACTTGTTTGTTTGTGATGTGGACTTAAAAGAGCGCAACTTTTTTCCCATTTAACAAAAATTTTATCTACCGTTTCCGAAATCTTCATGTGGTTACTTTTTTCTAGGACACACTGTAGGTATATCTCAAAAATGACACCAACTGGAGGAACAGAGTTTACTATTATTGATTAAGAATTTTATTTTCAACATAAATAAACCCAGTTGTAGGTGCCTACTGGCGCCAATTTTCACTTTTAATATATTAAATCCGGTCAACCAACCGTACCATGTTTTTATTTCAGAGTATATTTTACAGAATTTTCTTTGTTCTGTTTACCACTTTGTTAATCTACAAGAAAATCACACTTTTAAAAAAGTTAATATAGTTTTCTTTTAGAGTTTTTTCTGCTGATCTCTAAACGATACCCGCTTTTCTTACCCACTTTATTTGAAAAAGCCTATGTTTTTGACCAAAGAGCTTTTTAAAGAATAAAAAACATCAAGTGTGATTACTTTGCTTTCCAGATGTTCCATCTCAAGCTCAGCAGAGGCATGCCCAGCATTTTTGTAAAGGGAGGGCTGACGCAAAGTGGAAAAGGGGGCGTGCCTCCTGGACCTAGGGTTGCCAACCGTACTATATTATACAGGGTGTCCCAACTAAAAGGTAACAGACGTGTTTTTGAGTATTTTTCGTGCGAATTTGGAGAAACGCTCGAACACGTCGATTTTGTTTGCGAGGGGGGCACTTTTTGGCTATTTTTAAATGTTTGTAGCACGCACCATCTTTGAGGGGCATACTTTACCCCTATATTTTGAATAGGGAAAGTGGGTCTTGTGATACCTTGTTTTGAAGCTCTCTTGAATACCTTTACAACCGTGTGAAAATGTCGAAAATGCATAGATTATTTGAGATATTTACTTTCAAATTTTTAAATTTTACATGTCATAATAAAAATTTCAAAAATCCATGGATTAGTTTTTGAGATATTTGCTTTCAAATTTTCAAATTTTACATGGAATGATAAAATAAAAATTAAAACCGAAAAATCCGTCCGTGTTAAATTTGAAAGTTTGAAGGTAATTATCTCAAAAACTAATTGATAGATTTTTGAAATTTTTACACGGTTGTAGAAACATTCAAGAGGCCTTCAAAACAAGGTATCATAGGGCCCACTTTCTTTATTCAAAATATGGGGGTAAAGTATACCCCTCGAAGATGGTGCATGCTACAAAAATTTCAAGATAGCCAAAAACTGTCCCCCTCGCAAACAAAATCGACGTGTTCGAGCGTTTCTCCAAATACGCACGAAAAATACTTAAAAACACGTCTGTTACCTTTTAGTTGGGACACACTGTATAGTATTGTACTATATTTCAGATCTGCATACTATATACTGTTGAAGAAATATATAGTACGCAAAAATACTATATTTTACTTCGATTTTGATTTTGTCTATATTTTACAAGGCCGTGACTAAAATCAGACAAATCTCTTAATTTCCGATCATACCGATATGCCTATAACTGAACGGGCCTTTTGACACAGAAAATATTGGATAAATTGGCAAATCTCCTATAATAGCGGGTCCACACCAAACAAAAAAACAAAGCAGCAACTGAATGTCCAACATTTTTGAAACAAGATGAGAACAATTCGGCAACTTTTTTGTTTTGTTGGCATTTTCAGCAACTTTTTATTTTTCCGTCGCCTGTCGGTAAAGATCAAAGTGTTGATGTTTTGTTTTCGTTTTGGGCAACTTTGTTGATCTAGTCTGTACGCGAATAAAACAGAAGCAAACATCGTGGTTCAGTTTGTGTAGTTTCTGTTGTTACGAAGTTACCTTTTTTTTACATTTAATTAGCCCAGGCAAATGTTCTTTCAAAAATTTAATTTAGTTTTCTCTTGTAATTTGACCCGGATGTCCCCTATGAATTTGACCCGGATCTCCCCTATAAATTTAAAATAATAAGAGCAGGATTTAAAATAATGACATGCGCCGTGGCGCATACTTATTAAATGGAAAAATTCGCGCCTTTATGCCTGCGCATTGTTTACTATTTTCCATGTTTGGAGACAATTAATTCATGAGTGCGCAGGACGGTAAAAGTTTATAAAAGTCTTTTTCGACCTGCTTTCCGTCGATCCTAGCTACGAGTAACTAGAATCTATTTTCTTAAAAAAACCGTTTACATTTTGTGATCCGCCGTTGTGTGTTACTTATCAGGTAAGCCATTTACAATGTTAAATATATTTTTTTATTTATTTTTATTTTGCTTGATAACCTTTAGTACTCTCGTTTTTTTTAACTTCTTTTTGTGTTTTGTTTCCGCTTATCTTTTATAAAATTGCAAAATCAAACTGTATTTACTTTGCTGATCAAACCGGTATTAAATTTTTCTTAAATTAATTTACGACTTTAGGGAAAATCCATGCCGAAATTTGATGGAGGTGGGTATCTGATTTTCCGGGCTACTAATTATTATTATTGTTCTTCGAATGCTTTAAAAATAAAAACTGTAATTTAATGGGTCGTTTTCATTCTTGGCTCACGAACTCTTAAGTGGTTGTGGGTGGTTGGAGTGTTGACAACTTAATTAATTACACGTCTCCGGTCCGTTATCTTGTTGAATTAGTTATTTAAAATAATAACTGTAATTTAATAGGTCGTTTTCATTCTTGGCTCACGAATTCGTAGGGGTTGTGGTTGTTTAAAGTGTTGACAACTTAATTAATTACACGTCTCCGGTCCGTTTTCTTGTTGAATTATTGATTTAAAATAATAACTGTTGTTTGATAGGACGTTTCATTCTTGGCTCACGAATTCTTAGGGGTTGTGGGTGGTTGGAGTGTTGACCACTTAATTAATTACACGTCTCCAGTCCCTTTTTATGTTGAATTATTTATTTACAATAATAACTGTAATTTAATAGGTCGTTTTCATTCTTGGCTCACGAACTCTTAGGGGTTGTGGATGGTTGGAGTATTGACAACTTAATTAATTACACGTCTCCGGTCCGTTTTCTTGTTGAATTAATTTAAATAATAATAATTTTGTATGTGATTTGGTGGGTTGTCTTCATTTTTGGCTCACAACGGCTTAGAGGTAGACAGCAACATAATTTTTCAGTCTTTTTAAGAAAACTGCCATACCGGAAATGTCGCTGGCTGTCCATGGGCTTGTGAGTGGTTGAAATGTTGACAGCTAAACTAATTACATGTTCATGTTTTATCTGCTTTAATTAAATTAAATATTTTATATTATTTTAAAAACTTATCGTCTCTTGGTCAAGCATAAACCATTTCACCCTGTAGAACAAACCTACATAAAATTTGGTGAAAGTGGTTAGCTCACTCTGGTATTTTGTAAACTAAATAAAACTGAAAACTAGAGTACTATCAGCTTGCATTTTACTAAAATTCCATAACTGATGTTTTGGGATCTGGCTTTTGGACTTTTCTTTGCTTTTATCCGTATATAAAATAATCTGATTTTTAGTAAATTTAACCTAAGCTTGCTTCGACTTCGCTTTGTTTGTTTATATTTTATTAATTAAGCACTGCCTGAACTAAACACAAGTTGCTTACTTACAGAAGGTTTATTTTAATTTTCAGGGGTGGTTTACTGTAAATTTTAATATTTGCTCCGGCATAGAATCAAAGATATCTTAATAATTTAACTTACCGGAAATCTGGTTTTCTTTGTTCGGTTAAACTGGGTGAATCTTACCGTTAGCATTATGTATATTACATATTTTGGTGATATTCTAGGATGTAAAAGAAAACTATACTTTTATATAATAAAAAAAAATTATTTATTTAAAACCACAGTGTTAATTATTATTAAACTCAAATTTGAAGTAGTACTTTACGTGGTTTCTCCCCTGTATAAAAGCCTCTAAAATTTCTTAGAGTGTAGAAAATTTGACAGAAACCCTGGGACGTCAAAGTAAGGGGAAAACTCAATAAAGGGGATTTTTATATTTTTAATATAATATTAGAAATTAGTATAAATCCAACCCCCCAGAAAAGCTAGATTGTTATGTTAAGCCAGACACCCTGATTATAAAAATCGTTATAAAAAGGCAGACGACTTAAAGGAAATAGGAATATTGTGTGATACTTCTTCAGAGGAAGTGGACAGAAGAATAAAAAACATCAAGAGCCAGATCATAAAAAGTTTACTAATTGTTTTTCTATATCGTCGTTGATCTTACAAACTGACGTATCTAAAAAAAAAATGCAGTTTTTAGTAAGACCATAATACTACCTTATTTGTGTCGTTCTTTCATCTCACAAAGTGTCGTAACTCATAAAAATCCTTTAAATAGCACAAAAATCATTAGATCCAAGAACATTTTTAGTGATATAAATCCTATATAAACTTTCCCTAAAACTTGAAATTGCTCTCTTGTAAAATTACAATTACGTCAGTTTGTAAGATCAACGACGATATGTGGCCAGCAGTTGACAATTTGTTCGTGTTTTCGAAAAGTTGCAGTTTTGTTATGTTGCTGTTTTGTTGATGTTTGTGTTTTATTGGTTTGACGTGGACCCAGCATAATGGTGACAATATGCATTTGTGATTTGCTTTGCGAATTTATGTGTAAAGTGTGTAAAGTTTGAGTTTTTGCTAGAGATATGAGAGAGTGGGGTTTTAACTACATTAGTAATGGAAATTGAATGTCATAACGAAAGTGTGGCAAATCCAAATGCTGCACTGACACCTCTTAGAAATACCGGAAATAATCTATCAAATTTACTTAAAATGACTTCATTCGTGCTCTCTATTCCTGCAAAATCGGCGTTTACAGAAATAATTTTTTCAATTATGAATTTAAAGTGGCGGGAGGAAAGAAATAGAGTAAGTATTTCATTGATAAAAAATGAGCTTTTGGTCTACTTTTATTTTAATTTTTATTTAAAATCCATAGATTTTTTAGCTGTACTATATTTTTTTTTTGGTTTACATTGAAAAATACTATATTTGTCTTAAAAAAAATTGACATCCCTGCCTGGACCCCACGCCCGCACGCCGAAGGTGGCAAAAAACGATCATTAAGTTTATATACGAAACTTTGTATCTTTATTTTTAATCTAACCACCACTTTTAATGATCTTATTGTATGGCAAGTTTTTTTTCGGAAAAACTAATTTGCTATTTACATTTCCGTATGCAGTAGTTGGGTAAACATACATAAACTTCCCACTTAAAATGCCACTCAGAAAAATTAGAGTCTATGCATTTCGAAAATCGCTCACAGATTCTAATCTATTTATGGTAGTCTATATATATATATATATATAGTCAATAAAAGGGGGTTCATGCTATGCAATTTACAAAGACAAAAAACTTGCAAAAAAAATGCAAGGCATGCAAGACACGATAGCGCCCTTCTAGGGATGCTCAAATTAAAAAATAATTACTTATTAGACCAAGTGGGTTAAATAAACCGGACAAAATATTTTTTGATTTAACTTTTAAATATATACCGGTAATTTTAATAAAAACAAACCGAGTTATGCACAGAATTGATAAGTTAAACAGATTTATTTTTTTGTTCACCATCTTAAGATGGCGGATATAGTCAAACTCATCCTTCAAAAAGGTTCGCTTCAAAAAAATATTTTTGAATTTGAAAAAGACCCTATTTTCTCCACATACAACAAGGTATAAATCATTTAAATCGGTTTTTTACTACCCAAAAAATTAGTTTTTGATTCAACAATTTTCGGGGGGATAAGACGTTTAAAATAGAATTTTGTAAAATTTGTGTTTTGTGGTGGGAGTGGCATAGGGTTGCCAACCGTACTATATTATATAGTATTGTGCTATACCTCGGATCTGCCTACTATATACCGTTAAAGAAATAATATATAGTACGCAAAAATACTATATTTTACTTGGGCCTTGGTTTGGTATATCTTGCAAGGCCGAGACTAAAATCAAACAAATCTCTTAATTTCTGAACGTACGCTTTTTGACACAGAAGTAGTTGATTTTTGTAGAAATTGAAAGAAAAATGTGGGGGAAATAAATGAACATTAGATAACACAAATATTTTGCATACATTTATGGTTACACGCCGAAGCAGCGCCAGCGCCCTCCTGCTTGTTAGAAAGACCGGATGTTATTTTTTTGTTTACGTTAGGAATTTAAGATGGTTGCTATAATTTTCAGTCCAAATAAAACAATAGACGGTTAAAGAAAATTTTATCTAGTTTACCGAAGCAGCAATGGTCATGTCCTACAACCATTATAACGTCGAGGCCATTTTCCCCCAGCTATTTGCATGATAACGCCCAATAAAATGCAAAACTTGGTGTCCTTGGAGGGTTTAATAACGGCCGATAAAGTCCGTTTTTGTCGCTTCCGCCGCCGTCGCCCAGACAGGATTTTATTCTTATTTAGAAGTTTTCTACCACAAAAAGAAAAATCACAATAAAACATTTATTCAAAATTGTCGAATTTTGTATCTTCATCCGCAGTATACGCAAAAGAGCAGTATGTCAGAAAATCGTCATTTTCCATACACTTGTAAAGTATTTAAAAGATTTGGCGCGTGATCACGCGTGGTACCTTAGTTCTAATGGAAACATTTTAAAAACAAAAAGTGCCAAAAGCCAAATAAATTTTATGTTTTTTGCCACTTTCTTACTTGTTTTTTTTTACTATGAAGTTATGTGGATAAGTGTAGTCGCGTCACGTCCGTGGGTCGCCACACTCAGGAGAAAAGCACGTTCTAAAGCCCTTCCCATTCAATAATGACTTGCTTTTTGTAGATGACACGATAACCCTTTCATTACGACTGATGGAGTCCCGAAAAGTGGTCCTTAATATTTTCCCCAAAAAACGAAAACTACCCTGAAAAACGGGATTTCGATAAAAAAAGGTTAATTTTGTGATATTTTAAAATTAGTTTCGCCCACGTTAAGACTTACCATTTAGTTTTCTGCAGTTTCGCTCGTCTTTATCCGCGACGGTAGGGCCGATCCGGGTTTTCACTCACGAAATTGTTTAAGGTTTGTTGGTTGCGATGCGTTCTCGGCAAAAGTTTCGACGCAAGTATTTGACTTTTGTTGGTGCAGGTCGGCGTTTTCCAAAAAGTCAAAACGTGGTTTCTCGCGATTTTAACAAAAGTCATATGACCAAAAAAGGTGCTAACAATCGCTTTTCCCAAAGTAAGATTTTACAACCCAGGTGATTATTAAAAATCTTAACCCCACATTTTTAATAAACAAAAACAATTTTTAATTTAAAATAAAAACAAACGGTTTCTAGCCAACGACTTTTGGATTTTACTGTAAGAATTTATATTTATTATTACCTGCCATAGAAAAGCATATTTTAAAAATCTAAAATTTTTACAAAACACGTTTTTTAAAAAAATTGGTCGGGATAACTTAATCCCAGCAGTAATGAAACTTCGGAGGAACAGATCCCAGCAGTAGTTAAGAAATATTTTTATTTAGGAAAGCTTATATTCTACAAAAACAAAAATCTTGATTATGTATGATATGGAGTGAAACTCTCAATACACACCGGTACCAAGCAGTATTGACATATAATTTGTGTTCTTTTTTCAGTTTTTCTGGATTGACAACGAACACATCTACGAGACCTTTTTCTTGGGTCTTCCGCTCTTCCCAAACTTGTGAGGGTTTCTACAATATCTACGACAAATTCAATATAAGGAATTCTTGTTTTATTCACTTATGAGTAAATTATGTAAGAATTATGGACCGCAGTCATCAAGCCGGAAAAAACTTTTTTCGACCATTTTGTTCTTTTTCTGTCTTGCTCATACAAAGTAATCATCTGATCAGCATGATCTACTTCTCCCATGTGGAAGTTATAAAAAGATATCGCTGCAGGGCAATCAGTCTCTCTAAGCGTACCATCTTTCATTTTTCTACTTACTGTGCCAACCGTGCTCTCGTGGCAAATGGTCGTCACTAAAACATCTTTCCAACGTATCGCAAGAAGACCCTGTTAGGACCAACCATTTGACATTCTTCCTTTTGATCAAATTTTCCTGAAAACCCGAGTCTTTTTTCAGTTCCAACGGCAGCAAAACGGATACTATTTAGCAAATTTACCAAAGTAAAAAATCGATCGCAACAGCTTCAGTCTCTTTTCCACTATATGCTTGTATCATAAACATACCCAGTAGCTGAATCACATCTAGTCCAAAGCTTTATTCCTCTTTTTGCTGGTTTCATAGGTAAATACTGCTTTCGTCTATAGACTGATATGATCTGGTCTTTAGAAATTTTTCTCGCAAACAGTTGACTACTTCATTAATTTAGTAAGTTTTTGAGGCATCATCTGGCTTATCAGGTCGATTGAAGTACAATGTAAAGGATATTAGCAGACACCTTTCTCGCGATATACACTCTCTTATTGCTTGCTTGCCTAGAGATTTATTGTATGACATTACCAAAGTACATCACAATATGATCATTACTTTGCCATTGCTAGTAGGTTCCATGGTCTTTGACTTTGATTTTGCAAGCATTTCTAAACGTTCATTGGTTCATTGGTAACTAGAAATGTGCATGAAAAGACTTCTCGGAGTTTCAAGAAGCAGTCAAGGCCGCTGGCACCCCTGGATATGTTGGCCCATACTACACATCGATCCATGGGTGGAATTGAATATGAATGACTGAAAATTCTCAACATTAGCAGACCATATATACACCTGCGAGGTTACGTCAAATCGCTCATAATTAAAGTTGTTCACGGTGTCAGTTTCATCATCATGTTCCGACTAGTCATCACCTTCACAAAGCAAGTTCTGAGGTAACCTCTTTGTAGGATTCTCATACTCTGACTCACTACTAGAGCTATTTTCATAGTCGAAGTCCCTGCTATCACTATCATGAAAAAGATCTTCGCTCTCAACATCTGACAAGTTTTCGGCAAGATGTTCTATTTCTTCTGCTCGCAAACGCCTTTTTTCTCGAGGAATTCAGTTTGCAAAAAAATGGTTGGTTTCATAACTGCCTGAAAGTTATCACATATTCTATAAAAACAAGTGAATATCAACAAAAAACACGTGCAGCTACTTGTTTACAACACAACACGCTGCATTGACACGAGTTTCGGTGCATTGATGCCAAATTATTGTCGCATAGCAATTAATAAAGTAAACAGATACCCTGTAATACGATATTATCCCATCCCAATGCTTTTCTAAAGGCGCATTTCAACTACATTAATTTCTGGACTTTGCTTGGGACATATGTATCCCCGCAGGGTTGAAAGGGTTAAACCGCGTGAAGGGCGTGCGATAAAGTAAATACTTTTTAGATTAGATTTTAGAGACTTTTTAGATTTTGCAACGAATATGTTAGTTATTTGGGCGAAGGTGATGGAGGCATTATTCCTTACGTTCAAAATAAAAATTTTACTACAGCACATAAAATTTTCCACATATTTAAATAAAGATTTAGCATCAGCATTAAATCTTTTAAAAAAGATTTTATGCTTTATAGATCCATATAAATATAAAAGCCGAGTTGCCAAGCTTTCTTTTCTTGCTTGAGTCATTCTAGTGTGCAATCATAATAAAGATTTTTATCGAGGAAAGCTGTGGGATTTGCCATAGGGACATCATAAAGAATAATTTGAGCAATAAAAACCTAAGGCCGTGTCCATATTAGTAAAAAAAATTACGTTGTAAATAAGGATCTGTTTGCCGCGTGCATATTTGTAAACGACGTCCATGATTGCGATTCGGTTGTAGCCCGAACGCTGCCGTAACCGTGTCAATGAAGCCCTATTCTACATTGACACGGTTCGGTTACGTTGGCGATCGATTGACAACGGTTATGTTTCACATTCTCTAGGATCCCGGGAACGAGGTCAGGAGAGTATGTTTTAAAAAAATATATGTATGTAAGAAATTTACGAATTCTTTCTTAAGAAAGATTGTGGTTCTGAAATCCAGACTGATTTTTAACGAACATTTTTGCGATCACGGGTGTTAGTTACCCAAGCGATTTACCATATCGTCTGCTATTTACCAGAGATGTTCGGGCGAAAGCCGACTGGCGATCCTGGGTGTTGTATACAAATATGCTTGCCGCATATACTACTACTACTACTACTATGTCGGTTTAGAACGCTCTTCTACGTTGTCCGACGCCTATTCTCCACCTCCTTCGATCCTGATAATCATCCTCTGTCACTGTTGCCATTCTAGTTTAGGACGCCCTCTTTTTCTGCGCCCTATTGGTTGCCATTCTAGGACCTGCTTTGGTAATCTTTTGTCGTTCATCCGTTGTACATGGCCGAACCATATCAGTTGCCTTTTAGTGATGTCATCCGTTATGCTTCCCTCGATTCCCATTTTTTCTTTTATGATCTCATTTCTTATGTGATCTATTCTAGATATTCTCATTGATCTTCTTATTGCATCCATTTCCATTTTTGTTTTGTATTTTTCTGTTACGCGACAAGTCTCTATTCCATACAACAGCGTGCTTTTGACCATTGTTTCATATATGTTAAATTTTACTCTTACTTTTTTATCTCTCTGCTCCATAAAATACTGTTAAGACTTTTTTTGCTTTTACTATTCTTTTTTCCAATTCTTTACAGTCTGTTCCTGTCTTATCAAATGTGACATCCAAGTATACATACTCATTGCATGGAGATATTGTTTGTCCATTTTCTAGTACTAACTCACTGGATTTGTTTCCAACACATAAGTACTGTGTCTTGTCCACGTCCCCACTTATGGTATTCTTCTGTTAACTTTCTCATCATATACTCCATGTCTTCTTTATCATTAGCCACAATTACTTGGTCGTCAGCAAACTGTAGTGTGTATATGGTAAATCGGTCGTTAAGTTGTATTCCCATGCGGTGCACTTTACGTTTCCAGTTTTTTAGAGCTACTGCGATATATATTTTTAAAAGAGTTGGAAAGATACAACATCCCTGTCTTAAGCCTTTTGTTACCAGGAATTCTTTTGAAAGTCGATTTCCAATTTTAATTTTAGATTTTGACCCTTTGTATAGTTTTTTTATCGCTTTTATGTATGTATGATTGACATTAGTTTGCTCTAACACTGTCCATAATTTTTCAACTGGAACGGTATCATATGCTTTTTATAGGTCCACATATAAATGGACGCTAAAATTCCCACATTTACCGCAGGTATCTTCTCTAAAGCCGCAAGTTCATTGGCAAGCTGCAGCTGTAACAGCAACTGTAAAAATAAAATTTCGGGCTTCCATTGTCTTTATTTATTTTTAACACGACGTTTCGGTTAGTAAGTATCTCTAACCGTTTTCAAGTGTAAACTAAACAATCCAGTCTATAGGCTACTACTTATTCTACTTGGTGTGCTGTCAGGTGTGAAGACCCGCCCCCTTGTTTTCCTTACTGAGTGGCGAAAAGGGCGCTTCATGTGCCTAGTCGCCAGGCCTAGAGCCTACCCCACATTACTACTACTTTCCTTACTGAGTGGTTTGCATATGTTTGCTATGTCCGTACTTGGTTGACTGAAAACTTCTTTATTCCGCAGCTTCAATAAACTTTCGTTTTCGCCAATGCGACTCCTAATGCAAAGCTTTAGCTTTAGACCATTGAATGCTGTGATCATTTGGTCATGCATGATCCGCTTAAGGGGTACTTTTTAGATTTTCATTTACTCTAACCTGAAGAGGGCGATTCGTTTCACCTACATATTATTTACCACACTCACACGGGATTTGGTAAATACATTCCATATTATTTGAGGGATTTTCAGGTTTTGTTTTAGTTACAAAACTCCGTATCGTATTTTCCGATGAAAATACTGTTTTTATATTCTAGTGTTTGGCTATTCGTCATCTAAGGGAGGTATTTTAAGAATTTGCTATATTTGGTTTGTTTTTAATTTTAGAGATCGTTGAGTATATTATATTCTTGAAATAGCCATGTTGTACGTCCTTTTTAATGTTGTAGACTTCTGTAATTAATTCTTCATTATAAGTACAAATATTTACGACTCTTAAATACAAACTTCTTATAACTTCTTGTTTTGTAGCAACAGAATGATTATACTTAAAATTTAGGTGCTGTCCCGTGTGTGTAGGATGCCTATATACAATGGTTTGAATGTTTCTGTCTATTCGTTTGACAAGAACATCCAAAAAAGGTAAGGTCAATTTCCAATGTGCATTTGATTGTTGGTCGAATACCGTTCAGTTCGTGTAGAAAATTATGTAGTTCGTCATTATTTTCCGGCCATATAATAAGTGTGTCATCCATGTATCGTAACCATAGTTTTGGCTTGACTCTTGCTGTGTTGATCGCATGGTCCTTGAACTGGCGAAAGAGAGGAACCCATTGGAAGTCCATCATGTAGTGCGTAAAATTTATCTTTCACTTGGAAGTAAGAGTTAGGGAGAGAGAGCTCCAAAAGATCCATCACCCCTCCACCGATAGCGTTGTTCTCTCCTGAATTGTATCATCAGTTTGTTGTTTGCTTTTGATGATACTGACTGACTCATTTATTCAATGGCAATGTAAATGATCCTGAACAAACTTATATGTCAAGCTTGCAGTACGCAGGTTCGAAATTGATTATAAATGTAGCTTTACTGTAATCCATTAACATATTTTAATACGTTAATACTGTAATCAAATTTCCCTCTGTCATGTCGGCTCACTGCGATCCGTTCCAAGTGTGCTCGCGAATCTGGAGCCGATGCGACATAGGGAGTTGGTTGATAGATAAAACAGTAAATCCACTTTATTGGGGGGCGTCCCAAAAGCTTGGGGTGCCCAGATTCGACCAACTATGGAGTACTGCTCACATATATAAAGTGCGGCACCCAAACATACCTTAATGCTTTTGAACACCGTGCAAAAACGAGCTATCAAGCTGATCAATGATTCAGCACTTACCCGTAGCTTGGATAGTCTCGAACATCGAAGAACTGTGGGTGATCTATCTCTCTTCTACAGGTATTATCACGGAAAATGCTCTGAAGAGCTGGCACGTATGATCCCCGCGGGAGTAGCACCTACTAGGCGAACACATCAAACAGACGGTAACCATCAATTTACTGTCAAAATAGAGGCAGCAAGAACCTCATTATATCAGAATTCATATCCCTGGAGAACAGATTCGCTGTGGAAGGGACTCCCTGCGACAGTTTCCTCTGCAGATTACAACCTGAACCGTTTCAAAACCAACATACACCAACATTTCCGCGCACTTGCCGCTTCTCGAGCGTCATAGCGATCTCCTTGCAAGTGAGCATAACCGTAAAAAAAGAAATCAAATATAGGGCGATTTCAAGAATTCTTTCTGCAAACGCTTTTAGATTTTTTTTGCAACACCATTTTACTAGTTCCCCTACCCCCTCCTCTTCCTCTCTCCACCCCGCCCTCCTTATTAGTAATAGTTATAGCTATAACTTTTACAAATATAAAGCGATTTCAAAAGTTCTTTCTGCACACGCTTTAAAACTTTTTTCCAACATCATTTTAGCAGTTTCCCCCTCCCTCTCTTCTCCCCTCCCTCCTTATTAGTAATAGCTGTAGCTATACCTTTCACAAATATAGAGCGATTTCAAAAATTCTTTCTGCACTCGCTTTAAGACTTTTTTTCCAACATCATTTTACTAGTTCCCCCCCCCTCCCTCTATTGTCCCCACCTTCCTTATTAGTAATAGTTGTAGCTATACCATTCACAAATATAAAGCGATTTCAAAAATTTTTCTGCACACGCTTTAAGATTTTTTTCGACACCATTGTATTAGTTCCCTCCTCCCTCTCTCCTCCTCCACCTTCACTCAATGGAAGGCAACACTTTCGTACTTTTTGGGTAAAGTTTAATGAATTGTAAATGCATACTGACCCGCGCGCAAGGAAACTGCGGGGATCCGTTTGTTTTTGTACATATATTTGTGACCATTGTGCTGCCACTTTAAAAATGTAAAAAATAATGTATTTTGTACAGAAATAAACTGCAATAATAATAATAATAGTACTTTTTATAAGGCTGAATAAGAATTAAACCTAAAAGTTGGAAATAAAAAAAAAATAATAAAAAAAACACCCAACTGCTAAATTTACTTGTAACTACTAGTCGCAGTTGGGTACAAAATTACCCAATAACCTGATTCATGAAAAATGCGCTTTGGACATAAAAACTAAAAGTTAAAGCATGTCGTACATTACAGGTATACCTTTTTTTCAATTTTGTACTCAACTGCGACTAGTAGGTAGTTAGAAGTAAATTTAGCAGTTTTTTATTAAAATAATTTGTTTCTTTCTTTCTCATTTAAGATTAGTCGTGAAAAATAGTTTTTATTGGAGGGGGTGTCAGTTGTTTTTTTCGCTTGTTACTTCGCTGAATACAGTCGAAATACCCAAAAATTTTAGATAAATTAGACAGATAGTTTTAAATTAATAAGAAAGGTGATTTTTATCAATTTTATGTAAGTAAGTTTTTCTTTGTTTTTTTGCCAATTAATTTGTTTTCGTTTGAAAATAATAAATCGTATTTTTTGCTCATTTTAAATGGATTGCGCCGTTTAATTAAAAAAAAGAGCAAAAGCAAAACGAAAGCCTTTAAACCTCGTTATTTGACTTATTTTTTGTCTTTTTAGCCTTTGTTACGTCAATTTAATTATGTAAACTCTGACAAGGATTAATAGAAAAATAAAACATTTATTTCCGAGTAACTTCAGACGTTCAATACAAGGTAATAAATGAATAAAAAATAAAATTATGACTTTGCATATTATTAAAAAGTAGAGCACAGTTTTTAACTTATTTCTAGCCCGCGCAGCAATGGCTAGAGGTCTGTGTGTGTGTGTGTGTGTGTGGCTGTATGTCTGTCCCGTCCACGATAGGTCCGGAATCCATATACTTAATATTCCAATACCCACGGTATTTTCCAATTCATGATGCAAACATTAAGAAATGGCAATATCAAATGTACAGAAGATTGTCCATCTTGCAGACTTTAGTATAAAATGTCCTGATTAGTTATTTTCAAACACATGCATATTATTTTACTAATGCATATTATTTTACTGGTGTATATCGTCCGCACAGGTTTGATCCGTGTCGTCACGTTGATTTATCGGCGCACAGTGGCCAAAAATCCTATCTATGTAAACGTACTACCACAACTTTAAATAACGATATAGAGACTTTTTTTTATAGAGTTTAATTGCAAGCAAGTTTTTTTCAAATAAGGCAATTTTATTTGCGCCTTTTTGGAAAGGCATCTTCTTTTGGATAAATAAATAATGTGACAGATTTGACCAACGTTAAAAATAATAGGAAGGTTAAAAGACTAAAAAAGGCACTAAACTGAGCAATGATCTCTATATACAGGGTATCCCATTAAGGATGGCAGCCGGATCTATCCCAGATACTAGTACAGCTACTTTGGGAAATTTTAATTTTTTTTTTATTTAATTTTTAAATTTATTTTTATTTTTGTTTCTGTAGCTCCTCGCTAGGGGGCAGTAGTAACATCTCCCAACTATAAAAATTTAATTTTATGACAAAACTCTATAATAGACATACACAAATTTTAGAATATTTATTCGTATTCCTTGAAAAATTCTTCATAATTTGGACCTCTCACTTGTACCTCTTTCTCATATGGGGAAATGAATGGAATGAAAATGCCACTTTTTATTTAAAAAATCTTTACTTCTACTTGGTAACTAAACCAACTCTTGTTATTTATTTGACTTATTAAGAAAACCCTAAAAGATGCAAATATTCTTGATTTTAACTAAGTCAAACTACAAGTTAAAATATTAATGGGTTTGTATTTGAATTTTTTAAGAAATTTAAATTTTTTGGTTTGGTACTTTTACAAAATTTCCTCTTTTAAAAAATATTTTAATTTAAACAAAATATCAACAATATTTGCATTTTTTAGGGTTTTCTTAATTAGACAAATAAATAATAAGAGTCGGTTTAGTTACCACGTAAAAGTAATTATTTTTTAAATAAAAAGTGACATTTTTATTCCATCCATGTGGGGAAGTGAGAAAGTGGTACAAGTGAGAGGTCCAAATTATGCAGAAATTTTCAAGGAATACGAATATGGTAAAATTTGTGTATGTTTATCATAGATTTTTGTCATAAAATGCAATTTTTATAATTGGAAGGTGTTATTACGGCCCCTAGTGGGAAACTACAGAAACAAAAATATTTTAGGTGAATTCACAAGGCCCGATTTTGTTATAATTTTTTTTTTCCTGAAGTCGTAACTGTACTAATATCTGAGATAAATCCGGCTGCCATCCTTAATGGGACACCCTGTATATAACTGGATAGGCCTTTACATATATGCAAAGTGGGGCAAAAATATTGATATTTTTTGTAGAGAGAGCACGCTGCGCAGGCGGTGCTACCTTTCCTTTTTTACTTTTACTCTCCGGTGATATTCTGTGATTTTAAAAGTTTGCGGACGTTTGATTTTTAATCTATAACTGGATTTTTACTGCGATTAGGTAATAAAAAAGCTTTTTAAATAATCAAAGCTGCTTACTTCAAAAAGGAAACCAGCTTTTCACTTCTATAAAACTTGTTTTTTCAAGCAACGCATTTTTTATTTTTGTTAAACAAAAACAATTTCAAAAATATACTGACAATACTTATTCGTATTCCTTGAAAAATTCTTCATAATTTGGACCTCTCACTTGTACCTCTTTCTCATATGGGGAAATGAATGGAATGAAAATGCCACTTTTTATATAAAAAATATTTACTTCTACTTGGTAACTAAACCAACTCTTGTTATTTATTTGACTTATTAAGAAAACCCTAAAAGATGCAAATATTCTTGATTTTAACTAAGTCAAACTACAAGTTAAAATATTAATGGGTTTGTATTTGAATTTTTTAAGAAATTTAAATTTTTTTCGTTTGGTACTTTTAAAAAATTTCCTCTTTTAAAAAATATTTTAATTTAAACAAAATATCAACAATATTTGCATTTTTTAGGGTTTTCTTAAAAAGACAAATAAATAATAAGAGTCGGTTTAGTTACCACATAAAAGTAATTATTTTTTAAATAAAAAGTGACATTTTTATTCCATCCATGTGGGGAAGTGAGAAAGTGGTACAAGTGAGAGGTCCAAATTATGCACAAATTTTCAAGGAATACGAATATGGTAAAATTTGTGTATGTTTGTCATAGATTTTTGTCATAAAATGCAATTTTTATAATTGGAAGGTGTTATTACCACGGATCACCTAACAAACAGATAGGGAACTCAGGTGGTGGGGGGTGCTACGCGCATCTTTCACGCAGCCTGCCATGTTGGGGTCAACCACTCCAGAGGCGCATTCTGTATTTCAATATTTTTTAAACTTTTAGTACGTGTTGAGCATTAGTGGTGTGTAGATGTGATTTTTGTATTTGATATATGTTATTTTTGATTTTAAACAATGGGAACGGTTTGTGCCTTAAGAGACTGTAAATCCACGCGACAGTATACTCTTAATCGAAGTAATTTTCGATTTCCGTAGAATCCTATAAGGCAAACTTATACATTATTTTATCTTTCGATTTTTTAAAAACTTTTGCCATATCCTATACAAGGTGTTCAATAATTAAATGTCCTATGAGATGAATCTGTAAATGATTTAAGTACAAAGAGTTCTTAAGGACATATAGATCTGCAACCCCTTTGATTTTGTTTTTTTATTTTTTTTATACTTTTGCAGGATTTGTTATATTTATCTCAAATTTAAAAATGTGCCGCCATTAGATCCTAAAAATCAAGATATAAACTATGCTTTGTTTAGAAAGTTTTTGGTGTTTTGTATGAAAAGCTCAGTTTGTAGAAAAGGGAAATTTGTAGCTTGGTATTTTGATCCTTAAATTAAGCAGAGGTTCACAAATTAAAAGGGTAGGGGACAATTCGCCGCAGCCGATTAACCGCGGCCGATTCGCCGTAGCTGTAGTGGGGACATTTTGCCGCCAATCGAATTGCCGCGGAGACAATTTGCCGCAGGGACAATTCGCCGCGAAATTTTTGTTTCATGATATTGTTTTATTTACCTTGACTTCATATAATATTTTTTTATAAAAATAATTCAAACTTTCCAACTATTTATTTGGTGGTAACTATACAATCCAGCATTTTTTAATTGGAAAAAATAAAGAAAATGACGAATGTAAAATGGCGGTTTTTGCCATTTATAAACCGATATGCATCAAACTAGAAACTTTAGGATCTTTCAGGGCGCTGATTATTATTTTTAACTTAAACTAAAAAAAATCAAAATGGGAACCGACCTGAAACACCCAAATTTCTGAGTTTGATGCATATCGGTTCAAAAACGAGAAAATCCGCCATGTATTGCCATTTTGATTTTTTTAAATTTAAGTTAAAAATAATGATCAGCGACCTTAAAAATCTTATCAGTCCGAGTTAGATACAAATCCGTCCATAAACGGAAAAATCCGCCATTTTGGATCCGCCATTTTATTTATTTTCCTAATAAAAAAATGTTGGAAAGGTTTAAAAAAAGTTATAATCAAAAAAATATATATGAAGTCAAGCTAAATACAACTGTTTAAACAATTCCCAATGGTAACATCATAAAACAAAAAATCTCACGGTGAATTGTCCCCGCGGCGAATGGGACCACAGCGAATTGGCCGCGGCGAATTGTCCCCTATCCATCTAAAGCGCTCTTAATAAAAAAAGAAAAAAATGCATTTTAGCACTAAATTTATTAACATTTTTAAAACAGATTTTTGAGTAATATTTTTAGATATTTTGGAATAATTTTGAAACTTAATTATTACCGTTATGGTAATGCATAATTCCACAAAATTTTAATGGTCTGTTATAATTTTTAAGAAACAAACAAAAAATCGAAAAAAAATGCTAAGTTTAACACTCTGTAAAAACAAAGAGGTCTAAATGTAATGCGAAAAAAATCTTTGTTTTGACCATTTCCACAACCCCTTAAAGTTTCATGCTTCATTTAAATTAAACCCTGTATAATACACTATTATATAACAATTGGTCAAGAGTTTTTGACACAAATTTGTTATAATTTTTTATTATGCTACTATTTACACTTTTAAGAATACATATAAAACAACTATTTTTTTTTAATATTGGATTTTACTAACTTAAAATATTAATTTACCGTGAAGCAATTTTGTGCTAAGTGTAAGTGTCACCCTGTATCTCCTTAAACTTTCTATTTTTTTTAAAAACTAATAAATAATATCTGATTTCAGTAAATTAAGAAATTACTCTACAATGTCAAACTTCTTATATTTAAAATTCACAATTTTACTCTTGAAACTTAATAAATGTTATCCCAATACAACAAAAAAAGCAATCAATTTTTTTCTTTTTGTGCTTGGCTGAATGCTGGAAACGACAACATGCTAACGTATTCTGAACCAAGAAGAAGACCTCTTTTTGTGCTTCCCATATCTCTCATTCAATAGAACACATTATTTCCATAGTCCCCTACAGCGGACAAGATATAATATTGTTACGCGGCCGAGACTCTAAAATTCATTTTAGCTCCCATTTTTAGCAAAACAAAACTATTTTAATGTTTTTATTGTTTCTGGCAGTAAAAAATATTTTTTCGCAACAACAATCTGAAACATTCATATTTTATGATAAATTTATTTTAGTCCGGCTCTGAGTTTGATTCCCAATGCTCAGCCATCGTTGAATTCTCCGAGATCAAAGACGGTCAGCCGGCTTATTTATCTGTTTGTTAGGTGATCCGTGTTATTACGGCCCCTAGTGGGAAACTACAGAAACAAAAATATTTTAGGTGAATTCACAAGGCCCGATTTTGTTATACATTTTTTTTTCTCGAAGTCGTAGCTGTACTAATATCTGAGATAAATCCGGCTGCCATCCTTAATGGGACACCCTGTATATAACTGGATAGGCCTTTACATATATGCAAAGTGAGGCAAAAATATTAATATTTTTTGTAGAGAGAGCACGCTGCGCAGGCGGTGCTACCTTTCCTTTTTTACTTTTACTCTCCGGTGATATTCTGTGATTTTGAAAGTTTGCGGACGTTTGATTTTTAATCTATAACTGGATTTTTACTGCGATTAGGTACTAAAAAAGCTTTTTAAATAATCAAAGCTGCTTACTTCAAAAAGGAAACCAGCTTTTCACTTCTATAAAACTTGTTTTTTCAAGCAACGCATTTTTTATTTTTGTTAAACAAAAACAATTTCAAAAATATACTGACAAAAACATTGACAAATACTTTAATGACAAATCACAAATGTCAATCTCCTTGAAGTATTTTCACAAAATACCACAGGTGATTAGAACTAGAGAGAGAAAGGTTGCAATGCTTAGCATTCAATGTATGTTCTCACTCTAAGAAAACTTACTTCGTATATAATTCATTAAGTGGCGGGTGGTTTAATTTTTATATATAGATAATATTCAAAAGTACTTACTATATAGGGTGTCCCAGATAAAATTAACTATATAGGGTCTTGAGGATTTTGGAAATGATGAGGCATACTGGTTATATGAAAACGGTGACGATATTCCGAGCCAAATCAGGTGCTGTATTAAAATTAAAAACAAGGGTTTTCAAAATATCAAACAAAAACTAAAAAGTGCTTTTATTAAAAATAATTTATTTATTGCTTGATATTTTAAAAGTCTTTGTAAATATTTTTATTTTTGAAATAGACTGGGCTCGGAATAGCGCCACTTTTTACCATCTCAATTCAAATTTGTTTAATTTCCATTAGAAACCATGTAATAACTTTTATCTGGGGAACAATTTTTTTAAGTTTCTAAACAAGTAACGATAACTTTTAATGTGTGATGCAAACTTTATAGAAAAGAAATATCGACTGTGCACGAATCTATCTTTAACGTGAACTGCCTATGCTTATAATGTGTCTGCGCATGCCTTAAGTGAAAAACGGGTCGATTGAAAAGAGTGAAACCGATCTAGGTTTGTGGCAGATTACGGCAGAGACGTGGTTTGTTTGTGCTTCTTGCTTGGCATTAAAAGTTTATTTCAGACTACCAAAGCCGTGGTGACATTTCTGAGATATGCAAGTCGAAGAAAAAATGAGAAAGACAGAGTTATAAATAAACTAGTCACAAAAAAGTTATACTCAAAAATAAGCACATATCACGAGACTGTCGCAACTTATTTTGGTTTTACTTCTTATATCGTTCTAATGAATATTTTAATAAATAAATACATTTTGGCTTTCTTATTTGAATGGTTTAAAAATTAGCTAAGTGTTTATTTATAAGAAAATAGTTGCTTAACATAAAAATTTAAAAAAAAGTGTCGGAAAAAAGGATTTGCCTTATTTTCTGCTATTTTATTTTTCTAGTTATGAAATATGTTAAAAATATCTAAAAATCCTTAGATTTGGAGGTGGCCGGACCCCGAGCCCCCCTTCTGGATGCGCCAATGCTTTAAATATATATTCATCCTTTATCTTTAACACCTCTCTACACTGAAACAATGGTGTAACTAACAAAACTATTAATACTTACATGTGCAAGTGATTTTCAGGCCTCTTTTGGCTCTAGCACTTTACCTTTTAAAACTTGGATGTTCTGTGATTTAAAATATTGATTGTAGGTAACGCATTTGTGGCTATACCGATCCCAATTGAAAATTTTTTAATAAACCACTGTGCATTGCGCTCTCATTCCGACTCCAGTCCGAGGAAAACTATAAAAATAGTTTTTGAGGAAAGAAACACTATTCCGCACTAGTGCGAAAAAAACACTATGACAAAAAAATAAAAGCAAACTTGTCAGTCAAAACACTATACATTATCAAATTTTAATATAAATAAATTCTTGTAAAATTTTGGTTTACTTGACTGCTGGCCCAAATCATCTAAGCGCGTCGTTCGTCCATCTGCAATTACATGCGGCAAAGTGAAATTTTTTGCATTTGCTAAGCCGGGATCAAACGAATCGTGTTACTAATTGTTACTTGCGTATACTTGCCATGTCGTGTGAGTCGGTTACTTCTACAATTTGTCATTTGTCACTCGTTGGTTTTCCATTTGTGGTCGGTAAAAATGGACCGAGTCAAAGGGCTCACGATTATTCGTACACTTGCCAATACAATACTTGTCTGTACTTGTAAATTGTACACGTCGTGTGAGCGCCCTGCTTGCTATCGCAATTCGCAAAGCTCCTATACTTGCACAGTACGCAAATAATTGTGTATTTGCCCACTACACGAGTCGTTTGAGCCCGCCTTTACATTTACTATTCTCTACTAGCATGTGGAAAACTCCACTTTTCTGCGCGCATTCTAGATTTGAAAGTGCGACTTTTCGCATTAGTAAAAAGAAATTAGTTTTTAGGGAGTAACTGACAATCAATAATTAAAAAGTTTAATATTTAATTAATATTTAAATTTATCAGAAGTCTACTATAATTTTTATTAAAATAAAAAGAAACTATATTTAAACTTACAAACTTGCAAAAGAAATTAACGAATTAAACGACCGGTAAACTGCAGTGGGCAAATATTTTAACTGAAAACTTCGTAGGAGTTGTCGTTTCTGAGATATTTATAAAAAATTGTTTTCAATGCTGAGATAGGGTGGAGTTAACTGGGAGTGTGCTGATGGGCTAGGAAGTTATCAGATCAGTTATTGATTTATTTTTATTAGAGTACCTGCCTGCCATCTAAAAATTTTGATTTTCAAATAATAGTAGGGAAAGTATTTTTTTAGTACCACAGAAATGGATTATATATTTTAGCTCTTTCATAAACGAAATAACGATGAACCACTGTAAGAATAATGATGGAAATAAATTTCCACGTTATGACAGTAATATGGGGGTCATAAAATCCAATAACGGCAGCCCCTGAGTGACCCGAATAGATTTTTAGGTAAAAGCAAGGAAAATGAAAAATTTACAAATAAAAAATATATCCTTATGGTACTTTTAACCTTCAGACATTAGAAATGACACTGGTGAAGTTTTAATTTGCTTGGTTTTCAGTAAACAACCCTTAAAATTTTTAATTTAATGAAATGGGCCATAAAAAATAAAACGTTGGTAACAAAATTGAGTAATTAAAAAAACTTCTAAAATCCTCTTTCAATTAATGAGCTGGAGTCCAGGGTTGCCACCGGTCACGATTTAGTCGGGACAGTCCCGATTTTAGCCCCGAATTCTAGCAAGCGTCCTCACACAAAACCCCTAGAGAACATTCTTAAATTATGGAACACAAATTTTCTAGATTTTTATTCCCCCCCCCCCATTCCCCCTTCGTAAAACCAGCGCGAGCGGCCCATCGAAAGTAGTTTTAAAAGAAAGTTAATACAAATTTTAAAAACAAGGTACTTAAGATGAACCGTCTCCAACCTCAGAAGAGCAGAAGGGGTAGTTTTTGGTAGCTTTTAATAAAGGAGGTTTGAATTTGTTCCAACATATCTGAGGAACCCCCCCCCCCCCCCCCCACGCTACGCCAGCCTGTATGAAAATATGTGTTCTTGCCACCAATATTCCACCAAAAAGACTCGACGCAGAAGCAACTTTCGACCGATAGGAAGCTATGGGGCAAATTACAAAATTACCAATAATTTGCATGCGTGCAAATTTTTGCTTTAATAATAATTTAATACCGAATACTGCACAGAAAGAATAATTAATTTAAAATTGTACTGTATTTTAAAAAAAACGAACTAGATTTTCTCTATATTAATTAAAAACTTTCAGGAATATAAAACAGTGGCGTACTTAGAAATTTCTCCAGACCGGGAGGGGGAGGGGGGGGCTTGAGTGCGCAGCGATATTTAATCTGGATTTTTAGGGAATCAATTAGATCAATTTCCAGGAGTTAATATTCAGTCAAAATCCAAGAAGGAACCAAGCCAATCCAAATAAGAAGAGGTATCAGAAAGGGCGACACAATATCCCATAAACTATTTACCCAGGCCCTAGAAGATGTTTTAATAAAGTTAGATTGGGAAGAAATTAATCATCATCATAGCAAACAGATGAAGATATCACGATCAGAATAAACCAAGAGCAAATAGAACAAGTAGAGGAATACATATACCTGGGACAAATTATTAAACTAAACAAAGAAAACTAAAAAATAATTAAGCTTCATATAACCAATGTACTCCTTCTGTACTTATCTATGGCTATCAGACCTGGACCCTTACGAAATCAAACATGGATAACACAAGCCCAAAGATCAATAGAAAGACAAATGTTATATGTAAAGCTAACATATAATGTTATAAATTAGAAAAAGGAATGAATGGATAAGAATAAAAACAGAAGTAAGGAATGTCGGAGGAGAAATAGCAAAATTAAAATGGTAATTTGCCGGTCATAGCAGACAGAAAGACGATTGATGGAACAAATCTATTGTAAACTGGAGACCTTGGGAAAATAAAAGAAGAAGGGAAATACCCCAAATGAGATGGGCGGACGATTTAAAGAAACATGCGGGCACTAGATGGATGAACACGGCGTCAGGCAGGGAGGGAAGAGTGTAAGATATTTGGGGAGGCCTATGTCCAAAGATGGATCGAAGAAAGCTGAATAGATAGATAGATAGATAGAATATTCAGTGGCCCTGGGAGAGCTTGAGTCCCAAGGCCACCTTTTTCCGTGCGTATGCCACTGTAAAAAACATGCATGAACGAATTGTCATAATTTGCTTTGCACTTTAATTAGCTATGCATACAATTTTAGAATAACATATCATTAGGTATAGAGACATTTAATTAATAATATGAACTCTATTATATTATTAATAGGGGGAGGGATGGTAGTGCCACTGAGGCACAACATACATAAATTTATTACTTTTGAAAATAAAACAATATTTGAACCAGCCACAAGCTTAACTATTTTGGCAATGATCGTAGTTTAATGGACCCTCTATCAAACAACGGCAATAACCTAACAATTAGGAAAAATCCTTGTGTGATAAAATTAGAGATTTATGGGGCAAGTTAGTTTTAAATACACTAATGGCAACTGTCACATGTATAATTATTAGTATTTTATGCATTCTTTGTACATTCAGGCACCACATTTTATACAAGCACATACACAAGGGGTACGGGGTAGACCTCGTCAGATGTCAGGGGAAATGAATCGACCCCTGCCCTCCGTAGATTCCAGGTACTCTCTGACCCGGAGAGTTAACACCTGTCTAGGGTCCCAGTCCCAGGGTTACAGGAGAAGACCACATCGGTATGAAAGGCGGAGAGGATGGACCTCGGTACGGTGATCATAGCGTAGGTGGCAACCCTTTCTTTTAGGGATAGTATAAAAGAATACAGCTGTTGCCTTACAGTATGGCGTTGGATCGTCAAAGGCTAGAGGAGAAAAACCTTGATAAAAACCCTGGCCCTCCAAGTAGGGGGTTGAGGCATTAGACTGGTTCTCTAATACTTTTAAAACAAAGATATTACCAAAAAGCCTCGGAGCACTGGACGAAAACTCTCAAAGACGAAAAAAGCAAAGAAAAAGGACTCTGAATATAGCTACATGGAACGTATAGGGAATAAACTAAAAGTTGGACATTATGGCAACCGAAGTGCAGAATAGTAAGATAGACATTATTGCAGTTACAGAGACAAAAAAACTTATTCACTGAAGTCCCAAAAGACCGGAGAGCAGCCAGAGGGGTATCCTTATTAATAAAGAAAAACCTCAAACATAAGATTACTACGAGTGCATTAACAAAAACTTACTTCGAGTTAACATGAACATGCTTGGACACAATATAAGCATCATAGCAACCTACGCACCATCAAATGACAAAACGGTAGCTATAAAACAAATGTTCTTCGATCAACTTGATGAGACTATCAGTAAAATCGGCAATACCAGGGAAATAATTATGCTTAACTGCTAGAAAAAGCCAAAGCAAAGTGGTAGGACCATTTGGGGAGGAAGTAACAAATGATAATGGCTTGAGACTAATACAATTGTGTGAAACCCATAATCTAAAAATAAATAATGGTTTTTTTAAACATAAGGATATTCATCGGTATACCTGGATTCAGCCAACAAGAAATCTTAGATCTTGATTATGCTATAGGTGGACAACACTCGGAACTAAAGTGGTATGATGTGCACACACTTCGTGGTGTTACCTGTGGATCAAACCACCATCTGGTAAAAGCAAAAATATTATTCCCTGTAAAGATAAAATAAGGACGAAAGTATTAGAGAAAATGAAAATCTAGAATGCATCGAAGACAATCAAAAATACAACTTTAGAAGTCTAGAAATCGAAAGTACTCAAAGATTGTATCAGAACCGATTAGATGAAAAATTAATAAACACAAATCACTCATTTAAAGAGATATATACAAACATAGTAAAAAGCTTGAAGGAAGCAAGCAAACAAGCTGTTGGATACCAAGATAATAAAACTAACAATAAGATGTGGTGGACGAGAGAAATACAGGAAACGGTCAAGGAGAAAAAACGCACATACTTGAAATGGCTCAGTACTAAAGAGCAAAGAGACCTAGAAATCTACAATCATACCAGAAGACAGCATACCAGAAGACAGCTAAGAAATTTGATACGCACAGAAAAGAATGAAATGTTCGAGCGCAAATGCCACGATATAAATACACACGTAAGAGGTAGGCAGAGTTCTGAAGTATGGAAATTCATTTCTACCGTAAAAAGCCCAACAAAAGAAAAAGTAAACATCCAGATCATCAAACCAGAACAATGGACAGAACACTATAAGGGACTGCTGCAGGAGACGAGACCCGAATATCTGGCAGCCTCTCCGAGGAGAGACATAGAAGTACATGGAGAGGAAGTAATCATCGAAAAAGAAATGATAAGAAATAGTATTAAAAAGCTGAAATCCGGAAACGCTAGCGGACCTCGGGGAATATATGCTGAAATGCTCAAATATGGATCAGAGAAACTACTCAAAAATCTCACATATATTATTAATCAATGCATAAACGGACATCCAGTACCTCATGATTGGAAAATTGCATTCATATCCTCAATACATAAAAAGGAAACAGGCTGGATTGCAACAATTACAGAGGAATTTCAGTAACCAGTACTCTAAGTAGATTGTACGGTAGGATTCTTAGAGATCTAATAAAGAATGATTTCCATGAACAAGAAGAAGAAGTGCAGGCAGATCTTGTAGTGATAATGTTTTTGTCTTAAACAAGTAATTGGGAAAAGGAGCGCCAGAAATATAGACTCATGTTACCTTTGTGGACCTACAAAAAGCATATGATACCGTTCCAGTAGAAAAATTATGGACAGTGTTAGAGCAGACTAATATCAATCATACATACATAAAAGAATTATACAAAGGGTCAAAATCTAAAATTAAAATTGGAAATCGACTTTCAAAAGAATTGCTGGTAACCAAAGGCTTAAGACAGAGATGTTGTATCTCTCCAACTCTTTTTAAAATATATATCGCAGTAGCTCTAAAAAAGTAGAAACGCAAAGTACACGGCATGGGAATACAACTTAACGACCGATTTACTATATACACACTACAGTTTGCTGACGACCAAGTAATTGTAGCTAATGATAAAGAAGACATGGAGTATATGATGAGAAAGTTAACGGAAGAATACCAAAAGTGGGGGTTAACAGTGAACGTGGACAAGACACAGTACTTATGTATTGGAAACGAATCAAGTAAATTGGAACTAGAAAATGGACAAACAATATCTCCATGTAATGAGTATGTATACTTGGGTGTCACATTTGATAAGACGGGAACAGACTGTAAAGAACTGGAAAAAAGAATAGTAAAAGCAAAAAAGGTTATTGGTTGTCTTAACAGTATTTTATGGAGCAGAGAGATAAAAAAGAATGTAAAATTTAACATATACGAAACAATGGTGAAAAGCACGCTGTTGTATGAAATAGAGACTTGTCGCGTAACAGAAAAATACAAAGCAAAAATGGAAAGTGTCGAAATAGATGCAATGAGAAGATCAATGAAAATATCTAGAACAGATCATATAAGAAATGAGATCATAAAAGAAAGAATGGGAATCGAGGGAAGCATAACGGATGACCTTACTAAAAGGCAACTTATATGGTACGGCCATGTACAACGGATGAGCGACGAAAGATTACCAAAGCAGGTCCTAAAATGGCAACCAATAGCAGGAAAAGAGGGCGTCCTAAACTGGAATGGCAACAGTCAATCCAAAAATCAATGAGTCAAAAAAACCTGACGGAAGATGACTGTCAGGATCGAAGGAGGTGGTGAATCGGCGTCGGACAACGTAGAAAAACGTTTTAAACCGACATAATAGTAGTAGTAAAACCTTGTAAAATGTTTGCAAATCAAACAATTTTTATTTGAGATATTTGCTTCCAAACTAAACTTAGCACCATATATATATATTTATCGGTTTCACAACGTTCTACGTCTTCCGATACCCAATCTCCACTCGTTTCTATTTGCCCATAATTCATCATCGAGGCCTCTTATTCTTATTTCACTATCTATTCCTTCTCTCCAGCTTCTCCTTGGTCTTCCTCGTTTTCTTCGGCCAGTTGGTTTCCATTGTAATATTTGTTTAGGTAGTCTTCCATCATCCATTCTTTGTACATGTCCGTACCACACCAGTTGTTTTGTTCTTATATCATCCACTAGAGTACGTTCACCCACTGTCATAATTTATCTTATTCTTTGATTGGTAACTCTTTCTCTTTTTGATTTCCCTGCTGCTCTTCTCCAATAGTCCATCTCCGTAGCGGAAAGCATTTTTTCTGTTCTATCTTTGATTGGCCATACTTCTGAGCCGTATGTAATAATACTTTTTACAATGGTGTTATATATAAGCTTTTTGTTATGTTTTGATATACTTTGGTCCCAAATTATTCCATTTAATAAAGTTATTGCTTTTCTTCCTTGTACGTTTCTATCTTTTATAGCTTTGTCTAGTGTTCCGTCAGCTGTAATTTTTAGACCCAAGTATTTATACTCATCACAGGACTGAATTCGCTGCCCAGTATTTAAGATTAGATCCTGTTTCGTTCCACCAATACACATATACTCTGTCTTATTGATATTAACCTCTAGTCCCCACTTATTGTATTCTTCTATTAGTTTTCGTGTCATATATTCGAGGTGGTCATAATCCTGAGCCACCACTATCTGATCATCGGCGAAACATAAAGTATACAAGGTGGTTTCATTCAACGGAATTCCCATGTTTTGGCATTTTCTCTTCCAGACTTTAAGGACTTGTTCCAAGTATATCTTGAAGAGCGTAGGCGAAATACAGCAACCTTGTTTAAGACCTTTATTTACTTGAAAGCCTTTGGTTAGTTTTGCTTTTATTTTAACTTTTGCCTTACTATTGCGGTATAACTCTTTGATGGCCTTAATTAGTTGTACGCTTATGTTTGTCTTTTCCAACGCTTTCCAAAGTAGATTTAGTGGTATACTATCATATGCCTTCTTCAAATCTACGTAAAGCAGATGGAGCTCTTGTCCGAATGCCATTTTCTTTTCAATAACTTGGGTTATACAAAAGAGATGATCTGAAGTCGATCTACCCGCCCTGAAACCAGCTTGTTCTTCTGCCTCCATATCTTTATATTCGCTCTCCACTTTATTTCTTATTATTTTGCCATATATTCTGCTTAGCGTACTAGTTACAGATATACCTCTATAATTGTCACATATATCTTTCCTTCCTTTTTTGTGTATTGTGGATTTATATGACGTTTTCCACTCAGTTGGTACTACAGCTCCATTTAAATATCTTTGGAAAAGATTCCGTAATCTACAAAACCATTCTTCAGTGCCATATTTAATAAGTTCAGCTGGGATATTTCCGGGTCCGGCAGATTTACCGCTTTTTAAGGTTTTGCACACGTTTTTGACCTCATATATTGTGAGGGGTACTGGAGATCCCATCGTTCTAATGATATTGTCTCTTTCGTCTTCCTTGAATTCTGCTCTATCTTCAGTTAAAAGTTTTTTAAAATGCTCATCCCATTCTTTGTCTGGTATTGGTGAAATAATGTCTCTGCATGTTTCTTTTTTGATCGATCTTATAGTTTTTCAGCTTTCGGTACTTCTCCTACCTCCTAAGTAAGAATCTATTTTCTGGCACTTTTGCATCCATGATTGATTCTTCTTATCACTGATCATTCTTCTCACCTTTGATTGCGCGATTTTGTATTCTTCTCTGCTTCTATCTGTCTTTTGGGATAAGTACGTGTGATATAATTTCCTTTTTTCCTCTATTTCACTTTCAATCTCAGCATCCCACCAGTATGGTTTTGTTCTTTTAGGAGTTTCTTCCACTAATCCTAGTGCTTCTTTTGCAGCTTGATGGATGCTTAATGTGATACATTCGTATTCCTCATCTGGGGTTTCACCTGAACTTGAATTAAGTTTTTCGTTCAGTCTCTTTTTGTATAAGTTTTTTACGCTGTCATGTTCTAGGCTTAGTAGATTATATTGACAGTGATCACTTTCCTCATTCACTGTATCATCAAGATTTTGTTGATGGAGGCTTCGGCCTTGATAAGGAAAGAGAATTTTGGTCTCCAGAAAATAGTGATCACTTCCGCATGTTGATCCACGCTTTGTTCTGACATCTTGAATTTTTAGTTTTGTCTTTTGTTTAGTGATAAGATAATCAATGACGGATTTCAGGTTTTGTGAGGGTTTGGTCCAGGTATATTTGTGTATTTTCTTATGTTGGAAAAAACCGTTTTGGATTTTTAGGTCTAATTGCTCACATACTGTGATAAGCCGGTTTCCATTGTCATTAATAACATCTTCTCCATATTGGCCAACTGTCAGATCATTTACTCTGTTACCTGTTCTACTATTTAAATCTCCCAATATTACAATTTCTCTAGATGTACTTACTGCTGATATTTCATTGTGGATTTCTTCAAAAAAATTGTCTTTCACGGCTACATTTGCATCGTCATTATACGCATAGATTCCAAAAATCGTAAGTCTCATTCCTTTTATTGTTATATTCATTCTTATTAGCCGTTCATTTACTGCTTCCCAGTTGGTGATATATTTTCTAAATCTTTTGTTGACCAAAATAGATACTCCTTGTTGAGCATGTTTTTCTTTTGCCACTCCGCTATAGAAATGGTCATACTGTCCTAGGTTTTCAGATCCTTTTCCTTTCTTCTTCGTTTCTGTTAGTACAGCAAGGTCAACCTTCATTCTGCTGCACTCATGGACTATTTCATTCACTTTTCGACTCATTCCTTGTACGTTCCATGTACCAAAAATCATATTCCTGTTTCTTTGCTTGGTTCGTCTTAGGTTTTTCATTTCTTTCCGAGGCGTTTGATTGGGTTTTTTAACAGTGTACGTTTTTTCCGGGTATCAGAGAGTTAGTCTAATGTCCCAACCCCCAACCTGGAGGACCAGGTGATTTTTGATCGAGGTTTTCTTCCCCTAGCCTTTGACGATTCCAACGCCGGTACTACAAGGCAGCATCTTCTTCTTTTATACTATCCCTAAAAGAAAGGGTTGCCACCTGCGCTATGATCACCGTACCGAGGTCCATCCTCTCCGCCTTTCATACCGATGTGGTCTTCTCCCGTAACCCTGGGAATGGGACCCTAAACAGGTGCTAACTCTCCGGGTCAGAGAGTACCTGGAATCTACGGAGGGCAGGGGTCGATTCATTTCCCCTGATAGACATCTGACGAGGTCTACCCCGTACCCACCACCACCCAACCAAAAAATAAAATAAGACGTATAATAAAATAATAAATAAATCTCTCGGCAATATGTCTTTTCGGTAAAAAATAAATTGATGTGTTTCGGGATTTTGTAGATGTTATCTCACAAATATAAACTAAAAACGCTTGACATTTTTACATGGTTCCAAAGAAATTGAACAGACCTTCAGAGAGCTAAAAAAAAATCAAGAAAAGTGTCCTTTTCGCAAACCAAAGGTTTTTTCAATTTTCATCAAGAAATACCCAAAAAAGCTTTTGATAAATATTAGTTGAAACAAGCTTATTAGTATTATAAATTTAATTTTCCCAAAAAAAAATTATAAAAATAATAATGTAGGATATAAAAATGAAAGCCAGCCAAAAACAAACAAAATTAAAGTACCTATAGCTATTTGCTGTTCATGCCACTAATGTGCTTAGAATGACCTATACAAATATTAGTGCTAAATTTATGTATAAATCTACCTTTAGAAGGACCAGGCACACTGTCGTCGGGAGGCTCATTGTCTTGGGATGAAATTTTGACAGACACCGAAGAAAACAGTTGGAAATATTTAAGAACAAACAGCACAAACAAGTTTTATTATGCACACTTAAAAAACAAAAGTTTATATCATAACAAAACACCTACTATTTAAAATCGATGTACTTATTTAGAGTTTTGTATTTTTTTATTACGATTGGAAACACAAATTAAGGAAGGTTACAACACGAAAGAAAAAAGTTAGAAAGCAACAGGAAGAGAACTTTTTTTTAATTTACGACGAACATTGGATGCAACAGGAGGGTTAAGGCCCTAGCTCTTTGTTGGTAAACACGTAAAAAGTAGGGTGCATGCAAAGGGTTAGTTTTATGCGCTACGTTATCTGCTTCGTGCTCCGGTTAACGACGGCGGCGTGACTGGCACTGGCATTTTATGGAATATACGAAGAAGCGTCGCGGCGCTCACCAGCCCTCTCCAGAGTCTACAACGTCTGAGGTAATAGTCAGAGCAAGAAATCTGAAAACGCTTTCCGTTTTCGGTCTAGAAACATCTAAAACTACTTTTAGGCAAATTTTTTTTTCGACCAAGTTCGACCTCGCTGAATCCGAATATCTCGGTTGTCAATCCGAAATGTCGACAGGGACGGAGAAAATCCCCCCACAAACCTATTTTTTTATATTCAATTTTCTTGAAAACTGACCTTTTTATCGAAAATTGGAAAAAACAGTTTTTTGTAAAGAATAAAATTAAGCGGTTCAGTGGCGTCCTTAAATTGGGATTATTAAAAAAAAACATGTTTATTACGGATTTTATAAAATTTTCTCAAAAACTACACTTCTTGAGAAAGTATGTGTCGAATACTTTATTGTAAAAAATAGACTTTCTTTTAAACGCTGTATTATTATCATTTGCAGACTCCAGGGCCGTAGTTGAATAAATACATTTTTAAAAATAACCAAAATAAGCAATTTATAGGTAAAAAACAAGATTTTTTTTTTGCTAATTTTTAAAAGTTGCCCTAATTTACGGACGCCCCTGAAGTGTTACCTATAACATGATTCACATTTTGTGATACATTGTTTAAAAGGAAATTTTATTATCCACCGAAAAGTAAATAATACTTTTTGTCGTTAGTAAATTTATTCCTACTATGTAATACATCGTTAGAAAGGAAGTTTTGTATTCCTAATAAAAAATATTTTTCTAAAGAGCTTGGTTTTTACGAAAATTGCAAAAAGTAGTGCATATTCTTGCTTTGTTTTAAAGAAAATTGGATAAAATCGTAAAAATTCAATAGACTTTCGACGATTTCTAGAAATGGATAGCATTGGTCAGTTAGCGGTTATCTTGTCCTCACCAAGTTATACATTAGAGGTGTTAAAAAAGTAACTATTCGTTACTTGAGTACTCGTTACTCGACAAATAACGAAGGAACGAATACGGGTCCGAAAATTAAATGATTACTTTCGTTACGTTAATTACTCGAAAATCGGTAACCCAAAATCCGGGAGTAACTAAGAACATGTTTGCCGACATTTCCACAAAAAGGAGACAGGGTAGCTCGTAGACACCGGTGTTTCGTCCTTATTAGGATACATCAGTTCGAACGTAACCATATGAGATGGAGATAAGATCAGTGGTGATATCTGAAAAGGAGTCATGAAATACGGACATTTACTAAATTAGATCAAATGTCAAGTTGAAGCTTTAGTCACAATCGTCCACTACAGAAACAAATATAATCAGTCTCAGTAAATATCCTAGCGCATAACTATACAATAAAATAAAAGAGATATTGCGAGGAAATAGTCAAAAGACTTAACAAGAACAGGTTTGCGGAGAGTTCCTCAAAAACGGGACATGGTAGCTCTTAGACACCGGTGTTTCGTCCTTATTGGGATACATTAGTTCGAGCGTAACCAACCATATGGAATGGAGTTAAAATGAGTGGTGATATCTGAAAAGGAGTCATGAAATACGGAAGTTTACTTAAAGAGATCAAATGTCAAGTTGAAGCTTTAGTCACAGTCGTCCACTAAGTGCAGACATGGTTTGACGTCATTACGGAAACAGATATAATCAGTCTCAGTAAATATCCTAGCCCAGAAATATGCAATAAAATAACAAGGATATTGCGAGAAATAGTCAAAAGACTTAACAACAACAGGTTTGCGGGCAATTTCTCAAAGGGGGACAGGGTAGCTCGTAGACACCGATGTTTCGTGCTTATCGGAATACCTCAGTTCGAGCGTAACCATATTGGATGGAGATGAAATGAGTCTGATATCTGAAAAGGAGTCATGGAATACGGAGATTTACTAAGTCATGAAATTTCAGAGTCATAACATACGGACACTCAGTTAAGTCTTTAGTCACAATCGGGCACTAAGCGCAGACATGACGACGTCACTACAGAGACAGATATAATAATAAATAAAAATATTACAACGTGGCAGGCAAGGGTAAATAGTAGGTTAATGCAGCCGAACTATAATAGGCAAACATTTTTTAATTTATTTATTTATTTAATCAATTACGGGACAATGTTAAAGTTTAGCCTACAGAGGGAGTTGGCCTTATTCTGTACATGGCTTGGGTCAGGTATGAGCAATGATTACACAAATAGATTTGCATCCCAACAAACTTAATAACAGCAGCGGACAGATGGCTCTGCCATGTCATCATTGGAACTACATGAATATACGGCAGAACCATCTGTCCGCTGCTGTCATTAAGTTTGTTGGGTTGCAAATCGACTTGTGTAATCATTGGTATGAGTTATACGATTCCGTTCTTTATTGTAAATGTGGAGAAATTCTGTTTAAACCTTATTTTGTCGATGATTAATAATTGTTACACAGGATTCTGGAATCTATGGTTAATAGAATTTATGACAGATCCAAAATGATGCTTGCAAGTCATCAAGCAGAAATTCTTCAGTAAGGCAAGGGAATCCTCGTGCTTAGTGTCGGCCCTGAAAAATCGGACGGGAAGGAAAGAGACGTCGGATGAACCCCACCCCCGTAAAAAGGAAAACGTGTAGTGGACGATCAGCTGTAGAAATCCTAAAAATTTGATTAAGCAGCAAAGCACCAGCTAGCTACTCCCTTGGTGTATAATGTTTTATTGTCGTGTTTCCAAGAACAAAACAATTTCAAACTTATGTACTGCAATAAATATAAGGATAAAAAGTGATGGATCAGGGATTAAAGGTAAAAATTGAATGACAAGTTACACATAGGGACAAACATATAAAAAAAAATTTGAATGTTTATATTAGCGCCCCATACACACACATCCATTCACGTGAATTATCGCGGCAGATGATATGCGGCGGTAAGTAGCCGCGATAGAAAGGGATGACAAGAAAAGCGTTATGTCCCAGACACTCATGAAATATCCGAGCACCACCCTCTCGACAGAGGCCTGGTATCGAATCCAAGATGGCGGCCGATGAGGGCAATTCCGCCACACGTTCGGTTAGGTATAGTTGGTCGAAATTGATGAATTTATATTAATTTATATAATAATGTATTATGCAGTGGCAAAAATATTTAAACGATTGAAATTTAATAGATTTTTGGTTATTAGCGTCAAAAGGTGGTTCAAATGCGCCGCAGGCGAAAAATTTTGAAAACTTCAGTAGATTTTGTTAACAAATTTAAATAAGTAATGCGGCAGAACTAAAAGAATATATTTATATGAAGGGGGGAGGGGCGTCCGAGCCCCTCTGCCCTCCCAACCCTGGATCCGACACTTAATACACCCAAATAACATATTTTCCACGTTATCTCAAAAAAAAATTCGTCGAAAATAATACCACAATCTGATATATTTATACCATTGACCACGTGGTTGGGACAAAATCTTCCCGCTTGATAGCATGTTTCCATTTCTTGACAAGTTCTCCATCTTTAGGAAATTTAAAAATTGATTATCTTTTTTCTTGATTACTCTAATTGGTTTTGCAATTTGGAACGGCGCAACAACCTGGCATCTCTAAAAAAATAGGAACACAATTTTCTGAGCCATAAATTCACCAGCACTTATATAAAATAACCTCAATTACAAGGTTTTTGAACCGAATTTTTTCAAAAAATAGAACTACTGGATAACTGAGAATTCACTTAAGGTCTGAACCGAACCGAACCTAAACCCACTATTCCCCTGGCTATCGTATCACTACACTATGTGATTACCCGACAATACCCCAAGAATCCCAAGATTCACTATAAATGCCCCGTAAAAGTGATCAAATAGTCCATTACAACCCCTATGACTAAGCACTGAAAAATCACAAAAACCGACAAGGTAAGTAATCACCATTACCTGAAAATGTTTTTAATCCACGACGCGAGCTCTTGGGTACATATTTCCTTTAGAGAATGAAAAAAAATCCAATCAAAAACACTATTTTTGCTTCAAAAATGTCAAGGACATCAATTGTAAACAAACAATCGATGCCCTAAGGGGGCGCCATATTGAATTACTTCAGTTCCTACGCCTTATATACAGGTTGTGGTGATCCGAGTATTTAAATAATTTAGCACGTGAGTTATAGTCACGGTGGATAGAATATACCAGTGTTCGGATCTTATAAATATAGGTCGAATTTTCACGTCACTGGTGGTCCAGCTGATTTTTAGAAACAAAAGTTAGATATGATATGAACAACTAATATTTTTTAATTTTTTTGTTAACTAAGGCAATTTTCGTACTATTTTTTAGTATATTCTTATTTGTTTACTACCCAATGGCCCTCGGTTCACCTTTGATAATAAACGATCACATTCAGTTTGACTTGTAGTTTGAGTTTTGTGTAATAAAAAATAAAGCGGGCTATATATCTAGAAAATTACATTTTATAAGGATGTACTAGAAAACAGTAGAAAGATGGCCTTAGTTTTCAAAAAATTTTAAAAATATTAGTTGTTCCGTTGTTCATAACAGATCTAACTTTTGTTTACAAAAATCAGCTGGACCACCAGTGACGTGCAAAATTCGACATATATATGTATAAGATCCGAACACCGGTCTATTCTATCCACCGTGAGTTATAGTGACCTATGTTTATGTTTCTTTTGATACCTCCTGATCCTGAAATTGCCAATATAGTTGATACTCAATATAAAAAGAAGTAAACAAGCAAAAATTAATTTTAATAAAATATAGTTTAAAAAAATATAAATCGCTTTATTATTAAATAGCGTTTATTGTTAAAAATTTACAATGTTCTTTTTAAGAAATAGGATAAAATTCTTCTCGCGCGTGGGGAAAAAGTAATTAAAAAAAGGACATTAGTTCAGTCAATGAATGGGCATTAGGGTGTTGTAGAGTGCATGGAGAGGGGGAGAATTTTTCTCTTCAGGAATGTATTTGGGGCAGTAGCAGCAGGAGGCAAATACACTAAAAATCCCCACTCCTAGCCCTTCCGCTTCAGTGGCGTAGGGTGGTAAAAAGTTGCATTGTTTTGGTTTTGTGCCTATAACTCGATTACGGTACGTTGTACAAAATAAAATATACTTTTAAAAAATAAAGAGCAATAAATTCCCTACAAAATCGTTATGCTAGTTTTATTCATAACGTAAGGGTGATAGTGGCTACCGTAAATCGCTAAATTTAAAAAAAAAACAGCAGCTAGTATTAAAAGAAATATTGTTCCGGCATGCTTTTACTACTTGCGATTCAACATCGGCAGCTTAGATTTATAAGGCTTTATATAAAAGCCTGAAATCCCAAAATCAGCAAAAGTATTTTACAATCCCAGCTCCCTGCATGCTGAGGTAGAAAATGCTGGAGATTTAGGCATGTTAAAATTACAATTCACCAGCAAATTAAAATTCCCTAAATGCGTACACATTTCGGTTATCTTTAAAATCGGTGGCAAGTATTAAATCTGATCTATCATCACGTTCCCCAAGTCAGATAGCAACAAAACAACATTCGTATAGAACATATCATCAAGTACAGCTTTGGTTAGAAGATCACCTAGCTCCAGAACTATAAGGTTGAGAAGTTAAACGTGACGGAATTCGGGAAGGCTTATATCTTATGAATTTACAAAAACTAGAAAATAATTTAAGTTATCCACCACTACCATTATTTAGTAGTTAGGCAGTTGAAATTTTAACCTACGAACCTGCAATCAAAGCTGGGGTTTAAAACGTTTTTGCTGATAACCAATATTTATTGTCAAAATAGTTGAAGTGTTTTGTCTGAATGGTTAAATTGAATGATAGGAGGTTAAAACATTTTAAGTGATAACCCGTGAATAATGTAATGGTGGTTAAAACATTTTAACTAAATGGTTAGATTGAATGCTGTAGTTGTTAAGACCTTTTACCACAATGTAATTTGATCGCTAAATTGCTTAAGCGGCGGTAGCTTCGTCATGAGTTCTACTTTTTCATGTTCTAAATTGCTAATAGATGTAATAACCCCAAAGTTGCATTATACCGGTTTTTATGTTTCGGAAAATAGATGATAAACTATTGAATTTTTTTTTTAAATACTTTAAGTGGCCCTGCTGTAAAGTTTGAAAACTGTTGCTTATAACCTTTCGCCTTTTAACCATCGATATCCATTTTTGTACCCAGAAAATGCTCTAGGTATAATAAATATAGTTAGAGAACTGTATATTTTGCAATTTATGTGGTATGTACACATGAGTACTTTACAAGCTTATTGGTTAAAATATAAGTAGATATAATACGAACGGTCTAAATGCACTCATATATACATAATGTGTACTTAGTTGTATAGTTTATAAGCTTATTTATAAAATTGTAAATAGTCTAGATAGAATCGTAATCTTAACGAAAATACAAATCATCATCACCATATTCAATATAAATGTAAATTTGTACGCATGACCGATCTGATCTATTAGGAAATATTTTTGAAAGTCTAATTGCTTAAATCAGTAAAAACCTTGTCTTGAATCAATAGTCCAAGTATAAATGCCCAGTGACCTATCCCATATTTAAGCTGGTTCAGTAATGTCAACCCTTAATAATAATAATATCCAGTTCTTATTTTTTAAGTACCTCCATAAGGGTGCCATTAAAAGTCTATAGCTTGTCAGGGTTTATTATGATGATGAAGAAAGATGATGATAAAAGCAGTTATACAATTTCTTGTGGAAAATCATAAATATGAACATAAAAAAACGCCTATAATAACTATGAATTCGTGAGCACAAATTAGTAAATAAATAAGTACAAATGTTTAAATTAAATGCTTTATATTGCTATTTTTGACGAATATCTTTTAAAATTTAAAAAAAGTGTTAGATGTACAAGTTTGAAAAAAAAGATGGGGCAAAAAGTTTTTTTTCAAAAATTACTGGTTTTGGTGGGCACTATCTCAGAATCTGTTATGACTAAAGGTAAGTTTGGTAAACCGTTTTATGGGAAATTTATTCCTCTTTAATTATTAATTTAACACCTTTTTCGTACAACGTACCGTAATCGAGTTATAGGCACAAAACCGAAAAATTGCATCTTTTCACCCCCCCACGCCACTGAAGCGGGAGGGCTAGGAGTAGGGACTTTTAGTATATTAACGATCTAACTACCCGTCACATATTTCCGGAGAGAAAAATTCTCCCCCCCTCCATGCACTTTGACTGGACTGCATTTACTTTTTGCTAAATAAAAAAAGGAAATTAAAATTCTAATTGAAAAAAAACTACCAGTACCTACAGTTGAATATTTAACAACAACAAATCTGATAATATTGAATTTAGATAATATTTTTACATTTTTTTTTACATTAATTTAGCAATCGTAAATTTTGGTACCCGTGAATTTAAAAATCAAACAAGTTTTCGTGGCTATTCGTGGTTTTTGTTTCTCTCATACTTTTCCGTGGGTAGCTTAAAAGCTTAACCTCACGGGGTCCAAGATCTAATGGAGACCTAATAAGTGTTGACAATTAACTGTCTCGTCCTTATGGGACTCCTCAGAAACTGCTTGGTCAATGTCACACCCTTGCGAGGTTAACGAGGTTTTGTCTTTCATCCTACGTTTATAGTGAGAAAACCCTCGCAAGAAAGGGGCAACGCAGCATCGTTCCTTGGGACTTTACCTTGTGAAAGATGTATGGAATTTTTTTTATATTTAATTCACTTTTAATTTTTTGTTTTTAGTTTTTTTTACTAGCTTATTTAGTTATATTATTTATAAAGTATTGTAATTTATACTTTCTGCAAATCAATAATTAAATAATTACTATTTAGCAAAAGATTGACGTTGTATGATTTGTGTAAATGATCTGTAATTCTTGGCTTCAGGACGATGGATTTAACAGTAGTTATGTTTAGTTTTAAGAATTACGTGGTCCAAACATAAATTTCTTGTGCTTGAACCTTTTGTAGTTCTATTTATTGTTGAAATATACCCCTTATTTCAGGCAATTTTGATGTTCGTTTTTTAATCTTAATATTTTGAAGCAAATTTATCTTAATATCACCCAAAATGTCAAAACCATATCTTTTAACTTGAAATTTTTGAATGTATAAATGTAGATAACAAAAAACGTATACAAAGATTTTCGAACAAGATTATTAACAATGCACACAATTATTTGCCTGATGAGGGGGTGGGGTTTCACCCTGTGATCAGACCATTGGATCCTGCTAAGCATGATGTTTCAATATTCCCTATACTGTGACTTTTTTTTATGTTTAATCTGAAGAGTGCGTTTTGTTTGTTCTACATAATAATAATTTACCAGTCCTACACGGGATTCGGTAAATGCATTCCTTATTAACTATTCAAGAAATTTTTTTTCTTAGTTACGTCCTTTCAAGGGCTTAGGAAAGACTAGTGACAATGTTCCACTGTGCAACTTTTACCTGCAAAGTCTTTGGGAGATCGATGCTGCCAACTTGATGGGATTAAACTTTATAGTTAAGGCCAAGAATCTGAAAATGCTCTTGGTTTTCGGGCGACGGACGAAACATTGAAATCACGAAATGTCGAAATTACAAAAAGTCGAAATAAAAAGTTTCGAAATTTCAAATTATCGAAATTATTAAATGTTAAATTGCTAAATAAAAAATTAAAACCTAACCTAACACGTACTGGTCAGGTAAGATTTAGTGTAATAACCAAACCAGAACAAACAAAACATCGAAACAAAAAATATCGAAATTAAAATATCGACATTTGAAATGCTGAAACCACAAAATGACGAAATTACTAAATTCAAAACTACAAAATACCGAAATTACACTACTACTACTATGTCGGTTTAGAACGTTTTTCTACGTTGCCCGACGCCTATTCTCCACCTCCTTTGATCCTGACAGTAATCTTCCGTCAGGTTTTTTTGACTCATTGATCTTTGGATTGACTGTTGCCATTCCAGTTTAGGACGCCCTCTTTTTCTGCGCCCTATTGGTTGCCATTCTAGGACCTGCTTTGGTAATCTTTCGTCGCTCATCCGTTGTACATGGTCGTACCATATCAGTTGCCTTTTAGTGATGTCATCAGTTATGCTTCCCTCGATTCCCATTCTTTCTTTTATGATCTCATTTCTTATATGATCTGTTCTGGATATTCTCATTGATCTTCTTATTGCATCCATTTCGACACTTTCCATTTTTGCTTAGTATTTTTCTGTTACGCGACAAGTCTATTCCATACAACAGCGTGCTTTTCACCATTGTTTCATATATGTTAAATTTTACATTCTTTTTTTATCTCTCTGCTCCATAAAATACTGTTAAGACAACCAATAACCTTTTTCGCTTTTACTATTCACTTTTCCAGTTCTTTACAGTCTGTTCCTGTCTTATCAAATGTGACACCCAAGTATACATACTCATTGCATGGAGATATTGTTTGTCCATTTTCTAGTTCTAATTCACTTGATTCGTTTCCAATATATAAGTACTGTGTCTTCAACAGATCAGTCAATTTTTAGTAGTTTTAGCAGTAATCAAAATAAAAATCACATTTTAGACGATTTTAATGATTTTTTTCTAAATTGTTGTCCTGACGTCAAGTCTACTTTGGATTTTAATAGCAATATTCAAAATAAAAAAATATACAAATTTATAAAAACAACTACAGACGAAATTAAATCCATAATACAAAATTTAAAAAACAAAAAAATTAGTTGGTAGTGACGAAATTTCCATATGTGTCTTAAAATCGTCAAAAAATAGTATCTCAATTCCACTCAGTCATATAAATCTATGCTTTAGTACAGGGATTTTTCCTACGTTGTTAAAACAAGCACACGTAAAGCCACTTTACAAGAAAGGAAAAAAAGATCAAATTAACAATTATAGACCAATCTCGCTACTGCCAAATATTGGTAAAATTGTTGAAAAAGCAATAAGTGAAAGACTGACAACTTTTTTTGAAACAAACAACTTATTAAGTGACACTCAAAACGGTTTTAGAAAGAGCAAATCGACAATAAGGGCGGTATATCAAGCATTAAATAAAATCCTAAATGGTTTAAATTCAAACAAAAAAATTGTTGCCTTGTGTTTAGATTTGTCGAAAGCCTTTGATTGCGTAAACCATGAAATTTTGTTAAAAAAACTTAATAATTATGGTATAAGGGACAACGAACTAATGTTGCTTAAATCGTATTTAAGCAATAGAAGTTAATGTCAAATATCAGGGCGAACTTGTTAAATCTTCACCAAAGCCGATTCAAAAGGGAGTACCTCAGGGATCAATTTTGGGCCCACTGATGTACATAATATACACAAATGACATCAATTCAATAATCAAAGATTTTCTTTCACAATTTTGTGATGATGTCACTGTTGTTGTGCAAGAGGATACACCTGAATTATGTAGTATTCAAAGAAGCCAATCAATAAAGTTATTTTAAAGAAAATAATTTGTAATTGAATACAAATAAAACGCAAATAATTAATTTTAGAAACAACACTGCACAAATAAAAATTGATGATATTGGGTTAATAAATCTTGATTCGGTTTTGGTTCTAGGACTAAATATAGACAAATATCTTAACTGGAAAACACATGTCGAAAGTTTATCAAAAAGTATGTGTCAATATTGGTATACCCTAAAACTAGTTAGGGATAATATTGGTCTAACAGCTTCCCTGTCAGCATTTCATGCCTATATTCAGTCCAGGGTCAGGTATGGAATTACTTTTTAGGGAAACTCAGTTGAAGCAGTTAGAGTTTTAAAATTGCAAAAACGAGGACTCAGAATTATTTTTCAATTAAAAAATACCGTTAGTTGTAAGGAAGTATTTATTAAAAATAAAATACTAACGATATTTTCCTTGTATATATTGGAGTGTGTGAGTTTTATGCTCTCCAATCATGATCTTTTTATGGATTTGGAACATAAACTTGTATACAATACAAGAAATAACCTAAAATGTGAAACAGCACACTATACATATGTACAAAAAAACGGTAAAAATTCTATCCTTAGAGTTTGGAATAAATTACCACTAAAATTTAGAAATTTGGCTCCTAAAACCTTAAAGATTAAACTAAAAGACTATTTAATAACAAAGGCATATTATTCCGTCGATGAGTTTTTTGATTCTAGTTTAAGAGATTTGTTTTAAAATTATTTTATTATTACTTGTTCAGTGTTTGTTATAAATGTACTATATTTTTTAAATAATTTTAGCTAATTAGTAGTTCAGCTTTAGGGCAATTTTATTTTCTTATAATGTTGACTTAATAACGATTAAAAGTTATTCAAAATACCTACTTAGGTAAAAAAAAACTATTTTAAAATAGTGATTGTAATTCTTGATTTTACTTGTAGTAATGTATTAATGATTTTTTTTTATGTATTTGACAGGGTCCACACCCATTTGGGTAATAAGGATTAAATAAAGATTTTACTTACTTACTTACTTGTCCACGTTCACTGTTAACCCCCACTTTTGGTATTCTTCCGTTAACTTTCTCATCATATACTCCATGTCTTCTTTATCATTAGCTACAATTACTTGGTCGTCAGCAAACTGTAGTGTGTATATGGTAAATCGGTCGTTAAGTTGTATTCCCATGCCGTGCATTTTACGTTTCCAGTTTTTTAGAGCTACTGCGATATATATTTTAAAAAGAGTTGGAGAGATACAACATCCCTGTCTTAAGCCTTTCGTTACCAATAATTCTTTTGAAAGTCGATTTCCAACTTTAATTTTAGATTTTGACCCTTTGTATAGTTCTTTTATCGCTTTTATGTATGTATGATTGATATTAGTCTGCTCTAACACTGTCCATAATTTTTCTACTGGAACGGTATCATATGCTTTTTGTAGGTCCACAAAGGTAACATTAGTCTCTATATTTCTGGCGCTCCTTTTCTCAATTACTTGTTTAAGACAAAACACATTATCACTACAAGATCTGCCTGCACGAAACCCACTTTGCTCTTCTTCTTCTTGTTCATGAAAATCATTCTCTATTAAATCTCTAAGAATCCTACCGTACAATCTACTTAGAGTACTGGTTACTGAAGTTCCTGTGTAATTGTTGCAATCCAGCTTGTTTCCTTTTTTATGTATTGAGAATATGAATGCAATTTTCCAATCATCAGGTACTGGATGTCCGCTTATGCATTGACTGATAATATATGTGAGATTTGCGAATAGTTTCTCTGATGCATATTTGAGCATTTCAGCATATATTCCCCCAGGTCCGCTAGCTTTTACGGATTTAAGCTTTTTAATACTATTCTTTATCATTTCTTTTTCGATGATTACTTCCTCTCCATGTACTTCTATGTCTCTCCTCGGCAGTCCCTTATAGTGTTCTTTCCATTGTTCTGGTTTGATGATCTGGATATTTACTTTTTCTTTTGTGGGGTTTTTTACTGTAGAAATGAATTTCCATACTTTATAACTCTGCCTACCTCCTACGTGTGTATTTATATCGAGGCATTTTTGCTCGAACATCTCATTCTTTTCTGTGCGTATCAAATTTCTTAGCTGTCTTCTGGTATCCCTGTAGATTTCTAGGTCTCTTTGCTCTTTAGTACTGAGCCATTTCAAGTATGTGCGTTTTTTCTCCTTGACCGTTTCCTGTATTTCCTCCGTCCACCACATCTTATTGTTATTTATATTATCTTGGTATCCAACAGCTTCTTTGCTTGCTTCCTTCAAGCTTTTTAATATGTTTGTATATATCTCTTCAAATGAATGCTGTGTGTTTAATAATTTTTCATCCAATCGTTTCTCATGCAATCTTTGCGTACTTTCGATTGCTAGACTTCTAAAGTTGTATTTTTGATTTTCTTCGATACACTCTAGGTTTTCACTTTCTCCAATACTTACTATTATCTCTCTCTATTTGTTTTTCTTACAGGGAATAATATTTTTGCTTTTACCAGATGGTGGTCAGATCCACAGGTAACACCACGAAGTGTTCGCACATCATAGCATAATTAATGACTGAATCCAGGTATACCGATGAATATCCTTGTTTAAAAAAACCATTGTTTATTTTTAGATTATGGGTTTCACACAATTGTATCAGTCTTAAGTCGAAATTACAAAATGTCGAAAAGACAAAATGCCCAATTAAAAACTGTAGAAAAGCCAAATCTTGAAATGCAAAATAAAAAGAACTTAAACCTAACTCAATGCGATCTGGTCAGGTTAGATTTGGTGTATTAACCTAACCAGAACAAGTTTTTTTTTGTAAATACTTTCCAAACCTGGCCTAGGTTAGGTCTTAAATCTGACCTGGTTAGGTTATTATACGAATGAAAAACTAACCTGATCTGGTCCGGTTAGGTATTTATTATAATTCAACCAGAACAAGGTTAGTTTAAAATTTTCTGTTTTTCCTATTTGGCAAATAATCATTTCCCCCTATTTTGACCCCGCTGAGTAAGAATATCTTGGTTGCCCCTCTTCCTTCTGAAATGTTGACATGGACTGAAAAAACGCCCTAAACCCTTAAAATATGAATTTTTAAGATTTTATTAAACTTCATCTAAAACTAACCTTTTTAGGAAAAATTGCAAAGAACAATTTTTTATAAGGTACAAGATTTTTGTTTCAACAATGTATTGGTCGAAAAGGTTCGGTCGCGTCCGTAAATTGGGATTATTTAGAAAAAATATGTTTATAAATATAGGTTTAATAAAATTTTCTCAAAAACTACAATTCTTGGGAAAAAATGAGTAGTATACTTTATTGTAAAAGATTACATTTTCTTTTAAATGCTGTGTTATAATGTGGGATTTATGTAATATTTAAAACGCCAGGGGCGTATTTATATAAATACATTTTCAAAAAAAAAACAAAATAATCAATTTTTAAAAACTAAGCTTTTTAGGAAAAAAATGACTTTTTAATTTATTCTATCCTACTGACCTTGCGTCTTTGCCTAATTCCGAAACGTTATTTATGTATTCAATGCCTTGGTTGTACCAAACATGTTGGCGCAGGCCACGCCCATCGGGTTTTTTTAAATTGGACACCCTTTGTGATATATACTCTTTTAAATGGGTTTTGTATCAGCTTTACAACAATGTAGATTTTAATAAAATTTAACAAAAATATTTTTCGTTAATTTTTCAAAGTGACCCTAATTTACAGACGTCCCTGGAGAGTTACCCTTATCATTTTTCACATTCTGCGATACACCGTTTACAAGAAAATGTTATTATGTATTGTATAGTAGGAATCAAGTTTTGTCGTATAGGCTTAGTCTTTAAGGGGAAAACATGTAACAAAGTTTGGTGATTTTTAAAAATTAATTTATATTAAGGACACCAATCATTTTTTTATTTTTTTTATTTGTCAGTAAGACTAATTAGTAATTTTGTTTTAACTTAATTTACTAGAAAAGTCAGATTTAAACTTAGGGTTCACTCAACAGTTCTCCCCGCTTTGTTTGGTCTGTAACTCACAATTGTGTTGTGTTTATAGCATTATTTTGTTTTATGTAATTCACTTAGTTTACTAGCTCAAACGGCTTCACTCTTTTTAGTCTTCGAACTAGCATAGTATTGTCTAGAAACTGAATTGCTTCCACATTCACATACCGATGGAGTCTATCTTCATGGCTTTTTGCATACTTTTTCAATGTTTCTTAATACTTTATTTTGAAATCTCTGTAAAACTAGAATGTTACTCTCTTTAGCACAACCCCATAGTTGAATACCATATGTCCATACTGGTTTCAGTATTTGTTAAAGCAGTAACTTATTATGAATTGTTAAATTGGACTTCCTTCCAATTAGCCAGTTCATTTTTGTATACCTTATCTCAAGTTCTTCTTTTTTTTTCTTAACATGTGCTTTCCAGCGCAATTTGGCATCAAGTGTCATACCTAGATATTTTGCCTGATTTAAATATGGTACGGGAATGTTGTTAATTGTTATTTGTATGTGATTTATTTGTTTGTAAAATCAACATGAATTGATTTGGTTTCATTTAATTTTATTCGCCACTTTGTGGTCCAACTGTGAACTTCGGTGACTGCATCCTGAAGTTTTTCTATGCATTTTTCAATAGATTTTTCTACCGTCAATAAACCAGTATCATCGGCAATGCTAAGTGACAATTTTTTGGCTTTGGGATATCGCAAGTGAATAATAAGTACAGATAAGGGCCTAGTACGCTACTCCTGCTTGAATTTCTCTGAGTATGAGTCTTCCTGTTTTACTCTAAAATGTCTATCTCCACTGTGCGGCGATGTCGACCCGTCCATCGCCCGCAATAACATCGACAAACGGTATCGCCAATGCCACGTGCAAACCTAATTAATTTTAAAGTGCCAAATCTACACGGATTTCCTCTTTTACCCGGTGTTCCTTAGCAGAATTAGAGGTAAGTCGAGTGTACTTTTTTTCTTCGCGAGTTTTCCTAATTTTTCATATAAAATTTTATACCATTTACAAGTGCTATACGGCACATCATTCATTATCACCAAATAGTCAAGATATCCACGGGAGTAGGATTGACGGTTGTTGAAGAGTTTCCGAACCAGTTTCCCTTATCTTATAGAGTCTATTCTTTGATTTTTGAATTTAGGACCCCCCTTCTCCATCCGAACCATTTTGCGTCTTATTTTCCCAACCATATTTCGTTCTTAAATAATTTTTCTTGCTTTCTTTTTGAGAAATCACAATTATTATTGTTTAAAAATTAGAAAATAGGCCAATTTATATGTACAGAGTGTTTCAACTTTCGATAACATAATTTTATGGTTAAATTAAAAAGTGATTTCACGACAAAAAGTTCATATAAACACATAGGTCCACAAACGCTTAGTTTTCGAGATACTTTTTTAATTATTTTGATGTACTTGCCAAACCATACTATACTTAAACATTTTTTATTTTGATGATAGCAGCCTTTGGTGCAACAGTAATGTTCTCTAACACAGTTAGAGATCCAAAAAAGAGAGACAAAAAAGAGAGACAAACAACTTAGCAAATGAAACAAGGCTTACACCAAAAAAAAATCCGGGGCAAAAGGATTTCAAAAATTATCACCCTGTAGATTTTTACTATTATTTGACATGCCTAATAGTGTATTGCCTATAGCTAAAAAAAACTTTGCGGACCCATGCCTATACAAACTTTTTGTCTTGAATTTTGAAACACCCTGTATGGAAATGGTTTATCCGAAAAACTACTTGAAATAATAAAATTATTATTAGTTTTTTATATACAGGGTGGCGATTCTAAATGGAGCGCTACCTCTAGCGGCTTAATATGTTTAGAAAAAACACTTTAACAGTATACTCACATGCAACTTTTTATTTTTAGGGGGGATGACCCCACTTAATAATACCTCATTTGACAGTTTAAAAAAGAAAATGAACGGAATTTTTGCTTTCCACGTTTAAAATCTCAAAAATGATTTTTTTTAAGTATTTTAACTACGTTAAGTTACGTCATTCAAAAGATTATAAAAAAGGAAAACGATCCCAGATAGCAAGGTCACGTTTTTTAAACGTCAAAAAAAGGTAATTTTTAATGACCATTGACGTCTCTAACCTGACGTGTAAATGACCTTTAAATGACGTCTCAAAAGACACACGCAAAATGAAGTCATTTTTAGACGTTTTAAAGACGTCAGCAATATGACGTAGTTGGGACCAAAACAGAACATCAGTGACCTATTTATGAATATTTTTAAACTCGTCTGAATATATGAAATTTTCCCTGCAGTTGGGAACACTGAAGGAAACTTAGACCTGGAAGTCCTGGAACAGGTACAGATCAAAATAGACCAAACCTAGTCTTTGACATCTCCATCTGGAAGCGAAAGAAGCCTCAAAGTTTATTTTACATACATACCCCCACATCTCGTATAAATCCGGTTAAGTACTGACTGGGGCACCATCTATGTAAGTATGAGTGTATGTCCCAGTGAGACAAAGTGTGCAGTGTGGGTAGTGACCAATATATGACGTGTTTAAGACGTCAAAAACTACACTGCGAAAAGACGTCAAGTAATTGACGCCTTAAAGACAACATTTTTGGTAGATGACCTGCTGGTCATCCAAATGACCACTTTTCGACGAAAAAAATACGTCATTTGATGACCCCTTGCAACCTGGGATGCATGACTTATCTAAGTCATTGAAAATGTTAAAATATAATGATGTGTTTTTGTTTTTCTCCAAAAAACCAAAGGTCACAAAAAAATTATTTTTGTACATTTTTATTAACGGGTCAAGAAAAATTCACTGTTGTTTTTCCTTTATCAATATTAGCTTTCGAATTAGGTACCGCAAGTGAGGTCATTCTAGCTGAAAAAAAAACTTGTGTGTGAGTAGAGCTTACTCCGGGGGTCCGACCAAAAACTTTTTGCGTCATGAAAAAAGCTCTTAAAAAAATTAAACGTGTTTTTGTTTTGTTTTTCAAAAAAAAAAAAAAAATAATAAAAACGCGCACCAATAGGCGAGGGATTTTACATGCCGAAGAAAAATAATATTAATAATGTTTTATGCACAATTTTTATGTCTATCATGGTTTAATAAGAGTGTCACCCTAAAAAAAAGAATTTTTGGATGGACCTCCAAAAAGGCTTTTATAAAAGAGAATCGAACCGAACCGAAGCGAGCCCATTATTTAATGAAAAATTTAAATCACTGTCAAGGTAGTGAGATGTACTGTTTCTAATAACGTTTGTTTCGAGTACCTAACATTACAGGAAGTGTCAAAATTTCATTTGAAGTTGATTTTTTATATAATATGCTATTTGTGATTGCGGATTTCAATTCTACGTAAAAAATAATGTTTCCGAAAAATGCCTGCTCTAACCTCAAAAACGAGATATAATTATTTTGTAGCTATTACCAAGAAGCAAAACTGAAAGTAACCAAAATCTAAATAAAATAACTAAATACCTGTTTTAAGTTTAAAGCAAGCATTTTTCGTTAATTTTTTCGGATCCTTACACATTTCCAATTTTTTTTCATAGAATTAAAATAGCATATTCCATTTCAAAACATCAACTTCGAGCGAAATTTTGACACTTCCTGTAAGGTTAGGACCTTCAAACCAACATCATTAGAAAGACTACATCTCACTTTCTTAATAGTGATTTTACTTTTTTTTATATAACGTTTCCTTTCAAATTTATCGGCCTGTATGGGTGGTTTGAAAGACCTTGTATTATATTTTTTTGATATATGTTTATATAGGGTCAAAATTATAAAATAATATTTTTTGATATAAATTTTTGTAAAACAAAATAAAAAATTAGAGAAAAATAACTTCTTATATACAGGGTGTTCTCAAAGTTGAGTCATTAATTTTAACAGATTGTAGAACTCGTAAAAATTGTACCAAAAATCATTTATATAAAAGTTGCAGAATTGCAGTTATTAACAATTTGAAAAATGTAAAATTTAAAAATTTTCCGCGTAGAAACGACATGCTGCAGCTGCATTTTGTTGGCACTCCCTGTAAGTTAATATTATGTCCACTAGTTCATTGTTTTCATATACGTATGCTATTTTTATCGCATAAAATGCCAGAAAAACAAAAATATCACTCACATTAGGGAATTATTTACTACTGGTCAAATCGAAATTCTCACTGAAAACCGTAGAATGAATGATTAAATGATGAGTAATTTGTATTCTACAAAAAAATGAGGCGCATACCCAGTATCACCAGTAAACAAAACATTGATAAAAAGTTAGATCTTACAGGTTTTAAATTTTATATTTTTAAAATTGTTAATAACTTCTTTATTCTGCAACTTTTATATAAATGATTTTTGGTACAATTACTTATTTTTACGAGTCCTACAACTTGTTAAAATAAATTACTCAACTTTGAGAACACCCTCTATAGTTGTTTATGTATCTAAAAAAAGAAAATTCGTTAAATTGTTTGTTAAATTACAAAATCATTCTTTAAAAGTTTTGCAACAATGATGGATTTTCATTATCTAATTTTGTGTGTAGAACCGGTAGACTGAAGCCCACACGATATTTTTGGATAAAAGTCGCCTCGTTAACTTTTTATTAAAAAAAGGAAAGGAAAAATCACTTAATGGAAAATTCCAAGGCAAAGGTTTTGTTCATATAAAAATTTTCCCAAGTATATAGAGTCTATTTATAGGAAATTAAAAATCTTGTAGTAATGAAAATAAACAAAGTCGAATTTAAAATAAGTAGGTTATTTATCTTTAATAAAAGAAGCCGGTACTTATTCCAATAATTTGCTAATAAACGGTTTATTATCTTTAAGAAAAGACAGACAGACACACGACGCGATAAAAAAGTTTCAAAATCATCTGAAAGATATATAAAAATTTTTAAAATCAGAGCAATTTTTTTTCTCGAAATAATTAGGATCACCATAGCTCACACTACAATAGTAAAGTAGTAGTGCGAGCTAATAGGTAACTAAATTTAATATTTTCTATACGGGATATGAAACAAACCCAACCATAACAAATTTGGCTTCTACAATCTTTTGAACATAGGAACTTTTGTGATGTTTTTATGTGGGTTTCTTGTCAGAGGTAACCATGTTGAATGGTCTCGAGTTTATGAATGGGACTTAACCCTTCTAAAGAAACTTAGAACTCACCTGTCAAAAGTCAAACAAGTGTTCTTTGTCTTCAAGAAAAAGTTAAATTTAATTATTTATTTATGGAAAATTCGACTTTTATGTAATATGTTTTCGAAAATATAAAACAAAAAACAAAAAAATTGGGGGGTTGGTTACTGGTACTGCGCAAGTCGAGCGTTTGTCACCCACCTCATAGAGAAGGGTGTAAAAGGCGATTCGCCCGACGTTATTTTCGGCCAATATGAACGAGAGTAACTTTCATCCAGTATGGAATCTGAACGGATTTGAGCGCGCCCGACTACAGCCGACGTGCTATCTGAACGTACCCCAGGAAAACATGTCCAAAATAATAAACAAAAAATAGAAAATCAAAGTCAGGCTTTGCTTCCTATAGAGCTTGCTCTGCGATGAGTGTCCTTAGGTCTAAGTCTCCTGAATGGCTAATCTCCCGCAAGGACATAAAGGACTGCTTAGTTCCATTTAACCTGTTTTAACAAATTTTGCGGGGTGAGGAGAGCGGCGTGACGTCACCACTTGTGCTAAATCCTATGTTTACGTTCGTTGTATATGATGTTATTCTTATTTATAAGAGAGTTTTGTTGATATTTCGCTGAATAGTTTGTGTTTTTTGGATTGTTTTAGTGCAGCGCTACTAAGAAAAGACATATAAATAAACATTTTCGCGTTTGGTTTGTTAACAGTGTGTAAAAATTCGATTCAGGACAGAGAAGAACGTTTGTTTACAGGGTAAAAAAAATGGCCACGATTTTCTCAGCAAATGGGCTTCTTGTTTAATAATATCTATCAAGAAAATTACAAAAGATTGTGAATTGAATTGAATATTTTTAATTTATTGTATGTATCTGTACTTTTCTTTTTTTTTTTGTAAAAATGTATTAATAAATTATGTTCTATATGCCCATTTTTTTATTATCTATTAAATAATTTCTTAACATGCTTTAAAAAGCGGTTGTAATAATTAAACTATACATTATGAGCTTTTTTTTTTCTCTCTCTTTGTTTTTTGTCTATTTGTTAAGAACAATATTTGTGCTTTTCCTTTTTTTAAATAAATCAATAAATTTTTCGCCTACCTATATTTCCGTTTTTAATTATTTTCGCAAATTATATAGGGTGCCCATAACTTGGGGGCCATAGTGCAGCAGGTGATAGAGGAGGTTATTTCCGAAAAAAAAGTTTATTTAACAGGGGGTCAACACACATCTGTTTTTAAGATATAGGATTTTTAAAGTAAGAGGAGTGGGAGAAAAGGGTTTTGCAAAAAAAGAAAATCTATTAGAAACAGCTGAATACTCAGCTAATTGTGATTCAAAAATGTAATAATCCTTTTTTTGATAAAATTACAAGTTACGAAAATACAGGCTGTCAAAATTACCTCCAAAAATGTATAAAAAATAATCATTTTTTTTTAAATTAATTTTTGCTTACTTATTCTTTTAAAAAATATCAATAATATTTTATTTACTATTATGTGTCGCTAAAGGCTTGTTTTTATTAATAAAATATTTAAAAAAAAAATTGCGTTTAATATGGCATTTATAAAAGGCCGACTAATTTTTTTCAAAATAAATTTTATTTCAATTTATTGCTCTTGTTCTGATACACGACTTTACCAAATTTAATGTTTTTACTGCGTTTTTTGAAAAAGTTATTATCAAAAAAGTTTAAAAAATTGCCAACTTTGATGCTCTGTATCTCTACAAAGAAAAAGTTTTGACCCATGCATTATAGGAAGTTTTTTATCAGACATGACCTCTTCTATCACCTGTTGGCCTATGGCCCCTAAGTTATGTGACACCCTGTATAGGTACTACGTCATTATGTGTAGTTTTTTTGTTCACGTTAAATATTTAAATTTAATTTATTTAACAGATATTTCAAATATAAAATCATTTATCATCCTTTTATTTAATGTAAAGACAATATTTTTAAATGTACAATGCCTTAATTTTGCATAAAATTTAATTTGCATAAAGAAAATATCTCTAAAAGCACATAAAATCCAATATAACAATAGGCGCGCTTTCTGCCCAGCACAAGTGGTGACGTAACAGCGAGTTTGACCTTGAACATCGATTGCAGACAGATTCGACCAACTGAAAAATCCTGTCTAGTGTATAATCGTTGAATCTCCCGCACTTATCCCCATTATAATAGCATAAATATATATATTTTTTTTATGGAAAAGGAGCTGACAAAATATGCACCATGAGAAATGAAAAATCCCAGGCGGGGGCCTGAACGAAAATCATTTTAAGTGTGATGAATCGGTTTACTTAACCCTCTTAGCGAAGCGAAAGCGACAGATTCATAAATTTTTGCCAACATTTTCACGCGCTTTAAGTATCAATCACTGAGGAACTTAATGTTTATTAAGGAAATTTGTCATAATTTTTTGATTAAGCTTAAGTATATATCTACATTTCTATAATACCAACCTAGGGAGTCTATGGACAAATCAAGTTTCGTGTGCAAGTCGTGCCAACTTTCTGCCGATAAGCTCTTTGTTAAGGGCGTCCCATATATCAGGTTTTGACTTGTTGTCATTCTCGTAAATGCGTTTTTTGAAAGATATGGCGGATTCAAAATGGCGGAAAGGCGTATCTTTAAAAAAATTGTAACTTTTTTATTTCTTATCCGATTTTCATGGAAGAAAGTTTAAAATACTTGCTTTGTAATTTGCTTAAAAATGTATTGGTCAGAAAATATGTAGTTTTTTGTATTTGTCAAAAAAATAAAAAAATTAAAAAAAAAAGGTAAATTTTCTTTATTTTTTTAACTTTATTTCTAAAACTGTTGGAGGTAGAAAAAAAAAGTTTATATAAAAATGATAGCTATTTTGATTCTTTATTCAAATCTGGTAGAAGTGTTCCAATGCGTTAATTAGTTTTTAAGTTATTTCCAAATAAGGTATTGAGGTATATTTAAAAATTATGCTTTTAATGAAAACCATAAGAACCTTTTAAAAGTAACTTAAATTTGTTTAACATACCTAGCAGATCAGGTTTTTGACTTATTGTCATTGTGCCTTTTTTTAAATATGGCGGATTCAATATGGCGGAAAAGCATATTTAAAAACAAATTGTATCTTTTTATTTTTTATCCGATCTTAATACAACAAAGGTTAAATTACTTGATTTAAAATATATTAAAAAAATACTTTTTAGAAAATTTATTATTTTTAATATTAGAAAAAAAAATCGGGTGAAACATGTGACAAAAATGATTTTAGTTATTTTATTTTTTAATTGACCCGCATATACGGACGTCGCTGAAGGGTTTGTCATTAATTAAACCCCACTGACTTGACATTGTTAAAAATAAAATTTTATTTCCTACAATAAAGTATAAAACACATTTTTGTCAATTGAGCTTAGTTTCTGAGAAAATTGGAAAAAACTTGTAACAGAATTAATTTGTTTCGTGATTTGTAAAAATTGATTTTAGTTGCACAGACCTGTGAAGTTTTAATCTAAAGATAAATCTTACACTATAATACACGTTTAAAAGGAAATTTTATTGTCTACAATCGACTATGGGCCACAATTTTTGATAGAGAGCTTGGTTTTTAAGATAATCGTGTAAAACCTATGTGGTTTCTTTAATTTTTTATATTTTCTTAATAAACGGACGCCGCTGGAGAGTTTGTCATTAGCCTGACCCCACTGACTAATACATTGTTAAAAAGAAAATTTTATTTTCTACAATAAACGTAAAAATAATTTTTGAGAAAATTGGATAAAACTTGCAAAAAATTGATAAATTTAGTGATTTTTCAAAATTGATTTTATTTACGGACGCCCCTAAATTGTTATAAATAAAACTACCATTACCTTATTTTATTATCTATAACAAAGTGTGTATTTAGTTTTTTGATATAAAGTTCGGTTTTTAAGAAAATGGGGTAAAACCTGTAATAAACATGTTTCTTTTTTAAATTTATTTACACTACCTCGATAAACGGACGCCGCTGGAGAGTTTGTCATTAGTCGTACCCCACTGTGAGCTTAGTTTTTATGAAAATTTGAAAAAAATCTAAAAATTTCAGGATTTGGGGAGTCTGGGGGGTTTTGGGGGATTTTCCAGCTAAAATTTAAAAAATTAATATAATTTTATTTTTAAATTAGATTTTACACATTTTTGATCCATTTCTATGTCATGGTGTCTTAAGGCGTCATCTTAGTTACATTTTTAGAAATTCGAACACGACTATAAGGAGGGGGGATAAAAAATATTGTACCAAAAACTTGCCCGGCAACATCCAAATCGTTAGTCTGTGACTCAGCTAGGATCCATTGTCAAATTGCGGTCCTCATAATTTGCATACTCAACTACCTCTAGCACCTGCACTATATTGTAAAAACTTTCGTCTATTGATAGGCACTTTCAAAAATAACAATAACAACGTTGTTACATCAAACAACGATAACAATAATAATAGAAATCATCTGTTTTACTAGACGCCTCAGATGCGTAAAAACGCGCGCCGCCTTATAGGCGTCCGCGTACGGTAATACACCTTCGGTAGTCGTTTTGGTGACAACAAATGTTTTTTTATTGAAATAAATATAAAATATACATCTATATAAGACTTGTATACACCAAATTAAAGAAAAATGTTCGTTCTTTAACTTTTAATTAAACTTTTTTTTTAAATTTTGCTTTGGTGTTATTAAGAATGTAGGTTAAACTTTACTAGCTATACAGAAAAAAAGTAAAAATTCAGTTATATTATTTTTTCTAAAAAAACGAAGCAAAATTTTGAAAAATATAATAAAAAGTTATTTTATTGCGGGTATTTACTGATTCATTTGCCATTTTTTGCAACCCTCTACGACTATTTCTAAGAAAGATACATCGTTTTAAAGTATCGTGCAAAAAAAGTTGTGGGGGCCAAATCTTTAAAAAAACGCATTTATCAGAATGACAACAAGTCAAAACCTGATATATGGAGTGCCCTTAACAAACTTGTCTTATCGGCAAAAAGTTGGCACGACTTGCACACAAAACCCCCTTTTAGGCCGATTTGTCCATAGACTAAGAGGCGGAAATTAAAGATTGAAAATTAAAAAAATTAATGGTTCCATGACGGGCTGATACCAGGGTGTCTTAATTGCCATGGGTCCTCCTTCCACCACATTATTTTTATTATCTTGGTATCCAACAGCTTCTTTGCTTGCTTCCTTCAAGCTTTTTACTATGTTTGTATATATCTCTTCCAATGAATGCTGTGTGTTTATTAACTTTTCATCTAATCGTTTCTGATACAGTCTTTGCGTACTTTCGATTTCTAGACTTCTAAAGTAGGTGGTAGACGCTTTTTACTCATTGGGCGTCGACCGGTGAGATACCACCATGCCAGAAGTGAGTAGCGCTAAGTGGTATCACCACGTTCCGCTACTGCGCTGGCAGTCCGGTTCCAACAATGAGTAACAGATAGCATGATGGCGCCTCCAGGATCAAAATATTCCGGCGGTAAAATAACCGACCACTCGGATCTCCGGGCGTCGAGTGATCCTGGGGGTCCTTCATGCAAAGATATTAAAAGAAGACCAAAAACTCAACTCAGAATTGATTTTAGCAATATAAGAGGATTAAGTACCAACATGAATTCAGTTCACCAACATCTTGAAGAACAAAGACCTGACATCCTTGTTCTCACTGAAACTAAAATCAGTTCTGCAACACCTATTGTGAACTATCTTTATCCCGGCTATGACCTACACCACCGATTTCGACGTAATTTTGGGATCTGTGTGTACATTAAAAATGACCTTTCATGTCATCGAGAGGAGAAGCTAGAACCAGCGAACCTCGATATCATATGGCTGAAATTCACCCCAAAGTCATCGACCAAGTTCATTTGCTGCCTCTACCGACCACCAAGTAACACCGAGTATCAAAACTTTTTTGCGACATTATCCGAAAACTGTGATAGTATACAGTCTAACTATCCACATGCGGAAATTGTTTTTTAGGCGATTTCAACGTCCACAATCTACCCTGGCTAAAACACCACAACAAAACAGATAATGAAGGCAGGGAACCAGACGCTTTTGCCATAAGTTGTGGTCTAACGCAGCTTGTCGATGAACCTACCCGTATCTCGGAAAGGGGTGAATTTGCAGCGCTTTTAGACTTGTTCCTAACTACAAATCCTGACTTGTACACAATTCAAGTAGATCCCCCACTTGGTTCATCTGATGATAAACCTCTAAGAACAAAGTGCGAAATGTTCATACCGCCAAGCCAACAATCACTTCCTCGTAAAATGTGGCACTATAAATCGGCAAAATGGAATGACCTTAAACAGTTTTACCTGGATTTTCCATGGCAAGAGGTTTGCTTTAAAACAGCTGATCCCACTATTTGCTGTAATGAACTAACAAAAGTAATCTTATCTGGAATGGATGCATATATCCCACATACAATAAAACGCAGAGCTAATGCAAAACCTTGGTTCAACAGCCAGTGTCAAACGGCTGTACAGAAAAAACACAGAGCATATAACCTTTGGAAACGACAACAAACCGCTCAAAACCACACAAAATTTGTAGAAGCCAGAAATAGTTGCAAAATTACTATTGACGCCGCCAAAGAAACATTCAATCAAAGAATAAAAAACAGGTTGCTGAATTGTCCAAGTAGTTCTAGGTCCTTTTGGTCTCTTGCAAAAGCCGTTGGATCAAACTTCACCAAGTCATCCATACCACCACTTACAGATAAAAATACTCACTTAGCCACAACATCAGAGGAAAAAGCCAATATGCTGGCCAAAATCTTTTCCGCCAACTCAAACCTAACAGTGCCAAATGGAAAAACTCCACCGTTCATTGAAAGGGTTTCCCACAGTATGCCAGAGGTACCCTTTTGTCACAGAGAAATACGAAAATCCCTTAAAAAGTTGGATACAAACAAAGCAATGGGTCCAGATGGCATTCCCGCGATAGTACTCAAAAATTGTGCTAGCGAACTCACCCCAACTTTCGCAAAATTATTCAATTTATCTTATAGGCAAGGAGTATATCCATAATCATGGAAGTCTGCCGCAGTACAACCCATTCCAAAGAAAGGAAAAAAGACAGATCCGTTAAACTATAGTCCAATTGCTATACTTCCGGTGATATCAAAAGTAATGGAAAGAGTTGTGAACAATCACCTAACCAAGTACTTGGAAAAGTACAAAATTATCAACGACAAGCAATACGGATTTCGAAAATAAAGGTCAACTGGCGATTTACTTACATACGTCACCCACTTATGGCAAAAAGCGATTGAGTTGCGAGGTGAAACAAGAACAATTGCCTTAGATATATCTAATCTGGTGTGCCACAGGGAGCAATCCTTTCGCCAACACTTTTTCTGATTTACATAAATGACCTCATTGATAAAACAGTAAATCCACTTTATTGCTGCAATGTAGTCTCCTCAGTCATACCACCTACATGTCTCTCCGCACGTGAATTCCATTACCTTAGACTAACTGAAATATCACAGATAAATAACAACTTGGAGATAATAGAGGACTGGGGCAACAAAAACCTTGTACAGTTCAACGCGCAGAAAACCCAAGCAGCCCTGTTTTCAAAAAAGACCAGCATCGGTGAGCCAAACATCATGCTATCTGGAAGTGCTGTCGCATTGCAGAGCCAGTTGAACATCTTAGGAGTCACTGCAGAGACCAACATGTCTTGGCACAGTCACGTGGCAGATATAGCTAAAAGGGCGTCCCAAAAGCTTGGGGTGCTATTTCGTACAAGACATCTGTATACACCAAGCCAACTGCTGACACTCTACAAAGCCCAGATTCGACCAACTATGGAGTACTGCTCACATATATGGAGTGCGGCACCCAAACACAACGATTATACACTACACAGGATTGCTCAGTTTGCCGAATCTGTCTGCAAGCGACGTTCAAGGTCAAACTCGCTGTTACGTCACCACTTGTGCTGGGCAGAAAGCGCGCCTATCGTTATATTGGATTTTATATGCTTTTAGAGCTATTTTCTTTATGCAAATTAAATTTTATGCAAAATTGAGGCATTGTACATTTAAAAATATTGTCTTTACAAGGACGATAAATGATTATATATTTGAAATATCTGTTAAATAAATTAAATTTAAATTCTTAAAGTGAAAAAAAAACTACACATAATAATGTCTTAGTACCTATACAGGGTGTCCCATAACTTAGGGGCCATAGGTCAACAGGTGATAGAGGAGGTCATGTCTTATAAAAAAGTTCCTATAATGCATGGGTCAAAACTCTCTCTCTCTTTGTAGAGATACAGAGCATCAAAGTTGGCAATTTTTTTAACTTTTTTGATAATAACTTTTTCAAAAAACGCAATAAAAATATGAAATTGGGTAAAGTCGTGTATCAGAACAAGAGCAATAAATTGAAATAAAACTTATTTTAAAAAACATTAATCTGTCAATTTTTTATTTTAAAAACAATTTTTTTGGTATAAACTTTTATAAACGCAAAGTTTTTTTTATATTTTTTGTTAATAAAAACAAGCCCTTAGCGACCCATATTAATAAATAAAATATTATTGATATTTTTTAAAAGAGTAAGTAAGCAAAAATTAATTTAAAAAAAAGATAATTTTTTATACATTTTTGGAGGTAATTTTGACAGCCTGTATCTTCTTAACTTGTAATTTTATTAAAACAAGGAGTATCACATTTTTGAATCACATATATATATTATAGCTGAGTATTCAGCTGTCTGTGATAGACTTTCTTTTTTTTCCAAAACCCTTTTCCCCCCACTCCTCTAACATTAAAAATCCTATATCTTAAAAACAGATGTGTGTTGACCCCATGTTATATAAACTTTTTTTTTCGGAAATAACCTCCTCGCTATCACCTGCTGCACTATGGCCCCCAAGTTATGGGACACCCTGTATAATTTGTCCAATTGTTTTAAAAGTATGTAAAGAAATTATTTTGCGATAATAATTAAAAACTGAAATATAGGTAGACGAAAAATTTATTGATTTATTTAAAAAAGGAAAAGCACAAATATTGTTCTAAACAAATAGACAAAAAACAAAGAGAAAAAAAATGCACATAATGTATAGTTTAATTATTACAACCGCTTTTTAAAGCATGTTAAGAAATTATTAATAAGATAATTAAAAACGGGAATATAGAATATAAAAAAAGTATTTATTATTACATTTTTACAAGAAAACAGAAAAGTACAGATACATACAATAAATTAAAAATATTAATATAAATAATAATATTTAATTTAGAAAAATATTTCTTTTCAATTTACAATCTTTTGTAAGTTTCTTGATAGATATTATTAAACAAGTATCCCATGGTCATTTTTTTACCCTGTCCTCTCTGTCCTGAATCGAATTTCTACACACGGTTAACAAACCAAACTTGAAAATGTTTATTTATATGTCTTTTTTTAGTAGCACTGCACTGAAACAATCCAAAAAACATAAACTATTCAACGAAATATCAGCAAAACTCTCTTAAAAATACGAATAACATATACAACGAACGTAAACGAATGATTTAGCACAAGTGGTGACGTCACGCCGCTCTCCTCACCCCGCACAATTTGTTAACACAGGTTAATTGGAACTAAGCAGTCCTTTATGTCTATAGTCCTTGACCCAAACATACCTTAATGCTTTTGAACACCGTGCAAAAACGAGCTATCAAGCTGATCAATGACCTCGCACTTACACGTAGCTTGGATAGTCTCGAACATCGAAGAACTGTGGGCGATCTATCTCTCTTCTACAGGTATTATCACGGAAAATGCTCTGAAGAGTTGGCACGTATGATCCCCCCGGGAGTAGCACCTACTAGGCGAACACGTCAAACAGACGGTAACCATCAATTTATTATCAAAATAGAGGCACCAAGAACCTCATTATATCAGAATTCATATCTCTGGAGAACAGCATCGCTGTGGAATAAACTCCCTGCGACAGTTTTCCCTGCAGGTTACAACCTGAACCGTTTCAAAACCAACACACCAACATTTCCTCGCACTTGCCGCTTCTCGAGCGTGATAGGGATCTCCTTGCGAGTGCGCATACCCGTAAAAAAAAAAAGTTGTATTTTTGATTTTCTTCGATGCATTCTAGGTTTTCACATTCTCCAATACTTTCGTCTCTATTTGTTTTTCTTAGAGGGAATAATATTTTTGCTTTTACCAGATGGTGGTCAGATCCACAGGTAACACCACAAAGTGCTCGCACATCATACCACTTTATTTCCGAGTGTTGTCCACCTATAGCATAACCAATGATTGATCTACGATATCTTGCTGGCTGAATCCAGGTATATCTATGAATTTCCTTATGTTTAAAAAAACCATTATATTTTTTAGATTGTGGGTTTCACACAATTGCATCAGTCTGAAGCCATTATAATTTGTTACTTCCTCTCCAAATGGTCCTACCACTTTGCTTTTGGTTTGTCTACCAGTTCGACTATTAAAATCGCCAAGCATAATTATTTCCCTGCTTTTGCCGATTTTACTTATAGTCTCAAGTCGATCGAAGAACATTTGTTTTATAGCTACCGTTTCGTCATTTGATGGTGCGTAGGCTGCTATTATGCTTATATTGTGTCCAAGCATCTTCATGTTAACTCAAAGTAAGTTTTCGTTAATGCACTCGTGGTCTGTAATCTTATGTTTGAGGTTTTTCTATATTAATAAGGATACCCCTCTGGCTGAATCCAGGTATATCTATGAATTTCCTTATGTTTAAAAAAACCATTATTTATTTTTAGATTGTGGGTTTCACACAATTGCATCAGTCTCAAGCCATTATCATTTGTTACTTCCTCTCCAAATGGTCTTACCACTTTGCTTTTGGCATGTCTACCAGTTCGACTATTAAAATCGCCAAGCATAATTATTTCCCTGCTTTTGCCGATTTTACTGATAGTCTCAAGTCGATCGAAGAACATTTGTTTTATAGCTACCGTTTCGTCATTTGATGGTGCGTAGGCTGCTATTATGCTTATATTGTGTCCAAGCATCTTCATGTTAACTCAAAGTAAGTTTTCGTTAATGCAATCGTAGTCTGTAATCTCATGTTTGAGGTTTTTCTTTATTAATAAGGATACCCCTCTGGCTGCTCTCCTTTCTTTTGGGACTCCAGTGAATAAGTGAACAAAGTTACCGACACTACCTGTTCATTAAAAAATTTAATCCAAAAAATAAAATTCTAATAAAATTTTTATTTTATCAGTCCATGTTAAATTTGAAAGTTTGAAGGCTAAACTAATGGATAGATTTTTGAAATTTTTACACGGTTGTAAGGACATTCAAAAGGCCTTCAAGACAAGGTATCATTAGACCCACTTTTCCTATTCAAAATATAGGGGTAAAGTATACCCCTCGAAGGAGATTCGTGCTACAAAAATTTTAAGATAGCCAAAATTCACACTCTAAATACCCAACAAGGCCTCTGTTTCGATGTTTGTGAAACACCGTGAATTTTCAATTCATAGAAAAAACAAAATGTACGGTGTACATCAATTTTCAGCCAACAAACAAAAAAAAATTGATTCAATGTACACGAACATTAATACAATAAATACATACATTTTTTCAGTAATTTTAATTTAATCAGTATATCGTCACCCTAATTCTGAAACGTCGTAACCCAACTCAACAAAATTTTACAGGAATAAGAAAAGTTTGAAGTAAATTACATAGCGTAAGCATTATGCGACTTATAAGAAATCGCGGGAATGACCGTTTTATTTTTTTTTTTTTGGTTGCGAGGATTTAGCAGCATATAGCTATGCATTATTACTAACCTTTGACGCAAAAATATACTAATGTTCATTTTTTTGTGGGTTACGACGTTTCAGAATTAGGGTGATGATATGTTGTTCGTCGGCTGAAAATCAATAAAATCAATGAACAAATTCATTGATATTACGTAACTCATATGTCTCACTAGTGAGAAATTATTGCTAATTTATTTTTTTTGCAGGGGGCCAATTTCAGTTTTTAGGAGGGCGATCCTACCTAGCTTTTTTAATTTGAACAAAATTGTATATCTTACCGTTTTCGAAATCACCATAAGTTTCCATGTAGTTATGTTTGTCGGAGAAACCCTGTATAGGTGTCTCATTTCAATTCCTTATTTGAAAGATAACGAGTGCGTAAGACAACGTATACGAAGTTAAATGATATAAGTGTAAAAGGCATACAAGACAGACAAAGCAAACTGCGTGCAGCCAATTAAAACACAGGTAGCGTAAGCCTTGCTGACTGGCTATCCTTTTTGTGTACTTTTGAATTGTACACCTTGTTACTCGCACTCGCGATTTCTAGACGAAATAATTGCAATGGGACAGGGAGTATATCCCGAGGGGTGGCTCGGTATTTCCCTTTGGTGTACAGGTTAGGGGAAATAGCAGGAAATACTTGGGAAGTACCGGGAAATATACTAAGGAATACCATTGGAAATACTAGGGGGAAAATACTAGGAAATACCATTGCTTGCTAAATACTAGAAAATACCATTGAAATTTGAGGAAATACTGGGAAATACCACGAAATACCGTAGGTAATATACCGTAGGTATTACCTTTTGGTGTACAAAAATCGGCGATCGAGCCACCCCTCGGTATATCCTAAACTAAGTTACCACACTTGTACCATTTCACCAAACTCCGACCTTTGTCTAATCGATAAGAGCCAAACGGATATCGATAGTGTGAAATGATTTTTTAATTCTTAAAATCTATCTCACCTGTTTGGGTACTAGAATCGAAAAACGTACTGCTAGTCTCCACTGTCATAGATCCCACAGTACCATCGACGATCTGCGCGGATGAATCTCGGCGACCTCGAAATCTGGATAAAATGAGTAAAATTAATTTAATAAAACTGAACTAAAATATTTGAAAACCTATTTAGGTTTAGGCCTGGGGCACGGCAGGAAGAGCCCACGAGGTGGCCTCGTTGCCCGGCATTAGGGCTGAACCATAATCCACAACTAACTTTTCTGTAACCTTTGTCATGTATGTCATGCGAGAACTATATTTTACCTTTGAAAGCTACATTAAGCTAAATTTGCATTGTAGCGGGTGGGCCAAACCATTGATTTTAATGGGACACACTGCACTTGGCAGAAAATTAATCAGAGTTTTGACCAAATATATTTTTTGTCCGCCGCTTCAAAATGCAAAATGGCGGACAAAATTAAAATGTACCCTTTAAAGATGCTCGTTTAATCTTGTGTTGCGAATATATTTTAATTATTTTTTTAAATTAGTGACAACGCTGCATTCTTGCCACGACAACAAGGTACTAATCAGCAAACTCGGTTTAGTGGATCTAAAAAAAAATATTTTTGTTTCAAGCATTGTTTTGCATATTATACGATTGCCTTGCTAATCATGTCTGCATTTATTTCCTTATAAATTCATTACTGCTGAACCGATTTTAATAAAGTAAAAAACATCCTGCTGAGAATTGATTGCTTTTTAACGAATATTGTCAAAGTTTATCTCCAACTTAAAATTGAAGATGGCGGACAGAATCATAGTTGACTCTTCATAATGGCGTGTTTATTCTTATAGGGCTGTCTAACAAAACATATGATCCAATCCAAGATGTCTTCCATAGGACAAACAAACCCATTTCCCATAAGCCGTAATGTTAACAAAAACGTAAATTTTACAAAAACGACAAGCGCTTTAGTCTCAAAAATGATTCAGTTTTAAGAACGTGTCCTTTGTGCATATGGGAAAAATGCGTTTTTTAAAAATATTAAACTAAAGCGAGAAAATCTGAAATAAAAGGGACCATGTTTTCTTCAAAAAAGTAGGTTATGTTTTCGTTTATTTTTGTTTTTTTAAACTTTTTTTCTAGTTTTTTTAACTTATTTTGAATTATTACATGGGCGCACCAAGGGCGCAGGGCCCGGACACCCCAAACCACATATTTTTTTTTAGATATTTTCCATATATTTCATGAATAAACAGAAAAAATAGCATAAAGTACGACATCATGAGACCTCTGGGGGCCCCCCAGAGGCATCGGGCCCCTACAGGTTTCGAGTCCCCCCAAGACATATTTCTGATTATTATGCCAAGTTTTTTTGCTGTTGTGAATTATGGCAGCGGAGGAGGTCATGATAATGTTAGTTTTCATTCATGAAGTTTTTCGACCAATGAATCAATGAACTATCGGCCCAAGGTAGGGGAAAGTAGTTCTATTCGAAGAGCTCACTTCAAGACTCACTTAACAGGGAAGAAATTGAAATAGACTAAACTTTTCTCTAAACATTTCTCATCAGATTCAAGTTTTCTATTAGGATCATTTGTTGTACTTGACTAAACCTTTTGCTAAGTAATAGGCCTGCTATAGCGTTAAACTGTGAAAAATATTTCACTATGATTTTTAGGTTTAGATAAAGTTTAATGGTGTTAACCCTCCAGTGGTGACATAAAAAAGAGGCACAACACCTATAAGTTGTGTCAGTCCAACAGATCAATATGCACATATGAGTTTCAACCGAGGTTGGTCAAGTAAACTGCTATTACAAAATTATGTTTATTTAAAAAAAATATAAGTAAACATTATGTAAAAAAAACTTGCAAAATTAAAATACAGTTTTTCCTTGTTATTGGCCTCACACACCGTACATCACCATATGTTTTTCCATGAACTATAATACATAGGGCTTAAGTACAGTCAAACCAAAAACATGCAACTAAGCCCAAGGCTCATCAGCTCATAACAGTACTGTTCAAATTTAACAACAGGGCTAGAGAGGACATGACAGGACCCAATATTCGCTGTTGTAATACTACTGTTACTAAGTATTTCTTTTATTACTGTTTTTTTGTAACAATATTCGCTCAATTATGTATCTAAAAGTTTATGCAAATAAATATATACTCTACTTTACAATTGGGCATAACAGAATAAGACAGAACCCAACAGGACTAAAGTTTTTTGAGAGAAATTGAAAAAAAAAATCTGAGAGAACTTATTTGTTTTTCTTGTGGTCATCAAAGTCAACAAAGATAACTTCTTTTTGTCATCTATTTTTTGATGGCATAAAAAATTTTTTTTTGATAATAAGCTCAGAACAGTACTGTAGAAATTTCACAACAGGACTTGTAAGAGGTCCGGTTGGATAATATACAAATTTTACGGTGTACAAGTTATAGAAAAATTCCATTTTCAGGTGTCAAAAAGCATGGAAATAAAGGAAAATTTGCACCAAGTTTAAGATAAAAAGAGGTTTGAGTTAGGGAGATTGTCAAATTCACCAGTTTATTCTAAACTGTTTTGAGGTCTGTAAAATAAATATTTATTAAAGAAAAAGAAACTTTGATGATACAGGACTCCACTGGACACTATACAGGACGCTACACTACCAAGAGTTTATTTAAGAGTTTTGTAGGATTGTGTACAAATTTGGTTCAGCTCATTACCCACACTTTAACCTCATATCGTTTTCCTTTTCTTTCTTCTCTGGACCCTTTTTTCAACCATAATTTTTAAAATTTTTCAACCTTTTTGAAACAATAATTCATTCAGGAGGGACCCAGTCAGGATCATTGCTGTATTCTAGTTTTGAAAGTTACTTGCCTAGAATAGTAAAAACATCATAGGGAAATATTTATTATAGTTTAACACAATTCTAAGTTACACTTCTGCAAGAGGTCCACTCTAGCACAAAAAAAGATCCCAATAGAAAATGTTGCCAAAATGGCAGTTACATATTTATCCAAAAGAAACCTGACAAAAAACTTTCGAATATTTTAATTTTTCCTCTGTTAAGTCAGGTAATAGAGCACTTTCTTTTCCCTTCTTTGAGCTGATACCTAGTTCATTTAAATTAGGATGATTTTTTAAGGTCAAAATACTTGGCATTCCATCAAAACTAACATTATCAAAATATCCCCAGCTGCCACAGTTCATAACAGCACAGAAACTAATAATAATGATTCAAACTGAGTAAAAAACTGGAAAGAAAGTTTAAAAAAACAAAAATAAATAAAAACGTAACCTGACTTTTTAAAGAAAACATGGTCCCTTTTATTTGAGATTTAATGGCTTTAATTGATTTTTTTTAAGGTAAAAACGTATTAACGGAATTTTTAAGCCAAATAATACTAACAAACGTGGAATTTCGTACCCGTGAATTTAAAAATCAAACAAGTTTCGTGGCTAATCGGGCAAAAAGGAGTTTTTCTGTTTCCCTTATATTTTTCCGTGGGTAGCCTGAAAGCTAAACCTCACGGGGGTCCAAGATCTAATGGACACCTAATAAGTGTTGACAGTTAACCGTTTCGTCCTTATGGGACTCCTCAGAACACTGCTGGTCGATGTGACAAATCTTGCGAAGTTAATCAGACGGTTTTGTCTCTAATTAAATGTAATCAGTGAGCGAACTATAGCAAGAGGCGCCATCCACGTATTTTTCCCATATATACAAAGGGTCAATACTTAAAACAGCATCTTTGTTGTAAATTAAATCGTTTCACTTTTTTTTTTAAATTGAGACGCTTTGTTTGTCCTGGGGCAACCATTGAACAGCTAATCGTGACAGTTCGTTAGACAAGCTAGTTTTACGAAAATGTTTTATTTTTTTTTAATTTATAGAAAATCACTACTTTTCCCGCACACAACGAGATACAAACTGTATGGGAGCACCCCGGGGGGGGGGGGGGGCGGGGCCCGGGCCCGGCCCCTTCCCACATCCCCCTTGACATCATGAGGCTTCGGGCCCCCCCCAAGAGGCCTCGGCCCCCTCCCCAAGACACATTCCTGGGTGCGCCACTGAAACTAATTAGTGTGGCGGTTCTCAAAAAATCTATTTTTGTTTCAACCATTGTTTTACAGATTATACGATTGCATTTACAATCCGGTCTGGAATCATTTTCTTATAAATTCGTTGTTACTAAACCGATTTTATTGAGTTAAAAAAAATAATGGTAAAAACTGATTACTCTTTAAAGGTTATTATCGAAATTTGCCACCATCTTAGAATTTAAGATGTCGGACAGAATCATACTTGACTCTTTAAAATGACGTGTTTAAAGGGTCAAGTATGACTCTGTCTGACTTCTTAACTTTTAGAATTGCGGCAAATTTCAATTATAATCTTTAAAGAACAATCAATTCTCACCATGATTTTTTTTTATTTTGCTAAGATCGGTTTAGTAATAACGTGCTTATAAGGTAATAAAAGTTAACAGGATTGGCAATGCAATCGTATATT